>CM031596.1:11512478-11522478 GCA_018398815.1 Conus ventricosus | reverse complement strand
GCTATGAGACGTGCAGGCTTGGCATACCTTAGAAATGGATACCGAATGTACCACCTAAAATTCTTTATGGATGACACAACAGACGTTTCCACCGAGGAAAATGAAACACAAAATACTGAAGTAGGCGGACAAGTTAACCACTTTATTCAGGATGTGTTTCCAATCCCCCAAAATGATGAAGCCTTTCCTTGCGAAAAAACAGTAGCTGAAACAGTTATGTTCATTTTAGCCCACCAAACCATTCCAATAGTGACAGAAAAAACAAAAGAGCATTAGTAAGTGTTATGATGGTTCCATGAAAGACGCAAAGAGAGGAAAGATAACCAAGCACACACACACACACACACACACACACACACACACACACACACACACACACATACACACACACACACACACACACACACACACACACACACACACACACACTCACACAAACGGCGAAAGAGATACACACACACTCACACAAACGGCGAAAGAGATTCTGCAGATAATCTACCAGTGTGGACTCACTGGCAAACACAAGAATCCTGGAGCTCCCCTGGCCTCTCTGATGTATGTCACTGGTACTGGGACATAGGAATCAACGGGAACCCCAATCAACAAATGCAAAAAGGAATGGCATGGTGTGTCACCGGGTTTCGCTGACACTGCGCTCAACTGTCGCCGAGCAAAACTGAAGCTGCCACTTATATCCATCCTCGAAGACCACAAAAGTGAGAAATGCTGAGTATTTAGAAGACAAGGCTGTGAGATTAGTTCAACGCAAACTAAAGTTCTGGCAGAGAATGGAAAGTCCAGTACGTAGTAAACGTAGTCAAGAAAAACCTCACGATCGGGGAAAAAGCAAGGCAGCTACAAACCAACGGACAGAGACTGGGATAAACAGAAATGAAGCGATAGCCAGGGGCTAAATGGAAAGCACAGAGAGACGGTAATACAGGAGCTGAAAAAATAAGAGGATCCCAAGAGAACCTTGAAGGCAGTCCAGCAAGCCCATCTGGGGCAATGGACTACAATGGGAAACGCACTCCAAGGAAATTTCAGTTGAAATGAAATATGACGTATAGCCCCTCTTTGGACCAGCTTCATTTTCAGATCCTGCACTCGAATTCAGACCTAGTAAAATGGGGGGAATCAGATGACTGCATGCACGCTCTGTCAGGACAAACACTAGAATACGTCCTGAGTTCATGCAGAGCAGGGAAGATGCACATGGAGATGCAACGAAGTACTGAAGGTGATCGTACATGCGGTTAGCATTGCCAGAGAAACCACTGTGCCATCAGAAGCTCCACCGTCAACGTTCTACATGGCAGGCGGCCACAGACCATTGTCTGGAGCATCAAGAGCATAGAAGAGGGGTTTCCTGGACGGAGTGCTGACTGGGTGTGCACAGCAGACCTTCCAGAATGGGAAAACCATCCAGAGATCATCAGGAAAAGTGACACAAGATCGGATGTAGTGTTCCACTAAAGTTCATCAAAGCTCAACGTGTATCCTGGATGCTGGACGACAATCTGCGCAGGCATCGCCTGTTCTGTGCGGTCTGCTGTTGTTGTTGTCGTACCCTGGCTGAAAGACTCCAGGGACCATCCGAACAGCCGAAGTACTTGAACACTATGGTACAAATGCATCAGCTAGGGATGAGAACATGACGTGTGTGACCCGTTTTTGATTGCCCCGCCACGCGGGCAGCCATACTCCCATGTCGGGGGATTTTGGAGACTGATAATGTTATGCTAGGAGCTTGTCACGACTGAAGACAATCCCCGCGTAACTGTGCAGAGCATAACAACATTTTGATGTTGCCTTGGTATTCTAGCCTATGTCAATTAGTCTGACACAGCCTTAGGCCAAGGCGATTTTGCACGGTCTGAACATAGCTTTAATTTCTTTTCTTTTCCATGGTATCATGCTGTGTTCCATCGCCTTACAGAAAGTTATATTACACTTTATTCATACTGTACTGTTATCCATTGTAATGTTCTGTGGTTTATTGCACTGTATCGTACATCCTTTCATTACAGTATACTATACTGTTTCCGATTTGCGGTTTATTGTACTGTATGCTATTGCAGTTTTCTGTACTGCATATGATTGTACGGTATTCCACTGAATTATATTCTACTGTGTTCTTTTACGCTGTATTATTTTCATTACATCGCTTCGTTTTAAGTCAATGATATCCAGGGTGCTGGGTAATGCATTGCATTCTATTACACTATAGTGTGTCTTATGCTGTGTTGTACTGGACTGCATTCTTTTACATTGTACAACACTATCTTATTTTGTATTATGGTGTGCTGCACTGGACTGCATTCTCTTACATTGTACAACACCATCTTCTTTTGCATTATGGTGTGCTGCACTGGACTGCATTCTATTACATTGTACAACACTATCTTGTTTTGTATTATGGTGTGCTGCACTGGACTGCATTCTATTACATTGTACAACACTATCTTGTTTTGTATTATGGTGTGCTGCACTGGACTGCATTCTATTAAATTGTACAACTCTATATTGTTATGCAGTGTGGTGTGTTGCACTTGACTGCATTCTTTTACATTGCACAACACTATATTGTTTTGTATTATGGTGTGCTGTACTGGACTGCATTCTATGACATTGCACAACACTATATTGTTTTGTATTATGGTGTGCTGCACTGGACTGCATTCTATTACATTGTACAACACTGTATTGGTTTCTATTATGGTGTGCTGCATTGCACTGCACTGAATCGTATTGCGTTGTATCACCGTACTGTATTGGGTCGTGTCATATTGCATTGCACACTACTGCATCATATTGGATTGCATGACATTGTACTGGGTCACATTGCATCATCTTGTGTTGTATTGCGTTGCGTTGCGTTGTGATGCGTTCTGTGGTGTTGTGTTGCGTTGCGATGTGTTGTGTTGCGTTACCTTACGTTACCTTACGTTCTGATGTGTTGCGTTGCGTTGCAACGCCTTGCGTTGTGATGTGTTGCGTTGCAACGCCTTGCGTTGTGATGTGTTGCATTGTAACACCTTGCGTTGTGATGTGTTGCATTGTGACACCTTGCGTTGTGATGTGTTGCGTTGTGTTGTAACGTCTTGCGGTGTGATGTGTTGCGTTGCGTTGTAACGTCTTGCGGTGTGATGTGTTGCGTTGCATTGTAACGTCTTGCGGTGTGATGTGTTGCGTTGCGTTGTAACGCCTTGCGGTGTGATGTGTTGCGTTGCATTGTAACGTCTTGCGGTGTGATGTGTTGCATTGCGTTGTAACGCCTTGCAGTGTGATGTGTTGCGTTGCATTGTAACGTCTTGTGTTGTGATGTGTTGCGTTGTAACGTCTTGCGTTGTGATGTGTTGCGTTGTAACGTCTTGCGTTGTGATGTGTTGCGTTTTAACGCCTTGCGTTGTGATGTGTTGCGTTGCGTTGTAACGTCTTGCGGTGTGATGTGTTGCGTTGCATTGTGTTGTAACGCCTTGCGTTGTGATGTGTTGCGTTGCATTGTGACACCTTGCGTTGTGATGTGTTGCATTGCATTATGTTGCGCTGTGCTGTGCTGCGTTGTGCTGTGCTGTGTTGTGTTGTGCTGTGCTGCGTAGCCTTGTGTTGTATTGTGTTGCATTGTTCTCTACTGTGGCTTGTTGCCATGGTATTGTGCTGTGCTGTGCTGTGCTGTGTTGAGTAGTCTTGTGTTGTGTTGTGTTGTATTGTTCTCTACTGTGGCTTATTGCCATGCACTGTGCTGTGGTGTGTTGCGTTGTGTTGTGCTGTGTTGAGTAGCCTTGTGTTTTGTTGTGTTGTATTGTTCTCTACTGTGGCTTATTGCCATGCACTGTGCTGTGCTGTGTTGCGTTGTGCTGTGCTGTGTTGTGTTACGTTGTGTTGTGCTGTGTTGAGTAGCCTTGTGTTGTGTTGTGTTGTATTGTTCTCTACTGTGACGTATTGCCATGCACTGTGCTGTGGTGTGTTGCGTTGTGTTGAGTAGCCTTGTATTGTATTGTGTTGCATTGCTCTCTACTGTGGCTTATTGCCATGCACTGTGCTGTGGTGTGTTGTGTAGCCTAGTGTTGTATTGTGTTGCATTGCTCTCTACTGTGGCTGATTGCCGTGCACTGTGCTGTGGCGTGTTGTGTAGCCTAGTGTTGTATTGTGTTGCATTGTTCTCTACTGTGGCTTATTGCCATGCACTGTGCTGTGGTGTGTTGTGTAGCCTAGTGTTGTATTGTTCTCTGCTGTGGCTTATTGCCATGCACTGTGCTGTGGTGTGTTGTGTAGCCTAGTGTTGTATTGTTCTCTGCTGTGGCTTATTGCCATGTACTGTGCTGTGTTGTGTTGTGTAGCCTAGTGTTGTATTGTTCTCTGCTGTGGCTTATTGCCATGCACTGTGCTGTGGTGTGGTGTGTAGCCTAGTGTTGTATTGTGTTGCATTGTTCTCTACTGTGGCTGATTGTCGTGCACTGTGCTGTGTTGTGTTGTGTAGCCTAGTGTTGTATTGTTCTTTACTGTGGCTTATTGCCATGCACTGTGCTGTGGTGTGTTGTGTAGCCTAGTGTTGTATTGTGTTGCATTGTTCTCTACTGTGGCTTATTGCCATGCACTGTGCTGTGGTGTGTTGTGTAGCCTAGTGTTGTGTTGTGTTGCATTGTTCTCTACTGTGGCTTATTGCCATGCACTGTGCTGTGGTGTGTTGTGTAGCCTAGTGTTGTATTGTGTTGCATTGTTCCCTACTGTGGCCTATTGCCATGCACTGTGCTGTGGTGTGTTGTGTAGCCTAGTGTTGTATTGTGTTGGATTGTTCTCTACTGTGGCCTATTGCCATGCACTGTGCTGTGGTGTGTTGTGTAGCCTAGTGTTGTATTGTGTTGCATTGTTCCCTACTGTGGCCTATTGCCATGCACTGTGCTGTGGTGTGTTGTGTAGCCTAGTGTTGTATTGTTTGCATTGTTCCCTACTGTGGCCTATTGCCATGCACTGTGCTGTGTGTGTGTTGTGTAGCCTAGTGTTGTATTGTGTTGCATTGTTCTCTACTGTGGCCTATTGCCATGCACTGTGCCGTGCTGTGTGCCTGCCTCACTGGCGTATCTCGGGTGCTGCACGATGCGCTGCACGGTGATCTCCTGTTCGGAGTCGTCCTTCACTGTTCTGTCGTGCTCCCCCAGGACCACCACCCAGCTGTCCGGGTCCTCCAGCTTAGCGCTGCCCGAGTCCTTGCTGTGGGCAGGGAATGGCGGCACACCAGTAAACACAGCACAAGAATCGTGCGTGAATCCAAACACACAAAATAACACATTTCTGCTACTCACACATATGCTGCATTAAACACAACATGAGCACACATGTATAAACTCACACACACACACACACACACACACACACACACACACACACACACACACACACACACAGAGGGGGGGGGGGGGTTATATTCATTCCCCATTTACCAAACAAACGGATGCATGTGTTTGCAGAATTATGCATGTTTCTTTGAGGAAGGCGGTCTCGCATGTGTGTATGTGTGCCTACGCATGCTTGTTGTACATGTCCAGTTGTGCATTGACATAAACACGTGGGGCGTGCGCGTTTACCGTGCACACACAGTCACAAGAGCGCGCACTCGGCGCGCACGCGTTCGCACATCCACACCCACACACTCACAAACGGACATACAGACACACGCATGCTTGCACACACACACACACACACACACACACACACACACACACACACACACACACACACACACACACACACAACCGCGAGCGAGCCCAACTGGGGAGAAAGGTGAGTTTTAATTGCGGCCTTTAAATCATCACAAAGATAGCCTGCTCTTTTTTTTTATTTTTTTTTATTAGCTATACATGTATTTGCTTGCTAAAAGGTGACAGAAGTTCATCTCACAAGAGATGTGTGGAGATGGTGTGTGATGCTACAGAAGTTCATGAAGCTAGACAGATAACGAGCCAGAAATAATGCGGAGGCAATTTGTTTCACTCTATGAGGGGAGTGATATGGTCTGGAAACAAAGCGTGATGCGCAGTACATTAATTTCTGAGTCATGTGGACAATTAACAGGAAATTAGAATGGTCAGCTCTGAAGACAACGGAGGACGAAACTCAAATAAGTTGCTTAAGTTGCTTCTTTTTTTTTCTTAGTAGAGGCTATCTTCCATGTCTTAAAGAGACGTTCTGACAAGTATTTGCAATGATTCCCAAGTTATTCACTGCATCAAAAACAAAAACAAAACAATAAAAAAGAAGACAGTATGACAAAGAAAATGGGAGACCCGGAAGGTGGGAAGAGACTGCAGGGAGGGGCATAAGTTTTACTTCAATGAACTTCAGCATGTTGATAAACGTCCAAGTGTTCGCGTGATAAACATTGCAGGACCGAAAACAAAATACCAGCATGAAAACATTATGCGAGTGCGTGTGTGATCTTGCAGAGAGAGACAGAGATAGAGAAGGTGCGCGGAATGCTAAGGAGAAGAGAGACAGAGACAGAGTGAGAGAGAGAGAGACAGACAGACAGACAGACAGACAGTCATTCATCATGAATGCGCCTAGCATTGTTTCCCCTCTTTACACCCTCAATTCCCCAACCCCCCTGCTGCTCTTCCACCCTCCCTCCCATCCCTCCCCCACCCTCTCGTTCCCCCACCATCCCCGCCCTGCGGACCGATCCCTCGCCTTGACTTACTGCACGCAGTGGGCGGCGGTGAGGACCCACTGCGGGTGGATGAGGGTGCCCCCACACAGGTGTCTGAGGCCCTGCAGCCGCTGGTATATGTGGCCCTCCAGGTAGTGCAGGGACACCAGCCAGGGCCACTCCCCCGCCCTCAACGGCTGCCCGCCCACCACGCGCTTCCGCCTGGCCGAGGCGTCTCCGCTCACCAGCAAACCTGCCATGTGACGAGGGTTGGGTGTAATATCTTACCATCCCGAGGCTCTTCAGGACACAGGAAAACGCAGACAGAAGTCTAAATCTGACGACGAGGGCGAGAGTAGCTGTGTCTGGCAGTGTCTTCGTCTTCTTGGTCAGGCCGGGGAAAATCCATGTCGATGGTGTGGTTGTAGGCAGGCTTTCTTGGGTAGCTGTTTCCAGACGGAGTCTGGCGTTCTTCCTTTCTTGTTCCAGACGAAGTCAGACGCCTTTCCATCCAAAGATGTTGGTGGCAGAGGATAGGAAACCATACAACGACACACCTGTGTCCTGGGTATTTTCTCCGGCCTGCAGCTCGGTGCCATGGTGTCGATCTATCCAGACTGTCTTCAGGGCCACCATGCCGCCGTCTTCATGCTTGAGTAGCGGCGGCCTTGACCCGCGCGTAGCCGACTCACTGACGGAATACGAATGGAAGGCAATGAACCAATCCAAAGGGGTACAGCAGTCCGCCACCAAACCACACAGCGCCGCCAGCACCCGTCACCCGGGAAAAATAAATCGGTTTTTACTGCGGAACTTACTGCAATATTAATGGCGTTAAATTATCTTCTAAATTTCCCACGATCTATATTTCAAGTACTTTTTTGTGTTGATTCAAAGTCTGTGCTTCAGGCACTGAAATAATTAAAACTGCAGAATAGATCAGAAATGATAATTGAAATTAGCTGTTTAATTCATGCTCTCTCTATACAAGGCACGGCAATTACTTTCTGCTGGATACCGTCACACTGTTCGTTTTATTATAACGACAAAGTAGACAGAGCTGCAAAACAAGGTGCAAAATGTAGTTCAGAGTCTCTCAGGATAGATTTTCCACTTACGGTTCAAGAACAATATAGTATAGTGGAATCATTTGCTTGGAACCATTTCCAGAATTACTTCAAAAAGTCTCACAAAAAGCTTATTTACGCAGATTTTAGTATTGCAAACTTAAAAACACACTCCCTCATCAGCAGGAAGTTATCGTCCCTTATGTGTAAGTGGAAAGTCGATGCCTTTACAACAAAATTTAGTAAAAATGCCTCATGTGTTTGTGGACAGAGCATCACAGTTGATCATATTATCTCATGTGCCGCTATCAAACAATTTATACCCATACTTTCTACATGTACTATTACAAATATTTTCGAATCACCAGCATTAATCTATGAATTCTTTATTTCTTATCAAAGAGTCCAATAAGTAAGTACTTATAGTTTCTTACATTTATTTACTCATACTTATGAGGTTACTTTTAAGTGAGTCAATCATTAACCTGCTACTAAATTTACATAACATATACGAAAGGACCATCCTTATCCGTCCCCTACCTCTCACTGTACTCTCCCATATCAAAACCATTTGTAGCTTTCTAGCTTTATCATGAGGGTTTTGTTTGACTGTTTTCATTGATGTAGGTTTTTGTTTGTTTGTTTGGTTGGGTTTTTTGTGTGTTTTTTTTTCGTCTAATATCACCTAGAGTGGATAGACGTTAAATTTGAAACGAACTAACCCGTCACCCGGTAAGTTAGGTCTGCCGCCACTCCTCCGGCGGGCGATAAGGTATATGCACTGTACTGCCCTATCGTCGGCCTTTCACCTCGAGGACATTCCTAAGCGATCGGAGTCTTGCTCCCTGGTCTTTCACCTCGCAGCGTAGACCCGTAACAGCGAGTAAAAGCTGTCCGATTGCCATGCGAGTCTGATCGCTGGAGTGACACCAGGGAGCCTAAGTCTATGCAAGGATGAGATTTACGCCCTACTGGCCTGAGGACAAGGTAAGCTTGCAGACTGAAGTCTCCTTCTTTGTGGCAGTTGTTGCCGTTGTCAGCAATGGTATCTAGTTCCGAATGGGAGCTGTCAGCTGTCGCTGTCTTAGGTCTGGTTCCATTTGAACTCCGGTTCACTTCGTGGTGTCGGTCGGCCGACGGTGGACGTCGGTTTTCTTCACCTCTTTCAAAAGGCCTGTCTTCAGGGCCACCAGGCGGCCTTCTTCATGCTCGGGTGGCAATGGTCCTATGCCGCGTAAGGCCGCCTCAAATAGGGCGCAGAACGAAAGTCGCTGGAGCGCTGCAAGAGTTGAAGGGACTCATAGAAGATATGGTCCATGCAGACTACGGTCGAGAGGGCAAGTTTTCAGCCCAACCTAGAGCCAAATCTTCATCTGGATGCAATGGAACGCCCTACTGGCTATAGCAGAAATTTCACAATGCCCATACGTAGCTCCGCAAAATATTGATATTAGCACGGAGGAACATGAAGATCAGCACCCAATGGATGGTAGCTGACGGAATAAACATTATCAAGACGCAAAACTCGAAAGACGTCAAACCGATATGGCTTCTGAATATTGAAGGGAAAACCTTCTCCTCAGTGATTGTGGCCAGGCTGACTAAGCCTCACAGAAAATAAGTACAGGGATCTGTCAGTCCGGAACGGCGCCATCCCCAAGTGTCTGGCTGTGTAGAACGTGCCACTTTGATTTGGGAAGCAATCTCAAAAGGTAAAATGTGGCTCGATCTGGCCAATGCATTTGGACCAGTTCACACAAAAATAATGCAAATGAACACAAATCGCTCTATGAACCACTGAACAATCGGAATAAAGAACAAATCGCATTATGAATAAACGAATAGATAAAATAATGAACAGATTATGAACAAACGAACGGATATAACAATGAAGACGTCATACTATCAACCGCTGTACAGCAGACATAATGAACAAATCACACCATGAAGAAAGGAAGGTCGGGTTAAACGGGGTTTCAGTTAACATTGGTTCTGATTTCATTCTGTGGAAGTCCTTCGGATGAAATTATAAACTGAGGTTGCATGTGAAAAAACGAGCAAAACATCTTGTCCATACCTTAAATCCCATAATAGGCCGATGCTAACATGTATGTAACATGCGTCCTGTGCGTTTACAATGGTCTGGGATATGAGCAGACCGCTGAAATTGGGGCGGGATAATACCTCTAACAGGAAGGTGATGGAAAAACAGAAGATGAAACTGCGAAATAATCACACTGAGATAGTTAAATAAACGGTAAAGACAGTAAAGGAAAATAAGAGA
>CM031596.1:11502478-11507478 GCA_018398815.1 Conus ventricosus | reverse complement strand
GTCATCTGGTGATTGATGTCATCGAAGTGGCCGATCAGGTTGGTGCCGCCTCCGGGTCCTCCCGAGGTGAAGGTGAAAAGCAGCACCAGGTCGTTGTCCAGCACGAAGAAGGAGGGGTTGCCACTGTCGCCCACGATCTTCGACTCGTAGTAGTCGTGGTGGAGGGAGGAGCCGAAGGGCACGCGCAGCGAGATGGAGTGGTTGCTGGGGAGGAGAAGGGGAAAACGTGTGTTGGAATCCTGTATTGGTAAATGACCGTGACCCCTTTAGCCTAGCATCCTGCACACATCCCATTCTTTTTTTCTTATTTTCTTTTTTTTTTAAATTTTTCTTTCTATTTTTCTGTTTGTCCAAAAAATGAGCGACCCTTTCTGTACCTAATCTTCGTTTCTAAATCCCATTCCCATCTAGAGACTATACTCCAACTTGCCTGACCGTCTAGTATGACCCTAAGGCTTTTGTCATACCCCCACTGTTTCTAGATAAAATACCCATTTCAAAGAAAGCTTTAATCATGAATATTTCGAGTGTTAAAATAGGATACACCGTGCCGCACGTTTCTTTGGGCATGGCTTGCTGTACCGAGTGACACCCGCCTAATCTAGAACGTTTTGTTCGTCGGCATGGCTTGCTGTACCGAGTGACACCCGCCTAATCTAGAACGTTTTGTTCGTCGGCATGGCTTGCTGTACCGAGTGACACCCGCCTAATCTAGAACGTTTTGTTCGTCGGCATGGCTTGCTGTACCGAGTGACACCCGCCTAATCTAGAACGTTTTGTTCGTCGGCATGGCTTGCTGTACCGAGTGACACCCGCCTAATCTAGAACGTTTTGTTCGTAATCGCTGAAAACTGAACGTTTCGGAACCAAGCAAAGGAAGGAGAAGGAAAACAAGGAGAGAAGAAAGAAATAATAAAGAGAAACAAAAAGGAACAGTGTGGAACAGAGAAAGAGGATGGATGGGGAACTGAGGGAGAGGAGAGGAGGCAAAGGCAAAGACGCGGAGGAAGAAAGATGGAAACTTGAAAAGGCGAAAGGATTGAAAATGAGTAGTAGATATACAGAGAACTGGAAAAAAAAAAGAGAATAAGAAAAAGAAATAGTATAAAGTGAACTGAAAAAGAATGGGAAACAGAAATGCAGGGGTGAGAGAGGAACTAGCAAGAGAGAGAGAGAGAGAGAGAGAGAGAGAGAGGAGAGAGAGAGAGACAGAGAGAGAGAGAGAGAGAGAGAGAGAGAGAGAGAGAGAGAGAGAGAGAGGAGAGAGAGAGAGAGAGAGAGAGAGAGAGGGATGGGGAGAGAAACACCGAAAGAAATCTGACAAAGGTGACAACAACAAAAAAGAAAAAGAAAAAAGAAAGAGAAAAGGACAAGAAGAGGACAGAGAGGGAGGGGGGGGGGGGGGGGTGGTGGTGGCTAGGACAGATTGGGACAGAGGGAGGGAGAAGCGTTAATGTAAGGGGAAGGGGGAGGGGGGAGGGGGTGGGAGGGAGAAGACAACAACAACAGCAAAAATGCAGGAAAGGGAGCAGCAATGAGACGTGGAGGAGAGGTCAAGTGGAGAGTCCACAGACTGGTAGATGAGGAAGTCGGTGACCAGCGCCTTCTCCTCCTGGTCCGTGCTGAGCACCGGGAGGTGCACGTTCTGTCCTGGCTTGAAGGTCAGCAGGTGATGAGGCATCACTGCACACTCACACACACACACACAGACACACACACACACACACACACACACACACACACACACACACACACACACACACACACACACACACACACACACACACAACACACACACACACACACACACACACACACACACACACACACACACACACACACACACACACACACACACACACACCACACACCACCACAACAACACACACACACACACACACACACACACACACACACACACACATACACACACACACACACACACACAACACACACACACACACACACACACACACACACCACACACACAACACACACACACACACACACACACAACACACGCACACACACACACACACACACCACACACACACACACACACCACACACACACACACACACACACACACACACACACACACACAACACACACACACACACGTGCGCACACGCACACCCATAAATGCATACATATAAACACCACACAGTTGAACTTTCTGAGTTGATGCCGACACACAGCAACAACAGTTGGTGAATTAATGATCAAACGAAATTCACATTAATCGCTTCGTCAGAGGATGGCTGTTATTTACTGTTCACACCTGACCCCATCATTGAAGATTTACCCTCAAATCCATCAAACCGCGGTCACTTGTGTTTGTTTCTGCTCTGCTCTACGTTCTGTTTGACAGACAAAGTTCAAGATCAAAAAGCATCCGTCAGTCTGAAATCAATGTTAATTTGTGTGCTTACCCATTAAATATTCTTCAGTGGTTGCAGCTGTGTTCATGTGTAAGCTCAGGGCATCTAAGCAAGCTTGCTGCATCCTGTTGTTGTTGTTGTTGTTGCTGTGTGTGTGTGTGTGTGTGTGTGTGTGTTTCAGCGCAGGATATATGGGTAAGCTCGGAGTATCCTGTTGTTGTATTGCTGTGTGTGCATGTTTCAGCGCTGGATATATGGGCAAGCTTGGAGCACTCTGTTGTTACTGTGTGCATGGGCCAGCCTAGGGTTTGTGCATGGGCCAGCCAAAGTTTAGAGCAACCTGTCATTGTTGCTGTGTGTATAGGTCAGCTCAGGTTATATGGGCAAGCCTGGAAAAAATCCCGTTGTTCCCGTGTGCACCGCACCGCACCGCACCGTACTACACTACACTACACTACACTACACTACACTACACTACACTACACTACACTACACTACACTACACGTAATGGAAGTTAATGCTTTACAATATAATACGATACAATATAATGTGATACAATATGATACAACATGACATCATACGACACTGGCATGGATAAGAGCCTTCTTGTCCCATCGTACTCAGCAGGGAGTAGTCGATGGCGCTAAGTCCGAGCAGGCCCCAGTTGTCGGTGGCGTACCACAAGGCACAGTTTTGGGCCCTCTTCTCTTCCTGGTCTTCATTAACGACCTCCCTGATCAACTCCACTCAAGAACTAGGCTGTTCGCTGATGACTGTATTGTCTACAGAGAAGTCAGGAACCAGAACGACTGCCGGTTACTGCAGGAGGACTTCAACACACTGTCCAAGTGGGAAAAGAGATGGGGTATGGAATTCCACCCGCATAAATGCAATACCCTAACCTGCACCAGATCCAGGGACCCCATCATATTTAGGTACAAACTGAAAGGTCACACCCTGGAACGAACAACCGAATCAAAATACCTGGGAGTTAATATCTTGAGGGATCTAAGCTGGACCAGCCATATTAACCGCTCCACCAAAAAGGCCAGAAGCATGATAGGATTCCTGAGGCGGAACCTGAGGGTAGCGAACCAGGCAACCAAGACCAATGCCTACAAGACCCTAGTTCGCCCCCTCCTCGAATACTGCAGTACAGTCTGGAACCCGTACATCGCAGACAAAACTAAACAGATAGAAGCAGTACAGAGGAGAGCAGCCAGATACGTCACCAGCCGCTATGATTACACCTGTAGCGTTACTGATCTGCTTACTGACCTCAAATGGGAATCCCTGGAGTCCAGGAGGACGAAAGCCCAACTAATAATGTTCTACAAGTCTGTGAACAACCTTGTGGACATTCCACCAGAGGAGTACCTGACACCAGCATCCGCCAGAACAAGAGCCAACCACTCCAAGAAATTCCGCCACCTTAGATCAAAAACCGATGTCCTGAAGTATAGTTTCTTTCACCGCACCATTCCAGTTTGGAACTCTCTACCGGCAGCTGCAGCCAAGGCCCCCTCTCTGGCACATTTCAGGAGGGAGCTCAGCAAACTTTACTTTTAGAATACAGCCATTGTATGTGTTGTCGTGTGGAAGTGTGTGTGAATGGCTGGCGGGCGTGGACTAGCCTAATGCTTGTTCTGGGGCAGGATAGGGAGTGGGGTAACCCCTCTTGAAAAGGTGAACGTGGGTAGCCTTCCTGCAGCTCCACACTTAGTTGTTTTTTTTTTTTAGGCTAGCTGGTAGGTGAGTTGGGGTGGGGGGGGGTGGTATGAATGCTGTCTTTTAAACAAGATAGTAGGATTTTTTTTTATGCGCACACCCGAGTCACTTAAAGTCTATGGAGACGACGTGGCTATTGATTTGAAGATTTGAAGATGATACGATACAATATAATACAATATGATGCTGAACAATTAAGTAGTGGGGGAAAACAAGTGCAGGCTAACAATTCTTCCGTCATTATAATAATGACTTTGCAAAGATTTGAACTTTTAGAGAAAAAAAAAAATTGAAGATGAAGAAAATGGGGGAAATATATTATAAATATGAAAAACCCTTCACTAGCTGCCTGAGAGAACCATCGTGATCCCTTCCGAAGGCAGATCTATTTGTATTGCCTGCTCCTAGGCCTTTCGTCCGCTGGAACGGACTCATCAGGGAGACACGGCTGATTGTGTCTGCGCTCCTGGTGTCAAATAGAGACACACCACAGTTCATAATTCTGTGGTGTTCTCCCCACCAAGAGTTCAAAAAAGAATCCAACAGCACCCCCAATATAATACAATATAATATAATACGATACAATATAATATGATACTACATAATACAATGCAGTATGATACAAAACGAAACGATACAACACAACACAACACAACAAAATGCAATGCAGAACAATACTCAAGGGAGGCTAACCTTTTGCAAAGGAGATGGTGTCAGGTACGTCACTGTCCAGAACGCCCACAACAATGTCCCTGCCGTAGAATCCACTGCCTCCGTTCCTGTCCACCAGGCGCGAGCCCACCACGCGACGATCTACCACTGCGCCATCGCGACCCACGAACCGGAGCGTGGAATTGACGCGGATGCTGTAGTGACGCGCCCACACCGCG
>CM031596.1:11477478-11499978 GCA_018398815.1 Conus ventricosus | reverse complement strand
GTGACAATCGGGCGTGACAGTCGGCACTGTTGTTGGGGCCGTTGCCATGAAATGATAATACTGATGATGATAATGAATACGACGACGGCGACGACGATGATGATGATGATGATAATGATAATGAACTGTCGTAAGTACCGGAAGCTGTCGTATATACCGGAAGCTGTCTTGTGTACCGGAAACTGACGTATATACCGGAAGCTGTCTTGTGTACAGGAAGCTGTCGTATGTACCGGAAGCTGAGACGGAGCCTTCCAATACCTGTCCCTGCAGACAGGAAGACCAGACTGCAGAGCATGTACTTCAGAGAGACCCTCTCCATGAACCAGCAAGATGTTGTGTGTTGTCACTGGACTCTCTGTTGACGACCAAACTCAACAGCTTCTACCAGGGAAAAAAACAACAACACCCAACTGTTGAAATTGAGAATCACACCAGCTCCTGAACCTAATGTGACAGATCTATTGCCATTATAGATGAAACTCGTCTTTGTCTAACCGAATATTTTTTTTCGCGTACGCAGGCTGATACTCCTGCGGACACTCCTTGTATAGACAGGCATGAATTAATTCCATATACCCAACAGAGTGGAGTCTTGTGTGTACGACCGTTTTTATCTCGCCATTATGGCAGCCATACTCCAACTTCGGGGAAGGTGCATGCTATGTATAACGTGTCATCCATACCAACGGCCAAACTGGCCTTCTCTTCCGAAAGTTGCTGATGGGATTTTACGTGTGTGCAAGATGTTATGCGTGCGTTCACACACGGAACCTCGGTTTATAGACTCATTCGAAGGACTGCATGGGAAAGGGAGTCAGAACCAATGTTAACTCCGAGGGAAAAAATCCCCCTGTACCGAAACGGCCCAGCGGAGATTTGAACCGCAACCCCAAGAGTACGAGTCCGGCGCTCTACCACTAGGCTATTCCGGCCCCCGTCTAACCGAATGAAAAACATGTGATTTCCTCACACATATAAACAACTACGACACCAGACAGTGGAACATACCAGAACAAAGTCTGTATTGAGACCAGCCATCATGATACAGTGGAAACGCGGCGGAATCCTATCAGAGCTATTCATACTTGTGGGCTTTCTCGACCCATGACCGTCTCCTGTCCAGAGTTGAGCTAGTTCTAGTCTCAGCGAGAAGACTGAGAGGACATGGTCGAGTTTCATCCACTTCATGGATGCGTCTCTGACAGTTGTTCAAATTCCCTGACCAACACTGTAAGTGTGTATCTTTCGGGCCTAGTTGACGCCGGGATATGTTATGAAAGGAAGCGTAGAGTACAGCCCTGTCATGCAGTCTCACACCAGAATGGAACTCAATACTATCATCTTCATCTTCTCATCCTCATCAGTGAGCATGAAAAATCTCAAATTCAACATGCCTTCATACCTTGCTCTTATGATGACCTTAGATTCGATCTCCTCTCCACGTCTGTGCTGTTGGCGAGTTCGTGTCGAGATCACCCGGGTCGGCGAGTGCACGAGGACTGTCGTTAGACACGTGGTAGGCGCCCTCCAGACGAGGATACTCGCTCCCGCCGGCTCCATGACCAAGCAATCACTGTCGTCAGAAGGGGGCTTAATTAGTGGTGTCCTGCCCGCTCCATGACTAAGCAATTACTGTCGTCAGAAGGGGGCTTAATTAGTGGTGTCCTGCCCACTCCATGACTAAGCACTTACTGTCGTCAGAAGGGGGCTTAATTAGTGGTGTCCTGCCCACTCCATGACTAAGCACTTACTGTCGTCAGAAGGGGGCTTAATTAGTGGTGTCCTGCCCACTCCATGACTAAGCACTTACTGTCGTCAGAAGGGGGCTTAATTAGTGGTGTCCTGCCCGCTCCATGACCAAGCAATGACTGTTGTCAGAGGGGGCTTAATTAGTGGTGTCCTGCCCGCTCCATGACCAAGCAATGACTGTTGTCAGAGGGGGCTTAATTAGTGGTGTCCTGCCGATGTTGGATCAGAACAGGCACCACTGAACACCACCGAAATGCTTGATTTCTTCTCTCTACCTACTGTCCTGATCATGGAGGCAGCAGTTCTGTACAGGGCATGCACGAAAATGTCTACAGCTTTGTCCACATCCTCAACCAAACTATTCGTTGCTGTAATAATACACTCTTTAAATACGACAGAATTGAACTTGTCTTTGAAAGGTTGTACCCTTTCCTCTGACCTTACGACACATTCTTCGACTTGTTGCGTTACAATTGATACCTCAGATAGAGAGAGAGAGAGAGAGAGAGAGAGAGAGAGAGAGAGAGAGAGAGAGAGAGAGAGAGAGAGAGAGAGAGAGAATACCTTGGGGTTCAGGCAACAGTAAAACAAAGAAAGCAACCAGGACAAACATTGTGTGTGGTCAATCAGTCTCTGACACATCTAAGTATGTATGTATACGATCCTCTATCTATGTCCAGTCTCAAGTCGTGAGCGTGATCCTGGAAACGGCGAAAAGCTAATTTTGGAGGACGTGCCATAAAAACGATGAGAGCAAAGCCGCTTACAACATTCCTTATCAGCATACACGGCTCTGTATGTGATCAGACACAAAGATCCGTCCAGTTATGAAACATGTTTTGTAGTCTTAGAGGGGTAGACCTCTTATGCTAGTAAAAGTGAAATGTTACAACCACCTTACCATTCTGTCGGTCTCTCTCTCTCTCTCTCTCTCTCTCTCTCTCTCTCTCTCTCTCTCTCAACAATGCTTCATATGCTGTTTTGTAAATAATGAAGTTGACGTAATGATGTCAACAAAATTGCAACATGAAAGCATATTCATGTAATTAACGTATAACATGTGTGTTTCCAGACATGCTTTACACATTCGGGTGTATACACGGACGCACGCGCGCGCACACACACACACATACATGCGCGCTCGCGCGTGCACACACACACACACACACACACACACACACACACACACACACACACACACACACACGGACAAACTAGTCTATAACAAATGTCCTGTAGGACATTTGTTATAGACTAGTTGATTGTAATTTTTGTTAATGCTCATTTTTCTGACTTTTTTTCCTCCCCCTTATCAAAGAGACATAAATACATACACACACAATACGGTCCCCCTCCCCTACTTCTTCCTCCCGATCCCCTCCCTCCCCCTCCCCTCCCCCGTCTAATATCACTATGTGGATAGACGTTAAATTGAAGACAACAACAACAACAACAACAACAACAACAACAACAACAACACACACACACACACACACACACACACACACACACACACACACACACACACACACACACACACAGACGCTCTCTTTCACACACATACACGCAAAGATGATTGAATAGCAAAAAGAACCAACACTGTAAATTGCAAATTTTCGGTTTATTAGGAATCTTTTTCAAGCTAAAAAGCAGAAGACCTGCCAATTGCAGTGAACAGCCTTTTACACACACACACACACACACACACACACACACACACACACACACACACACACAGAGACACAGACACACGCGCGCGCGCGCTCGCGCATGCACATACTTGGTCAGAACAGGTATGGTAGTATCAGCAGTGATGGTACAAAAATCTATGATTCTTGAACAGGCAAAAGATATGAGAACACTTTCATATACTGAAAACACACACATACTGTCTTTCTCTCTCTCTCTCTCACTGTCTCTCTCTCTCTTTCATAGACACACACACACACACACACACACACACGCACGCACGCACGCACGCACGCACGCATGCACACACGCACGCACGCACACCTACCTACACACACACACACACACACACACACACACACACACACACACACACCACACACACACACACACACACACACACACGCACACACTATAAAAAGAACTAAAAACGGCAAATCTGCTGGTCCAGATAGCTTTATTGGAGAAATGCTTAAAAGTGATGGTGAGATTATTGTCGAGTTCCTTGTTAAATTTTTCAGTGCTCTTTTTGAGAGAGGAATATACCCTGAAGGCTGAATGGAATCAGTCATATTACCATTGTTTAAAAACAACAACAACAAAAAACCGTTAACGATCCGGGCAACTGCCTTGAAAACACTGATACACTTTCTACTCTTCTGATCCTTTCACCACTAGCCACGGAGCCCAGAACCCTGTTTATTTCTAGTTTCTGTGTCCAAGTCGCTGTCAGTTTCCGATTCGTGTGACATTCTTATGCGTTCCACTGTACTTTTCGTTTTTTGTTTTGTTTTGTTTTTTTCAGAGAGGAGGGTTTTATATATTTTTTTCTTTTGTGTGTGTGTGTGTGTGTGTGTGTGTGTGTGTGTGTGTGAAGAAGCCATATTTGTTTTGTTTTTATTTTATCCCTCTGTTACCCACCCACCATGGATTCCAACTGAGGGGCCAGGGCCAAGAAATCACAGTCTTGACTCCTTCCAGGCTTCGGGAGGGATATACGACGAACAGAAGCCATCACATTGTATCCCTCCTGATCATGTCCAACTCCCGGGGACAGACAGTCGAACACCACAAGAGGTTACCTTGACCAGCCAGGAAACTGCCTGTCTTGACTCAACCCCACGCAGGGGTAACCAATTGATACACCTGGGCCAGAGTGTAACTCCTGTCTAGATGACGTCCGAGCCAAAGAGATGTCTTGAGAGCACCTGCCTTCTCAATCACCAGGATCTCATTCCCCTCCATCACAGGACGCACCGAACGGCAAATGCGGCGGATCGTAGAAAGACCGCAGAGAAAAGAGGAATGTGGAAAAGGACTTGAAGAGAAGATCCACCAAGAAAGGCAGACGATAGAAATAGGAGAAAGGCGGGTTACTATTTGTCTGGGCCCTCACCCTTAACCTTTCTGACATGGGAGACCCTACGAGGAGCATCAACTCCTACCACGTTGTGCTTAGGACAGTCAGCAACTTGTTTATAGTTTTTATACAGACCTAGAACCATTTACAAAAGAAAGAGCCTTCCATTCAAATTTTGATGCCCCCATCAGCATAACCTTAAGGATCACTGGACCGTGCAAGCCCTCCGACCACGGTCGGTTGCAATCTCTGGAGGGAGAGAGGGGGGAGAGATTGATTGATTGACTGATCTTTAATGCGCAAGGATGAAGATTTTAGGCCAAAGCCTAGTCTTACAATCTGTCCTTGTCAAGCATACATTATTTCAACACAATCATATCACTCATACTGACAATTCAGCATGGCAACACTGTAATCTAATTCTACAATGATAAGCAGACTGTTTATAAAAGTAATAATGTCAACAGAAGGAAACTTAAAAATACAAAAACAAACAAACAAGCTCTTATAGTCTGTGAAGCTTGAGTAAGGATATCTGATAATGACAGAAAGTGAGTATCAAATTCGTCCTGAGTGATGTTTGTAGTTGAATTTTGTGAATCTGTACGCTTGTTATGTACAATAGTGTTTATTGCCCTCTAGATGGGCGCTGTTGGTTTTGCATCCGTAATCATTTGACTGAAGTAATATTGTTGCAAAGTGAGACGACTGAAGGCGGAAATCTAAACAAATCTTCATAAATGTTAGCGAACCGAAAAAAAAGAAAAGAAAATAGAAAACACACACACACACACACACACACACACACACACACACACACACACACACACACACACACACACGTGGACAAACGAATCACAAGACAAAACACGACGCGTTTCGACCTCTTAGGTCTTCTTCAGGCAAGACGTACTCTTGTTTGGCTTTTTCAACTTCGTTAGAAACAAAGTTTCTCTGCTCTTTGTATTCGTCAAACAAATTTGCTGCCTTGAGTTGGTCATGTAGAGTCATTTCTTGCAGCAATTCTGGTGTTAACCACGGGTTCATCTGCTGATGCCCAATTCTTTTTTGATGTAACGGCGCGTGTTTATTTATGATGGTAAGGAATGTTTGGTACCAGAGGGACAGTCTATCATTGACGTCTGAGCAATTATAAGTTAAGTGAAATGGGGAAATGTTTAGGTCATGGAGGTATGCTGTTTCATTAAAATTTTTGAAAGAGCCGTATTGGATGGTCGTGTGACCTTTGGGTGGTGGTTTTGGGAGCCTGAAGGGCCACGTGCGGAAGACTGGACAGTGATCATTAATTCCAGAATGTACCACTGAAACATCTAATATTGCAGATTTATCGTTTGTGTATACATGATCAATGAGAGTCGTAGTTGTTTCAGGTATTCTCGTTGGGGTTTGTACTGACTGATGAAGTGCATTAAGTGACAGTGTACTTGTCCAAGCTGGTTGTTATTTTAAAATATCAATGGTCCCCCAACAGCAGTATACAGTCGAACTCTGATAAGAGAAACTGCCAGGGGAAATTTTTTTGTTTCTCTTATCCTATGTTTATGTTATCAGACGTCGAATAAGAGAAAGTTTTTGAAAAATGGTTTCTCTTATCCGAGTTTTCGTTTGATTTACCGAGACCACAGAACAAATGACGTCAATACATGTAAAATGGTTTCGCTTATCCGAGATTTTGTTTGATTGACCACGACCTCAGAACAAATTACTTCAATAAAAATGCACACTAAAATTTTTTATTAAAAAAATTACTACCTCCCTTTATTTTGTTTAAGCTGAGTTTGTCTTTCTTATATTGACATTCTTTGATACTCCTTTTGAAATGACACAGCCTTTTCGCTGGTGCTGTGTGTCTGTGTGTGAAGCCTATGTCCTCTGTGAAGGGACCCTGATGTGGTAATTTCTGCCATTGTGCACATGTGTGTGTGTGTGTGTGTGTGTGTGTGTGTGTGTGTGTGTGTGTGTGTGTGTGAGAGAGAGAGAGAGAGAGAGAGAGAGAGAGAGAGAGAGAGAGAGAGAGAGAGAGAGAGAGAGAGAGAGAGAGAGAGAGAGAGAGAGAGAGAGCTGCTCTTGGATGTTTAACATACACAGGCGCTGCCTGTCATAGTATGTGTCCATTTCTGCGAAAATCAGTCTCATGTTCAAAAAATTCAATTTTTAGATTTTGGCTTCATAAAGTGTGGAATCACTTAAAGACTGTATTAAAGTCAAAGTAAAAAGAAAATAGAATTGTAGGGGCATAAGCCTGATTTTCGCAGAAATGGACACATATATGGATCATACTTCACTGAGACCATTGGTTCTTTATCAACATGGTGGAAAAGGGTGGGACAGGGTGGTACAAATTAAAGGACTAATCTCCTAATGTGGAACACTTTGAAGGAAAATAAAAAACAGTTCAAAGTCATTTTTACCCCTTTAATATTGATTGTCAAGGGTTTTTTGTTTGTTTGTTCTCTTTGAGGAAAAAAAATTATTTGCCATTTATCATCGGTTTTTGTATCAACTCATTAATTTTATAGCTTGCTGAACAAAAAGCGGTCAACATTAGAGGGCTCCCACGCACTAGAACGTACGCTCACACTTTTTAGATTCTGGAGAAAAGGCAGGCAGTTGTAAAATAGTTCAAAGTCACAAACTTAATAAAATCAACAACAACAACAACAAACCTATTGAAATGAGAAGAAAAAAGACGACAAAGAAACAAAGATAAACCTGAAATTAATTATATTCTTCGTCATTGTATGTATAAGAGCAGCCAACCTTTGAACTCCCCCTCTCTCTCTCTTTCTCTCTCTCTCTCTCTCTCTCTCTCTCTCTCCCCTCTCTCTCTCTCTCTCTCTCTCTCTCTCTCTCTCTCTCTCTCTCTCTCTCTCATTCCGACTTTCATTAGGACAAACAATTTTGAAAAAAGACAATTCTCTGCTGTCAATGACTGACCAAGTTAATGAAACTGAAAAAAAATTTCCAATAATATCTGTCACCCGCTCAAAGTGACCACAGAGAATGTAAATATGTTCGTTCAAGCTCACCCATCTTAATTTGCACGAAAACCCCCTTTTCACATCCAAATCACGTCCATCTCATGTCAATTTTAGCCAAAATTAACACCCGTTTCACAAAAAAATTAACACGCAAAAACCTCTAAAAATTGACGCAATCGTTAATTTAAAATGGGGGCTTACGTGCTAGATAAGATTTGGTGATCGTGAACAAAGATATTTACATTCTCTCCCAGGGACATAAAAATTAACGCCCGCGGGACTGAGTTCTTCTTACTATTCTAACATGTTCTTCTACTTCCAGCACCATTAATAAATTAGAACAAACAACTGGCTTTCCGTCTTGATTAACTATTTTTACATCCAATGAATTTAAAGAAACCTCAATTAATTCTTTAAATTCAATGTCTCCACCAAAGCTATGTAACTGATAATCGCAAAACCCTACATTAGTTGGTGGCAATGCTTGTAGAACAGTAGATGGATAGCCATTAGTATCTGTTTTTAACTGTTGTAAATGGACATACAAAATTGGGTTTACGAGAAAATCAGATGGTCTACTGCCTACATACACATAAAGACCGCTTTTTAAGTGCATATGTGTTTTAATATGATATGTTTCACCACTATCATAAAAGCCTAAATTCGAGCAAGGCTTCTAGGAAAAACGTACCCCCTTTCTTCAATTTCTGGAAAATTCATAGTAACTATAAGATTTGCCTCATTAATTTTTAACTTAATGTTAAAATTGCTAAATACTTCTCTTAAAGAACAAAAGTTGCAGTAACCATCGGGTATTTTTAAATGTTTTAATAGATTGCCTTGCCCATCCTTAATATCCACCCAGTTATTCTTATCTTTTTCAGATATGTTAATCCATTTTATTTTAAACCCAATTTTTCTAAGGGCAACCCTACAATCGCTGCGCCTATTTTCAATTGGATGTGTTAAAACACACGCTCGTTTTGCTTGGTTATATAGATGTACATCTTTTTATAACTATTTAAAAAATTAATTTTAAAAAAATGGGAGCATTTAAATATATTGAACATGCTGCTTACAATGTAGGAGCGTTTTATAACCCCAAATCTTTGGACTTCAGTTTACTAACCATTGCAGTAGATGTATCATATGGCTTCCAATTCAGACTTGTAAACCCACTAACTAGATATTTAAATCCACCAATAAAGAGTGACAGAGTGCCATCAGCATGGTCATCCCACCCTATGGCTTTTTCCAGAATCAGTTAAATTTTGCCATTTACTGCGCAACTACTGGCTGCGAGGTTTCATATGCAAACCATTTAAACCATCCTAATCTTTTAGTAAGGTCAGTATATAACTTTCATGTTTATTACCAGTACAGGCGAATACTAACTGAACTACAAGTTCCCCTCCCTAACGACAACGCGTTTTATCCATTTAACAGCCCAATGGATAATAATGCATATGAAAGAATTTGCAACGAATTTAACATTGATCCTTCAACTGATTTTAGACAAAAGTTAGACCGCAATCATGGGTTAGGCACATTGTATTTGTGGGGCGAACGTAGAGAATATAATTATGACTACTGGCCTAGCCACACCTCCTTCCAATCAAACGCACAAGTTCGATTGGGATCCATAGAACAAAAACACCCTAATGCTTGGACAACATTTATCTTAGATGAAAGTAAAGGCCTAACAATGCCAGGAGTGCAAAGACTTAATGACTCCATAAGGACATACGTTTGGTGTCTATTAGGGGCACAAGCACAGACCAAGTCTAGCATATCTGATCAATCTACAGGCTTTGATGCTAGAAAACAATTTCTAGTTAATTTAGAAGATGCTATTAACTCTGCTGTTAATTTGCCTGCCAGCATACAAAGGTATCAAGACGTTCTTGCACATGCTAGGTCAAAGGTTGACTTTGTTGTAGGTTATGGATTATACATGCTACCCTCTGACCTTAGACTACAGATTGGTATGATACAGAATTATAACAATGAAATCCTCATAGCTGGAGACGACCAAGACTTAGGGCACAATAAATACTTAAACACAAGGCCCGCTCCATCCATTTTAAAGAAAGTACCTAGCCCTGAAGAAAGCGACCCAGTTATAAGCGCCCCACAGCCAGAAAGCAGCCCAGAAAGCACGCCACCTGTTGATCTACCTTACACTGACAGCCACACTAGCGAAAAGACAGCCCTTGTTGTATTTTTAACTTTTACTGGTTTAGCTGTACTTTATTTCACAAAAAATTAACCCAGCAGCTAGCATTTCCTTTAACGCCACAAAAGGTCAGCCTTTAACCAGCACTTTGCTATAGTAAAAAACCCCAACTAACAACACCCCTTTTATGCCAGCAGAGCATAAAAGCGCTTTGGCGGCTAATTCTTTAATAAGTTTGCTAGATGATGCAATTTTTTTCTAACCCAAACTTTTAGGGCTGAGGGGGCGGAGGTGCACGGGCCCGGGTGGGCACTCCGGTTAAAGCAAAAGAGTTTTAAGAATAGCAAACCCCGGAGTTAAAACTAACATTGTAACCCCCCGGTTTTTTGAACGAGTCCTTATTTTTTCAGTAGGTAGTTTTTTCCCTTAAAGAATTTTGTTTATAGTTTTCTTTTTTCTGCTTTTTTGGGCGTGTAGCTGCACTCTGTTATCAGAAAACATTTAAAAAACCCTGGTTTTTCCCCTTTTTTTCCTTTAAAAATTTTGTATTTTCGGGCTGAAATTCAAGCCTTTTCTTCTTCCCCAAAAAGGTTAATCTGCATGGGCCATTTTTTTTTTTTTTCTTTTTACCCCTTCTTTCTTTTGGAAAAGTTTTTTTTAAAAAGGTTTTTAGTTCCCCCTTTATTGATTTTAAAACCCTCTTAAGGTAGGAGGTAACCCCCCCAAAAAAGGGAAAATGGGGGATCGCCCAATTTTTTTTAATTTTTTTCTGACTGTTTCCTCTTTAAAAAAACTCTTTTTTAAATTTTCCTGCTTTTTCTTCATTGTTTTTTCCAATCCAAATCTTGAAAAAAAGACATTTCTATTTCGGGGTTCGTGTGGGGCAACTCTTCCCCCAAGTTTTTTAAAAGGAAAACCCTAAGCCATTAAATTTTAAAAAAAATTTTTTAAATCCTTTGGTGGGGAAAAGGGGGAACTTTTTAATTTGTTTTAAAAGTTTTTAAAAAATTTTTTTAAAGGGTTTGGGCTTTGAAAGAAACTTTAAAAAATTTTCCTCTGTTTGTTTTATATAAAAGAGGTTTGTTTTATCCAAAAAAAAATAAACCTTCGGGAGGTTCTAGCCAAAGCTTATGTAAATGATTTAATTCAATTTGTTAATATTTCCCTGCAGAGATGCGCTAATAAAGGGGGGTTTTTTTCTGCTTTTTCCCAATGAAGGGGTTGAAAAACCCTTCTGTTTGTCTTCAAGTTCTTGGCAATAAAGGGGGCCTAATTTGTTTCATTCTTTAAATGGGGGTTTCGAGATCTTTTTCCCTTTTTCCAACGGGATAATGGGGTAAAAAAATTTTTCATCCATATTTTTTTTTTAATTTTTTTTTTGTTTTAAAAAAATGAATTTATACAGTTGTGACCTCGACCCATACAGAAAAGAAAAGGGGAACCCCAGGGTTGAAAAAAGGCAAAAGGGGCAACTGAAATTATGTGAAAATACCCCCATCAACATTTCCCGCCGGGCCCGATTTAATAGTTATTTTCCCTGATTTGGGGCCCCTGAAAATTTTATAATCCCACACTGCTAAACAATCATTAAAAATTTAAAAATTAAAACGGCAGACCCTTTTGCTATGTTTTTTTTGCAAATTTAGGCAGAGAAATCTTTTAAACATTTTGGTATCAAATGGGGGGACAAAGCTTTATACTAAACAAAGCAGCCCTTTTTGCCCTCTTTTCTGCCCCTAGGGTTTGGCCTAAAAAAAGAAAAAAAAGGAAAAATTTTAAAAGGGGATCCCAAACCCCAAAGGGTTCAAGCACGGGCTTAAGCGGAGGATGCAAAGAATATTTTAAAAGAAAAGGCTTCAGAAGCTTTTGGAAAACAGATTCGCATCCCTCTAATTTTGAGCGGGGTTAAAAAAGCATATGATAAAACCCAAGGGACAAAAGAAAAACTTCCCTTTTTAATGACTTTTAAAAAATCTACGTTTCCCTGTCGTTCGTTAAAGACCCTGAAGTTTAAATAGCGGTTAGTGACTCTCCCCTTGGTTTGATGTTTTTTCAAACCCCTGGACGGGCCAGAAAAATTTTTAACCCCAGTATAAAAGTAAAACGGTTATTTTTTATGAAAACTTTTTATGCACCCCAATTACAAAAAACGAAAAAACGGGGACATTTTGGGAACCCCTTCTAAATCATCTCTGAAGTTTTTTAAAGGAATTTTGTTTTTTTTTATGAAGAAAAAACCCTTTTTTCGAGAGAATCAAAAAGGGTTTAAAAACCCAAAAAGGGAAAAGGGTTTGGGACTGTGTAATAAAGGGCCCAAGTCAAAGGGTTTGTTTTCGGGCCCCGGACTTTTCCCTTTCCCAACACTTCGATAAAAATAAGAAATTTGGGTTCGGGAGGTAGGAAAAACAGTTTCCCTGCAGTTAAAGCGTTTTAAAAAAAACGCCCCTTTTTGATGAAAAAACCCCGAAGACTACTTAATAAGTAAATTTTGGGGCTGGGGCCCCCCTTTTTTGGATTTTAGACCCAATTTGAAAAGATTTTTTTTGGAAGTGGAGAAAGGATGGGACAAAAAAGGTATAAAAAAAAATATTAAACAAGAAAGAGAGGGAGACCCCCCAAAAAAAAAGATTTTTTTAGGGTTTTGTGACCCCCATTTTAAACATTGAAAAAAAAGGGTTTAAAAGGGCCCCGGTTATTAAAATGAAAAGAAATATTCTAAAAAAAAAAGATGGATGGGTTTGAAGTTTTTCCAAAAGACCCGCATTTCTTTATTTGCGGGATTACGGGGTGGGGGGGGAAAACTGCCTTTGTACTTGATTTGTTCAAACAATATAAGGTTTCATTACGGAAATTTGTTTATTCGCAAAACCCCTTTAAGCAAAACAATCTTACAAAGAAAGGAAGTTTTTTTTGGAAAAGAGAAAAATAAATTTTTAGTTGATCCAACGAAAAATTGGAAATTTTAAAAGAACATTACTATAGCCCTTTTTGGGGGAATTTAAAACCCCTGTTTTTATTGGATGACTGTTAAGTGAAGAAAACTTTTTAAAAAAAAAGAAAAGCTCTTTAAAAAGCTAGCCTTTAGGGGCCGCCACCCCTTTTAGTTTCTGGTGGCTTTTTAAACCCAAAAAATACAATGCATTTTTAAAAAGACTTTAGTTTGCATTAAAATGGGTGGGATTATTTTACACTAAGGCCAAAAAATATTTTTGAAAAATTTTTTAAGTAAAAAAATTATATACAAAGGGGACAAAAAAGAGTTAAAAAAAATAAAAGAGATTAAAAAAATTTAAAGCACGCTAAGCTATGCTTACGGAGCCCCCCAATTAATAGTTTTTTTTTGTAGATTTTTTTATTATTGATTGTCTTATAAAAATTTGTTTATTAAATTTTAAATTAAAAAAAGAAGTTGGGGGGAGAATCAAAAGTGCAGTTAGCTCCTAAATGCACTGCAAAGACTAAAAAGGGACACAAGAGTTTGATCAAAATAATCCCAAGGAAATGTTTATGGTTGGGGGTACAAGATGACGGGGTTTTACAAAAAACAGAAATTTAAAGGTAAAAAACGAAGCAACCTCCCCTAGAAGAGATAAAAATTTAAGAGAAAAAACGATTTTGGAAAAACAAAAATTTCCAAACTTCATAAAAACAGAATGTTGGGGCTTTGGGGTTTCCCTGAAATTGATGGAATTTAAATTTTGAATACAACCCCCAATGTATACTATGATAAGAAAAAAAAATTTTAGAAAACCCTTAAATGCGGGGCCCATTCTTGTTACCTTTTGCCCGGCCCCCAAAAAAAGAGATTGAAATAATAAGCGAGGTTCTAAAATATGTGCTACAGAGAAACCCAGCCCCTTAGCTGAAGGGGGGGGAAACCCCCGTAGGTTAAAAATTTCCCCAAAACGCAAAATCACTATAGGAAAAATGGACATAAATTTTTCGCTTTTTTTTTTAACCCCGAGGGGGGGCGAACTGTTTCCCAAAAATCCCTTTTTTAAGGGGCCCCCAAAAAAGGTGAAAACTTGGATCCCCTTTTAAGTCGTTTTTGTTATTACTAAAAACGGGTTAAAAAAAACCGTTGATCACTACAAGGTTACTGTGATGGTTGACAAGAAAAAATCCCGGACCGACTTTTTTTTCATTAATATTTTGTTTATTGCTTTTTAACTCTTTTTGATAATGCTCCCAGAAGGTTTTACAAGAAGATATATTAATTTAAATTAATAAAAAAAAATTTTTTTAAAAATGGGGTTAGCAGTTTAGGTTAGAGCAAAAAAAGGGAACTTCAAAAGGAAAAAAAAAGCGATTTGGATAAGAAAAGGGGTTACTAAAAAGAAAAAAGCAAAAGTTTTTAAATATCTTTTTTATGTAATTACGGCTCATCAGCTGTAGTTTAGCGAAGTGGGGGTTAAGTTTTCCCTTTTTACCCAGGGGGTTGGGGCGCCAGCCTCTTTAGCTTTGGGGGCCCGGGGGTTATTGGGGGCCCCCGTGTCTAGGGTTTGTAATGCTTTTAAAAAAAAAATTAAGCCCAAAAAACCAAAAGCACATCCCAATTGTAGCCCTAGCTCGGCAAAACTTTGCTCATTAAGATTAAGAAAAGAAAATTTCATTACAGGATAAAACATTACGACGAAGAATTTCGAAACTTTGGCTGCGGTGGGGATTAAGGCGAAAAAAAAATTTGAACTTAAAAAGGAGTGGAGAAAAGACTTTTATTCAGGGACGGGGTAGAAAAGTGAAATTTTAAACAGAACATTGAAAAAAAAACCCCCGATGGGTTAAACCCAAAATAAAAAAAAAGATTAACAAAAGGGTTTTTAACAGATTTAAACCCGCCTTTAACACAATTAACACCGGCAGGCTAAATGGCGGGCCTGCATTCCTTGCCGACAAATTGATTGCACCCCTTTTACCCCCGTACTCCCCCGCGGCTACCAGAAATTTGAATAGTATTGTCCAGGGCTAAAAGGGCTTTCGATGTTTTCGGGTTTTAAACATGCCAGTAGGGGGAATTTTCTGTCATTGTTTTGGGTTTTAAAAAAACATTTTTCCGAGTGAGTTGCCCAAATTTTGCTTCTGAAAATTTTGTTTCCCCAAAAAAAAGGGTGAGGGAAAATTTCCCCCACTGCACTTTTGCCAAACCTCTTTAACATGATGAAATCGAAAAACATTTGTGAGTACCATGTGAAACCTTAGGGGAAAGCTTTAAAAATTTGAGGGAAATGAAACAAATTTTGATACGATGTGCAAATTTTAAAATTGGGATAATGAATCCTTTTAAATCAGGGGACAAAACCCCCAAACCCAAAACCCTAACTAGCCAGCATCAACAACCACCCCCAATACCCACCCTTCCCAAAACCCAAACCGTCAAAAAGGGGAACTGGGTTTTTCTTTTCTTAAAAAAGCTTTGCGAAGATTCGAGAAATTCCCCCATGCTTTTAAAATCCCCTTTCCGAAAAAAAAACGAACTTCGTAGATTTTTTAAAAAAAAATAGAAAACAAAAAAAAAAGAAATTTTATTTTTTCAAAAAAAAGTAAGGACAACAGAGACACAGATAGACCAAATTAATCAAAAAATAAATTCATTAAAAAAATTACAAGGGGTTTTGAATTCAATCACAGTCTGAGTGAAGAGCAGCGCCCGGTTTACAAACGTCATATTCTTGTAGAAAAACCCCCAGGTAAATTTTTGATTTTTCCCCAAAATTTACCCCTAAACATGCGTTGCAGGCGGGGTGGGAGGGGAAAAGAGGAGGGAGGGATGAGGGCGGAGGCGGGAAAAGAGAAGGGATAGAAGATCTGCCCGGGTTTTTTAATTTTTTTTTAATTTTATTTTTTTTCCTTTTAAAAATGAAGCCAAAAAAGAAGTTAGAAAAAAATTACTAATATATTCACACGTTGAATTGGAAGGGTTCATAGAGGGAAAAATTTAAAACAGGTTTTAAAAAATCAATTTTGACTTTTTTTTCACATAAAAATACAAAAAGGTGAAGAGGCCCACATGAAAATACAAATTCTTGGCCCCCCCAGGGCCCAAAAAAAATTTGCCATATTAGTTGTTTAGGTTCTCAAGATGTTAATTGACTTTTTTACCAGCCCTGAAGAGTAAATACGGGTTTAATTAAGATTTTTTTTCACGATTTGGAAAAAACTAAAATAAAAAAGTTGAAAAATTTTAAATTTTTTTTTTAATTTATTTTAGATTTTTTAAAAAAAAATGCCGAACTTGGATCTGATTTTAAAAAAGTGTAAAGAACTATTTTAAAAGAGACAATTTAAAACTTCAACATTAATTTTAGTGAATTTTATTTTTTAGAATTTATGTAAAAAAAAATAAAAGGGCTAGGGAACTATTTAACAAGCAAACCCAAAATTATGAACATTTACTGTAGTTGGGTTCCGAAAAAACTTTAAAAAGCGGCGGGGCGTTATTTTTAAGGGGTTTAAATTTCCTGAAGTGTTGCAAGTTAGGGGGAAAAAAAAGCGGGTTTTTTCTTACTTTTTTTATACTTTTTTTTTTAAATTTTGTAAATTAAATTTGGGGTTTAAAAATTTTAGCCCCACAAAAGGTCGAGTTTGAAAAAAATGCCAGCCCCACACTGGTGAAAGGTAGTGACAAACAAATTTAAACAATATGTTTAGCGAAGGGAGACTTTGGGCATAATTAACCCCTGAACGGTTTTGGGAAAACGTTTGGCCCTGATCTCAAAAAAAAAGTCTTTCAATGGAAGCCGTAAAAGTGTTTTTTGGCCCTTTGAATTTATTATATAAACCCCGATGAACTAACAGCCCGTCCGGGGTTTAACTTAAAAAGAAAAAAATTTTTTAGTATACGCCTTTAAATTGACGGGCCGACTACAGCTTACACATTTTTCCCGCAAATGAAAAAGCAAAATTGGGGCCCGGTGGTCTGAAGGGAAGTTTGAAAACCGAAAAAAATTTTTAAACAAAAAAAAATTTTATCCCATAGTTGCAATTCCCACCCTTTTCCCCCCCAAAAAAAGTTAGTTTTTTAAAAAGGCAGTTTTAAAAAAAAAAAAAAGACAAAATGTGTTTTATGTGGTGTGTTTTTTGCGCTTTCACCCCGTTAAAAAAAGCAAAAAAAGAAAATTTTGGAAAAATAAGCCAAAAAACTGAACTTTGGGTAACATTTCCTTTTAAATAAGGGATAGAAAGTATATTTCCGTTTTTAAGAGAAAAAAACCCAAACATTAAAGTATTCATTGGCTTTGAAACCATTTTGGTTTTAAAGGGTTTCCCCAAAGCCCCCCCTTTTGGGAATTTAATTTTAAAAAAATGTAGAAATTGAACTGTTCAGATAGTTTCAAAAAGTCTTAGTATTAATCAAAAACCAAAAAGAAAATTGGGGTTTTTTTCATCCCAAAAACATGTAAGAAAGGGTTTTGTTTGAAGATTTTGGTTAGGGAAACCCCCCTAAGAAGCAGTGCCCGTCATAGAAATATTGTAAAAGTTTTGTAACTGTGCCCCCTTCAAACCAAACCAGGGTCTAAAAGTTTGCTTTAAAAATGTCCCCAAAAAAGCAGTTTAGATGCGTAGTTTTGCTGCCTTTTTTTCGGGTCTTTCCCCAGTACTATGGGCAAAAGCAAGAACAAAAAACAACCTTATAAAACCACCATGAAACTGTTCTTATGGTTTTTGTTGTTAGGTCGATTTGGGGACACAAGAAAGAATTTAAAGAACCCCAAAGCGTAGTAATTTTAGGCGATGAAAAACTTGGCAATCAGTTTTCCCAAACCCAAATAAATCTTTTAAAACTGTTATGGAAATCCGAAGATCAAAAGCTTTATATCTAAAAGTTGGGGTTTTCGCTTAGAAAATTAAACCCAAAAAGAAAAAACGTGAAGTAAGAAAATCAATTACTGGAAAGTTCATGGGGGGGGGAAAAATTGGGAATTTCAATTAAGGGGACCCAAGAATTGGAAAATCCCATCTTTTTTTATAACTGCGGGGTACGATTCCCCATTTCAAATGAAGCAAATTTACTTCTGGAAAAAAACGAGGGGTTAATAAATTCGCCAAACTTTGAAAAGTAAATGATTTTACTCTTGACTGTTTATCTTTTTGGGCTCTGCCAAAATTGTGGGGGTTTGAAAATTAGAGGATCGCACAGGGTTTCCCAAACATAAAAATACTTTGTTTCCCTCTTTTTGTGGTAAAGGGTTTTCCCTTTTTAATAATGGCTTTGGGGAAAGGGTTTTAAAGAAAACCAATTCCCCCTAAAAGGGGGTTTCTTTTTTTAAGCTTGAAGCCAAAAACAAATGAATTAAATATGAATAGACAGAAAGCCCGGGCAGAATTACATGGGGAAAAAATGGGCATTAAACATTTAACATTACGATGGCTGGGGTTTTGTTTTTTTTGGGAGACCCTCTTTCCAAAACGAACCCCCATGAAGAAAATTAAATTAAAACTATTCCCTTTAAAACTCTGGCCCCCTTTTTTTGGGATGGATTTTAAAATTAACAAACATTAGATTTAAAAATACTGTTACCCCCAAAATTAGATGATTGAAAAAGGGTAGGGGGGGTATTTGCAAGGCCCCACCTCCTTATGCAAAGTAACAAAAATTTTAGGGTGATTTGACCATAAACCGCCCCAAATATCTAAAGTACTTTTAAACCCCAAAAATTGTATGGATGGGCCCCTGAGTAACCGCTTCCCCGAGAAACTTTAAATGATTTTAAAAGGGCCCCATAAAGTTAATATGGTTAAATATGGGTTTTCACGCTTTTTTATGGGTAATCCCAAAAGGGGGGAATTTAGAAATTCATTTGGGAAAACCCCTTTGATAAAACGATCTTAAAGATTACCCCCCCCCCCGCAGGGAAAAATTAAAGTGAGCCCCCTGAACCCCCTAAAACCCGTACCCCTTTCGAACAAAATAAGTATGTTTTTCATTCGACTCCCAAAGGTTTTTCCTAAGACAGAAGAAACTAAGGGGCGTTCACAGAAAAAACCGGTTTGACCCCTTTTGAGGATAATCCAAAAAGAACATGTCTTAAAAAAATCCCCGATTTGAAAAAAATTTTTTAAACTGATTAACAACAGGTTTTGGCCAAAAAAATGGAAAAACCAACAAGGTAAAGATGTAAAAATTTGTTCAAAAAAAAAAAGCAAAAAAGTTTGCCCCTTTAAACCCCCCCCCAAGAAATTTAAAAAAGGGTTTAATGACAGCTTGGTTGGGATTAATGAAGAAGAAAAAGGAGTTAAGTTGGGGCAAGCCAGTGTTTTTGGTTTCCCGTATTTTGAGGGTTTTCAAAGTTTTTTGATGTTAGAATTTTTGTACGGAAAATCTTTAAAACCCCAGTACCCAGAAAAGATTAAAACACGAATGATTTTTTTCTGACGTCCCCCCAGAAGACTTTAAAAGGGTTTAGAAACAGAAAGTGGCTAAAGGGGTTTTGGGGGGGGTAGACACATGGACCCAAAGACCCTCTTTAAAAATTCAACTGTGAAAAGGGGAAAAAGGTTGGAAAAGGGTGAAGGAAGGGAAAATTAAAGGAACAGTTATCAAAGAATTTTGTTGGGTTTTCGGTCAAAAATTTTAAAGGTTGAAACCGCCCCTTTTTAAAAGAAGAAAGGTAAAGGATAATTTAAAGAAGTTTTTCAAAAAAAAATATCCAGATAATACAAGAAAACCCTTTTTTAAAACAAAATTTTTTTAAACAACAAATGTTAATTTGGGTTATTTATCAAATAAACAAATGGGTTAAAAAAGAAATCACTAGTTTAAAAAAAAACAAGAGAAATTTCGTAAAATGAGTTTTTAATGAATAGGAAAATTTGGGGAAATTTAAAAAAAATTTTAACCTTTTATGATTAAAAAAGTACTTAACTTAGGGAACCCCAAATGTTTCTTTTTAATAACCTAAATAGAATTAAAATTAAGAACCTAACAAGAACTTTAAATTAAAAAACCCTTCCCAAAACTTTAAATTTAAAAACTTATTTGTTTTGCACTTAATTGTAATTTCTTTTTATTAAATTAAAAAGTTACTTTTCCCATAAATAACTTAATTTAAATTATTTAGGTTTTTTAAACTTGTACTTTATTTAGTTTTAAAAACAAATTTCAAAAAAATGGGTTAAACAGGGGGTTGCTCTTTTTTTGCAGAAATGACTTTCTTTTTTTTAACCGGGGTTTGTTGGGGGGTTTTTAACTTTTTAAAGTTAAGTAAGGGTTTGAAATTTTTATGCCCAAAAACCCCCCCAAAAACAAAAGGCCCCAAAACAAATTTTTTTTTTGCTGAATTTGGGTTTTCTTTTTGCAGTTGTTCCCTTACTAGTTTTGCCGTCAAACGTGGGACTTTTAGGAAATTAGTAACATTTTCTCACTTGCGGCACATTCACCCGTGCGCATTCTGCCCGGGGGATTGTCCCGCGGGGGCTTTTTTCCCGATCGCTCAATTTTTTTTTTGCGATTAAAAATTTAAAAAAGATCAAAAAAAATATGATTAAAAGTAAAAAATCCCCTGATGAAAGGACATAGCAAAGTTTTCCCAAAAACTGTAATACATGTCCAAAGCGGTTTTAGGGACTTGTTTAAAAAGGGTTTGTGATAAATCGTATTTTTTTTTCTTCTTTTGAATCAACCCCCCCCCATCCTTAAATTACTAACTTAGGGAAAAAAATAATATTGTCTTGGGGCCCCCCGATTAACCATTTTTGACCCCGTGTGTTGTATAGCTTTGTATTTCAACGTCTGATGTAAGTTGTTGAATTGTTCATACTTAGTTCAAGCTAAATTTTCTGTTTTTTGTTTTTCACACGCGGCCAAAAGGGATAATCTTTCTTTATGGCATTGTCTGCAGAGTAGTTGCCCGCTCCTCCATTTAATGTTTGTCCAAACCATTTTAAAAACTTAAAAAAAAAAATAATACTTTTTTAAAACCCTGATTTTAAAGTTGGTTAATTATGGGAGGCCTGTTTTGGGGTTTGTTTAAATTTTACCCTTTAAAAAGTTGTTAGGGAAAAAAAGCCCCCAAAAGGGAAAAAATAGAAGAAAAAACCCAAAAATAAATTGGGAACCCTTTTTTTACTTTAATACCCAAAAAATTATTTGTTTAAAAAAACATAGAAGCCTTTTTATTATGATTTTTTTAATTAAATTTTTTTGGGTTTAAAAAAAAGTTTAGTGAAAAAAAGATTACAATACAATTTTTCCACTCTGTGTAATTAGCGGTTTTTAGTATAGGCATACGTGTTAAAAAAAAACATGTTTAGGAAAGAAGCCCCAAAAAAAAGTTTTGGAAAGGTTTTGAATTTTAGGGGGTTGTTAAGGTTATGTTGTAATCCTGAGGGGTTTGGTTTAAAAGGGGGGGGGGGGGGTTTTTTGTTGCAAAAGGGGAATTTTCCAAGAAAATTAAATTTGTTCTTGAAAGATTAATCTAGAAATATTGATTTTTAAAAAAAAGGCGGGGAGGGATTATGATGTTGGGGGGGCTATTTTTATTTCTTTGGGCCCTTTTGGAAAAATTATATGTTTGTAAAAAAGAGGTTTATGAAGAAAGAGAAAAGCCATAACAAAGCAATAGGAAAAATTTAGCTAAGGCAAAGATTAGAAAAAGAGAATTGCTCACTTAAAAATTTTTTAAAAAAAAAAATTAAAAGAACAGGGGCATGCAGGGCAACATTTAAGGGGTTTATGAGGCAATGATGATAATTTTTTGTGCAGGAAAGAAGTTTTAACCCCTCGCCCCCGCCCAAAAGTCCCGACTTTTTTTGAACCACCCGAAGAAAAAAATGCAGAAATTGGTTTTATTTTGGGTGCTAGGGAAATTATATTCTTGCAAAAAATTTTAAAATCTAAAATTTAAAAACAGGCCTTTTTATGGACAAGTACAAAAAATTTTTTCCTAAAGGGTATTTGGGAAAAGGGAAAAACTGTATTGAAAAACTGAAATAAAGCTTTCTAGGTTTTTGAATCAGTGGAAAGCTGGCTTTCAAAAAAGAATTTGGCCAAAAAAAAAAAAATTTAAAACGCTTTCCCCAAAAAAAGAATAATAAACCTAGATTGTTAACTCAGGGCCCAAAAGACAACCCCCCAGATGGATTGGGTTTATCTTCCCCAGGGTAAAGTTAGAAAAAAAAAATTTAAGTAAGGGTCTGCAAATTGGGTTTACATGGTTCAAAATACAAAACGCCGAACCTTTTGGAAAAAATTCAATGCTGTGGGGTGTGGTTTAAAAACAAAATTTCATGAAAAGGGCCCCTTTAAAAAAAACCTAGGATGGTTTTAAATTGCTGGGTGGGGAAAAAGTTTAAAGGGTTGAAAAAAACTGTTTTAAAAAATCAAAGTTAACAGTTTGGGGAGGGGTCCCCGGGGACCCAAAGATCACAAGCCCTATTTGAAAAAATTAAAAAGAATTTTAAACAAGGGTTTTTTCCCAACAAAAACAGAGAAATTTGGATAGAGAACGAACACAGAAGGGGGTTTGGAGAAGGGATCATTTTAGTTTCCCCTGGGCCCAAAGAAGGAAATTTTAAAACAACAG
>CM031596.1:11467478-11474978 GCA_018398815.1 Conus ventricosus | reverse complement strand
ATCCGGGTGAAATCCGTTGCTGGTATACCAGCTTAGCGAAAAGTGACGTCTTTGACGTCATTTGATGTCACAACACACTTATTTTTAGAAATAAACCTTCTAGTCCATGATGTATTTCATTTAAAGTGTATATCTGGAAATTTAATTAAAAAAGAGAAACAGTAAACGTGTTAGGCTACGTCGTAAGCGCGCAAAACCGCGGTTTAGATCCACCATGGCTGCAGGTGAGGGCAGATTCTTGAAAATAAAACAATACTTGGATACCAAGGAGAGTGACAGCCGGCCATTCATTGGCTGAACTTTGACCCATGAATAAATTATACATCTCATTTCCGGTTTAGCGGTACTTTCGTTTCCTGTGATTTCTGAGACACAATGTGTGCGATTGACAGTGTTGCGATTTTGCTTCCATCTTCAAGTTCTACGTGTTTTTCACGATTTTTGGCGACATGGCTCATCAGTCTAGAGGTAAGTAAATTGTGCAAATTGATTGCTTTGGTAAGTTTGCAACTGGCACTGACACCACTGCTGTTATGAACTATTCAAGGATATATTTTCTGCAGAAACTCGGAAGCCTCAATTTAAATGGCAAAGTTTTGCAAGGATTTTACAGATGTTTCATTGAATCTGTTTTAACCTTCTCCTTTATAATTATATGCTGGTATGGAAGCTTGACTGTGAAATGCCGGATAGCTCAGTTGGTAGAGCGCCGGACTCGTGATCCTGGGGTTGCGGGTTCGAATTTCGGTATAGGGGGATTTTTCCCTCGGAGTTAACATTGGTTCTGACTCCACTCCCCATATAGTCGTTCGGATGGGACTATAAACCGAGGTCTAGTCTGTGTCACATGCACTAAGATCATACACGGACTCTAAAGATCCCGATGCTCATGTCCTAAGACGGGTGAGTACCGGCTACACGAAAATACACAATGCATGCAACCTGTGTGCCAGAATAGTCTATGTGAAGACTGTGGGCACGGGGCAGGTTAAACATCCCCATCTGGAAGAAGAAGAAGAATGTGATGAACAAAATCGTGAAGGTCTGCAGCAAGATAGTGGGTGTGAAGCAGAACGATCTGAATGTCTTGTATGAACGTAAAGTATTTCGAAAGGCACAGGCAATTGCAAGTGACAGCAGTCACTGTCTCAGCAAGCATTATCAACTTTTACGCTCTGGAAGACAATACAGTACACCAAAATGTAAACTGCTCTGAACAAAAAGGAGTTTTATCCCTGTGTCAATTCACCTTTTAAATCAATGATTCTTTTCATTCTGCTGAGGATTGGAGCTGTTAATGACTTTGCATCTGTATGTGTGTATGCACACGTGCCAGAGTATGCAAGTGTGTGGCCGCACGTGCGCTCCTTTCCCCTTCCCCCCTCCCACACCCCTCAAACCTAAGGGATATTTGTGCTGCATGTAATAATATATGTTCATGTGTGGGCGTGGATGAAAGGTTTCGCAAAATTGATTTGGTCGTGAGTTAGGACAATAAATAATTGTGTGTTATATTTGTAGGTATGTGGATATGGACAATGAAGTGTAGCTGATTTGTGCTTAATTGGAACTTGGTGTTTTAAGATATAGTTTGTCTCATATATAATCGATTTAATCTATATTGTTTTAAGTCATGAGAAATGTGGTATTGTTTTAACTAGCTTTGATGTGTGTGTGTGTGTGTGTGTGTGTGTGTGTGTGTGTGTGTGTGTGTGTTGTGTATGCAATTGTGCAAATTATGTGGTACTGATTTCATTGGCTTTGATGTGTGTGTGTGTGTGTGTGTGTGTGTGTGTGTGAGTGTGTGTGTGTGTGTAGTGTGTGTTTGCGTGCGTGTGTGTGTGTGTGTGTGTGTGTGTGTGTGTGTGTGTTTGTGTGTGTGTGTGTGTAAGCGCGAGTGAGTATTTTAATGTTGTTAGCTATTTTTTATGAAAGTGTTCATGTTGTGTATTAGAACTGACTGTTTTACGATGTTTAATATGAAATCCAGAGGTTGCCACATTTAAATTTCTCATCTGAGATAATAAAGTTCATTGGATTGAATTGAATTGAATTGAATGTCATGTAGGAGAGTATGCAATTGTGTGAGCGACTTTGGAAAATCATTCCATGAACTGTGACTGTTGAACTGTGTAATAAAAAACGTAAGGGTGAAAACAATACTTAAATACATCTGTCTTCTTTTCAGAAATGTTGACAAGGTATGTATACTGAATAGTAGCAACTGTTGTGGTCCAGGTGACGGCTTTTCTGTGTGCGAGACCTACTTTCGCTTTATGCTGCAGTAACCTCTTATTCTTAATTACATCTGTCTTCTTTTGACTTTTCTAGCTTTTTTTTCAAAAGCGCAATCCCCTTCCAGTCCTGTCTTCTCTATGATGTATGTTCATTTCGGTGTGAATTTCTTTGGTGGTGGGCTTTACATAACTTGATTTTGTGATTGTGTGTGTCTGTGCCTTGCGTGATTTACTACATTACTATTTTGGTTGGTTATGGGCTGAGAACTATAGATCTCTCACTGTTTCTCCTGTAGATCTCATATCTTGAAAACTATCCTGATTCATATAATCTAATATGATTTACATCCTCACTATCATACTTCTCAGTGGAATAGGATACCCTCCTCCTCCCCCCCCCCCCCCCTCCCCTCCTGCTTGAGGTATCCCGATCTTGTGCTAAAAAAAGCATGCCTCTTAGCCCCCCCATGCCCCCCCCCCCTCCCCCCCCCCTTCCCCACACACACACACCTTCCCTGTTCCCAATTTATTTATTGGGGAGTCACTGAGAGCAAAAATTCTGATCCGACCAGCTTGGCCAACCTCAGTCCCAAATGTCTTCCTATGCTACTGAGAGAACAGTAATATGCCGACTCTACCCCACTTGCTCCTCCACCGAGTTTTTGGGCAAAAGTGACCTAGAATCAGCAATTTACTGTTCTCTGACAAGTAAGACGTCAATAACCAAAAAATAACGATTATCTACAAACAAACATACTGTGCAGGGTTATCCGTTTTTAATACTAATTTACTAAACTTTTCAGATTTTAGTTTTTGTTTAATCCTATGTTTTTCTTGATCGTTTTCAATAACATCATTTTCGCGCAAACATTCTTCAAATGAGTCTCTGTCTTTCATGTGAAATAACACTACAGTCTTTAACTGTTCTCTAAAGTCTTTTAAAACTGAGTTATATTTCTGACATAAAATCCACACACTTATTCGAGCATGTCTTCCGCTGAAAGCTAGTTTCGACAAAGTGTTTCTCTTTTTAACTATGTCTCTTTCTGCCGAACAGTCATCTATAATAAATAGTGTTTGCGTTCCTTCAAACAGTCTATAAAACTGTTCTAAACACTCACTCAGTTTATTGCTGGGATCAACTAAATATATGTCATCATCTGTCCATATAAACCTTCTATCATGATATGCTTTGTTCCATTTAAGTGTTGGACAGAAAATCACAATATGATTAAAATTATAGCGATAAACTGTTTGTAATAGGTCTAGGACAAATATTGTTTTTCCACAACCAGTCTGCCCACAATCAATGAGCAATGAGGAGTTTTGTCATAAAGTTTAACTGCTCCATGGTTTTATAGAAGAATTTAATCTAATCCAGTTATTATTTTTATCATACTCTCCGTCAAAACTTGTTCAGTATAATAAAACCCTACGAGGCCTAAATGTGTAAGATTAATCCAATTCAGTTCTGTAAGATTGTTTCTATTTAAGTCAACATTGATTTTGTTGCTTGTTGTTATGATCTTAATATCCTCGCCTTGTGAAGAACGACGATGGTAACGTTAAGACGTTTAACATCTAAGTTTTGCCAGCTAATATTAATTCCTTTTATAAGGTCATCACTACGCCCACAACCCCATCCCTCTCCACATCTTTAAAGACAGAAATTTCAATTCATTGTGAACGTGTCTCCTAATTTTCTGCTTGGAAAGAACTGTAATTTTGTAGAAGCTTTTTTTACAACTGTTTCTTTTCTGTGGAGGATGTACTGTTTTTTCCCATACGGCGTTATTTCAATTTCTTTCCGACTATTGTCGTCCGGCATAAGACTTACATGTAAAGGGCCAGAGTTGAATGCTTTTTACGCCTTGGCTTAAGGCTGTGTCAGACCAATTGACATAGGCCAGAACACCAAGGCTACATCAAAATGTTGTTATGCTCTGCATAGTTATGTGGGGATTGTCTTCAGTCGTGACAAGCTCCTAGCATAACACAGTTCTCCAAATCCCCCGAAGTCGGAGTGTGGCTGCCATGTGGCGGGGTAATCAAAAACGGTCACACAGTAATGTTCTCATCCCCAGCTGATGCATTTGTGCCGTAGTGTTTCAAATACTTCGGCTGTTGGATGATCCCTGGAGTCTTTTAGCCAGGGTACGACAACAACAACAACAACAATGCTTTTCTGAAACTTTTTTGACGGCTAAAATATGTAAATGGACTTATGAATTCAAATTTTATTTCCCATTCTAAATATGGTTCTAAGTGCCATTTGAGGTCAGGTTTTCGAACTATTTTATATTCATACTGGCCAACATTATTTGCTTCTAGATTGCGCAGCTGTTCTAGTTTAGGAAACTTTTTGGTGTCGCCAACCTCTTTGCGTTTATAATCACCATCTTTAGTGTATCAAAACCATACAAGCGCCTATTTCACCGTTCTGTTCAAAGTCCGCAACATCTGCAAGGTCTTTTAATTCTAAAGTTATACACCTTACAGGCGCTAATGTAACTCTGATTCTTCTGGCCCACGCGACATTATTTTTTAGTAACGTATTTTTTATTTCCAAAACAATGTGTAGGTTATCGCATTTCACAACTTTCCTGCTTTGTCTGCAATTTTTATATTAAATGATCCGACCCTCCCACAAACTAATCTTTTAAACTGTAAATTAGGGAATTGTATAATTTCATAATCGCAATATGCAGCTTTCCCGCCGGTTTTAAAACTCTTAAAACATTTGAGGGCCTTCCATCATATAAGTTTTCATCAGTGCTCAGCTCATCCAAATGAACATAAAGTAATGAATGTAATGCAAGATCGAGCGGATTTTCCCCCCTTTAAAAGTAGTTTCGTTTGGCGCAACAACAAATCTTTTAGTGGCTTGAGTGTCAACTTTAAAGCCTAACATTTTAGCTAGCTCTTTATCAAATAAGTAATCTGCTTTTTCAGGTTCGAATGTTAATATTGTTTTAGATTTGCATTGTTAAGTTTGAGAGTAATGCTGAATTTACTCATTGCTTCTTTAGTGAGCAAAACCCGTAATAACCATCAGGTATTGTTAACTGGTTAGCTTTGAGCCCCACAACTTTTGTAATCTTATTATTCCCCTTGGTTTCGCTTATATTAAACCCTTCGACTTTGTAAAATATTTCATGGAGCGCGACCGTTTTGGCCCCGCAATTGTTATCAATAGCATGTTCTAAAAACGAAGGACTGTCTTGAGTTGTTATTGTTACAAACATTTTTTAAAACAAATTAAAAATGAGTGCATTCAAATTACTGGCGCAAAATATTCTGTTGGGCCGCACTACAATCTTAAAAATATAGCAACTGACACCCTCGACATTGCTGTGACCAGACTGCCTCTTTTCATAAAAAGGTGAGTACTCCATTGAAGAGCTATCTTAACCCCCTATTGAAAACGAGCACATCCAGAAAGCGTGGTTTAGTCATCCGATGCAGTTTTATCAGAACCAGTTAAACTTTGCTGTGTCTTGTGCATCAACTGGGTGTGGAGTGTCGTATGCTGATCATTTAAATCACCATGATCCTTTGGTGAGGTCAGTGTACAGATTTCATTTTTATTACACCTTCAGACGTATTTTGACTGAACTGCAAGCGCCATTACCAAATGACAAACCATTTAATCCATTCAGCAACAGAATAGACATGAAGGCTTTTGAAAGGATCTGTAACGAATTCAATATTAACATCAAGACAGACTTTAGACAAAAGTTGGATCTTAATCATGGCCTAGGCGTCATTTATTTTCGGGGCACGCACAGAAAGTATAACTATGACTGGCGTTCTCCTTTCAAAATTGTTCGGCCCTGGTCCATAGAGCAAGAGCATAAAACAGCATGGACAACATTTATCTTAGACACTTCTAAGGGCCTAACTAGGGCGGGAATAGAACGAATAAACGACTCTATTCGTACTTACGTTTGGTGTTTGCTAGGCTCGCAAGCACAGGCAAGATCGAGCATAACTGATCCTTCTACTGGCTTTGACGCACAAAAACAATACTTAGCAAATTTAGAGGACGCCATTAATTCTACAGTTGATTTACCTTCAAGTATTCAAAGGTACCAACATGTTTTACAATACGCAAGATCGAAAGTAGACTTTGCTGTTGGCACTGGTTTATACATGCTGCCTTCTGACCTCAGACTCCAGATAGGTACAATAATAAACTATAATAATGAAATTCTTATAGCAGGCAATGAACAGAAGGTTGGGAAAAACGACATAAATTCTGAGCCAGTAATATTACAAACAATAAAAGAACACCCAAGATTAAGTCATCTAATCCCCGAAGTCCAACCCCCCAAAGTCATTGAAGACTCAGCAAAGCTCGCGGACTCTGTTCGCGATGACATGAATATGAAAAGACAGCGCTTGTTCTTGGATTAACTGGCCTAGGATTACTTGGTCTTTATCTTACTAAATAGTAACCCAACTATTACAAGAACTAATGTCCATAAGTGCTCGGCCATAAAGCCAACTACTTTGCTTGCAGTAGACAAAAGCCAGCTGACAATACTCCCAATATTCCTGGTAAAGCGTCTATAGCTTTACCAGCTAATTTTTTTAATAAATTCGCAAGATGATCAAGCTGTTTTTTTACCCATGATTTATCAGGCGGAGGCGATGGCGGCGGAGGTAATGAACTTTGACCACCGCCGCCTGTAATAGCCATCACCAGTGTACTTATTGCAAATCCTAAGGCAGTTATAACGCTTGCTAATGTGACTCCTTGCTCTCTAAACAGCGTTCGTATTCGTTCTGCTAGTGTCGTGTCTTCATATAAATTTTCCGGATAGTTTCTCTTATTCTATTCACTTGTGTTCGTAATTGGTCTCGGTTAGTAGTCAGCGCTTCTAGTCTTGCTGATCTCTCTTGTTCAAGATCTTTTAGTCTTTGGGTTATTCTTTCTTTAATATCAGGCCCTAAGTTGGCGTCATCAGCCTCAACGAGTTTTTCTTTTTCTCTTTTTATATGCTCATCTAGTTCACCTAGTTTTGCTAAATTGTTGTTAATTCGCCTTTGATGGTTCTTAAAGCATGATCAAGGGCCGTTATTTCTCGCATGGGTAGCGGTGAGTCGTGTATAGTCTTTAATGCTGTTTCTTCTGAAAAACTGGATTCTGCCTCTATTGCATTTATTATTTTATCTGCCGATTGATTTAATTCTTTAAGTTCCATGTTTTGTATTTGGTTAGCTGTTGGGAGTTCCTGCAGTGTGTTTTGAGTTTAGAAAC
>CM031596.1:11424509-11467378 GCA_018398815.1 Conus ventricosus | reverse complement strand
CTCCGCATCAGGTGGCCTGACAGAATTGCCAATGAGGAGCTATGGCGCCGACAAATCAGAGACCAATCGGAGACACCATCAGAATCCGAAAGTGGAAGTGGATTGGACACATCCTACGCCGAGGCCCGGACAACACCACACGGCAGGCACTGGGTTAGAACCCGCAAGGAAAGAGAAAGCGAGGCCGCCCCAGTGACAACTTGGCGTAGGACGCTGGACAGTGAGCTGACTACCATCAAGCTGTCCTGGGGTGAGGCAAAGTGGGCAGCCCAAGACCGCACACGTTGGAAATCTGCAGTGAAGGCCCTATGCTCCCGATGGAGCGAAGAGGATTAATGTCATAATGTCAGAAAACACCAAAACAGGGAAATAAATGAACTACATAATTGCAACGAACACACAACTGTGAAAAAAGTAATATGAAAGATATATCAAAACATGTAAACAGGAAAGGAAAAATGAAAAGAAAAATGACTGCATACATAAGACCGGAAAATCTGAATACGAACAACAACATTACATTTCAAACCCCGAGCATTAGATTTTAATAAAGCATAGGAACGAAAACAAAAGAAAAAAACCACCAAATATGCCCCCCAAACCAAAATTTTCACCCCCCGGATACCCCCCCCCCTTTAAAAAACCCTTTTTTCCCCCAAAACAAAGCACAAAAACCCCAAAACCCCGCACTCAAAAAAAAACCAAAAAAAACCCTTCCCGTACCTGGATACCCGACAGCGTTTACCCATGCACACGCATTTTTTCCAAACAACAAAAGGCGAAACTACAAAATTTTTCTTTCCCCCCCCAGGGAAAACAATTTTTTCCCCCCCGGGGGAAACTTTTTATTTTATCCCTCCCAGGGAAACAAAATTACCTGTATCTTCCCATGGGAGAAAAATAATCCAACAGATCCTCCTCACTCGGAGACAAAAATTTTTCCACAGTATCCCCCTCACCCGAGAGAAAATATCTTCCACTTGTTCTCTTTTTTACACGAGAGATAAATGTTTTCCCTTTTTAAAAAAGTTGTTACATTCCCTTTTTCCCAAAAAAAGGAAGTTTACTTTCCCCCTTTAATCAAAAACGCCCCCGGGGAAAAATTTTTTTTCCCCGCTTTTCAAAGCCCCCTCTCAAATACTGCCCTGAATTTCCTGTTGGGTCGGTTCGATTCTTTTCCCTCTTTTTCTTCTTTGGAAAACGACCAACTCCTCCCTTTTGGTTTCTTCGGGGCTGCTACAGGTGCCCCCCCGGCCATCTTTCAACCCCCTCAGGGGGTGAAAGTGAAGGGTAAAGGGGCGAAGGGTAAAGGGTGGGGGGGGGGTGAAGGGTAAAGGGTGAAGGGCTGAACCACGATAGGTTCGTGTAAGTCCCGCTTCCAATTCAACATTGATTCTTTTTTTCTCTTTTTTTAGTTTTCCCCCCTGTAGCTTTCCCCCACTATCTACGCTCACGGTAATGATGGTCGCAAGAGGACCCCCGCCTGACAGGTTCGAGTTTAGGGCCCTTGCTGGGTTAAAACGCTCTTTCCCCCCCTTTTCCTGGAGTGCATATCAGGTTCAAAACACATGACCAGCACCTTACCTTACCCGCCCTTGTTAAATTCACTCAGTGGCATTTCACCCAAGCCCCTTTTTCTTGAATGGTACTCACAATTATTTTGGGGGGGGGCCCCCTTCCGCAAGAAAAAATTTTTTTTTTAGGGGGGGGAAAATTTATAACTAATCATGGTACTCCATGTTGTGTAGGCCCCACAACACCCCCCCCTAAAAAAAAACCCCGAAATTTTTTTGGTTACCTTCATAAACATTTCCATGCAAAAAGGTCCATGCCTGTTAAAATTAAAACAACTTTTTCAATCCAAACACCTAAAAGCAAAAACCCAACTTTTTTAAAAAAAAAATTCAAAGACACCTTTTCCCGCAAACACAAAAAACAATAAAAAAAGGGGGTTTTCCTTCGACAAAAGTGCATCTTGATTGAAAAAATTTTTTTTTTCGTTTTGTTAACAAGCAAAACCCCCTAAAAAGAGTATGCCAAAGGAAAGCCAATAGTTAAAACAAATTTAAAATGTTAAACATGTTTCTTTTTCCCCACAAGTAATTTTATAAAATTGAAAAGTCCCAAAACCCCCTTTCAAACCCCCCCCCAAAAAAATTGGGGTTTTTTCCTTTTTCCCAAAAAAAACGGGATTTACATTTTAAGGAAAATTCCTCCACATTTAAAAAAATTCATTTCCGAAAATTGCGTCATTTTTTATTTTTTTCAAGAAAAATTGTATTTAAAAACATAGTAGTTTTGGAAAAATTTGTCCTTTAACAAATTGGATAAAACCACTTGTTTTAAAGGGAAAAGCTTTTAAACAGTAAATGCTGAACTTAAAAAGGCAAAAACGGTTGTTTTCCTTGAAGAAAAGTTTTCTTTTCCTTTTTTTCACCACTCAAAAAAACCCTGAATTTGGTGGCATGGGTTAACAAAACGGAAATTCCCAGCAAGTCTTTTAAAAAAGTTTTCTTCTAAGAACAGAAAGTTTTTAAGGGGAAGGTCGGTTTGACAGGAATTTTTTTGAATATTTCAGAAGCCCGATAAGGGGAATTTTCTTTGGGAGCGTGGAACGGAAGGGTTTTTTCCCTTTTCCGATTTTTTGATTTCTTTAACCCCTTTTTTGAAGGAGGGGGGGTTTTTGGTTGAGGAAGAAATTAATGTTTTTTGGGGTTTAAGAGTACCTGGGGATGTCCCTCCGGTTTTAAAAATCTTTGAGTTTTGTTTATTGGAGAAAAATCAGGAAAAACTCTGGTTTTTCCCCTTTTGAAAAATAAGGGGGCCTAGAGGAGAAAAACATTCTATTTGCCCTTTTTTAAATTGAGTCCCCCTTGTTTTGGGTAAATTCATATGTAGTTTTTATGTTGACATGTTTCGCCAGGTTTTTCCTCCCGTGGTTTTGGAAAAAAGAGAAAATTTCTTTTAAAGTTTTAAGAAAAAATTTTTGTGGCCATTTTTTTAAAATTTTTCAAAAAGTTTTACCCCGAAAAAACCCTTAATAACACAGTTGATGTTACATATTTTTTCAAGGTTTTTTCCCTCATGGAAACGTGTTTGTTTTTTTTTTGCAAAACCTTTTTCCCTTTTTTTTTTAGTCTTTTGACAACCCACCTTTAAACGATTTTGCTTTAAAAAATTTTTAACTTTTTAAAAGCGGTTTTTGGGTTTTTCCTTCTGTGTAAATTGTGGCCCCTTGGGAGTGCCAAAAAGGGTAAAAGGGGACCCGCGTTTTGGGGGCAATTTCCTTTCAAAAAAACTATCTTTTCCCCCCCTGGGGGGCTTTTGAATTTTTCCCCGGCTTTAAAGTTATTAAACTTCCCAGCCATTGTTGGGGAGTTTTTTTGGGGGTTTAAATAAAATCCAAAACTTAAAATTTTTTTCGTGTTTTGGGTTCCTGAAAATTTTTTGGGGACCCCCTTGGAAAAAAAATTTTTGGGATTTTTTAAAGTTTGGGTTAAATTTTTTTTGTGGGTGTCGGTCCTTTCCGACAAAATTTAAAAATTGCTGTCCCCCGGGGGTTTTAAATCCCCAAACCGGTCTACTCCCTTCCCTTTAAAAATAACTTTTTAAAATCCTAGCCCTTTTAGTTCTTTTAATTTTCAATGGGGAGATTTCGTAATTTTTGTGCCCCCCTAAAAGTGAATCTTTTTTAATTTTTTTTATGTAAGGAAAAAGTCTGGGGTTTTTGGATTTTTTAAAGGGTTTTTAAACAAACCTTTGGCCCCCTTTTAAAGAAATTTTAGGGTTTTTTGGTTTTTTTTTTTTAGAGGACAGTTTTTAAAAAAAATTTTGTATCCTTTTTTCCCTGCATTTTTTTAAATCTCTGGGGAAATTGGGGGGTTACCGTTTAGCTTTTGGGTTTACCTTTTCTTATGGGTTTTTCTTTACTTTAAAAAAAAACAAACGCCTAAACCCCCTTATGTGGTGGAAAAGCCCCGATAATGAATGGGGTTTTCAAGCAAAGCGGTGAAAAAGAATTCTTTTTCACTGAAAATTTGCAGCGGAAAGAGTCAAAGGAAAATTTTTAAGTGAAGAAGGTTTTTAGACGAAAGATTTTTAAAGGTGGTGAATGCTCCCCCAAGAAACCTGAACCCGAGGGCCCCCTTTTTTTTAAAAGGCTAAAATTGATTGGGGGAAAAAGGCCCTTTTTAAAAAGGGGAGACTAATGGGGTTTTAATACCGGTCGAAACAATTTGTTTTGAGGAATTTCCTCACAAAAGAAACCCATTGCTTGGAGGTGTTTTTATTTTTTTGGCCGAATGGAAAGTCAGTTGGTGTTGGCCGGAAAAATTTTTTTGGAAAAAAGGGTTTTGGGGGATGGATTTACAAAACACTGAACCCCAAAAATCTTGGGTTCTGGATAGGAATCCTTAGGATCAAAATGCCCCGTTTTTTTTTCCGTCTTCCCTGGAAAAGGATGTAAAACCCCTGGGTCGATGGAAAAATTTTTTCCTGACGTTTTTTTTGGGGACCACAATTCGAAACCCTTGGGGCAATTTCCCCACGTTTCAAAAATTGCCCTTTTTTTAAGGAAAAGGGCCCAATTTTTTACGTTGGAAAAATTTTTCAAAAAGGGATCTGAGTACGAAAAGCTTGTTTGGTAAATCATCCTTTTATCCAAACAATACTCTCATCAGAAGGGGCGGGAAAGATTTTTTTTTCAACCAAAAAGGGAAAATTTAAAACGAACAGAAAATTTTTCGGAGTTCTTCTTTCGTCCCCAATAAATTTTTTCGCGCCCGGAGGGGACTGCAAAAAGTTCCTTGGCAAAAACACCACTTTTTCCTTTGGGCACCCACAAGACGGTTACCAAAAAAAAAAATATCAGCATCGTTTTTTTGAAAGGCGGGGGAATTTGGGAAAATGCCCTTTTGGGGTTTACCGGTGGGCCATGGGGAAGGTGGATTTTGACCGTAATCTTTTTTTAGCACGTTTGAAAACCAACTAAAAGATTTTTCGCTTCGTTTTCCCGAACTTTTTCCCCATTTTTGTTTCGAATTTTTTTTCCTCAAAGTTCCCCTTGTCATTTTTAGCTTTTGGTTTTTTCTTCCCCTTGGGATTTTTTTCGTCCCTTAATTTTTTCTTCCCCTTGTTATGTTCCAGCTTCCTCTGGGCATTTTCTTCGCTCCCCTGTTTAGTGTTGCCCCCCTTTTTGATTTTGACTAGTTAGAAACCCCCCAAAAACCCCAAGGGTTCCCCCTTTTTTTTTTTAAAAAAAATATTTAAAAAATCCCAAAAAGAACGTCGAAAAACCCAACAATTTAAAAGTAAAATAAAAAAAACGTATATGATTTTATTTTTTTAAAAGTTTAAGAAACAAAACAGTTTTTCCAAAAAAAACAGAAACGCTTACTTTTCGGGTAAAATTTAAATCCAAAGGGAAGTATTTTTTTTTTGCGTTCAAATTTTGGGAATTTTGAAAACTGAATTTAATGCAAAAGGCCCTTAAGAAAGGTCCCATTTGTTTTTGAAAAAAACTTATTTGTTTTTTCAAAGTTTTGTTTGTTTTCTTTTTACTTTTTGAAATTTTTCAAAAAAAATTCCGCCCTTTTAAAAAAGAATAAAATTTCAAAACAAAAAACAAAAAATTAAAAAGAGGGGAAGAAAACAAATTTTCGGGGTCCCCCAAAAAAGAAAAATTTTTGGGGAAAACAGATTTTGCCCATTTAGAGAAATTTTAAAATTTTAAAAGGGGGGGAAAAAATTTAAATCAAACGGGAAAATTCGAAAACGAAAAGCAAAAGGAAAAGCAGACCCCCGGGTCCTGTTGTGAAAGGGAGGGGGAAAAAAAAAAAAAATCCTTTTTACCCCCTAAACTTAATGCAAAATAAAATTATCTTTAAAAAAAACTTCTAAAAATCAAATTTATCTGAACACAAAAAAAAAAAAAACAAAAATAAAATGTTTTTTCCAATACTAAATCATATTGGTGAGGAGGGAGTGGTCCCAACCTGAGGGGGAAAGGGGGGAAAAAAAAAATGAACAATAAAAGCAAAGAAAGAATTTTTTTGGGGGAAGCTTTTGCTCCCCAAAGTGCCCCCCCAAACCCCGGGGGGGGGGCTTCAGTTGGGAAAGGGGAAAATTTTTAAATTTTAAAAGGAAAAAAGATTAACGTGCCCCCCCGGAAAAGGGTTGAAGAATTGGGCATCCCAGGTGGGGAAGGGTCAAAAAAATATCAAAAAAAAAACCCTTACGGAGTGGCCCAAAAAAATTAAACCCAAAAAAATAAGAAAGAAAAAACCCCAAAAAATGAAAAAATTTTTCCCTCAAAAATTAACTTTTTTTTCCCTTTTAAAAAACCTTACAAAAATTTTTTCTTTTTTTTTTTTCTTCCCCAAAATAGGGAAAAAAAAACCTTTTTTTTTTTCCCGGGGAAAAAAACGGAGACCCGGTGAAAATGGGTCGGGGCACCAGCAATTTCCCCTTTTCAAGTTTGAAGATTTTTTCCTCGAAAATTTTAAACCCAAAGGGGCCCCTCCAATGTTTTTTTTCCCCCCTTTTTCAGGGGCAATTTTAAAACAAACAAAAGTTAAAAGTTACCCCTTTTTTTTTTCCTTTCCCCCCCCAAAACAAAAAAAAGAACTTTTCCCTCTCGGAAAAAAAATTTAAAGTATCTTTCATCCGAGGACAAAAAACCCCACAATGTTCTTTCCCCGGGTAAAAAATCTTTACATTTTACTTCTTTCAGAAGGAAATTTTTTTGCTTTTAAAAAAATTGGGTTTTACTTCGTTTCCCAAAAAAAAAGGGGTAAATAATCCCTATTTTTGGGGAGCCTGTAAGAAAAATTGTTTCCAAACCTTTTTGAGAAAAATATTTCCCTGAACTTTGGGGAATTCGGGCTATTCTTTCCTGGAGTTCTTTGTTTTGGAGAGGGTTAACTCTTTGGGTTGGGTACTTTTGGGGGTGAAACAAATTTTTTTCCCCCCCTTTTATTTCAACCCCCTGGGTGAAAGGGATTTAAGGCAAAAAGGGGGAGGGGGAAGGGTAAGGGGGAATGATCCGAAAATTCTGAAGTATCTTTCCCCTTTAAATTGAATTTTTTTTTTTTTTTGTTTTTTAGCTTTCCCCCCTATTATGCCAAATGGGAATGATGGTAGCAAAAGGGGTCCTGATTGAAAATTTGGAATTTTGGGTTAAAAAATTTTCCCCTTTTTTCCCCCCCCAGGGTGATTTTCTTTTAAAATTTCCCGATTATTCCACCCCCGGGTTATTATTCCTTTGTGGTCACTTTACCCCCGCAAATTTTTTTTTGAATTGGGATACTAAAAATTTTGGGGATCTTCAGAATGTTTTTTCCTTTAATTTGGGGGGGGGAAAGTTCATTTTACTTATTTTGATGGACTCCTGCCCTTATTTAGGAGAAATCCCCAAAACCCCCCCCCCAAAACCCCAAAAAAGGGGGCTCCCCCGAGTCCTTTTTGTTTCCCCCCATTTTTTTTCCAGCGAAGTGTGCTTTGTTTTGGGAAAAGTGCCCACCCCCAAAAAAGTCAAACCCCCGTGCAGGAGAAACCCAATCCGCACAGCAACAACCCCTTTACCACCCTTCTCGCCCCACCCCCACCCCACCAAGGGGAAGACCTTTTTGTGGAAGGTTTTACCCCGCCCGGGCATTGGGGAGTTTGACTTTCCCTTAAGAAAAAGGAAGTCAAAAAGAGCGGAGTCGGCCCAGACATTAGGATTTTAAAAATAAAATTTTTTTCAGGGGTTTTTGGGTAAAGGGAGGAGTTTTTTAATCGTCTGATAAAGAAAAGAAAAACCCCCTTTTTTCCGTTTTTGGCGAGTTTCCCCAAGGGTTTTTAGCCCACAATATTTTTAAAAATTTTTTGGCCCTTTTTAAGGGGTTTTTTGGTTGAAGTTACGGGGGAAAAAAAATTTTTTTGGGAGATTCATTGAAAAATTGGGCTTGGGGGAAAAAGGGCCCCTGGGAAATTTTTTAAAAGGGTTTTAAGGGAATGTGGGCAAGGGGGGAACCCCGGGGCCCCTGGGAAGGGGAAAAAAAATCGTTTAAAGAGATGGGGCAGGATCGATGCAAAGGGCGGGGGTCCCCTTTTTACATATTTCCAGCCCTTTCCCCTTCCCCCTTTTACCTTGCTTCACCTTACCTTTCCCCCCCTGAGGGGGGAAAATGGCCCCCTTTGGGGAACACACGTATTAGGGCCCCCCCCAAGGAATAGGGGAATTACCACATTTAAAACGAAAAATCGGGGAAAATAATTCGATCTAGGGAAAGGTTGGGGGATTTTTTGCTCAGGGGGAAAAAAAGAACAGGGAACATTAGGGGGGGGCCTCTTTTATTCGGGATTTTATTTTCCCTTGGTTTTTTTTGGGGGGTTTGGGGTTTTTTTTTCGGAATTTAAATTTTTTTTTTCTTTTTTTTTTCTTTTTTTTGTCCCCGGGGGGAGGGGTTTAATTTGAAATTATTTTCCTTTGGGGGGAAGGATAATTTGGGCGATTTATTTGTCTCTCAGTGTGGAGAGAGATACAGTTGTAAACTCTGTTTACAAGTGGTTGATGATTTAGTAAATTGTTTTCCTGAAGGAGAGGGGGAGAAGAAAAACATTCGGTGTGCGCCTTTTGGTTGATTGGAAGATTGCTTTGTGCGTATGGAGTAAATGCTGTCTGGAATGCGGTATGAAAAAGTGACAGTGTGACACCAGTGAAGTAAACATATATCTTCAAATACATGACCTTCCCTTAGGTGACAGCACATTTCAGGCCTTTGCTCTCACCCGTGACCCTATCTGGTGCGCCAACTTGAAGACCCGAAATAGTGCCATTCCTTTTACTTTAATTCTGTCTGCTTGGAACCATCTGACTTGTACCTTGATGGCCATATGAAAGAAAATGAGGAGAATAACTTTCAGGCACAATGATAATCTCAAAACAATCTCATTGCGCCAGTCTATAAATACTCGACTCTTAAGCAAGGCCTTGGCGCATTAATTTTTGGCGTGCAGCCTCAGTTTTTTTCTGGTAAACAGGCTGCACACCAAGAATTAAATGCTTTCGAGGTCCTGCTTTTGGAATCGAATATTCATAGACAGCACAATGAGATTGCTTTGAGAATTTTTTGTGTCTGAAAGTTGATTTACCTTTTTTCTTTTCTTTTTCTTCTTCTTTTCTTTTTTTTTTCCTTTTATGCGCTCCACAAGGCACACGCTAGGTGTTTATAGCACACATATTACAATGCAAGGAATGGGACTATTTAGGATACCCATTTGGCGCGAAGTTATGGTCACGGGTGAGCGCGAAGGCCTGAAGTGTGATGTCGCTATGGGGGAGGTAATGTATTTGAAGGTTGTGAACTGTTGAACTGTTTTTCGGTGGAAATAAAAACAACAACACACAAAAGAAACAAATGAAATGAATGGTGAGGGGTTGTTCTTTTGGTATTTATTCGTTTAATATCAAATGCTGGCCCAACTTATGGTCGTCCCAAAACCCTTTCATGGATTTATATAATAATTTACATGGATTATATAGTAATTTTTCATGGATTATATAGTTATTTGCATCGATTATATAGTAATTTGCATAGATTATATAGTAATTTACATGGATTATATAGTAATTTACATGGATTATATAGTAATTTACATGGATTATATAGCGATTTAGAGCAAAATCCTAATTGTAGCGTGTGGCCACATGACGAACGCCCGAAGTGTATGATGGTGAGTCCTTCAATGAACGATGAAAGGTATTGCAGGCATTTGTTCAGGTCACTGGCCAAAGGAATGGTGGTGTATGATGGTGAGTCCATTAATGAAAAATGAAAGGTATTGCATGCATTGTTCAGGTCATGAGCTAAAGGAATGGTGGTGTATGATGGGGAGTCCCTTAAATGAAAAATGAAAGGTATTTGTCATGTGACGTGCCTCACATCAAGGATGTGACGCTCCATCACATGTTTGTTAGTGATATGAATCATTTCCCCCCTGCCCCTATAAAAGGAAGAATATTCGTGTGGCTTGACTGTGTAGCGGGCGTCCCAAAAAATGGTGAGAATGACTCAGTAAAGAAAGAAGGGTGGTCATTGGGGGAAAGTGACCACTGAGAGATGTTTAACAAGGCTGGTAAGGTGGTGGTCATGTGTTTGAACATGAGTATGCACTCACTAGGAGGGGGGGATAGAATCAGTTTTTAGCCAGCAGTTTGGGCCCAGGGAACTGAACCTGTCAGGACGCTGGTCCTCACTGCTGACCCGTCATTACCAGGTGAGCGATAGATAGTTGGGGAAAGCTTTCAGGGAAATTAAAGAAAAGAGAAAAAAATTCTATTAAATTGGGAGCAGGTTATTACAACGAACTTATTCGTGGGGGGGCGGTTTTTTTGGGGGGTAAAATGCTTTTTTTTTTCAAAAGAACTTTGGACGTTTTTTTGGGGGCAAAAAATTTTTTTGGAAAAGGAAAAAAAGGAAAAAAAAGGGGGGGACCCCCAAAAAACCCGGAAAAAAGGGCCTTGCCCGGGGTTTTTGTTTTTTTTCCCCTTTTTGAAAAAAAAAAAAAAAAAAAAAAAAAAAAAAAAAAAAAAAAAAAAAAAAAAAAAAAAAAAAAAAAAAAAAAAAAAAAAAAAAAAAAAAAAAAAAAAAAAAAAAAAAAAAAAAAAAAAAAAAAAAAAAAAAAAAAAAAAAAAAAAAAAAAAAAAAAAAAAAAAAGAAAGGATTTCTTAATTTGGGGGGTTACCCCATTGGGGGAAAAAAGGAAAAAATTTTTTTGTTTGGGTTTCCCCTCGGGGTTTTTGGGAGGGAAAAAAAAAAAGAAAAAAAGGTTTGTATTTTCCCGGGGGGCCCTGAAAAAAAAGTTTCTATTTGTCCCCTAAAAGGGTTTGGGGGGAAGAAAAAAAAAGAAATTTTAAATTTATTCACGTGTATTTGAAATTTTTTTTTCTGTTTATGTGTTTTGAGTGAATGTATTTTCATTTGCAATGAGGACTTCCCCTCTTATTTTTGATCTGATTTTTGGCTAGTGGTTTTTTTTGTTTTTCCTAATTTTTTTTTCCCCGATCGGTGGGCCCCCACCGCTTTTTCGCTACCTTTGACCCAAACTAGTTCAAGAGGGGAGCAGCCGGTTCCCTATTTTGCCCTTTTTCCCCGATGGGTGACCCCCACCCTTCTCGCTCATTGAGCGATTAGTTCAAGATTTTGGGAGCACCGTGATGGGCCCTTATTGGGGTTTATTTTTTTTTTTTTTTTTTTCTTTCTTTTTCCTTTTCGTTTCATTTAAGAAAGCCCTTTTTTTCCCAGATTTGAACCGACCTTGTCCCTTCAACGGGCCCGGGGTTTTGACAAGTGGGGGGAAAATTCCTCCTAAAAAAATTTTTTCATTGTTTTTTTTTTTGGGAGGGGTTGTGAGATTTTCTTTGCTTTTGGGGGTTGAATGTACATTTATTGTTTGATTGTTTATTTTTTTGTTTTTTTTTGCTTAGTGTTGTGTTTTTATGTGTTTGTTTTTTTCTTTCCCGTCTCCATTTTAGGGGAAAGACAGTGACCACTGGGGTGCTGCCCTGAGGGTTTTCTTTTGTTTTTCTTGATTTATCTCACTTTTTCCATCCTGGGGAAATCCTTTCATTTCCTTTTCCCCCCCTTTTTTCAAAACCTTTTAAAACCCTTTCTCTTTCAATAAGTCCTGTCTGTTTTTTTTTAAACTTTTTCATTTTTTTACGTAGTTTTCCCGCTTGTTTGTTTTTCTTCCCCTTTTTAATTGTTTGTGCTTCCATTTGTTTTGTAAATTTATTTTCCCTTTTTTGTATAAGGCGATACATTTGTTTTGTAAAATTAAATTTAAAATTTAAAGTAAAAAAAAAGGGACTGACAACAAAAATTTAAAGGGAACTAAAATTTTATAAAGGTTTATTTTCAAAAAAAACTTTAGAGGTTTTTTTTTTCCCTTTTTTAAAAAAAAAAACAGTTTAGATTGCCGCCCCTTTTTTTTTAAAAATTAAAAATTTGGGAACCCCCGGTTTTCAAGAACAAAAAATTCGGAAAAAATACATTCCTTGTGTTTCATATCTCCCTTGTTTTAGAAAGCCTTTTTTCGGGTTTATCCCGGAAATTTAATTCTGAAATTTGTTTTTATTTTAATTACATTTTTTTGTGAAACATAAAGCGCCATCATAAAAGGGCCTTATTTTTTATTCATAACTTGGGAAATTGTTTTGTGTTTTTTTATCTGTTGACGGTTCATTAGGGATGTTTTTGAAAAAAATTGTTCAAAAAGGGGAAAAACGTTTGGGGTTTTGAGGGAAAAAAACCTTACATTTTAAACAATCCCAAAGAAAAGGGAAGCCCAGGCTAAGAGAAATAGAAGAAAATAAAAGGGAAACTAGAAAGTGAAGAAAGGAAACTAGAAAGAGAAAAAAAATCAAAGGAAACTAGAAATAAGAAAGGAGATTACAGAGGGAAGCGGGGAAGTTGAAGAAAAAAGATTAAAAAGGGGAAGCTAAAAAGTTAAAAAAAAAAAAAAGACTAAAAGGGGGAACTGAAGATAAAAGAACGTAAATTTTTAAGTTGAGGCATTTTAAAAATTAAACGAGCTGAAATTAGAAAAATACGGGCATCAGAAAAACCCCCCAACCACCCCACCATTTCGGTTTCCGCAAGAGCGCCTCAATCAAAATCAGCAAAAAAATCCAAATTCCCGCCTTTCGGGGAAAAAAGGGATGACATGATATTTTTTCTTTTCCGTTTTGAAAGCCCACGCAACGTTTTGGGGGTTGGCCAAAGGAAAATTTGGGACATTGTATATTGCGTCGTTTTTTGGGGGTTTTAGCGTTTTGGCACGGGGGGCCACACCCCGAAAAGCAAAACAAAATTTAATTTGGGGATCATTTGAAGGAAGAACCCCTCAAAAAATTTAAATTTTCTGCCGATCGTTTTCGGGAACTTTCCCCCCTTTCGTGCCCCCTGACAAAGGAGAATCTTTTCCCCGTCTTTTCAAATTTCGAAATAAAGTCTTTGTTTAGATCAAAGGATCGTTTTTCAAAAACGAACAAAATTTTTCAACCCATGCGAGATCTCCTTCTTAGAAAAACAATTTTTTCCAGAGCGTGAGCAAAGATCGGGCCCTTTCCAAAAAGAAAGGAAATTTTGAAAGCTTTTGGGGAAATTTTGTCTATGGCTGTTTCAGTTTGTATCGCTCACCGGGGAATAAGGGCGTGGCTGGGAAAGGAAATTTTCCATCTTTGAGCCCTTCTTGCTCAGGGACTACCCCATCAGGACGGGGAAAATTACGGGAAAAAGGAAATCGGGGTATTACTGGGGTCCCAAAAATTATGTTTATCCTAGGAACGGACGGGGATTTTTCCCGCGGTTGGGAGTGATTTCGTCGGGCCCAAATACTCACCCCCGGGAAAGCCCTTTTTTCCCTCCTCAGCAAACTTTTCCGGGTCGGGGAAACAACGACCCCCGCGTAGCCCCTTTTGGGCCATTTGGGAAGAACAAAAAGTTCACAAAATCATTCGGGCTGCCGATCAACAATGCGATGTTTTTTTTGTGGGGGTAATTTCCATTTGAAAAGAATTGCCCCTTTAAAACCCAAAATGATTCAAAATCCGCATTAGTCCCCATGTTTGTGAAAAAGGGCCTTTTTTTTGGCCCCCAATCAATGGGTTTGGAGGGAAACCTTTGTTAGGAAAACGGAGCATCAACGGTTTGCAGGTTTTGGGTTTTTTTGCGAGACACGGGGTGCACCCCCGCTGGTGTAAAAAAAAACTTTCGTGCTTAAAACCCCAAAAATTCAACACTGTCCAAAAGTGAGGTCTTTTGGGGGGCAAAAATTGAAATGTTTCCGCTGGCAAAAATTTGGGGCGATACACGTACTACTCCGGTTTTTCCACCCTGTGTTATCGATAACCCGTCTGGGATTGATTTTGGGGCAATTGCCGGGTTCGTTTCCCGTACATGGTCGTGCTGGAGGATCGTTCTTTCCCTTTGGTTTTGTGAGTACCAGTTCAAAAATTTAAAAGGGAGCGGGGAAAGGCTACAAAGCCGCTAAAAGTCTAAAAACGGATGAACCCAGATTCCCCCAGATAAACTAAAAGAAAGCGGGGAAAAAAAGACGAGACGCGACGACAGTACTTTCTGCTCCCTAAACGGGCCCTGCATGACTACCAAGGGACAAACATCAGCTGATAGAAAACCAGTTTTGTATACAAGGTCATACAGATAAAAAGCAAAGGTACGTTCCTTCAGTGTAGGGGTTTTAAAAGCCCTTTGGGGACTCCCCCATAAAATGAACATAACAAGTTTCGTTTTTATGTGGAGGGCCCCTTTTCAGGGGGTTAAAAACTTTTGCAGTTAATTAAAAGACAAAATGGAAAACACTGAGAAGGTATTCCAGGGAAAACATTTTTAAGGGAAGAAAGTTAAACTAAAAAGGGTTCCCCATCAACCATTCATTTAAAAAATGGATATGCCCTATGTCAAAAACTGTTTGTCAACATGACAAAATATTATCATAAAGTTTTTTGAAACCAATGAAAGAACAGGGACAGATAAAAGGTTGTGAAAACACAAATGTAGGAGTTTTTAACCTTTCTCCCAGTGCAGTTGTTTTTTGTACCCTTCCCCTACTCTGCCCTGTAAAAGGGTTTAAACCTAGGGACGATAGGGTTTCTGTGAATGATTTGTCTTCAATTTCAAACGAACAGCTCAAAAAAATTTTGAAAACTTTTCAGGATGTTTTTGGAAAAAGATACCGGGTCAGTGATTTGGTATTTAAAACCCCATAGAAATTCAGTTGACTACTAAAATCCCATTTGGGGGAACCGGGACCATACCCTCTCCCTTTTGGGAAAAAAAAAGGGGTTTGTCGAGAGAAAAAAATCAAACCCAATCCCGGTTTTTAAAGGCTTTAAAAACCTTTTCCCACATTCCGAAACAGTTTCACCAGTTTTTACGGGGACAAACCGGGATGGCTCGGTGCGTTTCTGCTTCGTTTTACGGGAAAATTTTAAATTTAAAAATCACTGGGGTTCGATGCCGGGGCCCACCCCAACATTGAAGAACTTTTTTGGTCACTTCAGAAGGAAAAAAATTTTGTGAAATTTAGACTTACAAAAGGATGGGGGCCCGTTTCCCAAAAGGTTGAAGCTGAAAAGGGGAAAAGACGAAATTTCAAACCCCTTTTTTGGTTTTTCCCCCAAAGGGACGAAAACCCTTTCGGTTTGAAAAATGCCCCAGCTTCTTTTGCTAGAAAAAATGCGACCCCTGAAACTCCTTTAATGTGGTTGCGGGTCTTTTTTTTTGATAAAATTTTGTTGGTTTTGAAAAGTAAATGGAGTGCCCTTTCCTTTTTCTAACTTACGAGCTTTTTTTTTTCCAGATTCAGAATTTTTGGGTTTGACTGCGAGACCATCCAAAACCCGTCCCGGGTTTTCCCAAACTCTCGAGTTTTTGGGTAAACACTTTTTCCAGTGGGAAAAATGATGCCAGAGGGAAAGAAAGTGGAAAAGTTTTTAAATCCAAAAACCCCAACCCCATAAAAAAAAACAGATAGGTCACTCATCGGATTGTTGTTTACTATAGACGATATGTACCCCACTTTGCGTCCCTGACGGCCCCTTTGCTGAACTGACGAAAGGGACGAAAAACAAAAGTATTTGTGGTCCCGAAGAGTGCCCGAAGGCCCTTTTGGGGGTTTCGAACACCTAATCATTTCCTGGGTTTGTTGTTAACCCCCCCTCTCCAAAAACCCTTTTTTTTGAGAAACGATGCCCGTTTTCCCAAAAGGAAAGGGGGCGGGACCGTTGAGGAAAAAAGTGCTTTGTTACATCCCGTGCAATATGCCCCTAAGAAGTTCTCAAAGACACAGGAGAAATACTCCCCTATTGAGAGAGAGTGTTGGTATTGTATGGGGATGTGAGAAAATTTGCCAGGTTTTTTGACTGGGAAAAAAGTTTTTTCCCTTTCCCCCCCCTGACCCCAAAGGGCCAAATTTACTTTCCTTTCAATCCCTCAAAAAAATAAGAAAAGCAGAATTTTTAAGGTGGTTTTTTGGGGATTGCAAAAGGGAAATTCAGTTTTTTCAATAGAAAAACCAAAGCCTGGGGAAAACAAAATGGGCATGGCAGATTTATTTTCACGTGAAAGAAAATTCATGGGCAAATGTTTAAATGTCTTTAAGGGAAAAAACTAATTTTTTTTTTGGGCCCTTTTTTTAAAGATTCGGTTTGCTCACATTTGGCAGTGCATTGGGATGCTACTGACTATTTTTAAAACAAGTGGGATTTATGCTTAAAATTTTCTTGTTGGAAATGGGCGTAAAGTTTTTTTCAAGCAAAAAAAACCTAAATTGTGGTTTTATGTTTAAAACATAATTTTTTCTTTTCTTTTTTTTTTTCCTTTTTGGGGAACAATGAAAAAAAACTGTATTAATGTCTAACATGCTTTTGAAGATGTTTTTTATATGTATGTGTGATGAGCAAATAACTCTTTAGAAATGTATATACAATGTTTTGCTTTTTTGCATCCCGACAAAAACCCATTTTTTTTTTCCGGTTTGTCACGAGGCTACGCCCTTTTACCCAACTGGGGTGGCGGAAATTTTTCAAATTTTTTTATTTTCGGGTTTTTTTGTTTTCACGTGTCCGTCCCCTTTTGCGGCTTGTGGGGGGTTTCAAACCTTTGGGGAAATTTTAGCTCACGTTTTGGGTTTTTTTTCTCCTCTCTCTCTCTAATTCCACTGCCGTGCTATTCATCCGCAGGTTCACGGGGGTGGTACCTTTTCTCTCGAAAAAAATTGCTGTCCCCACGGGCCCTCGCCTGTCTTTTTTTTCCCGCGCAAAGTGCTTCATTTCTTTTTGTTTGAAGTAAACTCACTCTGTGGGCTTTGCGGGGCTGGTTTTTCCCCATCGCTGAGGGGGGTTTGGGTCTTCACTCAAACCCGGGAAAAGGGGGCCCCGGGAGCGCCTGGGTCCCGGGCTTGGGGTTTTTCACCGGAAACGTTTGAAGGTACAGTCCCCGGGAAACTTCAATTCCTACGTCGGGCCCGTAGGAAAAGGGGCATACTTCTTCTTTTTCCGCATCTGGGGCCTCTGTCCTCTCGACTGGACAAAAGGGCAGAAAAGAGTGTTTGACCCGCCTCTTTTTGGGGGCACCCACGGGGTTTGTGGTAAACATAGGGTTTCCCTGGTTTTTTTTTTTGGGGTTTTTTGGTTTTTACCGGCTTATTTTTCTCTTTTTTCGCAAAAATTTTTTTTGTTTGCAAAAACTGTAAAAGGAAATATTGTTTGGACCTTTTCTTGGTTAATTCAAACTTTAAAAAACCCGGGCCCTCCTAAATTATATCCAAAAAATTTTTTTCCTGTTTATGCATCTGTGATGCGGTAGTCGGTGGGGATGGGGGAGAACCTGGTGATTTTAGGGGTTTGGGACTTGGGTTGGTCTCGCCCCGTTTCCGGGCCCCGTAAAATTTACCGGGGCTCTTTTCCCTTTGGCCACCATCTTTTTGTGTGTGCAAGAAAAACGAGTTTTTTTTGTTGCGGGGTGCGGAAAGCATGAATTTTTCGTTCGGGTGCGTGGTTGGGGGGATTTTTTGTTATTTTTAAAAGTGGCAAAAAAAATGGGGACAATTATGCCCCTTTAATTATTATTTTGCAAATGTGGTGGCATCCTAAAGCGTGGTCGCTGTGTTTGGGTTAAAAATTTTCCAAAAAGGGAAAAGTTTTAAAAGTGAGTGAGAGAAAGGGTGAAGATAATTCATATTTGTTTTAAGGCCCGTTGATTTAATCTGTCTTTTACCTGCTTTTGTTTTGAGAAGACTTTAAGAACTTCCCGAAATTTATTGGTTTACGTGTTATGCCGGTTTTGTGGTTTAGGTGGTGTTGTTGGTGTATTTAGTAACCTCCCCCCCCATCAAGCGTGTGGATTAGGGTTTTTAAAAGCCCTGGGTCAGATTGTAAAAGGCGGCGGGGTTCCAGTGGGCCCCTTTCCCTTCCCCCCCTTTCTTCTCTCCCCCAGTAAATTTTTTCCTCCCCCCGGGGGGTTTTACCCGGGCCCGGACCCGGGTTTGGGGCCACGCGCTGGTTTTGGGGCCATCTTTTTGGTTGGGGCCACCTCTGGTTTGGGGCCGCAGACGGTTTTTTTTCCACGCGCGGCTGGGGGGGCCTCTGGTCGGGACCGCGGACGGTTGGGGGCCCCGGCTGGTTGGGGCCACGCTTTTGGGTTGGGAAACCCCACGCTGGGGTTTGGGGTCACGCCTGGCGGGGCCCGTTCTGGAAAAAAAGCCATGGTTTTGACTGGCCGGCCCGATTTCCCCGTCCAGGAAAAACTAGTAAAAAAGCCCCCCGTTTTCCCCCCCCCCCCCCCCCCCCGGGGGGCGGGTTTAAACCGGCGTGGCTGCCAAAGGGGGTGGCCTTGAACGCCCGGCCCCCCGGGGCCCTTTCGGCAGAAAGGGCCCCCTGCTTTTGGGGGGGGGGTTGGGGGCCCCGGTGGGGAAAGGGGTTAGCAAAGTTTTTTTATTTGGGTTTTGCCTGGGGGTTGGGGGGGTGTTTGAATGGGTTCTCTTTTTGTTTTTTTTTTGTGCTTCTTGTTTGTTGGTCTTTTGGGGTTTTTTGTTCCTGTCTTGGCCTTTTTTGTTTTCCCCCTTTTTTGGGGTGTTGGGTTTTTTTTGATTTTGGTTGGGGGGGGTGTGTTTGGGGTTTTTTTTTCCCTTTTTTTGGGGGTTTTCCCTTCACCCTTTTTGTCCCTTTTTCCCTTCCCCCCCCCTTTAAACCTTTTTGTCGGGCCCGCTCCCGGGGTTGGGTTTTTTGTGGGGGTTTTTGGGGGCCCGTCCGGGTGTTGGAATGCTTGCGTCCCTTGGGTTTTGGGGGTCCCTTGTTTTGTGCGTTGTTTTGGTTTTAGGGGTCCCCCCCCGGGGCGGTGTTTTGTTCGTGGAGGTGGGTTGGGGCCTTGTTTTACTTCCCCGGCCCCTGAAGGGGGGCCCCTTTTGGGGTGGCGGGGGCCCGGGGGGGGGACCCGGGGGGGGCCCGGGGGGGGGTAGGGGGAAACCCAGGGGGGGGCCCCCCGGGGGCCTCCCTTCCGGCCCCGGGTTTCCACGCCCCGGCCGGGGCCCCGGGTTAAAGGCTTGCATTTTCTTTTCCGCCGGGGGTCGGGCCCCGGGTTTGTGGGGGGGGCCAAGGGCCTTCCTTTTTTTTTTTTTTCGGGGGGTTTTAGTCCAGGGGGTTGTTCCGGACCGGGTTGGTGCCTTTTTTTTCCTCTTCCCGGGGGGCCGGGGGGGTTTCCCGTTTGTTTGGGGTTTTTTTCCCGGGCCGCCCCCGGCCTTTTTTCCCCCTTTTCCCCTTGGACCGGGGTTTTCCAGGTGGGGGGCAAAAAGGGCCGGGAAAAGGGTTTTTTTTTTCGGTAAACCCCTGACGTTTCCTGTTGGAAGGCGGGGTTCCAGAGGGGGCCCGGCCCTTTAACCCCACACCACAAAACCACCCGGGGGCACCTATTTCACACCCCCTAAAAATTTGGGTTTTTTAATTTGGAAAGGGTTGGATTTGGGAAAAATAATTAAATTTTTTAATTTTTCAAGGGTGGTTTTTTTGGGGGTTTGGCGCGGGTTTGGGGAAAAGAAATAAATTAAAATGTGGCCCTCTTTAGTAAAGTTAATTTTGATTCCAGGTTAAACTTTAAGTATTGTGCTGTTGGTGTGTTGGAAGTTTTTTTACTTTTTTTTTGGTAAAAGGGGGGGTCTTCCTTTTTGGGGCCCCTGGTTTTTGGGGGGGGAAAGGGCAGAACCCCCCCAAATAGCCCATTTTCAAAATCCTGGGGGGGAAAAATTTTTGGGGTCGCCAGAAACCAAAGCCCCTTTTCCTCCCTGTTTTCGTAGGAATATGGCCCCGGGGGTTTTTTTTTGGGGGTGGACCAAGGGAAGGGAAATTTTTTCGCGGGGGAACATCCTGTGCGGGGGTGGGTTTAACCAGGGGGAATCCCCCCGTCCAATTTTCCTGAGGGGGGGGGGGGCCCCCCCCCCCCCCACCCCCCCCCCCCCCCCCATCGTTTAACCCCCTTTTTAAGCCCCCCCCCCCCCGGGGGGTTTTTGAGGAACCCAGGGGAGGTTCGACAGGGCCCCTCCTCCGGGAAATTTGTCGCCCTTTTTTTGGGAGAGCCCCCCCGGGGGGGCCCGACTGTGACCGGGGGGCCCAGGAGGGGGAGCCGGCTAGGGCGGGAGGCCCCCCCGGGCCGTTGGGGGGTGCTTTGCCAGAGGGGAGGCTGCCGACAAACCCCAAAACTTACAAATTAAACCCCCCTAAAAATTTTTTCAATTTTCGCCATCCCCGTTTTTTAAAAAAAAGGGGTTTTTTATGCAGGCAAGTGGGGGGGGTTAGGGCCCAAAAGAAAGGTTTCCCAAAATTAGGGGCCCTTAATATTATAAGTTCTTGACTTTTACAAAATTTTACATTCCCAATTTTTGAGGCAAAAGGCCCATGGACCTTTTTTTTCCCGGGGTTTCTGGGGCGAGGCCCCGTGGTTGCCCCTTGGGAAAGGCCGGCTTAGCAAGAAAATTTTTCAGTTGGTCCGCGAAAAAACCCTTTTCCCCCTTTTCCCCCCGTAAAGGAATTCCCCCGGTTTTCCTTGGGAAATGAAAAGGGGGGTAAACCCGGGGTTCCCCTGCAGTTTTGGGGAAAAGGCTCGCCCCGCCTTTGGGAGCGGCAGTGGTAAGGGGCTGGAGAAGTCCCCTTGGGAAAGGGTCCCAAAAGGGCCCCCCCAAGGAGGGTCGGAAGGGAAGACCCAGGGGGGGCTGCCGACAAGGGGAGGGGGAAAGGGGGCTTAGGGAGGGCCCCGGTTTTTGGGGGAAGGGGCCCCCCCAGGTTTAGTGGCCCAAAGGGCCCCCCGAAAAAACTGCAGGGGAGCCTGGGGGGAAAAGGAACAATTCCTTCGGGGATTTCCCCGTCTGGGTTTTTTTGGGGTTGTTTCCGGCCAAAAAATTAGAAAAAGTTAAAGCCCTGGTTAGTGTGGGGTAGTTTTTTCCTTTTCAAACGTTCCTCCCCCCCCCTTCCCCCCTTTTTCGGTTTAAAGTTGGGGGGGTTTCCCACTTTTAAATTAAAGGGGCCAGTGGTTTTCCCCTGGTTGGTTTCCCCTTTCCCCAACTTCAGGGAATTTGGGGAAAAAAAACGCAGTTTGTGGAGTTTTTGGTTTCCCCTAGGGCGGGGGGCCAGTTTAAGTTTGGGGTTTGGGGGCTGTTTTAAAACCCCCCAAAACCGGTCCCCGGTTTTAAACCCGGGTTCCAAAACCCCCCCAATTTTGGGGCGAAATAGCGGGATTTTTGGGGAGGGCTTTTGGGCCCCCCAAAAGGGAAACCCCCCACCTTTGCAAAAAACGCCGATCCCTGCTACGGGGGCGGGCCGGGCAGGCTGGGGGAGTTACCCCCGCGGAAGGCTTTGGGCAGGAAAGGAAATTGGGGCCTAAAAAGCCGGATTCTGGGGTTCCCCCAGGGGCCCTTCCTGCTAACCTGGTTTCCTCCAGCCGGGATTGGGGTGCCCCTTTTTCCCTGTTGTTTGGGGTTTTTTGGGGGGCCCCTCCCGGTTTTTGGGCCCCACAAAGCCAAAGGTTTTGGTTTCCCAAGGCCCCCCAAAATTTTTGGTTTCTTTTAGGGGGGTTTTTTTCCCCCCCCCCCCCCCCCTTTTCCCCCCCCAATTTTGTGGGGGAAGATTGGCCCCAAAAATTGGGGGAAGAAATTTTTTCTCCCAAAGGGAAAAATTTACCCATGGAGGCCACATGGGCTACGGGCTCCTTCAGCGGGGTTTGGGGGATTCCCCGGCCAAAGGGGGAAAATCGGAAAGGTTTGGCCCCCACTGCCGCCTTTTCGATGTTTTTGGGCCCCGGGGACCGCCCAAAGGGGCGCTTAAGCTGGCCTTAGGGGCCAAGTGCCCTGGGTGGGGCCCCCTTCCCAAGCCCAAAGGGGGTTCGACGGGGGGGCCCCTTTTGGCCCCTACCGATCCGGTCCAACCGGGTTTTTGGTTAAAAGGGGTTTTTACTCCCCGACCTGGTACCCAGGAGGCCCCGGTCCCGCCCCAGGATAAACAGGCCCCCCCTTTGCCGGGATGCCGGGAGTTTTGGACGGCAATTGGGGTTTTCCCAAAAGAAAACGGGCCAAGGGTCCTTGGGGAAACGGTTTCCCTTTTTTTCCTCCCCCAGGTTGGGGGGCCATTCCGGAAGGGCGGGGTCGACCTGGTTGGGGAATTAAGCAATCCAGCGGTTTACCCTCATTTTAAAGGGGGGTTCCTGTAGTTATGATGTGCGGTTGAGCTGTTTTACCTCCACCCGTCCTTCTGTACTCATTCCTATCTCCACCCCCTACTTCTGTGGCGAAGTATGGGCCATCGCGGTGGAGCGACCTATGTATTCCCTTCTCATAGGGAATACTGTCACCTTTGCGGACGGACGCAGTCAGTCCGTGTCTACGGATCTGCCGTACAGGCGTGTGTGGGAGTTACCACACGCGCCAAAGCTAAGAAGCAGGAACAGGAATTGCGTCCCGTTCTACAGCCGATCTCTGACGAGGTTCTGGCCAGGGTCGATCCTGCTACCATGGTCCGTCTTCAGGCCAGGGACTTGGATGTCCAACGCCTGCGACAACTGGTAGATCGTCCCGCTCAGTCTGCCCGACACGCCAAGGTGAGCTTCAAGCTCCACAAGGGGATCCTCTTTAGGGTTTTCACTCAGGCAGATCGTGTGGCCAAGCAGCTTGTTGTTCCCCAAAGCTTGAGAGAATCTGTTCTCCGGCAGGCCCACGATTCCCCCATGGCAGGTCATATGGGCTCCAAGCGGACTCTCGAGCGAGTAAGACAGGACTTCTTCTGGCCAGGGATGAACTCACAGGTTAGGCAGTACTGCCGCAGTTGCGATGTCTGCCAACGGACAACGCCTAAGGGTCGCTTGAAGCGTGTTCCCCTAGGGTCAGTGCCACTGGTTGGGGAGCCATTCAGCAAGGTGGGGTCGACCTGGTGGGACCCATTAATCCACCATCCAATCGCGGTCACCGCTACATTTCGGTAGCGGTAGACTATGCGACTCGATGCCCAGAGGCTGCCCCGCTTAGGACTATCGATACCCCTACTATTGCTGAAGCTCTCCGGCAGATTTGGACCCCCACTGGCGTGCCCAAGAAGAAGTACGGCCGGAAGTTTGTACTGGAGAGCGATCATCATCCTCTCCAGTGCTTGGACCGGATCCGGCCAGTCAGTCGTCGACTCATGAGTTAGGCAGTGGAACTGCAGAGTCATGCGTTCACTTTCCGTCATATCAAGGGTTCCTGTAATACGGATGCTGACTATCTTAGCCGAGCTCCGTAGTCAGCACATTGGAAAATCAGTCAGAGGGACACTTCCCCTCAACCAGGGTCATATCCCCTTTTGGTCTCTGTATCAGGTGTAGTGACAGTTTTCACTTCAGTGATGTTAACGGTAGTGAATCACCAATGGTTCGGATTGTTACTTTCATGGTTGGAAGGTTCGCTTAGTTGTTTGATAAATGTAGTATTATGTATTTCTCGGTGTGATTCTATCGTAGAATGTTTGTATTGGATTTATCGTACTCTGTCGATCACAGAGAGTTGGGTTCGGTCCCATTGTTGTGAATTTGCACATGCGTCAAGGTTCAAAGGAGCACTGTATCTCAGAGAAACAGATGCTTTTAGAAGGGGGGTTTGTCACGAGTTTGTCACGAGGCCTACGACGTTTGACCCAACTGGGGTGGCGGAATTATTCATTTGTTTATTATCGTTGTTGTTGTCACGTGTCCGTCCCTTAGTGTGGCTTGTGGTGCGGTTGCACCTTGGTGTAGTTCAGCTCACGTTCGGTTTGCTTTCTCTCTCTCTCTCTCTCTAATTCCACTGCCCGTGCTATTCATCCTGCAGGTTCACGGGTGGCTGGTACCTTTCTCTCGAACTTGCTGTCTATCGGCCTCTCGCCTGTCTTTTTACCTGTCGCACGTGCTTCATTTCTTTTAGTTTGAAGTATGCTCACTCTGTGACGTAGCGTGGCATGTTGGCCGCCATCGCTGAGGGAGGTTAGCTCTTCACTCGAGCGGAAGATGTCTCTGGGAGCGCCTGCTCCGGTCTTGGTTCTTCACCGTATCGTCGAAGGTACAGTCGGTATCTTCAATTCCTACAGTCGGCCTGTAGGAGAGGGACATCACTTCTTTTTTTCCGCATCTGCGCCTCTGTCCTCTCGACGGGCCCGAGGGCAGAGAGGGGCCCCGTTTAAACCGCCTTTTCCCGGGGTCCCCCACGGGTAGCTGGTAAGCACCCGTTTCTTTGGTTTGTTTTTTTTTGGGTTTTTTTGTTGTTACCCGGCTTATTCTTCTCTTTTGCGCAATTTTTTTTGTTTTCAAAATTGTAAAAAAAAATATTTTTTGGGGCCCTTTTTTCCCGGGTTTAATTCAATTTTTAAACCCGGGCCCTTTCCCAAAATTTAAAACCCAAAATTCTTTCCCTGTTTTTCCATCGGGTTGGCCGGTAGTGGGTGGGGATGGGAGAAAAACCTGGTAATTCGGGGTTTGGGTTTATTTTCCCGGTCTCCCCGGCCCGCCCCTGTCAAAATTCCCCGGGGACTCTTACCCTTTGGGGCCCCCGCCCTTTTTGGGTGGTGCAAGAAAAACGATTTTATTTTGCAAAGCGTGCGACGAAGATTTTTTTCGTTGGGAGCGGGGTTTGGGAGATTTGTGTTTTTTTAAAATGGGGGGTTTTAAAAAGGGGAAAAATTTTTTCCTTTGGAATTTTTAAATTTGCAAATGTGGTGGCAGTTAAAAAGGGCGATGGTCGCGTTTTTGGGGTTTTTTTCCTAAAAAAAAGGGAAAAATTTTTTTAAAACGTATTGAAGAAGGGTAAAAAAATTTTCATATTTGTTTTATAGCCTGTTGATTTAATGCAGTTTTTTACCGGGCTGGGGGGTGTGAGAAGATTTTTAAGGGAACCATTCCTGATTTGGTTGGGGGCTTTTGAAACCTCGGTCTGTTTAAAAGCGGCGTTTTTTGGTGTTTTTTATAGCCCTTTCCCCCGCCCATCTTTCGAGTGGCTGTTAGGTTTTAAAAAATTTTGGTCAAAACTGTCCCGACGGGGGGGGGTTTCCAGAAACCCTTTTTCCTTTTTCCCTTTCCCTTTTCTTCTTTTTCCTCCCGTTTCTTTTTTCCCCCCCCCGGGGGGGGCTTCACCCGGAGCGGGAACGGGTTTTGGTTTGCCACGCGCGGGTTTGGGTCCCCACGCTCTGGTTTGGGGTCACGACTGGTGGGGACCGCAGACTGGGGGTTGCCAGCGCGGGTTTGGGGGCCACGCTCTGGGGGTTTCCGCGCGGGGTTGGGATCACGCACTGATCGGGCCCAATTCTGGGTAGAAAACCCGGGGTTTTTTGACTGGCCGGTCCTGACCCCCTTTCCAGGACCTCCAGCAAAAATTTGGCCACTTTTTCCCCCCCCCAGGAATGCCCCTTTTTCACGGGCCTGCTTGTGTGCGTCGAGGGTGTCGGCCTTAAACGCTCTTTTCAAAAACCCAAACCCGGGTTTGGACACCTAGTGGGGACAGGGTGCCCCATTTAAAATTTTGGGAGAGGGGGGGGGTGGGGGAAGGCCCCCATGGTGTGGGAAGGGGGGATTGGGAAAAGTTTATTTATAATTGGGGTATTGTTAGGGTTTTTAAAATGCTTTTGATTTGTTTTGTGTACGTCTTTATGGTGAAATGTTTATTTATAATTGTGAAAGTTGTTGTTTTGGGAATTTCCCAAAATTGTATTGTGCGGGTTGTGTGTTTTTGGAATGCTTATTTATGACTGTATTTTGGTGTGAAAAAATGGGGTTTTTTGGAAGGGTAATTTTTATTTTTGTGGTTTTCTTGGGGGGCTTTTGTGAGGCCCAGTCACTCCCTTCACTCCCCCCCAAACCCGGGACCCCTGTCAGGGCAGACCCCCAGGGGTCTTCCGTGAAAAATTGGGGGGGCTCTTGGGGATGTAAAGGGGCTCTGACTGTCTCTCTCGTTTGGGGCCCGGAAATCCCTTTTTTAAAGGTTTTCCCCCCCCCCCCCCCCCCCCCCCCCTTTGTTTTGTATATTTTTTGGGATTTTTTTCCGGTTTTCCCGGGGGTTTGGTTGGGGGGGTAAAATTTAGCGTAAAAGGGATCTTTTTGGGGCCCTGGGGAAAAAGGGGGTTGTGCCCTGGGGAGTCGGGGGGTGGGACCGGGGGAATCAAACCGCTTTCCAGACCCCCTTTCCCCCGGGGTCCCTTACACGGTACGGCCGTAAGTTTTTTCCCTTTCTGGGGCCGCTCGGTCTCCCAAATTTCCTTTTTTGGGTATTACCCAAATTTTTTTTTTTTTTTTTTTTTTTTTTTTTTCCCCGGGGGTTTGGGTTATTGAGTACGGGGGTTGTATGGGAACTTTTTAGTGCCCCTTTTTTTTCCTTTTTTCCCGGGACCTCTGCAGTTTTTTTTTTTTTTCCCGGCCAGCCCCACCCACTTTTTGCTCGTCCCTGTGGAGCGCGGTTTTGCCGAGGGGGGGCCCCCCCGGAAACTTTGTTTTTGTTTTTTTTTTTTTTGGGTGACCCCCAAACCCCGGGTTTGCCCGGCTTTTGGGCGGGGTTTTTTTCCCGAGGGGGAGCACCCGGGAACTTGTCCGCACACACACACACCCCAAAACAACACAAAATTACACACCCCCTAAAATATTTGTTTTTTCAATTGGAATCGTTTTTTTCCCCCGAAATTAAAAACCGTGGGATTTTTGGTTGCCCCATGGAAAAGCCGGTGCTGGGGAGGCGCGCGGGGTTTCGAAGAAAAAAGGGGTATTCAAAATGTAGTCCCTACAATTAGTCCCAGTATTTCGACTCATTTGATTTCCCACTTTTCCATGCTGTACCGTTTGGGTCCAGTGATATTTTTCCCAATTTTTCCCACTGGGGGATCTTTTTGCTGGGCCCCCCGATGGCCCCGGGGAAAAGCGTCAAGAAATAGGGGAAAAAAACGGGGGGCTTCGGGTTGAGTCACAAAAAACCAAAAACCCCCTTTCTCTTCTCCATCCCCCCCCCGGGTAAGGAGTACCCCCGGGAATTTTTCCTAAATGGTAAGGTCGGGGGAACCCAAGGGCCGGGCCCAAAACGGGTCACCTCCCGTTTTCGGGAGGGTGAACCCCCCCCAGGACATCCCCCTCCGCCCTGATGTTTCTGGAGGGGGACAGCAAAGGGAGGATGCTGCCAGACAGGGGGGCCCTTCGTAAGGAAGGGGAAAAACCCACGAAAAGGAAGGGGCGGGGTAGCAGGAAAACCCTGCGAGGGGAAAAGGGTAGATAGGCCGGGCCCCGCGTAAGGAAGAGGGTGTCAAAAGGGAGGAAACCCCGCGTTTGGGAAGGCTTGATTGGCAGGAAGCCCAGCGTAGGGGGGAGCGCCCGAAAAGGAAAACTGCTAGACAGGAGGCCCCGCGTAGGGGGAGGAGGCGGCTCTGCGCAGAGAGGAGGTGCCAGCAGGAAGTTGGCTAGGGAAGGCTGCCCGACAGGAAGCCCCCCTCGTAAGAAGAATAGAGGATGGGGGCTCTGGTAAAGGGGGGAGATGGAACAGCTTCTTTGCGGGCCCCCCGCTCTGTAAAACCCCGGGGTTTAAAAAAACCCGGGGGAGGTTTAAAGTTAAGGGCCCCAAAAATTTAAGGGGTTTTCCCGAGTTCAGACCCGTGAAAGGGCATAAAATATTTCTTAGAGCATTTTGACAAGGTTTTCTTTTTTTCATACCCAATTTTCTAGGGAACCCAAAAAGGGTATGCACCTTTTTTTCTGGTTATTTTGTGCTGGGAAAGGGGGTGTGGTTTACTCTAAATGAAGGCGGGCTTATGCAAATGCCGTTGGCTCTGCGGGAAGCGTTTCCACCTTTCCCCCGAGACTACAAGGAAGTTTTGGTTCCTTGAAAAAAGAAAAACGACGAACCCTTTGTGGGATTTTGGGGAAGGGGGCGCAAAAAACTTTGGGAAAGGGGTCAGTTTGGGTAAGTTGGAGCTGGGGAAACTGTCCTCATTTAACAGCTCCCAACACTGGGGTTTTCCCCGGGGGTTTAGTCCGGGAAGGGGAGAAAAGCACCCCAGGGTTTCGCGGCCCGCGATTCATTTCCCTGAGGTGTTTTTCTGAAGCCCAGGGTTATGGGCATCGCCCAATACGGGGGAGGGAAACCCCCCACAGGATTTAGTGGCAAAAAACGCCGAAAAAAACCCCTAGCGAGGGGGAACAAGGCAGGCAGTTATTCCCGGGGGTTTCAGACCCGGTTTTTTTTTTCTTTTTGGTGCCCCGGCCCCCATTTGGAAAATTGCCCTAAAACCCCCGGGTTTTGTCAAGGGGCTAGTCCTTTCCCCAAAGTTCCCCGTGGGCCCCGGCAACGTGGGTTCCATCCCCGCTTTGGTGATTCAGAGTGCCAGTGTTTTCTCTTTTGTGGTTCCCCCTTGGGCCGGGCACCAAACGGGATTCGGGAGCATTTAAAGCTCTTTGGGTTGGGGTAAGGATTTGGTTTCCCCTGAGGGCCCGGCGGGGGGGCTAGTTATGAGTGTGCGGGGTTTGGGGGCTGGTTTTTCCTCCACCCTTCCCTTTTGGGGATCATTCCTAAACCACCCCCCACTTCTGTGGGGAAAATTTAAGGGGGCCCCCCCCGGGGGAGCGACCTTTTTGTATTTCCCTTATCCCTAGGGGAATTCCCCTCACCCTTTGCAGAAGGGCGCCCGTCAGTGCGTGTCCCCAAGGATTTTGCCCTTTCAGGCCCTTTTGTGGAAGTTTTCCCCCACGCGCCAAAGCTAAGAACAGGGAAAAGGGAAATTTCGTCCCGGTTTTTTCAGCCGCCTTGCGAGGTTTTTGGGCCCGGGGGTGATTCCCCGCTACATTGTCCCCTCTTCAGGGCCCGGGACCTTTGGGTGTCCAACGCCCTGCAACAAAATGGTAGATGTTTCCCCTCCCGTCGGGGCCCCCCCGCCAAGGGTTTAGCTTTTAAGCTCCACCCAAAGGGGGTCCTCTTTAGGGGTTTTTTACCCCGGGGGAAAACGTGTGGCCAAGCAGCTTGTCGTTCCCCCAAAAACTTTTAGAGAAAAAAGTTTTTCCCCAGGGCCCCCGATTACCAGGCAGGTCAAAATGGGCTCCAAGCGGGGCTCTCGACCGGAGTAAGACGGGACTTCTTTTGGGCCCGGGTTTAAATAAAAGGTTAGGCGTACTGCCGCAGTTTCGATTCTTCCCCAAAGGACAACGCCTAAGGGGCGTTTGAAGGGGGGTTCCCCCAGGGGGCCGTGCCACGGGGGGTTTGGGAGCCATTCAGCAAAGTTGGGGGCCCACCTGGGGGGGAACCCCTTTTAAACCACCAAACCCAAAACGCGGGGCACCGCTACATTTCGGAAACGGAAGACTATTTCGAAATCGAAAGCCCCGAGGCTGCCCCGTTAGGGCAAACGATACCCCCACTTTCGCTGAAGCTCTCCCGGGAATTTGGGGCACCACTGGGGTGCCCCAAAGAATAGGCCCGGGGGGGTTTTTATGGAGAGGAAACATCATCCCTCCCGTCCGGACCGGATCCGGGCCCGTCAGTCGTGACCCCATGGGTTAGGCAGTGGAAAATCAGAGTTTATGCGTTCACTTTCGTCATTTTCAAGGGTTCCTGTAAAACGGTCTGACTAGCTTTTAAACCGAGCTTTCCCTAGTCAGCCATTGGGAAAAACAGCGGAGGGACACTTCCCCTCAACCAGGGTTAAAATCCCCTTTTTGTTTTTTTTACAGGTTTTAGTGACAGTTTTCACTTTAGTGTTGGTTAAACGATAGTGGGAACATCAAAAGGTTCGGGATTGTTTTCTTTTTATTGTTGGGAAAATTTTGGGCCCATGGTTTGAAAAAATGGGAGTTTATGTTTTTTCCCTGTTTTTATTCTATCGTAGAATTTTTATTGGATTTTTTCGTACTCTGTCGAAACACAGAGGGTTGGGTTTGGGGCCCGGGGTTTGAATTTGCACATGCGGCAAGGTTCAAAAGGAAACACTGTACCCCAGAAAAACTTCTTTTTGGGAAGGGGGGGTTGGGCCGAGGTTTTTTCACGAGGCCCACGGCCCTTTGACCCCAAATGGGGTGGCGGAATTATTCATTTGTTTATTGTCGTCGTTGTTGTCGTATATCTTCCCTTTAAAGTGGGGTTGTGGGTGGTTTTCAAACCCTTTTGGGGTGGTTTTTGTTCGGGGAGGTTTTTCTTTCTCCTCTCTCTCCTAAAATTCCCCGCCCTGCATTCATCCTGCAGTTCCGGGTGGTGGGTATCTTTTTCTGTTTCTGGGTGTCTTTTCGGGCCCCCGCCTGTCTTTTTTTCCCGTCGCACGTGCTTCATTTTTTTTTAGTTTGAAGTATGCTCCCCTCTGTGACGTGCGTGGCAGTTGGCCGCCATCGCTGAAGGGGAGGTTTTGGGTCTTCACTTGAGCGGAAAAATGTCTCTGGGAGCGCCCGGGTCCGGGCTTGGGTTTTTCACCGTATCGGAAGGTACAGTCGGTAAACTTCAATTTTCCCCCAGTCGGCCCGTAGGAGAGGGGGCATCACTTCTTCTTTTTCCCCTGTTTCCTGTCCTCTCGACTGGACCCAAAAAGGGGGAGAGAGAGGGCTTTTAAACCCCCCGGGGCACCCACGGGGATGGGAAGCATCAGTTTCGTTTGGGTTTTTTTGTTTTGGGTTTTTTGTTGGGGAGCCCGGGTTTTTTCTCTTTTTTCGCAAATTTTTTTTTTGTTTTCAAAATTTTAAAAAAATTTGTTTGAGCCCCTTTTTTCTGGTTTTAAATTTAATCTTTAACCTGGCCATTTTTAAAAATTTTATTTCCCCAAAATTTTTTTTCCTGTTTTTGCCTCTGGGGATGCGGGAAATCGGGGGGAAGGGGGAGAACCTGGGTGATTCGGGTTTGGGACTTGCTTGGTCCCCGCTTTGGGGCCGCCCCTGTCACAAATTTACCGGGCTCTTTTTCCTTCGGGCCCACCGTCCCGTTTGTGTGTGCAAGAAGAAACGGGGTTTTTTTTTGCGAGGCCCTGCGTACGCCCTGATTTGTCGTTTGGTGCGGGGGTTGGAGAAATTTTTGTTATTTTAAAAAAGTTTCTATAAAATGTGACAATTATGCCATTGGGAAATTTTTATTTTCAAAAGTTTGGGGGCAGTTATAAAACGATTTGGGCGGGTGATTTTGGTTTTATTTTCCCAAGAAAGGAATTGTTAAAAGTGATTTAGAGAAAGGGGGGGAAAAAATTTTAATTTGTTTTATAGCCTGTTGATTTAAAAGCAGTCCTTTTTTCCTGTTCGTGGGAAAGCTTTTTAAAGAAAAATTCCTGATTTGGTTGGTGTGCTGTGTTACGCTCAGGTCTGTGTTAACTGGCGTTGTTGGGGGGTTTAGTAACCTCCCCCCGCCCTCATGGGGTGGCTGTTTTGGAATTTAACAGCTTGGTCAACCCGTTTCTGACGGGCGGGGGGTTTCCCTTCCCTTCTTCCTTCCCTCCCCTTTTTTTCTCCCCCAGCTACTTTTTCCCCCCCCGGGGGGTTCAACCCGGGGCCTGGGGGCGGTTTTGGGGCCCGCGCTGTTGGGGCCACGCTTTTGGCGGGGTCACGCTTGGTCGGGGCCGCAGACGGGTTTGGGGCCCCGCCTGTTTTGGGGCCCCCGCTCTGGTTGGTTTCCGCGCGTGGTTTGGGGTCACGCACTGATCGGGAACCCCGTTCTGGTTTGAAAAAGCCCGTGGTTTTTATGGCCGGTCCTGATTTTTCCCCTCCAGGACCCCAGCCCAAAAATGCCCCCGGGCCCCCCCCCAGACCCTCTTCCCCCTGCCTGCTTGTGTGGTTTGAGGGTGCGGCCCTTTAACGACTCTTTTCAAGAACCGACCCGGGTTTTGGGGCCCAGTGCGGGGCAGGGTGTCCCCCTAGACTTTGGAGAGCAGGGGTTGGGGGCACTCCATGGTGTGGGGAAGGGAAAGGATGTGGGAATGTTTATTTTTAATTGTGTATTTGTCTTTGTGTTAAAAGCTGGATTATGATTGTGTACGTTTGTATGGTGAAATGTTTAAATTTTAATTGTGCATGTTGTGTTGTTGAATGCTTGATTTTTTTATTGTGCTGGTTGGGGTGTTGGAATTTCTAATTTTTGACTGTATGTTGGTGTGAATAAATGGGGGGGTTGTATCGTAATCTTTATTGTGTGGTCTCTTGGGGGGGTTTTGGGTCCCGTCACTCCCCTTTAAATCCCACCTAGGGGCCGTCCCGTAAAGGGGAGACCTCCAGGGGGCGGCTGACAAAAACCCGCTTTGGGCCAAAGTGGGGGAAAGGGATCAGATTTGTGGGTCGAAAGGGCCAGGGTTTTTTTTCCCCATTGAAGGGCAGCCAGGGGTGGAGGGGATTTTTACTTGGGGGTGTACATCTTTTGCAAAACTCCCCCCCTCCTAAAATCTCTGGATGAGATTTAAACCAAGATTCTACGCATTAATAAAATTAAAAAAATTTTTTGTTTTGCTCCTTATACTTCATTCTACGCTTTTTCAGGTGAGTAGGGGCCCTCATTGGGGCCTGTGGGGGGGAAGACAGGACAACAAAAATCAAAAATGGTGTCATGTTTTAGACACTGTTTTCCTTTAGTAGGGGCCCCAGTGCCCGTGGGGGGGAAGACAGGACAACAACATGAAAAATGGTGTTCCCTGTCTAGGGCATTGTTTTCCCGAGTTTCCATCAAAGTGCCTTTGGGAGGGAAGACAGGAAAAACAACATCCAAAGGGTCCTGGGCTAGGGCCCCCCCCCCCCCCTTTCCTGAGTAGGCCCTCATGTGCCCCGGGGGGGAAAAACAAAGGGCAACAATAGCCCAAGGGGGTCATGTCTAACATTGTTCCTGATAGGGGCCCTCATGTGCCAAATGGGAGGGGGAAAAGGGGCCAAAAACATGCACAATGGGTATGTCTTTGGGCATTGGGTTTCCCGGAGTCTTTAGTGGATGCATTAATTTTAAGGTTTCGGGTTAAAAAAAAAAAAAAAAACGGGGTTTCATTTCATAAAAAAAAACACCAGGATGAAAATTTTTAGGACAAGGGCCAAAGGGCCAAAAAACGAACCCAAAAAAGACCAAATCAAACCCGAGCTACCGCATTTTCACACACCACACACCACCCCAACCCCACCCACACCAACACCCCACACACAAAACACACACACTCTCTCTTTTCCCCTCTCTCTCTCTCACCCCCAACAACCCCAACACACACTCACACACACACCCCACCTCCAAACACCAAAACTTTACATACACACACAACTCACACCACACACACCACACCCCACCAACCCACACACCCACACACTCCCCCACACACACACCAAAACATGCCCCACAACACACACACCAAAACACACACACACACACACACACACTCACACACACCACACACTCACACACACAGACACACAGACACACAGACACACACTCACACACACACACACACACACACACACACACACACACACACACACACACACACACACTCACACACACACAGACACACTCATCACCTGCAGCAGTTCAGAATTGAGGGCATCACTCTTAGTCCTCAGGTTGATGATCTGTGTATCCAGCAGGTCCCGTGGGGATTGAACCACTGGTCTCCCACCCTTCCTACTGGGACTGTAACACATAGACCATACAACCTCAAACCACTTACATGACCATACCATTGTTTTCCTTCTTGCCCTCTAACCCTCCTCTTTCCTCCTGAAAGAGTTGTCACTCGCACAGAGCAGCCCCACACCATCAACACACATAACTTTATTTTTTTAAAAACATATTCACTTCATCAACAAAGAAGCAGGTGGCAAAATACACAAATTCACACACATTCAGTTTGCTTGAGAGCATCACAGTTTTGGTTCATATAAAGGCATGTTTATGACTCATAGGAAAAAAAAAAACAGAAAAGAAAAAGTGAAAAAAACCCATGAAAGACAGACAACTTACTGACAGATTTTCTAATTACCGCTGAATCCAGGTGTACTTATGCTGTTTCCTACCAAAATATTGTTATTTACGAGAGAGAGAGAGAGAGAGAGAGAGAGAGAGAGAGAGAGAGAGAGAGAGAGAGAGAGAGAGAGAGAGAGAGAGATTATTTTCAATGTCTAAGAATGCCTGTGTATCACAAGTTTTGGTTATAACAAAAATCAGTAATACAAACTGATTCTCCTACTTCCAGCAGCCCAGTATAACTGGACTTGACCACATCTTTTTTAAATCCAATGTCCTTTGTTCTTGTTGTGGTTACTGTTGCTATGCAACCTCTTGCTGGCCTCCTTCCCCACTCTCTTTTTTCATTGGCTGTCTCATGTTTTCCAGCTGTCTGTGTGGCATGACTCCCCAGCTGTTCACTCAGGCTCTCCCATACACAGCCACACCAAGGTTCCTTCTGTCACATTTTCCACATCAGCAGTCCACGGGCAGCAATCAGTGTCAGGTCATCATGAGGCAAACTACCATGGGAGGCGTTGCACAGGTGCAGTGTTCCTTTAAAGATGTTTAGAAGCACCTGTTCCGATCCAACAAAGGACATCATCTGTTAACCTCCCTCCTTCAATTGCTGAACAAGCATGACATGACATCCTCCTCCAGAGGGCGCCACCATGTTGATCCAGTGACAGTCCCAATGAACTTGCCGATATTGATGGCCGACATGCATTCACCACAGGCGGGGATGTGGAAGAAAACTGAAAATGAGACCACCATGAGAGCAGGGCATGATGGGCAACAGACTCTATGATATTTTTATTGATGCTGCTGATGCTGCTATAGAGTTCTTCTTGTTGGTTGAGACACATCACAGAACTATACCAAGAGATTTCCTTCATAATGTATGCCAATGTCAACCAGACCTGAGAGAGACAGACCACCTGCAGTACTGGTCAGGAAATTTGAGCAATACTTTGAAATCATCTGGCTGTAGTCTTCCCATCTGAAGCAATCCTATCATCTGGCTGTAGTCTTCCCATCTGAAGCAATCCTATCATCTGGCTGTAGTCTTCCCATCTGAAACAATCCTATCATCAGTCTTCCCATCTGAAGCAATCCTATCATCTGGCGGTAGTCTTCCCATCTGAAGCAATCCTATCATCTGGCGGTAGTCTTCCCATCTGAAGCAATCCTATCATCTGGCTGTAGTCTTCCCATCTGAAGCAATCCTATCATCTGGCTGTAGTCTTCCCATCTGAAGCAATCCTATCATCTGGCGGTAGTCTTCCCATCTGAAGCAATCCTATCATCTGGCGGTAGTCTTCCCATCTGAAGCAATCCTATCATCTGGCGGTAGTCTTCCCATCTGAAACAATCCTATCATCTGGCGGTAGTCTTCCCATCTGAAGCAATCCTATCATCTGGCTGTAGTCTTCCCATCTGAAGCAATCCTATCATCTGGCTGTAGTCTTCCCATCTGAAGCAATCCTATCATCTGGCTGTAGTCTTCCCATCTGAAACAATCCTATCATCTGGCTGTAGTCTTCCCATCTGAAGCAATCCTATCATCTGGCTGTAGTCTTCCCATCTGAAGCAATCCTATCATCTGGCTGTAGTCTTCCCATCTGAAGCAATCCTATCATCTGGCTGTAGTCTTCTCATCTGAAGCAATCCTATCATCTGGCTGTAGTCATCCCATCTGAAGCAATTCTGGGCAGTAGTCGGCCAAAGCCTCCAGATTCCACAAACATGTTTCTGGGACTCAAATCTAATACTAGCCCACAATCCATGATATGGAGATCTAGTCCTTTGATCTTATGTCTCATACCATGTTTATAACCATGATAAGTTGACAAATTTTAGTTTATGAATCTGTGTGTGTGTGCGATTGTGTGTGTGTGTGTGTGTGTGTGTGTGTGTGTGTGTGTGTGTGTGTGTGTGTGTGTGTGTGTGTGTGTGTGTTCGTGTGTCTGTAAGTCTGTGTACGTGTGTGTGTGTGTGTGTGTGTGTGTGTGTGTGTGTGTGTGTGTGTGTACGTGGATAGAAGATGGAGTTTGATGTGTAGATAAGTAAATAAGTGGCGAGTGTTGATCTTTAATTTCAAGCTTATTAATTTGATTTTATCCTATTGTATTTTAAATTGTATTTTTTGATGTGATATTGCAATGTGTCACCACAAAATAATTTTCCTTCATGGGACAAAATAAACAACTTGTGAACTTGTAACCACCGCACGGCTGTGGCTAAATCCACTGTGTCCAATATGATCCAACTACAAGAAATGAACATACTGAAATAATCCATGGAAATTAGAAATACTGTTGCTCTAACGTCCCCTTGTCATGTTTAAAGTTAACATAAGATAAAAATAATGTTGCTTATAGCCCAGCCGACCGCAAAGGGCCACATCAGGGCTGTCACCACGTTAAAATCAACTCACCAGTCATTAAAAAAAAACAAAAAAAACCCATTCACACATCTCTTTAAATGACATCGTCTAGAACCGTACCAAAACTTCGTTAAAAATCTTCTTCCGTAAAAACTTAAATCAGATGAAAAATGTTAATCTCTCTCAAAAACCCAAGGATCACGTCAGGGGGGACATCCCTGAACAGGATCTTCATGGACTCCGCTGTAAAATGTTTGTGTCTCACATCGTGAAAGTTAACATAATAAAATGAATACTCCTATAAACCAGAAATAAATAGGTGGTTTTCCAGTTAGCATTACACTGCCTTAGCATCAATGTGCATGGTCAAGCTTGACACTGATGGGATAAGCTTTTCATTATTCACTGATGCTCCCTTCAGTGTTAATATAAACAGCATAGTATGGGTATAGCTTTTTTATCATCCACTCTACTCCCCTCAATGTTAACATAAACAGCATAGTATGGGTATAAACTTTTTCATTATTCACTGATGCTTCCCTTCAGTGTTAATATAAACAGCATAGTATGGGTATAGCTTTTTTTTCATCCACTCTTACTCCCCTCAATGTTAACATAAACAGCATAGTAAAGGGTACAGCTTTTTCATTATCCTCTTTTACTCCCTTCAATGTTACCATAAACAGCATAGTATGGGTATAGCTTTTTATCATCAACCTCTTACTCCCCTCAATGGGTTTAAAATAAACAGCATAGTATGGGTAAAGCTTTGTCATTATCCACTCTTACTCCCCCCAATGTTAACATAAACAGCATAGTATGGGTATAGCTTTTTCATTATCCTCTCTTACTCCCTTCAATGTTAACATAAACAGCATAGTATGGGTACAGCTTTTTTATCATCCACTGTTTACTCCCCTCAATGTTAACATAAACAGCATAGTATGGGTATAGCTTTTCATTATCCTATTTTACTCCCCTTTAATATTAACACAAACAGCATAGTATGGGTACAGCATTTCTATCATCCACTGTTACTCCCCTCAATGTTAACATAAACAGCATAGTATGGGTATAGCTTTTTCATTATCCACTGTTACTCCCATCAATATTAGCATAAACAGCATAGTATGGGTATAGCTTTTTCATTATCCACTGTTACTCCCTTCAATGTTAACATAAACAGCATAGTATGGGTATAGCTTTTTCATTATCCACTGTTGTTTCCCTCAATGTTAACATAAAAAGCATAGTATGGTATAGCTTTTTCATTATCCACTGTTATTTCCTTCAATGTTAACATAAACAGCATAGTAAAGGGTATAGCTTTTCATTATCCACGTTTGTTTCCCTCAATGTTAACATAAACAGCATAGTATGGGTATAGCTTTTTCATTATCCACTCTCACTCCCTTCAATGTTAACATAAACAGCATAGTCTCCATTTTCCACTAAGCCAGTGTTATTTTCGGTTCACTTTTTTTTCCCACTGTGATCATATCTACCCACCTTGACCAACTTCGTATCCTTGAACAAAAGGTCTGATCAAAAGAAGCACATAAAAAGAACGAAAACATGTTAAAACTGCCAAAAAGAAAAGTCAGAGGAAGAAAAAGAGGTCCAAATTATGGCAGATTTCTGCAGTGAATGACAAACACACTGACATGGTCTGCATCTTGTTTACATGATCATCACATGCAGAACAGTCAGAAGCCTAACCTGCGGGAAGCATGCACAGGGCTGCCCTTCAGCTCTGCCATGCGAGCGCTGATGAAGTCCCCTGACGGCATGACGCCTCCACTGGACGCCAGCTGCTGTCGAAGACGTGCGTTACTGGCCACCAGGTGATAGCCTGCCAGACGCTCGGACATCCTCTGCACACACGACACATCGTTTCCTTTGTTACCTCTGTACACATAGTGCAATACTTCCTGTATTTCCTTGTACGCAGCACTGGTCATTTCCTATTCATTCTTTGTTCACAGACGGCATTGTTCTTATTGTTTCTTCTGTGCACATGATGCATTACATCCATACTTGTATACTTACAGTAATCATTATTTTTGTTATATTTCTTTACGAAGGCTTCTGTTATAAACTCTGTTCACAGCATGTATTTTCTTAATTTCTCCTGGACATGTCATTTCTGTTGTACTCTCTATGTTTCCTAAACATATATTTCCTTTACAATTGCAGCACTTATCATTTCCTTTTCATCACATGTACACAACAAACATCATTTTCTTTATGTATATACAGCAAATTTTTCTAGCACACTTCATTTCATTTATCTATATAGCACACACAATTTCTTTCATGAATGCGGAATGCATCATTTCAGTCATCATTCCGTTTACATCCTCTGTAAGAAACACATTTCTTAAAGAATAAAAAAAGCCCACGAGCTAAAATTAGTGTTAGACACAAAGGCAGTATGAATGAACTGTTTCAAAGAAAGACTGTAGGGCCAATGCATAGTCTAGTGGGTGTCCTGCATAAACCTACTCCTGTGGCCTCAGGATTAGTGGGTACAATGTAGTATGTATGGACTAGCTCACATGCAGTGATATGTACCTCCTTAAAAAAAACTGACACCAGGAAACATACACAGGCAATAACAATGAATGTGACAGAAAGAGGGGAAGGCACAGGTTCCCAAACAACTCACCTGATCAGAGAAGTCTCTCACCTGATCAGAGAAGTCGATCTGTGTGGGTGCGTCCACCTTCATGTCAATCAGTTCACCAATGGCGTTGATCTTATCGTCAAGGGTCGCAGCACCACCATGGCTTTTCTCAATGTTGGTCGAGGGGAGGCAGCTCCCAGCATGCTCTGGGCAGCTGGCGAGCTGCGTGACCTTGAGAAGAACATGTCCTGACACACTTCCTTCATGGCCTGAAAGGAAACCAAGCGCCATCCTCAGTCTCTCCTCTGCAACGTTTTTTTTCTTCTTTTTTGAAAGGATGGATTTTGACTAATAATTCTCTGAAAGTGTCACTTGTATGACAGGCTCTGTCCGAACATATCTTGTGCATAAATGCAACCATTTTTAATACTGTTTATGTAGAAGGATTTTTGTGCCAACATCACCGGAAAATGGCCTAGCACACTGGCCTCTATTAAGTACATGTGATCTTCATTACCCAGCTTTGGTCAGATTCAAATTTTCAAGCGTGAACACTCTCCAAATTGGAGTAATTAGCATGAATTAATAAGTCAAACCACAGAGGTTTTACTGATGACATTGGCAGAAACACAGAATCAAGAAGCCATGCTAGCTCAGCCTGCTTGTAGCACGTGCTGTGTGTGTCTAGGTGCTGGCTCATAAGTCAGCTGGCAACAACTGACACTATGAGTCCCCCTCCCTCTTCCCCAGATGGGAAGTTGGTCCATGGTGTGAAATCTGACATCTCAATTTGTGCTGTGAACAGCCAATCAAACCGTGGCTTTCCTCACAAAAGAAGCAAAGTCACAGGCCGTTTCTGTTCAAAGCCAGGGCTGTGGTTTTCTGAGGATCCATTTCTACATTTTGAGTTAGATTGTTTTCTATGTGAACAGTCATCTGACTGCAGTTGACTATTTCTTTAAAATAAACATCAATGATAGTAGTTTATATGTCAATGCAGTTTTGCCCTATAGCTTAATCAACAGACATACAAGATTGGCATGAATTCTATATTTTTGAGGAACCAATAGCAATAGATAGTTTTGTAAAATAACAAAAATGTCTCGTAGCTATAATAAACTTTTAAGTATATCACCATTTTCTTTTTGATTGTTCTTGAAAACAATACTTGCCTTTTTGCATGATATATGCTGTGTTTGTAACACTCATTATTACATCAATTCCTGTTGATACCATGTTGATTGGCAAGTGATATTTTTCAAAGACATACATCATGACGTTAGTATTTGCAAACAATGTTACCATGGTCCAAAATTCAGTAAACTAGATGATTTTAAAATCATTTAAAAAAAAAGAATGTACAAACTGTATTTTTGAAAGATGAAAAAAACATGAATTCCAGAACAAATACAGTCAACAAGAATTGTAGATTTTCTGAGATAAATGAAAAAGATATCACCAACAGAAGATCAGAGAAGCTGAGAAAAGCACACCTTGTAGAAGACCCTGAGGAAGAGGACGTTGGCATCATCGGTCATATCTCCCACCTTGATGTGGGCCAGAGAGTGCAGGATCACCATCACAAACTCCCCAATGCTCTCCATGCGTTCCCGCCGCACAAACAAGATCTGGCGGCTAGCTGGTAGAAGATGGAGTTTCGGAAGGCGTTGTTGTGGTAGTTGTTGGGGGGCAGGTTGGAAGCCAGTAGCAGCGACACCTCAGGTGTGCCAATGCTGCAAGAAATTATGGACGTGACTGATCATGGACATTTCCAGACAAACTTTTGAGAGGAGCTAGACTCACTGGCAGAGAAACACCACATCAAAGCTGTCAAGTGTATAACATATGCACACAAACATGACAGTGACTGATGAAGGTGTACGAAACCCAGAGGACACAAACAGAGCAAGTTGGTAGGGGAGGGCATTCATGAACAGACAGGATACAAAAGGTTTGCAAGATAAACTAAATTACTACACTTGTTTAAAAAACTGATAATGAAAGTGATTTTTCTGTGAGACAAACGATGTCTTTACAAGATCATGAACATACTGGTGGTAGTGGTTTTACTTTGCATTTATGTATGTACCCCTTTTACTAAAGTCTTCTGTCCTGTTTTGTGTGAAACCAACTTGTTTGCTTAGCAAGAAACAAAAGGTAACAAAACAACACTGATCATACTCTCTTTGCTGAACGAAAGATCTGATGATGTGACACGGTGCTCTGCATGCTTCAGATTAATATACAGCATGTTGGAGCATGAGCAGGCAGCAGGAGGTGCATGCTGAAGAGTGATCAATTTGATCATCTAATCTGTTGAAAGAGAAGATAAAACTCAACACAATGCAACTGCCATGTTCTGTTGAAGTTAAAACTTCACTGAATGCAGTCTCTTTGATATATTCCTCTGCAGAAAACTTTCCAGTACACTGAACTCCATCACTCCCGGCCTGACCAGCCATGTTGGATTTATGCGGAGATCAGACATGCGCAAGTCACATTCATCTGTGTCCTTCACCATCTTCACCCTGCACTGTGGCCTCGCGATTTCAGCAGATGAGGTCTAGTGTGTATAAACTGATCAGCTAGCAGTAACGCCTGGCGGAAATGAAAAGTACAGTATCTCTGAGCATCAAGCGTCCGCTCCAGCAGAAGCTCTTCTGTAGCGCCCTCTCCTCACCTGTGGTGGAGAAGTCTGATGAGGAAGACCCCAAAGCGGTAGATGACAAACTGGCTGGGGCCAAGGCTGTTGACGTCAGTGGGCACCAAGTCTCCCTTGCACACCCACTGGGCGTCCTTCACATCGATGTAGGCCTTGCTGTAGTCGGCCCCTGTGGAAAACAGGATGGACATGCTTTACGTGACAGACTACAGTGCAGTGTATACCATGAGACTGTATTTAGCATCAACAAGTGAGAGAAAGGACAGGCAAAAGGAAGGACAGGATAAAAGAAGAGGAAATCCAAAAGGAAAGGACAGAACTAAGTGGGACTATCAAGTCTAAACAAATACAGAGCCACCTCACAGACAGACACACAAACCACACATACACACACACACATCAGACCTTTCACAGTGTCTACAGGTGATTCCCCATCAGCCTTTGTCGCCCCTGAAGTGTTGTTGAGCATCTGCTCCAGTCGTTGATCTGCTTGAAGAGAGGTGAGGCCATCAGCAGATTGACCCAGTCCTGCTCCTGGTTGCCTGAGGGGGAAAACCTGTCCAAAACACCCATGTTGTCATCACTCCCTCACAATCACACTACAACCTGTCCACAACCCCATGTTGTCATCACTCCCTGAACACACACACTACAACCTGTCCACAACACCCATGTCGTCATCACTCCCTCAACAATCACACTACAACCTGTCCACAACACCCATGTTGTCATCACTCCCTCAACAATCACACTAGAACCTGTCCACAACACCCATGTTGTCATCACTCCCTCAACAATCACACTACAACCTGTCCACAAACACCCATGTTGTTCATCACTCCCTCAACAATCACACTAGAACCTGTCCACAACACCCATGTTGTCATCACTCCCTCAACAATCACACTACAACCTGTCCACAACACCCATGTTGTCATCACTCCCTGAACAATCACACTAGGACCTGTCCACAACACCCATGTCGTCATCCCTCCCTCAACAATCACACTACAACCTGTCCACAACACCCATGTTGTCATCACTCCCTCAACACTCACACTACAACCTGTCCACAAACACCATGTTGTCATCACTCCCTGAACAATCACACTACAACCTGTCCACAACACCCATGTCATCATCACTCCCTCAACAATCACACTACAACCTGTCCACGACACCTATGTTGTCATCACTCCCTGAACAATCACACTAGAACCTGTCCACGACACCTATGTCGTCATCACTCC
>CM031596.1:11406698-11418509 GCA_018398815.1 Conus ventricosus | reverse complement strand
TTGAGGGCATCACTCTTAGTCCTCAGGTTGATGATCTGTGTATCCAGCAGTCCCGTGGGGATTGAACCACTGGTCTCCCACCCTTCCTACTGGGACTGTAACACATAGACCATACAACCTCAAACCACTTACATGACCATACCATTGTTTTCCTTCTTGCCCTCTAACCCTCCTCTTTCCTCCTGAAAGAGTTGTCACTCGCACAGAGCAGCCCCACACCATCAACACACATACTTTATTTTTTTAAAAACATATTCACTTCATCAACAAAGAAGCAGGTGGCAAAATACACAAATTCACACACATTCAGTTTGCTTGAGAGCATCACAGTTTTGGTTCATATAAAGGCATGTTTATGATCATAGGAAAAAAAAACAGAAAAGAAAAAGTGAAAAAAACCCATGAAAGACAGACAACTTACTGACAGATTTTCTAATTACCGCTGAATCCAGGTGTACTTATGCTGTTTCTACCAAAATATTGTTATTTACGAGAGAGAGAGAGAGAGAGAGAGAGAGAGAGGAGAGAGAGAGAGAGAGAGAGAGAGAGAGAGAGAGAGAGAGATTATTTTCAATGTCTAAGAATGCCTGTGTATCACAAGTTTTGGTTATAACAAAAATCAGTAATACAAACTGATTCTCCTACTTCCAGCAGCCCAGTATAACTGGACTTGACCACATCTTTTTTAAATCCAATGTCCTTTGTTTCTTGTTGTGGTTACTGTTGCTATGCAACCTCTTGCTGGCCTCCTTCCCCACTCTCTTTTTTCATTGGCTGTCTCATGTTTTCCAGCTGTCTGTGTGGCATGACTCCCCAGCTGTTCACTCAGGCTCTCCCATACACAGCCACACCAAGGTTCCTTCTGTCACATTTTCCACATCAGCAGTCCACGGGCAGCAATCAGTGTCAGGTCATCATGAGGCAAACTACCATGGGAGGCGTTGCACAGGTGCAGTGTTCCTTTAAAGATGTTTAGAAGCACCTGTTCCGATCCAACAAAGGACATCATCTGTTAACCTCCCTCCTTCAATTGCTGAACAAGCATGACATGACATCCTCCTCCAGAGGGCGCCACCATGTTGATCCAGTGACAGTCCCAATGAACTTGCCGATATTGATGGCCGACATGCATTCACCACAGGCGGGGATGTGGAAGAAAACTGAAAATGAGACCACCATGAGAGCAGGGCATGATGGGCAACAGACTCTATGATATTTTTATTGATGCTGCTGATGCTGCTATAGAGTTCTTCTTGTTGGTTGAGACACATCACAGAACTATACCAAGAGATTTCCTTCATAATGTATGCCAATGTCAACCAGACCTGAGAGAGACAGACCACCTGCAGTACTGGTCAGGAAATTTGAGCAATACTTTGAAATCATCTGGCTGTAGTCTTCCCATCTGAAGCAATCCTATCATCTGGCTGTAGTCTTCCCATCTGAAGCAATCCTATCATCTGGCTGTAGTCTTCCCATCTGAAACAATCCTATCATCAGTCTTCCCATCTGAAGCAATCCTATCATCTGGCGGTAGTCTTCCCATCTGAAGCAATCCTATCATCTGGCGGTAGTCTTCCCATCTGAAGCAATCCTATCATCTGGCTGTAGTCTTCCCATCTGAAGCAATCCTATCATCTGGCTGTAGTCTTCCCATCTGAAGCAATCCTATCATCTGGCGGTAGTCTTCCCATCTGAAGCAATCCTATCATCTGGCGGTAGTCTTCCCATCTGAAGCAATCCTATCATCTGGCGGTAGTCTTCCCATCTGAAACAATCCTATCATCTGGCGGTAGTCTTCCCATCTGAAGCAATCCTATCATCTGGCTGTAGTCTTCCCATCTGAAGCAATCCTATCATCTGGCTGTAGTCTTCCCATCTGAAGCAATCCTATCATCTGGCTGTAGTCTTCCCATCTGAAACAATCCTATCATCTGGCTGTAGTCTTCCCATCTGAAGCAATCCTATCATCTGGCTGTAGTCTTCCCATCTGAAGCAATCCTATCATCTGGCTGTAGTCTTCCCATCTGAAGCAATCCTATCATCTGGCTGTAGTCTTCTCATCTGAAGCAATCCTATCATCTGGCTGTAGTCATCCCATCTGAAGCAATTCTGGGCAGTAGTCGGCCAAAGCCTCCAGATTCCACAAACATGTTTCTGGGACTCAAATCTAATACTAGCCCACAATCCATGATATGGAGATCTAGTCCTTTGATCTTATGTTCATACCATGTTTATAACCATGATAAGTTGACAAATTTTAGTTTATGAATCTGTGTGTGTGTGCGATTGTGTGTGTGTGTGTGTGTGTGTGTGTGTGTGTGTGTGTGTGTGTGTGTGTGTGTGTGTGTGTGTGTGTGTGTGTTCGTGTGTCTGTAAGTCTGTGTACGTGTGTGTGTGTGTGTGTGTGTGTGTGTGTGTGTGTGTGTGTGTGTGTACGTGGATAGAAGATGGAGTTTGATGTGTAGATAAGTAAATAAGTGGCGAGTGTTGATCTTTAATTTCAAGCTTATTAATTTGATTTTATCCTATTGTATTTTAAATTGTATTTTTTGATGTGATATTGCAATGTGTCACCACAAAATAATTTTCCTTCATGGGACAAAATAAACAACTTGTGAACTTGTAACCACCGCACGGCTGTGGCTAAATCCACTGTGTCCAATATGATCCAACTACAAGAAATGAACATACTGAAATAATCCATGGAAATTAGAAATACTGTTGCTCTAACGTCCCCTTGTCATGTTTAAAGTTAACATAAGATAAGATAATGTTGCTTATAGCCCAGCCGACCGCAAAGGGCCACATCAGGGCTGTCACCACGTTAAAATCAACTCACCAGTCATTAAAAAAAACAAAAAAAAACCCATTCACACATCTCTTTAAATGACATCGTCTAGAACCGTACCAGAAACTTCGTTAAAAATCTTTCTTCCGTTAAAAACTTAAATCAGATGAAAAATGTTAATCTCTCTCAAAAACCCAAGGATCACGTCAGGTGGGACATCCCTGAACAGGATCTTCATGGACTCCGCTGTAAAATGTTTGTGTCTCACATCGTGAAAGTTAACATAATAAAATGAATACTCCTATAAACCAAGAAATAAATAGGTGGTTTTCCAGTTAGCATTACACTGCCTTAGCATCAATGTGCATGGTCAAGCTTGACACTGATGGGTATAGCTTTTTCATTATTCACTGATGCTCCCTTCAGTGTTAATATAAACAGCATAGTATGGGTATAGCTTTTTTATCATCCACTCTTACTCCCCTCAATGTTAACATAAACAGCATAGTATGGGTATAGCTTTTTCATTATTCACTGATGCTCCCTTCAGTGTTAATATAAACAGCATAGTATGGGTATAGCTTTTTTATCATCCACTCTTACTCCCCTCAATGTTAACATAAACAGCATAGTATGGGTACAGCTTTTTCATTATCCTCTTTTACTCCCTTCAATGTTACCATAAACAGCATAGTATGGGTATAGCTTTTTTATCATCAACTCTTACTCCCCTCAATGTTAACATAAACAGCATAGTATGGGTAAAGCTTTGTCATTATCCACTCTTACTCCCCTCAATGTTAACATAAACAGCATAGTATGGGTATAGCTTTTTCATTATCCTCTCTTACTCCCTTCAATGTTAACATAAACAGCATAGTATGGGTACAGCTTTTTTATCATCCACTGTTACTCCCCTCAATGTTAACATAAACAGCATAGTATGGGTATAGCTTTTTCATTATCCTATTTTACTCCCTTCAATATTAACACAAACAGCATAGTATGGGTACAGCTTTTCTATCATCCACTGTTACTCCCCTCAATGTTAACATAAACAGCATAGTATGGGTATAGCTTTTTCATTATCCACTGTTACTCCCATCAATATTAGCATAAACAGCATAGTATGGGTATAGCTTTTTCATTATCCACTGTTACTCCCTTCAATGTTAACATAAACAGCATAGTATGGGTATAGCTTTTTCATTATCCACTGTTGTTTCCCTCAATGTTAACATAAACAGCATAGTATGGGTATAGCTTTTTCATTATCCACTGTTATTTCCTTCAATGTTAACATAAACAGCATAGTATGGGTATAGCTTTTTCATTATCCACTGTTGTTTCCCTCAATGTTAACATAAACAGCATAGTATGGGTATAGCTTTTTCATTATCCACTCTCACTCCCTTCAATGTTAACATAAACAGCATAGTCTCCATTTTCCACTAAGCCAGTGTTATTTTCGGTTCACTTTTTTTTCCCACTGTGATCATATCTACCCACCTTGACCAACTTCGTATCCTTGAACAAAAGGTCTGATCAAAAGAAGCACATAAAAAGAACGAAAACATGTTAAAACTGCCAAACAAGAAAAGTCAGAGGAAGAAAAAGAGGTCCAAATTATGGCAGATTTCTGCAGTGAATGACAAACACACTGACATGGTCTGCATCTTGTTTACATGATCATCACATGCAGAACAGTCAGAAGCCTAACCTGCGGGAAGCATGCACAGGGCTGCCCTTCAGCTCTGCCATGCGAGCGCTGATGAAGTCCCCTGACGGCATGACGCCTCCACTGGACGCCAGCTGCTGTCGAAGACGTGCGTTACTGGCCACCAGGTGATAGCCTGCCAGACGCTCGGACATCCTCTGCACACACGACACATCGTTTCCTTTGTTACCTCTGTACACATAGTGCAATACTTCCTGTATTTCCTTGTACGCAGCACTGGTCATTTCCTATTCATTCTTTGTTCACAGACGGCATTGTTCTTATTGTTTCTTCTGTGCACATGATGCATTACATCCATACTTGTATACTTACAGTAATCATTATTTTTGTTATATTTTCTTTACGAAGGCTTCTGTTATAAACTCTGTTCACAGCATGTATTTTCTTAATTTCTCCTGGACATGTCATTTCTGTTGTACTCTCTATGTTTCCTAAACATATATTTCCTTTACAATTGCAGCACTTATCATTTCCTTTTCATCACATGTACACAACAAACATCATTTTCTTTATGTATATACAGCAAATTTTTCTAGCACACTTCATTTCATTTATCTATATAGCACACACAATTTCTTTCATGAATGCGGAATGCATCATTTCAGTCATCATTCCGTTTACATCCTCTGTAAGAAACACATTTCTTAAAGAATAAAAAAAGCCCACGAGCTAAAATTAGTGTTAGACACAAAGGCAGTATGAATGAACTGTTTCAAAGAAAGACTGTAGGGCCAATGCATAGTCTAGTGGGTGTCCTGCATAAACCTACTCCTGTGGCCTCAGGGATTAGTGGGTACAATGTAGTATGTATGGACTAGCTCACATGCAGTGATATGTACCTCCTTAAAAAAAACTGACACCAGGAAACATACACAGGCAATAACAATGAATGTGACAGAAAGAGGGGAAGGCACAGGTTCCCAAACAACTCACCTGATCAGAGAAGTCTCTCACCTGATCAGAGAAGTCGATCTGTGTGGGTGCGTCCACCTTCATGTCAATCAGTTCACCAATGGCGTTGATCTTATCGTCAAGGGTCGCAGCACCCACCATGGCTTTCTCCAATGTTGGTCGAGGGGAGGCAGCTCCCAGCATGCTCTGGGCAGCTGGCGAGCTGCGTGACCTTGAGAAGAACATGTCCTGACACACTTCCTTCATGGCCTGAAAGGAAACCAAGCGCCATCCTCAGTCTCTCCTCTGCAACGTTTTTTTTCTTCTTTTTTTGAAAGGATGGATTTTGACTAATAATTCTCTGAAAGTGTCACTTGTATGACAGGCTCTGTCCGAACATATCTTGTGCATAAATGCAACCATTTTTAATACTGTTTATGTAGAAGGATTTTTGTGCCAACATCACCGGAAAATGGCCTAGCACACTGGCCTCTATTAAGTACATGTGATCTTCATTACCCAGCTTTGGTCAGATTCAAATTTTCAAGCGTGAACACTCTCCAAATTGGAGTAATTAGCATGAATTAATAAGTCAAACCACAGAGGTTTTACTGATGACATTGGCAGAAACACAGAATCAAGAAGCCAGTGCTAGCTCAGCCTGCTTGTAGCACGTGCTGTGTGTGTCTAGGTGCTGGCTCATAAGTCAGCTGGCAACAACTGACACTATGAGTCCCCCTCCCTCTTCCCCAGATGGGAAGTTGTCCATGGTGTGAAAATCTGACATCTCAATTTGTGCTGTGAACAGCCAATCAAACCGTGGCTTTCCTCACAAAAGAAGCAAAGTCACAGGCCGTTTCTGTTCAAAGCCAGGGCTGTGGTTTTCTGAGGATCCATTTCTACATTTTGAGTTAGATTGTTTTCTATGTGAACAGTCATCTGACTGCAGTTGACTATTTCTTTAAAATAAACATCAATGATAGTAGTTTATATGTCAATGCAGTTTTGCCCTATAGCTTAATCAACAGACATACAAGATTGGCATGAATTCTATATTTTTGAGGAACCAATAGCAATAGATAGTTTTGTAAAATAACAAAAATGTCTCGTAGCTATTATAAACTTTTAAGTATATCACCATTTTCTTTTTGATTGTTCTTGAAAACATATACTTGCCTTTTTGCATGATATATGCTGTGTTTGTAACACTCATTATTACAATCAATTCCTGTTGATACCATGTTGATTGGCAAGTGATATTTTTCAAAGACATACATCATGACGTTAGTATTTGCAAACAATGTTACCATGGTCCAAAATTCAGTAAACTAGATGATTTTAAAATCATTTAAAAAAAAAAGAATGTACAAACTGTATTTTTGAAAGATGAAAAAAACATGAATTCCAGAACAAATACAGGTCAACAAGAATTGTAGATTTTCTGAGATAAATGAAAAAGATATCACCAACAGAAGATCAGAGAAGCTGAGAAAAGCACACCTTGTAGAAGACCCTGAGGAAGAGGACGTTGGCATCATCGGTCATATCTCCCACCTTGATGTGGGCCAGAGAGTGCAGGATCACCATCACAAACTCCCCAATGCTCTCCATGCGTTCCCGCCGCACAAACAAGATCTGGCGGCTATGCTGGTAGAAGATGGAGTTTCGGAAGGCGTTGTTGTGGTAGTTGTTGGGGGGCAGGTTGGAAGCCAGTAGCAGCGACACCTCAGGTGTGCCAATGCTGCAAGAAATTATGGACGTGACTGATCATGGACATTTCCAGACAAACTTTTGAGAGGAGCTAGACTCACTGGCAGAGAAACACCACATCAAAGCTGTCAAGTGTATAACATATGCACACAAACATGACAGTGACTGATGAAGGTGTACGAAACCCAGAGGACACAAACAGAGCAAGTTGGTAGGGGAGGGCATTCATGAACAGACAGGATACAAAAGGTTTGCAAGATAAACTAAATTACTACACTTGTTTAAAAACTGATAATGAAAGTGATTTTTCTGTGAGACAAACGATGTCTTTACAAGATCATGAACATACTGGTGGTAGTGGTTTTACTTTGCATTTATGTATGTACCCCTTTTACTAAAGTCTTCTGTCCTGTTTTGTGTGAAACCAACTTGTTTGCTTAGCAAGAAACAAAAGGTAACAAAACAACACTGATCATACTCTCTTTGCTGAACGAAAGATCTGATGATGTGACACGGTGCTCTGCATGCTTCAGATTAATATACAGCATGTTGGAGCATGAGCAGGCAGCAGGAGGTGCATGCTGAAGAGTGATCAATTTGATCATCTAATCTGTTGAAAGAGAAGATAAAACTCAACACAATGCAACTGCCATGTTCTGTTGAAGTTAAAACTTCACTGAATGCAGTCTCTTTGATATATTCCTCTGCAGAAAACTTTCCAGTACACTGAACTCCATCACTCCCGGCCTGACCAGCCATGTTGGATTTATGCGGAGATCAGACATGCGCAAGTCACATTCATCTGTGTCCTTCACCATCTTCACCCTGCACTGTGGCCTCGCGATTTCAGCAGATGAGGTCTAGTGTGTATAAACTGATCAGCTAGCAGTAACGCCTGGCGGAAATGAAAAGTACAGTATCTCTGAGCATCAAGCGTCCGCTCCAGCAGAAGCTCTTCTGTAGCGCCCTCTCCTCACCTGTGGTGGAGAAGTCTGATGAGGAAGACCCCAAAGCGGTAGATGACAAACTGGCTGGGGCCAAGGCTGTTGACGTCAGTGGGCACCAAGTCTCCCTTGCACACCCACTGGGCGTCCTTCACATCGATGTAGGCCTTGCTGTAGTCGGCCCCTGTGGAAAACAGGATGGACAGGCTTTACGTGACAGACTACAGTGCAGTGTATACCATGAGACTGTATTTAGCATCAACAAGTGAGAGAAAGGACAGGCAAAAGGAAGGACAGGATAAAAGAAGAGGAAATCCAAAAGGAAAGGACAGAACTAAGTGGGACTATCAAGTCTAAACAAATACAGAGCCACCTCACAGACAGACACACAAACACACACATACACACACACACATCAGACCTTTCACAGTGTCTACAGGTGATTCCCCATCAGCCTTTGTCGCCCCTGAAGTGTTGTTGAGCATCTGCTCCAGGTCGTTGATCTGCTTGAAGAGAGGTGAGGCCATCAGCAGATTGACCCAGTCCTGCTCCTGGTTGCCTGAGGGGGAAAACCTGTCCAAAACACCCATGTTGTCATCACTCCCTCAACAATCAACACTACAACCTGTCCACAACACCCATGTTGTCATCACTCCCTGAACACACACACTACAACCTGTCCACAACACCCATGTCGTCATCACTCCCTCAACAATCACACTACAACCTGTCCACAACACCCATGTTGTCATCACTCCCTCAACAATCACACTAGAACCTGTCCACAACACCCATGTTGTCATCACTCCCTCAACAATCACACTACAACCTGTCCACAACACCCATGTTGTCATCACTCCCTCAACAATCACACTAGAACCTGTCCACAACACCCATGTTGTCATCACTCCCTCAACAATCACACTACAACCTGTCCACAACACCCATGTTGTCATCACTCCCTGAACAATCACACTAGGACCTGTCCACAACACCCATGTCGTCATCCCTCCCTCACAACATAAACTGTCACAAACCATTTGCACACTTCAACTCACAACAATGTCAACCCATGTTGTCATCACTCCCGACATCACACACAACCCTTCACAATGATCATCACTCCTACATAACTACAACTGTCCACGACACCTATGTTGTCATCACTCCCTGAACAATCACACAAACTGTCACGACACCTTGTCGTCACACTCTGAACATCTAACACCTGTCCACACACCAGTTGTCATCACTCCTAACAATCACACTACAACCTGTCCACAACACCATGTTGTCATCACTCCCTGAACAATCAACTAAACCTGTCCACAGACACCATGTTGTCATCACCCTCAACAATCATACTACAACCTGTCCACAACAACCATGTTGTCATCACTCCCTCAACAATCACACTACAACCTGTCCACAACACCCATGTCGTCATCACTCCCTGAACAATCAACTACAACCTGTCCACAACACCCATGTTATCATCACTCCCTCAACAATCACACTACAACCTGTCCACAACACCATGTTGTCATCACTCCCTCAACAATCACACTACAACCTGTCCACAACACCCATGTTGTCATCACTCCCTCAACACTCACACTACAACCTGTCCACAACACCCATGTTGATCATCACTCCCTCAACAATCACACTACAACCTGTCCACAACACCCATGTGTCATCACTCCCTGAACACAATCACACTCACCTGTCCACAACACCCATGTTGTCATCACTCCCTCTAACACTCACACTACAACCTGTCCACAACACCCATGTTGTCATCACTCCCTCAACAATCACACTACAACCTGTCCACAACACCCATGTCGTCATCACTCCCTCAACAATCACACTACAACCTGTCCAGAACAGTCATGTTGTCATCACTCCCTCAACAATCACACTAGGACCTGTCCACAACACCCTTGTTGTCATCACTCCCTCAACAATCACACTACAACCTGTCCAGAACAGTCATGTTGTCATCACTCCCTAAACAATCACACTAGGACGTGTCCACAACACCCATGTTGTCATCACTCCCTCAACAATCACACTAGAAACCGGGTCCACAACACCCATGTCATCATCACTCCCTGAACAATCACACTACAACCTGTCCATAACACCATGTTGCATCACTCCCCAACAATCAGACTACAACTGTCCATAACACCCATGTTGTCATCACCCCCTGAACAATCACACTAGAACCTGTCCATAACCCCCATGTTGTCATCACTCCCTCAACAATCACACTAGAACTGTCCATAACACCCATGTTGTCATCACTCCTGAACAATCACACTAGAACCTGTCCACAACAACCATGTTGTCATCATTCCCTCAACAATCACACTAGGACCTGTCCACAACAACCATGTTGTCATCACTCCCTCAACAATCACACTAGGACCTGTCCACAACAACCATGTTGTCATCACTCCTCAACAATCATACTTCCATGCAACGTGACAACCAGTTGAAGACTTTGAGGTACAGGTGCAGTTTAGATGGACAGGATAAAAACAATCATACTTCCTTTGCAACGTGACAACCAGTCTGAAGACTTTGAGGTAAAAGGTGCAGTTTAGATGGACAGGATTATAACAAAAGTATACTTTTTAAAAGAGAAAACCAACAGTCATTTCTAAAGTCATTTCTAAATTATAACCCATACAAGGGGGCCGGAACAGGTCAGTTGGTAGAGCGCCGGACTTGTGATCTGGGTTACGGGTTCAAATTTCGGCACAGGGGGATTTTTCCCTCAGAGTTAACATTCATTCTGACTCATTCCCATTACAGTCCTTCGAATGAGACTTATAAACTGAGGTTCTGTGTGTGAACGCACGCATAACATCTTGCACACACGTAAAATCTCATCACCAACTTTAGGAAGAGAAGGTCAGTTTGGCCGTTGGTATGGATGACATGTTACACATAGCATGCACCTTCCCTGAGATGGAGTATGGCTGCCTTAATGGCGGGATAAAAAACGGTCATACACACAAAACTCCACTGCTGTACAGGCAGTGTCCACAGGAGTGTCAGCCTGCGTATGCAGAAAGAAAGAAAGAAAGAAATAACCCATACACTTATGTAAGCTGCACCAGCCAATCGAAAAAAAAAAAAGAACAACTGCTGTGTTTTTTTGCATGAAGAAAGTTGGCTGTGTTGAATATGCCACATCCAACCTTTGCTTGAGCTGCTGCACGGTTGCCCTTTTGTAAGATCCAGATTGACAGCATTCAATTTGAAATGTGTGTCGTACGACTGGTTTCTTAAAGTCAGCATGTTTTGCTTGATCGTGTGGTGCTGAAAAGTGACTAATCAAGCAAAAAGTAATGTTCAGCAATAGTTAACAATCCTCACTCTGCATGTTGTCCATGCAGGAATCATTCATTCTATGAAAAGTGGTCACATTTGACTTCCTCATTTTGCATGTTGTCCATACATGAATCCTTCATTCTATGAAAAGTGGTCACATTTGACTTCCTCATTTTGCATGTTGTCCATGCATGAATCCTTCATTCTATGAAAAGTGGTCACATTTGACTTCCTCATTTTGCATGTTGTCATGCATGAATTATTCATTCTGTGAAAAGTGGTCACATTTGACTTCCTCATTTTGCATTTCGTCCATGCATGAATCATTTATTCTGTGAAAAGTGGTCAAAATTGACTTCTACAAACATCGATCCTCAGTTTGTTTGAGC
>CM031596.1:11314198-11404198 GCA_018398815.1 Conus ventricosus | reverse complement strand
TGGTTGGAACAGCCTGTGAAAAAATCATTTGTTGCATACAGAATGACTTCCAGAGTGCAAACCACTACCACAATAATCGTACCTTGAGTTTAGCAATATTTTTCTCATGCTCTTTGAGAAGGCGTTCCTTCTCATCTTTGCTCAGACTGGCAGCGGCAATCTCCTCCCTCTCTCGGCGATCTCTGTCCTCCAGTTGTTGTTTCTTCAGTCTCTCCTTCTCAGCCGCTCTTTCCTTTTGTCGCTCCACCTCACGTCGGTGCTCCTCCTCCAATTCTTTCTCCAGTTGTCTACACACACCGCAAGAAAGAAATGTGCACACACATACAAAAACAAACAAACAAAAAGTCAAATAAACAGACAAACAAAAAAGTGGATTCCAGGTTTCAAAGTACGGTTGAGACAGTTTGCTTAAAAAGCCACACCTAATTACTCAAGCCAAATAAATACACACACACACACACACACACACACACACACACACACACACATGCATACACACACACATGTACAATTGTGTGTAGACACACCCACACACTCACACACACAGAAGCCTGCTAACTCGTGCGCACATACATACACAAAAGCACACAGCTTTAGCGTACACATACAGACACTTACAGCATCTGAGCTTGCATTTTCTTCTTTCGGTCTTCTTCCCTCTTCTTCTGCTCTGCCTTGCGTCTTTCCAGCTCTTCCTGCATTTTCTTCATGATGCTACGGCGGTATTTCTCCGCCTCCTCCATGGCTTCACGAGCTTCCAGCTCATACTTCTTCTTCAGCTCTTCCACAGGGAGTAACTGCGCATGGCCTCGGCAATCTCCTTGAGCTGCTTCTCTTTGAGTTCCAGACGAGCGTTAGTGTCTTCAATCTCCTGCTGAGGGACCACCTCTTTCTCCGCTTGGCTCAACAGCTGGCTGGTCAGATTGTCGAAGTCATTCAGCTGTTTCTGTGGGTGGGGGAGAAAAAAAAAGGAAAAATTAGAGAAGCTGGGTATGAAACAGAGTCCAAGTTGCATTCTTCTTTTACTATTGACTTATACTTTTCTTTTTTCTCTTCTGTAATTTTGAAAATTTTCTCCAGGACAAGGAACAACAGGTGAGGTAATTCCAAGTGTCTGAATAAGGTTCATTCATAAACAGCTAAAGAAAGTATCATCCCTTCAGCATGCAAGTCCTAGAAAACTGCCTTCTCTGAAACTCTGGCATTTTTGTTCTTTAAAATGTACAGGCGTGATCTGAATATGCCCAGTAGTGAGCAGGATTGTGTGAATGATCATTTGAAATTATCACTGTTGATGTGGAATATGCTTCAATGGAACATGAAATACATTCAACAGTTATGAATAGATACACCCTTGACTGTGAATAAGAATATTGTATATGGCCGACTGTTCATGGGAATACATAAATGCTGAAGACAAACGAAATGCTCAGTATGTAATATCAGTATCTTATTGTGGTCTGTTGTTTACAAGAATGTTTGAATTCAAAATACAGTTGATGCTACTGCTGCTTCGCGAGGGTTGCATCTCTGAGACTTTCCATATTCCAAGCATTTTCATGACGCTTTAGGGAATGGGTTGGAACTGAAGTTCAGAACACACACAGGAAGTTGGTTGAATCAAGGAGGTCAGTCTTAAGGATTATGGGCAGTAAATCATGTGGGGCTCAGGATTTAATGCCCTTCTGTCTCTATGTCTTCCCCTTTTTTTCCCACCCTATCTGGCATCATAATCGTCAAGGGCGAAGTTCAAGCAGACTATCATCTTAGGGAAATACGTAGTTTGCAAAAGTTATTGCAGAATAAGAATTTCTTGCTGTTAATTATAAGACATCATAATGGTGATGTACAAAAAAAGGAACACGTATGTAGACATAGACTGCTGTGACGTACAACCCTTGAGTGTACAACCCTATCAAGTAACCAGTTTTGAGACACAAAACAGCATTTGTAAGATGCCAGGTGGCCATTGCTATCATTTCACTCATTCCATGTCATCAGTTTTCTCACTTTTTTCCAATGGAGACCATGCACTTATGTTGGCTACTTAAAAATTATGTGGAAAAAAATTACCACTCGTACAATGTTTTGATGTTTGTGTCTTGTATGTAACAGGTTTTGTAGATAACATACATAAAAGTCAATTACCCTGAAAAGTTAAATTTTAAAGGGGAAAAATACAGCATTACAAAATCAAATCAATATTGAACACCTCAGGATGACAAATTCAACACAGTGACTTCCACTTTGCTGTAAACTGACTGTAAGTAGGAACTACAAGTATGGTTTCTCATCAAACGTTTCTGTACCATGCTGTGGATCTTTCAAATTCTCATCTACACATGTAGATATCTGTATGAAACAAATGTGCTTGCCTGACCTGGATATATGCGAACGTTTATCAGGAAAGATATAGGATATGTCAGGTCTGTACCATGAGCAGAGGCAAAAAAAAAAAAAAGAAAAGAAAAATGGATCAAGTCCAGCTCTGGCCTTCAACCTGGTGAACAGACCCACACTGGTGCTGACTCCATTTCCCATACAATCTTTCCAATGATACTATAAACCGAGGTTCCGTGTGTGAACACACGAATAACATCTTGCACACACGTCAAATCCCATCACCAACATTCAGAAGAGGAGGCCAGTTTGGCCGTTGGTATGGATGACACGTTACGCATAGCATGCATCTTCCCCGAAGATGGAGTATGGCTGCCTTAATGGCGGGATAAAAAATGGTCATATCCACAAAACTCCACTCCCTTTGTTGGGTAGATGGGATTAATCCCTGCCTGTCTACACAGTGAGTGTTCGCAGGAGTATCAGCCTGCGTATTAAAAAAAGAAAAGGAACAGACTCAGATCAGAGTTACTGAACCTGTTGCTGTCTCTTGAGCTCTTCCTTTCGCCGGGTCAGTTCAGCCTGGGACATGGAGCCGGCGTTACCCACCAGGTCCAGTAACTCCTGAAACAGAGACAGAGGCAGATGACATGCACTGCCTGCCAGGTGCAAGATTCTTAAACATGTCAAAGGACCATGTAATCATACAGAACATGCACTGTGTCTGTCCCTTGTTTATGTCAAAGGACCATATGATTATAGAGAACATGCACTGTGTGTGTCCCTTGTCTATGTCAAAGGACCATATAGAACATGCACTGTGTCTGTCCCTAGTCTATGTCAAAGGACCATATGATTATAGAGAACATGCACTGTGTCTGTCCCTTGTCTATGTCAAAGGACCACATGATTATAGAGAACATGCACTGTGTCTGTCCCTAGTCTATGTCAAAGGACCATACAGAACATGCACTGTGTCTGTCCCTAGTCTATGTCAAAGGACCATATGATCATATAGAACATGCACTGTGTCTGTCCCTTGTCTATGTCAAAGGACCATGTCTGTCCCTAGTCTATGTCAAAGGACCATATGATCATATGGAACATGCACTGTGTCTGTCCCTTGTCTATGTCAAAGGACCATATGATCAAATAGAACATGTACTGTATCTGTCCCAAATCTATGTCAAAGGACCATATAATCATATAGAACATGCACTGTGTCTGTCCCTAGTCTATGTCAAAGGACCATATAGAACATGCACTGTGTCTGTCCCTTGTCTATGTCAAAGGACCATATAATCATATAGAACATGCACTGTGTCTGTCCCTAGTCTATCTTGGTACATATTTTCACAGTCTAAGATATTATCTGCCAAGAAAGCATCGCTCCGGGGGCTGTACCGTACCAAACAATTCTACATCAGTTCATGTGAGTAACACAAGTGTACTATCTCAAAAATATCACACAGTATTAGTGTGGAGCCTGAAATGTTTTAAATCTGTAAATCATGTAACACCATGAATTAAAATAAATCATGTAATTCAACTAGTTCATCTGTTTATTTGAAACAACTGCAACAAAATGTGGTCCATCTGCGATTGGAAGGCGTAGACCTCAGAGAGGTACCACCTATTTCCCTTGTAATGGACTTGTTCTCAGATTCTAGCTAGGGGCAATGCCTTGATCAGCATTTGTGCATAAGCTCAGACCTGTTCGAAAGCGGCGAGGAGACGTTCGCGTTCCGTCTGACGCTGGTTCTCAATGTCGGCCAGTTTCTGCCGCAGAGCGGCTGCTCTGGCCTTGGCCAGCTGGTCCTCCAGGTGGATGGCTTCCTTCATGTGACGCTGACGCAGCACCGTGTAGATCATGTTCTCTGCTTGTTGGCCATCTTTACCCTGAACAAGAAGAAGGAAATTCTATGGTCAGGCAACATTCAGCACCAGCTTTCACCCTAGATGTGTTAATGATAAGGCATTTAAACATCAACTGCTCAGACATTAGAGGAATCAGTCAATCAGCTGACACATCATCCATTCATTCCTTGATCGCTTCCTGTGTGAAGTCTACCAGGAATATTGACAATCCTGAGCACTGGCTCAAATGGTGCCACACAAAAGAGTAATGCAATGCACAACAAACCTGAGCATTGGCTCAAATGATGCAATGTAAAAGACTAATGCAATGTACAACGATTCTGAGCATTGGCTCAAATGATGCAATGCAAAAGAATAATGCAATGCATAACAAACCTGAGCATTGGCTCAAATGATGCCATGTAAAAGAGTTATGCAATGCACAACAAACCTGAGCATTGGCTCAAATGATGCAATGAAAAAGAGTAATGCATTGCACAACAATTCTGAAAATTGGCTCAAATCATGCAATGCAAAAGAGTAATACAATATCAATAAGGGTAAAAAAACAACAACCTGTACTTCAAAACAACTGATGTCTTAGCTAGCGCAAACATGGATGAGCAAAAAAGCCAGGAATTAATGATCATTCCATTTTAATATCTGTCATTTAAATTTTCAAATTATTTATAAGGCTCTGCCAATGAACGTAGACAAATGAATCATAAGACAAAACACAATGGTCTTAAGTCTTCTTCAGGCAAGATACACAACACTCAGGACAACGAAAATGAATGAGCAGCAATCACTCATCTTCATTTATTTTTTTGTGAGTAAAACTGGGTCATTGATTGATTAACAGGAATTAATGATCATTCCATTTAAATATTTGCCATTTCATTTCTTGTGAGCAAAACTGGGTCGTCTATTGGTTAAAGTCAATCATCATCCGATTGTCCAATGTTTAAAGCAGCCAACATTACATTACTTAGTGAACCAGGGAGACCAAGTTACTTCTGTTTGCTTTATAACAGTTGTAAAGTACACCGTCTTTTGATTTCTTGTAATAACAGACTCAATAATTGAGTGGCTAAGAGTGACAGATGATCTATCAAGAAACAACAGGGGTTTGAGAAAACATGCATGAAAGTTTTGTTATGCTGAGGTGAATGATTCATTTTGTATAGTCTACAAGTGGTTTATCCAGAGTAAGACTATTTTAATTCTCCCCGTCCTGACATATTGACAGCATCTGTCTGAACTGACTACACTACCTCCTGTTAAATTACTTTTGAGAATAATGTGTAGCCATTTTCATGTCAGGCTTAACTGGAATAACCTGAAACATTTGTTACTTAAAGGATTCAGGTAAGAAATATTAAAGCGGTATAACTTGAAATTCTTTAATACTTCTGTGCAAAAGATTTCAATCATTGTTCAAGATTAAAGCATATGTCTTTAAAAGAGCCCAGGTCTGATGAACAGGGCCTAAATTCCAATGCTAAACACTGATCAGTCAGACCAGCATCGTTCTCTGCCATTCAGTTATCAGCAGCAATTTGTCCTAACAAATATGGGGGCCCGAATAGCTCAGTGGTAGAGCGCCGGACTCACAATCTTGGGGTTGCGGGTTCGAATCTCCCCCAGGCTGTTTCGGTAAAGGGGGATTTTTCCCTCGGAGTTAACATTGGTTCTGACTCCATTTCCCTTACAGTCCTTCAAATGAGACTATAAACCAAGGTTCCGTGTGTGAACACACGCATAACATCTTACACACACGTAAAATCCCATCACACAACTTTCGAAGAGAAGGCCAGTTTGGCCGTTGTATGGATGACACGTTACACATAGCAATGCACCTTCCCCGAAGTCAGAGTATGGCTGCCTAAATGGTGGGATAAAAAAGCCGTCATACACACAAAACTCCACTCCCTTTGTTGGTAGATGGGATTAATCCTTGCCTTTCAATACAGGGGTACGCCTTAGGCAATAAGGCAGTGTCAGACCAATTGACATAGGCCAGAACACCAAGGCTACATCAAAATGTTGTTATGCTCTGCATAGTTATGTGGGGATTGTCTTCAGTCATGACAAGCTCCTAGCAATAAATTATCAGTTCTCCAAATCCCCCGAAGTCGGAGTGTGGCTGCCCATGTGGCGGGGTAATCAAAAACGGTCACACACGTAATGTTCTCATCCCCAGCTGATGCATTTGTGCCATAAGTGTTCAAATACTGCGGCATGTTCGATGATCCCTGAGTATTTTAGCCAGGGTAGACAACAACAACAACAACACAATACAGGGTGTCCGCAGGAGTATCAACCTGCATACGCAGAAGAAGTCCTAACAAAAATGATCACATTATTTTACTCTTTTCACTGCTTGAAATGTTGTAAACTTTGAATGTACAACCTTGAATAATTCTGAACATCACAATCAATACCTACAACAGTTATACAAGATCACAGGCACTAAATAAAACATGTGATTTACTTCCTTCTGAATGAATAGTAAAAATGGTTGCTTCCAAACTTGTATCAAAATACTTTGAAAATACATCAAGTTGCCTCTCTTACACTGTAAATTCATTCAGAACAGGGGATGTCATTTTAATGCATTGGCAGACATCAATATGGAACAATTGCATACATAATATTTGTAAGGTAAATAGAAGTTCATAGTTCAAGAGTCAATAATCACAACAAGCACTCACAAATCACTCATATAAAAGATGAACCAAAAGATCAGTAATCACACAAAGCATTTGTAATAAATTTCATGGACTCTGCGATATTCAGTGATCACACTCATGCAGGTTTTTAACATGCCACACCACAAATGATGCTGTAATTTCTGCCTATGGTATCAATGGAATTCAACAGAAATACAGGATAGATAGATATGTTGCTATAGCCCAGCCGACCGCAAAGGCCATATCAGGCAGAAAATTACAGCAGCCCACCTAAAAATGACATCATTCAACACAACACACATGTATCTAATCTTCATCTTAGTGTGTGCAAATTTAACAGTAGTGAAGTATGTACTATGGTCTTGCAGCACAACAAAGAGCACACACACACCCAGTGCAACTCCACCAGTGCAAAGCACACATTGCAATCAGCTGACCGAGGCCTACACCTGGATGATGATATCTCAATACTCTCCACCAACACTTTGCATGTGCCAGTCAATTGCATAGGACACTGGTAAGCAGTCAGTTCTAGAAATGTCTTGACAAGACACAGTACCACTCATCAAAAGACACTTACTTGAAAATGCATCTTACAGCAAAGGTCTGTTATGGAGTTTGCTCGTGCACATCTTTTGATCAGCTAAGGTTCTTCTATGCTATTTCTGTGAAAGGTGTGAATCTAATTATGTGTCATCTTACCAAGATAACTGCATTCATGTAAGTCATCTACAAAGTATCACTTGCATCATGTAAGTCATCTTACCAAGTATCACTTGCATTCATGTAAGTCATCTTACCAAAGTATAACTTGCATTCATGTAATCATCTACCAAAGTATCAGTTGCATTCATGTAAATCATCTTACCAAAGTACACCTTGCATTCATGCAAGTTGTTAACCACAGCATCAAGAAAACAACATTTTAAAAGTACACAGATTGCTGTAAGAAATCCACCTTCACTGTTCCCTGCTTGAAACCGGTATCAGATTTTTTGTTTCAAAGTTAAATAGGACTGCTGTTAGAATGCAATCTCTCATGAGTCTTTAAGTGGAAACTGCGATGGGACATTTTCATGCACAGTAAACCCAGATGAGATTAAAGCAACAGTCATTGCAGTATCAGTGTATAAGTGTGCATTCCACTCATGGGCCCAACACAGCATGCAGGACTGTGACCGCTGATGACACAGCTGTCCACCCACATGCACAGTCCACCACAACACCCAGTACCTTGCCTTGGTATGTGGCTCTACCTACCTTGGACTGAGAGGAGGAGTCCCCCTGCACATTGTTATCAGCAGAACTGCATACATCAACACAGGATCACCACATTTTCCCTGTCACTCAACTTTCGTTCTTATCAAAAGGTTACATTGTCTGCGTTTTAAAGGTGACTGAGGTAGCATTCTCTTTGTACACAAACTTACAAAGGGACGAGCCAGCACGCCACTTTGTCTTCCTGTCAACATGTCCTGTCGGTAACTTGCAGCCCTCTGCATGTTGCACTCCCCATGTTACACAGAGCGAGTCTGATTTGTTTTCAAAATAGCCTAACCTGCAGTGAATCCTGGGAGTACTTGAACTGACAGTTAAAAAAATAAATAAAAACACTGACAAATTATTCTTCTGGCAGCCTTACACTCACTAATTCATACAATGATAATTTCACATCCCAGGGTACATTTGAGATCCCATTGTCAAGCAGCTGTTTCCTGCTCTAGTTGTTTGCAATGTGAAGTTCAGACTCCATTCTCACATTAGTTTCACACTCAACTGATGCCAAGGTAAATGCCACCATATGGTAAAAAAACTGTTCCAGCATAATAGGGCGTGGTCCTAACATAGACATGGAGAAACACCCTCAGAGAATTATCTGAAAAAGCTGAAAAAAGACAGTATTTACTGACAGCAGAAATGCTTGGTCCTAACTCAGACATGGAGAAACACCCCCAGGGGATTATCTGAAAAAGAGACATATTTACTAACAGCATAAATGCTTATGTTTTTAATAATCCACTTATGATTCATAAACTTTAAGGAGACTATCAAGGAGTCGCAAAAGAGTTTAATGTTCATAAGGTCAGTTTCAATGGACTGTAGATGTTCACATACTCTTAACACCATTTGTCAATGAAATTCTGCAGCTGTCTTTCCTGGGTGAAGCTCACCTTGACGGAGTCTTTGAGCGTGGTGCTCTCCACCTTCTTGGCCAGCTGTTCATTCAGCTTGTCTCTCTCCTGCTGCTGCTGAATGGACTCTTCCTCCATCTCCATCTTCTGCTGCTCTGACAGCTGGGCTGTCCGCTTCTGACGACGCTCCGCAATCTGTTGAGCAACAATCAATAAAACATGAACTGAAAACCACCAAGACACAAATGAAGATGCCATCCATTCTCCTGCCACTTTCTGCACTCTTTTAAGGCTAGATTATTGTAATTCTGTTGTTGGTGGTGGTCCTACTTTACTCTTAATCCACTGCAGAAGGCTCAAGACTCAACAGCTTGCCATATTGTCAACATTCAATGTCAAAACCCTATAGCCCTTTGTTGATGAAACTCCACAGGTTCCATATTGTCAACATTCCATGTCAAAAACCCTATACCCCTTTGTTGATGAAACTCCACAGGCTCCATAGTGTCAACATTCCATGTAAAAAACCCTGTACCCCTTTGTTGATGAAACTCCACAGGCTCCATATTGTCAACATTCCATGTAAAAAAACCCTGTACCCCTTTGTTGATGAAACTCCACAGGCTCCATATTGTCAACATTCCATGTCAAAAACCCTGTACCCCTTTGTTGATGAAACTCCACAGGCTCCATATTGTCAACATTCCATGTGAAAAACCCTGTACCCCTTTGTTGATGAAACTCCACAGGCTCCCTGATTCTGCAAGAAGTACAAGAAAGTTTGCGTCTGATACAATGTTGTCACCAACACCGCCCCAGCTTACATCTCTTGTCTAGTAACCCTGCACATACCTTCTTGCCCCTCTCTGTTTTCCTGACTCACACATTTATCAGTAAAACCTCTCCCTTTCTTCTCTGTGTTTGGTCCCCAGCTCTGGAGCCTCCTTCCCTTCAACGTCAGGTGTTCCACTTCCGACAACATTTCCAATCCAACCTTACAGCCTACCTGTCCAAACAGCTCTCCAAGGTCCAGAATCTTCTAGGTGTCTGGTTGCTTGGTTCTTGGGTGTTCCTTTGTATGATTATGAATAGGGACTGTGAGTGTGTTTGTGTGTGACAGTGTGTCTTCACAAGTGCCTTGCTATGTTGGTAAGGTGCTATAGAACTGCCGCTTCTTATTGTAGCTATCATCAAGATGAGTAGAAGAGGGTGACAGAGCAAAATGCCACTTGTTTGTGTAATTATCATCCAGATGAATAGAAGAGCATGAGACAGCAAGACAAGATCATGTGAACGGGACAATTACCGTTTGGGCCAATTTTAGATGGTGACAGGTACATAACTGGATCAACAGAATGACACCACATTTAATTAACAAAACAAACACATAAAAATAACAGACACAGAGACTGACAAAAAGAAATGCGTGGTTAAAGATGTCAGACAGAGAAAGGGCACTTGGAAAGAACTCATAGGTCTAACCCCCCCCCCCCCCCCCCCCTATTCTCCTTTCCCCTCTCTCAAAGACATACAGTCAAAAGTCAATCTAATCACACAACATCCCTGGCCAAGAAGTCTTCAGCTTTGCCAGATGGCTGTTTTCTTAGCCCCCCAATGCTGCAGTAAAGTGGACTATTCCTGCTTCAAGGTTCTTGTCTGTTCTCTCTTAGCCCCCAAATGCTGCAGTAAAGTGGACTATTCCTGCTTCAAGGTTCTTGTCTTGTTATTTTCTCGTTCTTAGCCATGTACAATGAACAGGATATTCCCTTCCATCCGTACCTTGTCTGCCAATGCTGCGTAGTGACTTCCTGCTTGATTCTTGCGTTCATGCTCTCCTGCTTCACTGTAATTGGACAGGTTTTCCTCTACCTCTGAGATGCTTTGTCTCCCTTCAGCATGCAGTTTCACTCCACTACCTTGCTGCCAGTGCCTTCCAGCGCTCCATCCAGAAATCGCATGTTTGCTAGCTTGAAATGATGGCCATCATTTGTGTTAACTTTTCTCTCAGGTTTCACACCCACCTGCCAACCGTATAAGAACAAGAATAGATGTGACAAAAGCGGAGGCATCATTACATGCAGATAACTGATACTGTTACCCACCCAGCAGCCATAAAAAATAATTGCAACCTATGCTGAAGCAATCCATTATATGTACTTTACATCAGACACAATCACTGTAGGAACCATTTTTAACATGAACCAGTCTCATACCACTCCCTCCAATCCAAATCGTTGGTGTTTTGCACACCCAACAGGAAACCATTCATGCCCTCCCTCAATCAACAATCGTTGGCGTTTTGCATTCCTAACAGGAAACCATTCATACTCTCCCTCAATCCACAATCATTGGTGTTTTGCACTCCTAACAGGAAACCATTCATACCCTCCCTCAATCCACAATCATTGGTGTTTTGCACTCCCAACAGGAAACCATTCATGCTATTCATCCACAACATGGAGAAGCCATTCATACCCTCCCTCAACCCACAATCATTGGTATTGCACTCCAAACAGGAAGCCATTCATACCCTCCCTCAATCCACAATCATTGGTGTTTTGCACTCCCAACAGGAAACCATTCATACCCTCCCTCAATCCACAATCATTGGTGTTTTGCACTCCTAACAGGAAACCGTTCGTACCCTCCCTCAATCCACAATCACTGGTGTTTTGCACTCCCAACAGGAAGCCATTCATACCCTCCCTCAATCCACAATCATTGGTATTGCACTCCAAACAGGAAACCATTCATACCTTCCCTCAATCCACAATTATTGGTGTTTTGCACTCCCAGCAGGAAACCATTCATACCCTCCCTCAATCCACAATCATTGGTGTTTTGCACTCCCAACAGGAAACCATTCATACCCTCCCCCAATCCACAATCACTGGTGTTTTGCACTCACAACAGGAAACCATTCATGTCCTCCCTCAATCCACAATCATTGGTGTTGCACTCCCAACAGGAAACCACTCATGCCCTCCCACAGTCAGTGGTGCAGGAATACCAACAGGATACTATTCATGCCCTCCCTCAATCCATAACCATTGGTGTCGCACTCCAAACAGGAAATCATTCATGTGCAGGAATACCAACAGGATACCATTCATACCATCCCTCAATCCATAACCATTGGTGTTGCACCCCAAACAGGAAATCATTCATGCCTTCCCTTGATCCACAACCACTCATGTACACTCCCAACAGGAAGTCATTCATGCCTTCCCTTGATCCACAACCACTCATGTACACTTCCAACAGGAAATCATTCATGCCTTCCCTTGATCCACAACCACTCATGTACACTCCCAACAGGAAGTCATTCATGCCTTCCCTTGATCCACAACCACTCATGTACACTCCAACAGGAAATCATTCATGCCTTCCCTTGATCCACAACCATTCATGTACACTCCTAACAGGAAGTCATTCATGCCCTCCTTTGATCCACAACCACTCATGTACATTTCCAACAGGAAGCCATTCATGCCCTCCTTTGATCCACAACCACTCATGTACACTCCCAACAGGAAGCCATTCATGCCCTCCTTTGATCCACAACCACTCATGTACACTCCAAACAGGAAGCCATTCATGCCCTCCTTTGATCCACAACCATTCATGTACACTCTCAACAGGAAGCCATTCATGCCCTCCTTTGATCCACAACCACTCATGTACACTCCCAACAGGAAGCCATTCATGCCCATCTTTGATCCACAACCACTCATGTACACTCCCAACAGGAAGCCATTCACGCCCTCCTTTGATCCACAACCATTCATGTACACTCCCAACAGGAAGCCATTCATGCCCTCCAGTCATTAACAACAAGCAATAATGATCCAGTGCTATTTGTACTCTGGGTGGGCATCACATGATGATCTGCTCACACCTGCTACAAACTCCTTGGTGACCAAGCACTATCCGAACAAGAAGTATTGTCATCAACCCTTTGTAACATACTTCAAGAGCAGACAGAGACCAGTCACACTCCAAAGTCTGTAGGTGTAAACAACCAATTAAAAAAACACACACATCGGTGGATAATGCTCACAAAGCAATCATGCCTCATTTGCTCACTAAACATATTGTTAGACAGGACCAAAAAAACCCCAAAACAAACATGAATTCAGAAGCATAAAAACACATAAATCCACGAGAAACAAATCAACGACATTTCCCTCCTAACACCTCCCCCAAACCATTTTTCCAAGTATTCCATGTGACAAAAGCCTCACCAGTCTCTTCTGCTGGTTGATCTGGTCGTCAACAGCTCTCTGCTGCTGGGCGAGTTCTTCATCCAGCTGATGGTCCATCTGCCGCTGCTGCTCCAGATGACGCATCTCCAGAGCTTCCTGCTGGGCCAGCTGATTCTGAACCAGGGCATCCTGCTCTGGGGTCAGCTTGTCCCCGTTCAACTGGCTGCTGATGTCTGCAATCACTTCTGCTGACTCGTTGTCTCCCTTGGCAGCCTGCATATTCATTGTAATATAGTACTTAGCTTACTTTGGCATTTTGGTAGAAAGATGACCCCACCGTTTCTTATCATAATAGTAAAAAATGATTAGGAAATATACATACGAAAAATATAAAACTTTACGTAAAAATTTGGTAAAATAATCCTCTCCAAATGCTTTAAAAAAACAACAACAGCTAAACTATGTTAGAAACTTAAAATACTGCCAACAACACTTAGTACAAGTACATTTAACAGAACAAAGTAATTCACATACAAAATAAACAATTGTGCACACACACACACACACACACACACACACACCACACCCACACACATACACACACACACACCACACACACACACATACTCACACACACACACACACACACACACACACACACACACACCACACACACACACACTTTGCGTAGCCAACATCAGCCTCCAGAAGTGACTCACATGTTTTTTGGTGATATGGTCCAGCTCCTTGTTGACGGCCTTGTCACACTCCAGCTGCTCATTCATACGTTTGCGGGCAGCCAGTTTGGCCTTCAGCTTGTCTTTCTGCCTCTGCTTGTCGTCCTCCCTCTGGCTGTCCATGTGGCGGGACTTGTCACGGAAGTCGGCCAGGATGCGATCCCGTTCTTCATTTGTGGCAGACTTCAGCATCTCCCGCAGAGCCGCTTCCTGTCAGTTATATAAATAATCATGTAAAAAAAACATGATAATAATAATACTGATCAACATAACTGATAAACAGTATATTGATGATACAACAGTGATGATGCTGACAGCGAAATTAACAAATAATACAAAAAAAATGGACTTGAAAGACAAAAACACCAACATACACACTTCTTCACATCATAAATACACACCTAGTATAATAAGTCAAGTTATTTTGTTTGTAAATATATCTTTTGTCTGTTTGTTTGCAGTTTGTTGCACTGTTGGCCATCAATTTTCCAGAAACAAGTAAACAGAATCTCAGCTGTTTTGTGTCCATCTTGTGGTCAGCCTGGTGAATTGTTTTGCATCATTTGTTGTGCAACTTTTTGTTGTTGGTCATAATGCATTCGGTGTTCAGTTTTGATGAGATGAATATATCTGAAAAAAAGAAGAAGAAATAAATCATATGTAATTCTAGAAATTTATCTGTTTCTATTTGGCAAGAATGGAAAGGTCAATGAAGGATTAAAATCTTATTTATATTCAAAGGCAGGAAATCTTAAACAAGGCAGGGAACAGTAAACACACACTGGGAATAAGAGTTAAGACACTCTCAGAATTCCATTTCTTTAATATTATGTTCTTTGTTAGTGTCACTTGCTCAGAACAATACTTGCAAGAACAGCTTAAGATTTGATCAAAAGATTTATTCTTCCATGTTTGAAGTCTGCTGGGGGAAGGATGTGCCAGGCTTGAAGGAGGGAATGCCAAGTGGAGATTTGGAGGGAGACTGCTCAGTTGTCTGGAACTGGGCATGGGAAGGACAGGCACTTGACGAGTCTTTCTTGGGATAAATCTATCATTATAATACACTACAATTAGGTTTCATTTTCCCTACTCCATTACACTAGTACACACACACAAAAACACACACTCACACACTGATATGCTCACTAGTAGGTGCAATTAAGAAGACACACAAAACAGAAAAAAATCAATTCTAGAAAGTGCAGACTTCATGTCAAGGTTGAATGTACGCTACATCCACCCTATGACCTATAGCCACACAGACCTTTGAAAGGTACGTAACCAGGCCATGAAACGTCTTTTTACCAAGTTTCATTAAAATCAGTTGGGCAATTTTTGTGTAATATATCTTGATGAGAGACACACAAGCAGACATGGGTGAAGACATGCCATCACTGCAGAAGATAACAATGCAGAACATTTGTTCAGTATTGGTATCTTTCCAAACTATACATGCACCGTAAAATGACATTTATATATGCACTGCACATTTACATGCTTATCAACACATATAGTATTTCAGGACAATGTAAAAGCAGACACCATAAATACCAAACATGGATGCGCACACACACGCATGTGCGCACGCACACATACACACACACACACACACACATGCACGCACACACGCACGCACTCACACACACACACACACACACACACACACACACACACACACACACACACACACACACTCACATGCACCGCACACATATGCACCACACACACACACACACACACACACACACACAGGGCCTGGTGGTGAGACTGACAGTACAGACCTGTTCCAGATGAAGCTGTTGTTTCTCGTGCTCCTTCCATGCTTTCAGCAGTAAACTTTCCTCGCTTGACCGGTCAGCCTCGTTCTGCATCTCCCTGGCCTCCTTCATCTTCTCCACTTCATCCTAGCACACATGCATTACCTGGTCTTCAGGCAGGCTGTGCATCTTTCCATAACCCTTTCACCACTAACATATTCCATGTTGCAGTTACTCCCATTGTCATTTTTTTAGTACCAAAAATTGATTACACAACAGTATTCTTAACAGTTTTCAGAATGGTGAAATGGCAGCTTTGATGTGGGAATTTTCCTGTGCCTCGTTTTGAAAAGAACCATTTTAAATTTTCCATAGAAAACAGTCCTAGCACCTGTAGCACAGCTCTCCATTTTCATCCCTGAAAGTGGCAAGCATCTTACTCACCATGGCAAGGTGAATAAATATTTAGCAAGTAAAAATAAAGTTCAGGCAAGCATAAAGCAAGCACATGAAAACAATGATAAAACTTAACACGGAGATGAAAACTGTGACGTGTTTTCTTTTATTACCCTTAAAAGATGACTGCCTGAGAAAAATTTAAAATGTCATGTTTTATTTTTCCTTTATTTCTTATCAATGGAGAAAGTGAGTGTGTGGGTGGGAAGGGAGAGAAAGGGAGGGGTGGGGGATGGGCAGGTAGGGAGGGGTGGGGGGTGGGCAGGTCCGTTTTATCCTGTCTGTCCTTTTTCACATTATGCACAATGCACTTTTGACTTTCTGACTGTGTGAACAGTATTTTGCATTGTTTGACGCGCAACACTTTTTGGCTTGGTAACTAAATATATCAGAAGCTCTGTCAAAAGGCTTGTAAATCAGACTTTCAAGGCAGCATTCTGCTTTACTGGCACTGAGCAAAGCAGTCCAAATGAGGCAAGGTTAGTGGTGTGAAAATTCAAACTCTCATCTCCATGCTCAAGCACTACTGAAGAGCGCCCCCAATCTGCATAAGCATTGCTTTGGTGTCTACACTCATTTCATTAAGTTGGTTCTGGAGCTCATATATATACATATGGTGAAAGGAAGAAACTGCACATTTTTTCTTTATCTTTCTTTCTTTCTGCGTACACAGGCTGATACTCCTGCGGACACTGCCTGTATAGACAGGCAGTTGAGTTTTGTGTGTATGACCACTTTTTTTTCAAATCAGTATGAAACATGAAGAAAGATATATATACTTATATACCTAGGCCTGTGGTGAAAAGAAGAAATTTCACGTTTTTTTCACGTTAGTATGACCAAGAGGTTACTGCCAGACAGGACCACATAAAAATCCTGATAGATCCTGGAAGATATACTGATACAGAATTTAATGATTCAATGCATAAATCCTCAAAACTTGTTTCTGACTTTAACCACCAATACTGTCAAAGTATGTGCGCCACAACGTAGCAGAGAAACCAGCTTACCACGTTCAATATCAACAAAGGATATGAGTCAGTTGGGGGAGGAAGACTGTGGCTTCTTAAAAAAAAAAGACAAAATACAAAATTTAAAACAATTACAGAAAAATGACTGTTCTATAGCGAGTGAAAATTTCAAAGTCTTGAGACATGAACTATGTCTGTCTACTATAAAAAAAAAGACATGTTTAACTCCGCTGGATAACAAAAAGTACATCATATGACATAAAAGTTTGATTATGTTACAGGAATCTTATATTGTAATATAATCATTGTCAGATTTTGTTTGCTTTTGTGTTGAAGAGTTCAGGGGATATTTCAGTTTTAATGGGGTAACCTTCCCATTCCCATTCCAGCTAATCAGCCTGAAACATGCAGACGGAAAAGGCTGTTCAGGCTGTAAACTACGAAGGACTGAAAGGGTTAAAGATATCAGAAGAATATATGAACACATAATCCCCACATCTAGTTATTCAATATAAATTATGATTGTGTACATAATTCTCTACAGTATTCTCATCACAACAAACAACTTATTGCATAGTCATTGAGAGAGAGAGAGAGAGAGAGAGAGAGAGAGAGAGAGAGAGAGAGAGAGAGAGAGAGAGAGAGAGAGAGAGAGAGAGAGAGAGAGAGAGAGGAGAGAGAGAGAGAGAGAATGTGTGTGTGTGTGGTGTGTGTGTGTGTGTGTGTCTGTGTGTGTATGTGTGTGTGTGTTCACTGTGGTGTTGTTTCACTACACTGAATCTTTTTCACGAACTTAGCAAAACATTATTGGTCTTGCTCTAAAAATGAAAAAAAAAAAAGGAAAACTAAATAATACCTGGGAGAGATTTTTCATCTCCTCAGCGCTCAGTTCTGGGCTGACTTTCCGTCCCTTGCGCTCCCTGAGTCTACGGAGGATGTCTTCGGAGGATGTCTTCAACAACATGTTGCGCTCAGCTGCCCTTTTCAAGAGATCTGCTGTCTTCTCTCGCCTCAGACCCAGGCTATTCATAAGGTTGAAAAAGTCGGTGTCATCCTCATCCACCTCATCGAACACCTGCAATCACACAGTGACATCAATGCAACAAATCAATATGCTTAGGTAAGGTAAGGTAGTGTTGCTTATAGCCCAGCCGACCACAAAGGGCCACATCAGGGCTGTCACCACATTAAAATCAGCTCAATACTAAACTCTGTAAAATGAAACCATATTCAAAATAGTCATAAAACGTATAATTTTTTTTCTCTGTACATTCTTCTACAAATAAAGAAAAATGGAGAGTTTGAAGCATTCCTTCTGGTCAAACAGTATATTGGGGGCCGGAATAGCTCAGTTGGTAGAGCGCCGGACTCGTGATCCTGGGGTTGCGGGTTCAAATTTCAGTACAGGGGGATTTTTCCCTTGGAGTTAACATTGGTTCTGACTCCATTCCCCATAGAGTCCTTCGAACAAGACTATAAACTGAGGTTCCGTGTGTGAACGCACGCATAACATCTTGCACACACGTAAAATCCCATCACCAACTTTCGGAAGAGAAGGCCAGTTTGGCGGTTGGTATGGATGACACATTACACATAGCATGCACCTTCCCAAAGATGGAGTATGGCTGCCTTAAAACGGCGGGATAAAAAATGGTCATGCACACAAAACTCCGCAGGAGTATCAGCCTGTGAACGCAGAAAGAAAGAAAGAAAGAAAATAGTATACTGACCATGTCAGTCTGTAGCAAATTATAGGCAATGTGTTTGCTCTGTTTGGCCAAAGTTTGTGGCTAATGCAACACTGATACGTTCCATAGTTTTAACTGTATAAGCAATAAACAACTTTCCCATCATCAAGCACTGATGTTCCACTGCATCTTGTTCACACACAACCAACATAGCTTTGCCTCTATTAGTGACTTTCCCACCCTTCAGCACAAATGATCCATCTCATCTCATTCAACGACTCCAACTCAACACACAACCAACATTGCTTTGCCTATATTAGTGACTTTCCCCCTTAGCACCAAATGATCCATCTCATTCATTCAAGACTCCTAACTCACACACAACCAACATAGCTTTGCCTTATTAGTGACTTTCCCACCCTTCAGCACCAAATGATCCATCTCATCTCATTCAACGACTCCTAACTCACACACAACCAACATAGCTTTGCCTATATTAGTGACTTTTCCACCCTTCAGCACCAAATGATCCATCTCATCTCATTCAACGACTCCTAACTCACACACAACCAACATAGCTTTGCCTATATTAGTGACTTTCCCACCCTTCAGCACCAAATGATCCATCTCATCTCATTCAACGACTCCTAACTCACACACAACCAACATAGCTTTGCCTATATTAGTGACTTTCCCCACCTTCAGCACCAAATGATCCATCTCATCTCATTCAACGACTCCTAACTCACACACAACCAACATAGCTTTGCCTATATTAGTGACTTTCCCACCCTTCAGCACCAAATGATCCATCTCATCTCATTCAACGACTCTAACTCACACACAACCAACATAGCTTTGCCTATATTAGTGACTTTCCCACCCTTCAGCACCAAATGATCCATCTCATCTCATTCAACGACTCCTAACTCACACATAACCAGCACACTCTTCAACACACAACCGTTTCCACATTATGGATGGAAGCCGCCTTAATTTCCGCCATATGTTGCTCCAGATTCTGCTGCTTGACCTGGAGGTTGTGTTCCATGTCATCCCGGGACTGCAGGATGATGTCTGGCACCTCCTCCGCCCCGACGCCCTCCCTCTGGGCCTCAGCAATGTGCTGGTGGTGCAGGTTCTTCTTGGCCTGCCGACGTCGCTCCAACAGCTTCTCTCGCAGATTGTCCATCTGCTTCTGCTTCTCCGCCTCCAGGGCGTTGTTCAGCTTGGTCAGCTTGTTGGCATAGTCCAGCATGATCTTCTCCTTCTCCTGGTCTGTCTTGGCTTGGGCCAGTTTGGCGGCAAAGTCTTTAGCCACTTCTTCCTCCATTTCTTTCTTCTTCTTTTCGTAGTCCTTGATGGTGTCTTCCAGAGTCTGCCCCTCCTGGGAGTGGAGGTCGTTTTCCAGCTTGGCAGCCTCGTAGGCCTGCTTCTCAAACAGGTACTTCTTCTTGTCATTCATCTCCTGCTCTGTCATTGTTTCTGAAGTCTTAGCTCTGGACATGTCACCAATGACGATGACGCCTGAGGTAGTGGTGGCAGGGGTGTGCTTGTCGTCACCGTCAGAGCTCTTCACCAACTGGCTGCTGACCTTTTGTTGTTTCTGCTGTTGCTTTTGCTGTTGCTGCTGCTGTCCTGACCTGCCTTGCTTTCCTTGGATGTTGATGTTCATCGTTTGAGAACCACCCTCAGTGCTGCCTCCTTGTCTTAGCAGGTTCAACAACTCTGAGGACAGGTAGAAGGGGCCACCTGACTCCAGCATGGCGATCAGCTGCCTCAGCAGTGGGATCAGCTCCGAGTCCTGGCTTCCAGAGGAGTCGGCATCACCGTACACTCCCAGCAGCTGGGCATCATAGTCACCGGCCAGCAGGGCGCTGCGGGCGAGGACAACTCTGGCTTCTGCCGCGCACAGCTCTGAGAACTGTCTGGCATACTCCAAGGCTGAGTGCTGCTCGTCTGCGTTCTCTATCCTGGTCCTCAGCTGGTCCCTCAGCTCACCCTGCAGCCTGGCCTTGGCCTGCTTGTAGCGCTGCATGGCTGTGGTCTCTGCCTCTGGGTTCATGGCCCCCTCCAGGTCAGCCAGGCGGTCCTGGTAGCGCTTCTCCTCCTGCTCCAGCTTGCTAAAGCACTTCCTGATCACCTCGGAGAACTTGACATGGGCTGCCACCTGAGCCTCTTCCCGCTCATGCTCCATCTTGTCCCAGCGGTGAGGATGGTGACGATGTCTGCGGGGAGGATGGAGGCATAATCTTGTTGGGCAGCACCGCGACGCTGCACCTCACGCTTGGCGTTCTCCAGCAGCTGGTTAGCTTGAGTGTTGACGTCCTCCAGAGACCTCTGGACGCCGCGTGAGGTCACTGTGTCCAAGTTGTACATCAGAGTGAGGGCAAGCTCCTGCTCCTTCTTGGACAACTGAAAGCATTGAAATCAATGAAGAATCACTGATACAAGGTAACAGCTTTTATCTTACACAATTAGAAAACATTAATATCAACAAGTTAATGCAAGCAAAAAATAAAATAAATAAAAACCTGCATTAGAAAGCAGGAACTCTTGCAATCCAGATGAGGTAAGCACAGAATGAAGTAGCTGTCACTGGTTGGTGCCCTCCCTTGTAGAGGAACCAGTGAGGTGGTGGCCAGCCGACAAGATCACCTATTGTCTGAGAGATGTTCAAACAGTGTGACAAAAGTTGGGATCTGTCTGTCTTTCCTCATGGCTGCCAACCCTCTGCAGTAAGATTTTGGGACCCAGGGGAAGAAGTTTAGCTTTTAACAGAAACAACTACAGCTCTATGCGAGTTCAACCTACAAAAGTGGGAGTTTAAAAAAGTAAATGTAATTTCCATTACATGTAGTTGACGACACTCACAGAACATCTTTGACTTTGTTCTGCTGTAGCATATCAGGTCTTTCCAAAAATGATCTCTAAGGCACACATTTCTTGTAACAAAATTGTGGAATTCCCTTTTTTCATTAAATTCAAAGGATCTGGACCACAGTCATTATTCCAAGTTATTTAAAAATTTGTCTGGAACAGTGGCCACGCCATCTTACTGGTTCTCTTGTAAGTCATCCAGACTGGGTTAAGAAGTACCTGAAACAAGTCAGTTGTAATCATATGCACACACACACATGAAAACACATACACAACATACACACACATGAACAAACTCACCCTAAAACACAGAGGTTCAAACACACTACACACACACACAAGATTACACACACAAACACACCTCCTGTTCTCTGTGTCTCTGGCGCCTCCAGTAGCCCCTCCTGGCCACAATCTCCTCCTCCAGCACCCCAACTGCCCCAGGTGGTGGCTTGGGTTTGCGGTGAGCGCTGGAAGACTGCGTCACCGGCACCACCAGTCGTGACTCTGGACTGAGGCGTGCCCCGATGACAGGACTCATCTCCCCTGACACAGGGTCCACCGCCTTGCGGCCGATCATGATGGGAACCAGGCCTGAAAGGGACAGAACTCTACGTTCGACCACAATTATGACAACACTGTGGACAATGTCCTGGGTCTTTCAGGAAAATGGTGAACGATTCTGAAGACAAGCAGGTATCCTGTTCACTTCCACACATTTGTTTTTTCTGCTTTTCCAACTCTTCCCACATTTCATATATAGGCTGCTGAGGATAAAGTTGTGATAAGTAAAAAGGCTAAACTGTACAAATGAGTCATATGTAAATAAGACAAAAATGAGAAGAATTGCACTGAAATATGAAAACTAAAAGCAACTGTGACATCTTTTTGACAGATAATTAAAAAAGAGAAACTCAGTCCTATGTCTATTAGTAATGAGAGAAATTATACAGAAATAAGAAAAACTAAAATATGCATGCAATGACAAGCTGCAATAAGGCTACTACAACCAAAAATGCATTTTGACCCAAACAGGGCAAACCCTTCCTTTCTTAAGCCATTGTATTTTCATTGCAAGCTCTCTCTGACCATCCCCTTCAGGCAATTAGTATCTCTCTCTCATCTATAGCAGAATGCTGTCCTCCTCCTAAAGTGCCCTTTGTTAAGTTATGAAAAGAATAGAAATGCAATACAAACAGAATTGTGTGTGCAGTATATTTCTTAAGTCAGAACATGACAATGTGAGAAAACTCTTTTAACAGACAATAAAAAACCAACAAAAAAAAACATTGAACAAATCCCTTCAGTTAAAACTACATAATTGAAATGAAATGAGGCAGGGAACAGTAAACAATAAACAAGTAGGGTAACTCTTGCTCCCATAAGAAAACCTAACTCAGAGTAACTTTTATTCAAGACTGGCACTGTGCCAGTCTTGAATAAAAGTTACTCTAAGTTATGTTTTCTTACGGGAGCAAGAGTTACCCTACTTGTTTATTGTTTAAAACTACCTAGTTGACTGCAAAACAGTAATCCTTCCTTCCTACCTTCCCCTTCGGGGTCTTCCATGGTTCCTCCCAGCGGAACCACCTTGGCAGACCTGGAGTCACGGTCGGCGCCCAAGATGGGTACCTCCTGACCCGAACCTGCCGGGTCATCCATGGAGGTACCCACCAAAATAGGCAGCAACTGTCCTGTCTTGGAGAACTCGTACATGCCTGGGGACAGGAAGGACACAGCTTTGTAGACACAATGAGTCCATGTGATGATAATTTCTTCTGAGGATGAGAGAGAGAGAGAGAGAGAGAGACAGAGAGAGACAGAGACAGAGAGAGACAGAGACAGAGACAGAGACAGAGGGATGGGGTGGAGGTTGGTGGGGTGAAGGATGGAGGAAGCGGGCAGACAGACAGATTAAAACAGACAGCATGGGAAATAAATGAATTCATACGAAACATTTTCTGAGATTAGTAATAAAAGCATGTCCAAAGTTGTGCTGTTTTTTTTTCAAACTCAACACAAAGAACTCTTCCACCCCTTTCCCCTCCCTCATCCCCAAATACAGACTACAGCCAAAAAACACAAAAAAAACAGCTGCCAGTGACAGAGAACGAGAAAGACATTAGATGAAGGGGCTGAATGAGCAGCAGAGAACTTATACCATGCAGAGGACACTGAAGACAAGCAGTAACGAACAAACACACACACACAAAAAACCCAGTGACCTTTCCCCCCTCTTCTCCAGAACATGACAGTCCATACCTGGAGATCCTCCGGTGGAAGCCAATATGGCTGCCCTGTGTTTGCGGCGGTCAATGTCCTGGCGTGTGCGTAGTAGATGTGCCTTCATGCGGTTGCGAGCCTTGTCCAAGTCCTTGATGACGGCGTCCATGGAACTTTCTTCGTGACGCACGTTGCCGGCACTGCTGTCCGTGTCTGCAATGTGTCCAACACTTTCAGGTTCTCTTTCATCCTGGGGGTGGGGAAAGAGGGGGTGAGGTCGTCACCGCAGGCAGACTAGTCCATATACACTACACCGCTTCCACTCATTCACGAGGCCACAATGCACAGGATTTACAGCTAGATGAATAAATGATAAACATACAAACAAGTGCAGGGAAATAGGATCTCATGGATACAACTTGTCCAAAATGAAGCCTATCATATTGCTTTGAAGATGGAAAGTTGATTTCTTTTCTTTCAATGGGTGGTACCATAAAAAAAGAACCCTTCATCAAAAAAAAAATTCTTATTTCACAGGAAAATCACCATGTCTTTTAACAGTTTTTACTATTTCCATCACAGAGCTTGGTGTGCTTGTCTGTGTGCGAGTGTGTGTGTCTGTGTGTATGCATCTGTTCATATGCTCATATGCTTGTGGATGTGAAAATGAATATGGACGAGTGTCTGGGATATTTTGCACACTTATCTAAGCATGCACATGAGACACTAGAATCCTGAGACACACAAATTCAAGGAAAAGAGAGACAGACAACAGGCAAGCACATGAGACACTAGAATCCTGAGACATAAATTTAAGGAAAAGAGAGGGAGACAACAGGCAAGCACAGGAGACACTAGAATCCTGAGACATAAATTTAAGGAAAAGAGAGACAGACAACAGGCAAGCACATGAGACACTAGAATCCTGAGACATAAATTTAAGGAAAAGAGAGACAGACAACAGGCAAGCACATGAGACACTAGAATCCTGAGACATAAATTTAAGGAAAAGAGAGGGAGACAATGTTTGCAGTGTGGGACTGCTTTCACCACGCCATGGCCGTCAGTTTAACATTGTGTCCTTGTGGACCTACCTGCGGCGTGCACAGCCTCCTTGTACTCTCTCAGCACGTCCACAGCCCTGGCCTCACAGGCCAGCACAGTGGCATCCAGCAGGGACTGGTAGCCACCGGCCGAGGGCTGAACGCCTCCCACAGACACCATGCCGCCATGCACACGCACCGGCTTCCCACTGGGTTTGTCCACGAAGGAATCGCCAGGGATGATGGGGATGTCGGCTCGCTCACCTTCTTTTGAACCTCCCACTGGGATTACAGCACCTGGTGGAAAATTGGAAAGATAAAATCAGATGGAGTATAATTTCACGCATTATATGTAAAAACATGAAATGCGTGTATTGATATCTTGACAAATATAAGGATGTCTATGAACTGTACAAAGTCTTTCATCAATTCATACTTTAGTTCTTGGATCACATCAAGATCCCCAAAACACGATTCAACAGCTGTCCTAGTCCAGTGGGTAGCATTGCAGGCCAACGGTAGGCAGATTGTGGGACTGAAACTCATTGAAGCTATTTATTTGTGGGACTTTCCAGATCTGGCTGGCTCCTACCAGAGTGGAGAGTTCTATGGATGCCTCTCTGCAGGAGTTGCTGACCAACATGTCTGGACCGACACTGCAGGCGTCCATGTCTCATGGCCCTGGTTGATGGTGGGATGTACGATCAGAGCATAACCCTGTTGTGTAGTTTTAAACCAGAATGGGACACGAGAATATCAAGTTCATCATCAATGATTATAATAAAATAAGACATACATTCTGTGGTCCCTCACACCCTGCTCTCAAAGTGACTTCAATTTCATTTCCTCTGAAGTTCCATGCCAGTACTGAAACTGTGTCAGAGTCATCAGTATAGGCGAATTCATGGGGACTGCCACTGTATGGACATGGTGGCACACCCGGAAAGGGATGCTCACATATGTTTTTTTTTGTGACAAAGCTATTATTTTGATGAGTAGGGAGCTTATATGTTGGATCTGATCAGGCATCACTGAGCACCACCAAAGTGACGTGAAAGCACCACAGATGTCTCCCTTGGTGACGTGATAACTTGCTACTGGCAACTAACTGCCTGTGAATGCTGGGAAAGACCAAACATGGATATAGCTGTGTTGATGGGGGGGGGGGGGGGGGGAGAAGAGAGCATTGGAATCACATCCAGGGAATGGGTGAGGAAGATGAGACAGAAAAAACAATAACCACACACACCACACACACTCACACACACACTACACTACACACACACACACTACACTACACACACACACACTACACTACACACACACACACACACACACACACACACACACACACACACACACACCACACACACACACATACCCCACAACAGAGCCATCAACTGAGACATGCTTTGCCAATCTCACACCCACATGACTATGATACACCTTTTCTGTCACTACTGTCGCAGTCACTGGGCCTTTACCTGTCTCCTTCTCCTCATCAACACCAACATGACAATGACATGTCATTTCTGTCGATATTGGCAGAATAACGAGATAATTACCTGTCTCCTATTTATCAAAACAAACATGACAATGACATGCCATTTATATTAATCATGTCACAATCACTGAACTGTTACCTGTCTTCCATCAAAAGAAACATGACAATGACACATCGTTTCTATTAATTCTACCACAATCATTGAACAAGTATACCTGTGTCCTCTTCGTCAAAACAAACTTAACAATGACACACTTTTCTACCAATACTGTCACAGTCACAGGGCAAATACCTGTCTCCCCTCATAAAAAAAACCCAACATGACAATGACACATCAGCTCTGTCAACTCTGTCACAATCATTGGACAATCACCTGTCAACTGCTCTTCACAAAAAACATGAGAATGACACATCATTTCTGTCAATTCTGTCACATCGATTGGACAACTACTTGTCAAGTGCCCTTCACAACAAATATGACAGTGACACGTCATTTCTGTCCATTTTGTTATGGTCAGGGGGCCGGAATAGCTCATTTAGTAGAGCGTCGGACTCATGATCCTGGGGTTGCGGGTTCAAATTTTGGTACGGGGGATTTTCCCTCGGAGTTAACATTGGTTCTGACTCCATTCCCCATACAGTCCTTCGAATGAGACTATAAACCGAGGTTCCGTGTGTGAACACATGCACATCATCTTGCACACACGTAAAATCTCATCACCAACGTTCGCAAGAGAAGGCCAGTTTGGCTGTTGGAATGGATGACACGTTACACATAGCACGCACCTTCCCCGAAGATGGAGTATGGCTGCCTTAAAATGGTGGGATAAAAAACAGTTAAGCACACAAAATTCCACTGCCTGTCTAAACTGGCAGTGTCTGCAGGAGTATCAGCCTGCGTACGCAGAAAGAAAGAAAGACAGAAAGTTACAGTCACTGGAGGGTTACCTGTCTCCTCATCCAGGGTGACAGCCAGGATAGGCACAGCTTTGCCGCTGACTGGATCTGCCATCAGAGACCCCAGCTCAATCGGCACGGGCAACCCGGTCACCGGATCAATGTGGATTCCACCAATCGGCAGCACTGTGCCTGTCTGAGGGTGAAGGGTCATGGCCAGAATGGGAACGTGAAGACTGCACTCGGGGTCAGACATGGGGGCCCCGTAGCGAAGGTCACTCTTGTTCTGCACGGGCTTCAGTTTGGTCTGCACAGGGGCGCCAGTGTGCGGGTTGGTGGGGTAGGGGATGTACGGGATGAACGGTTCTTCTGATCGGGCCGCCTCACCTGTCACCCATGTGAAAATGTGGTCGGTTATTATTGAAGCTCATACAAACTCATTTGTCATACAAATTTACGATCACGTGCTGGAATTTGAGTACAGGTGCCTCACAAAGTTTATTTGACTGAAAATAGGTTGGTTTCCATTTTCTTTCTTTGTTAAAACCGGTTTTTACATTATCTGAGCACTGGGATGTATACACAAGAGCTGTGCATTCACATAACTGAACTCTTCAGGAGACATGATGAACCAAAACACACACACACACACACTCACACACACTCACACTTACACACACACTCACACTTACACATACACTCACACGCACACACTCACACGCACACTCACTCACACATACACTCCACACACACACACACACACTCACAAACACACACACACACACTCACTCACACACACACACACACTCACACACACACACACACACACACACACACACACACACACACACACACACACACTCTCTCTCTCTCTCTCTCTCTCTCTACCATCTACTATACACACAGGACGCCCAAATGGAGGTGGCTGCAGAACCAACCTGTTGCGGAATCAATGACAAAGACCAGCCGGGATGTGATGGGGTCAAAGGCCACGTTGCCAGCAACAGGCAGCACATGACCTGTCTGGGGGTGCACAAAGTGTTTTGGAGGCACCGCTGTCACCGTGCCATCGGCCAGCATCATCTGCGATGCTGGTTTGGGCCGCAGTAGTCCTGTCTTCTCGTCCACCACCACCGCGGAGGAGCGCACAGCGCCTGACCCATCGAACAGGTCATCACGGGTGACCGGAGATCTGGAACCGCTGACCAGCAGCTGGCCCCCTGTGCCCTGTCCCAGAATTCCCAGGCCCCACGCGACGACACTCGTCTGATATTTCCCTGACATCTTTTCAATGAGCAGAGTGACGCGATGGTCGACGGCGTTGTGCCAGCTGCGATGGAATTCTCCGTCAGAGTTGGTGAGGTCTCCGCTCTGAAGTTTGGTGGTGTGTTCTCTCAACAGGCGAATGGCTTCTCTCATGGAAGACTGGAATTTCACCTGGACAGCACAAAGACAGCTTGTGTTACTCATCTTGAATGGGAACACTCTGAGACGTCTGCCAATTTCTTTGTGTCCTGTTACAACAAGACATCAACAAGCTTGTATCTGGTGATGATGATGATGATGATGATGATGATGATGATGATGATGATGATGATGATGATGATGATGATGATGATGTGATGATGGTGTGTGTGTGTGTGTGTGTGTGTGTGTGTGTGTGTGTGTGTGTGTGTGTGTGTGTGTGTGCGCGTGTGCGCGCGCATACATATGTAGCTCTGCCTTTTCCATTAACCCCTTGACTGCCGCTATTTTGTATCAGTTTTGCATTTCTGTGTGCCGGAGCAAAATTTGACTTTTTGCGGTAGGTTCACTAATTTGATCAGTGCTCATTTATTGGTGGAGATATCTCTTAGATTTTTGGCATGTTTTCTTCTCATACCCAGGGCTATAATACCTGCAAATAATATTTGATTTTGTTCATTCTGAGTATAATAAATAATCTTATAATTCAACTTTTTTTAAAAATTATATTTTGCAAGCATACAAAAACCCACAGCAGCAAAACAAAACACATACAAACCCAGCCAAAAGTGGTTTTAGTGTTTACTGAACACCTGTGTAAATATTTGGTAGTGAATTTACAACCCACAATTGTTGTTTTATATGATAAATTTATGCATTTCTGGGGTACAGTACAATCCAGGTATCAAGGGACACAATTTTGTTTTCTTAGGTAGGTTTACTGATATGCCCAGTGCTCTTTCAATTCTTGACATATATCTTAGATACTTGGGAAATTTTCTTGTTATATCCTTGCCTACAACCAGATATCACAATAGTTTGATTTTGTTTGTAATGAGTAGACCAAAAATATATATTAATGATGAATGTTTTGTTTGAAAAACAGACACTTTCAGAACATAACCAAAACTATAGCACTAAAATCACAATGAAATACCACAAAATCTGGTGTTAGTATCCTTTGAACTTCAGGACAAACATCTGTATTCACAATAAAGCTTGACAATGCATAAAATGTTTAGCAACCCATATCATAGGGGGCAATCCAGCCCAGGTAACGTGGGAAAGAAGAAGGGAATTGAACATTATCCACAGCATCAGTCTGCACATCTTGCAAGCCTCTTGGGAATTGGTCTTGTTTAGCAGAGATGAACTAACAATAACAACACTAAGTGCAACTTCCAATTATTCTGTCAGTTTTCTTTCACACATGTGGTTTGGTTCACTCATGAACTAAGTGCGATTGATAAAAAGCCATTACCACAGAAGGTAATAAATAAAACATTGCAAAACCAACCACCCCCCAAAAAACAACAACAACCTGAGACTGCTAAAGATAGGACTGAGCTACAAAAGGCCACACCACAGATGATGAAAGCACACTAACAACTGAAAAATACACTGGTGTCGCAGAGAATACACCACAACACAGAACCTATGGACAGAAGGATCAGGATCCCACACTACTGCCAGTAAATGCAAGTTATAGTTGACTGACACACATTTGGGTACACACACACACACACACACACACACACACACACACACACACACACACTGTGCACAAGCACCATATTCAAATGCAACACACACACACACACACACACACACACACACACGCATGTACACACACACACACACACATGTATACACACACACACACACACAGAGCACCACATGCAAAAGCACCACACACACACACACACGCACACCATGATGCACAAACACTACACAAAAACCACAACACGCACAATGTATACCCACACCATGCACAAGCACTGCTCTCTCTCTCTCTCTCTCTCTCTCACACACACACACACACACACACACACACAGCCTGCACAAACACCACACACACACACACACACACACACACTCACACCACACACACACACACACACACACACACCCCACCACCACCACCACCACCACCACCACCACAAAAACAACTCCACGAAATCCATGGGCTTGAAATTGCCAATGTTTACCTTGATACCTGGGTCACATGTGAAAGAAAGGTCGAGATTTGGGCAATCAGCACTGGCCTCTGTCCATTCTGAAACAAGTTCCGACTGACGAGTGCCACGCCCTCTTCCTCTGCCACGCCCCCTCACACCGGACCCTCGCCGTTGTCCAAAACCCCTCCCCTTCCTCGACTCTCCTCCCGACCTCTCACGAAAGGAGGGAGGGGGTACTCGACATACACGGAATCGGCTCGTCACTCTCCGATTCGGCCCCACTGGCGCCGGTATCGCTCGGTTTGAAGTCGGGGATCAGCTTCGTCATCAACACCAACCTCCGATAGCAAAGGGTGGTGTTGCTTGTAATCACTTTATTCCTCCTCCGAATCGCTTCATTCCACTTCTTTGAAGTCTTCGTCATCGCTTTCACGGTCTCGGATAACTTCTTGAAGCACTTCAAGAGCATTAGATCGTTTGAAAACGGCACGCGCCTGATCGAACTGCCTGCTCAACTCGCCATCTTCAACCGAGAATAACTCTCCGAACTTTGCTGAAGTTATTGACCGAATGGACGCGAGCCGGTCAGTCAGCTGACCCGCGAAAGGGAAGAAACCGTCCTTTAGGGTCCTGCAACGTTTTAAACCATTTTTTTCTCCTTGCCTCCCTTCTTTAAATCGCCGAATTTTGATGATGAAATTATCTCGAACGCCGTTCGAGCAAGGGCACACAGCTTTCCCGAAACCATCTCGAACGCCGTTCGTGCCAGGGCAGTCAAGGGGTTAATCACAGCTAAATCAATGCCTCCCATTAAAGTTTTGCTTTGAGAGTTTGCAGATCCATGGCCAATATCTATTGTGATGCTGATGATGACTATCCTTACCATGGAAGTTTTTAATGTATACATTCATTCAGTGTTGCATCAAACAATGACATGGACATCTCCATCACACACACTTTCAACACAGATAAATTACTACATTATTTTCGTCTAAGGAAATATTTCTTGATTCATGATAAGCATGGGCGAGCAGACACATACACAGACAGGTGCACAGACAGACTAACAGACTCACTAGAAACACAGACACACATCCAGCACATCACTTACATACATCTTCCTATCACCGACACAGTCGTCGCAGAAAACACGGACATTCTTACCTGGTGATTTTCTATCAATAATAGTCATCACAGACAACAACAGGGACATTCTTAGTTGGTGATTTTCTGTCAATGACACAATTGTCACAGACAACAACAGGGACGTTCTTACCTGGTGATTTTCTATCAATGACAGTCGTTGCAGGCAACAACAGGGACATTCTTACCTGGTGATTTTCTATCAATGACAGTCGTTGCAGGCAACAACAGGGACATTCTTACCTTGTGATTTTCTATCAATGTCACAGTTGTCGCAGACAACAACAGGGACATTCTTACCTGGTGATTTTCTGTCAATGACACAGTTGTCACAGACAACAGGGACATTCTTACCTTGTGATTTTCTATCAATGACACAGTCATCACAGACAACAACAGGGACATTCTTACCTGGTGATTTTCTGTCAATGACACAGTTGTCACTGACAACAACAGGGACATTCTTACCTGGTGATTTTCCCGCCCTGCTTCATCGTCCACCATGATCTGTTCCTGTCGTGCCAGCAAAGCTTCGAACTGCTGACCCAGCGCAATCCTTCGCTCCAGCTCTCGCTCAAGGGCAGACAGTTTTCTGTCGTAGTGAGCAAGATCTGCGTCTGTGGCCAGTGCCGATTTCCCATTCAGATTCATCTTTGCCGCCCACAGACCTGTAGATAAAAGAAAACGTCACACTGATTTGGTGACTGGTACAGACCTTGGCGTGCACTGAACTTGTTCTCAGTAGATCTAGGATCAAAGATGCTGTACAAACACATCAATCAAAACCACAAAAAAAGTATCTCATCAAATGTATAATTTGGACTGATTTTTTCAACAACCTGGCATTATCATTTTGTTTATAAGTCACTTGTTCAGTTTTAAGAAGAAAAATATTTTTTAAAAAAAAGCATCTCAAACAATTAAGAGCTTCAAGTCTTATCTGAAACTCCTTTCAAGCTACATCTTAACTCTCTTTTCCCTAAAATGAAATCTTCTCTTTCCTTCAAGCCACATCTTAAACTCTCTTTTCCCTAAAGCAAAATCTTCTCTTTCCTTCAAGCTACCCCTTCAACTCTCCTATCCTTCAAGCCATATCTTAATCCAACATCAGTAGCCAGAGAAGAGGCATCAGACCACAATATCTGAAAGGTGTATTAGAACATAATTTGTGACACTGTAAACATCAACAGAATCTCTTTCACAGCCGCAGGGTTGCAGTGGTCACTTCTGATGTGAATGAACAGATCATGAAGCGACACAGACATGGCCTACCATGCATCTGATGATCAGTGCATACCAAGGTTTACTGTTGGGTGTGAACAAATGTACAGGGCAGACAGGATCAGCATCTCGCTTTGCTTTCCCATTATTTTGCCTCTGTCACAGTCCTGTTCCTGTGTGCAGGTCCTTTACCACTTCTGGGCATCACATGGGAGCCTTGTTCAAGTGGCTGGGGTGCCCTTTCAGGTCATGATGCATGTGAGCTCGTTGTTGTCCCCTGTTCAGCAAGGTTGGCCCACTGCCTGCATGCAGCCTTTGCCCACATGTGAACCACCATGTGCGTGCTTCAAACGTGACATTTTGTCAGTGCCAGAGTGTGGCAGACAGCCAGCCAACCAGTGAACAGAAAGCAGACCAACAGCCAATCAGATCAGCAGGACATGGTGAATGCCTTCAATACGGGCAATGGAATCTAGCTAGTACATGGTGAAGATACTGGGACCATTTCCACAGCTGGGCCAGCCCCCGGCCAAACAGTTGCATTTAGCTTGCATTGTCCAGACTAGGCTGTTTACCGGCCCTGCTGCTTAAATGATCCACTGTGGACCACTGCAGGCCACATTCCACTTCCTACATAACAGCTGAACTTCTGCTGTATGCCTGAAAGTAATCCTACAAGCCTAACTGCAAATGTGCCATGCTGTGTGGCGTACCATGTCTGCCACGCAAAGCCATGCCTCCTAATTCTGGTCGATGTGTAAACCGACCTTTTCATTCCCTCCCCTTGCAAGCCCACATCTCTGTGTGAAAAACAACATGCATTTCACTAAAGGAAGGTCTCAATAACTTACTGAAAGCAAGAGAATAAAACAATGCTCTCTGCAGTGTGTAAGCCTGCTTCAGATGGTCTTCAAACAATACCTTTCAGTGACTCAGTCTGGTTGGCGATGCGCTGATACATCTGTTTGACGTTGTCCTTGTGCTGGCCAATGGACTGCGTCACACTGCGGGACTGCTTGGACAGCGTGTCATACAGCTGTTTGCTGGAGAATCCCTCCAAGTCCACTTGACGATCATAGTCCCAGAACTCGTCATTCTTCACTTCCACGGCACCGGCTGAAATCAGGAAGACTTCTTACAGTGTCTTTTTACGGTGTCTGGCCTGAAGGGACAGGAATACCTTCAGTACTCTCACCACTTAAAAAACACTTTTAGGTGAACTGAAACAGCCTTGTACACGTAGACAGGAACACACAGGTGCTGACTGATTCACTGAATTAGTAAAATAACTTGACACTCTACTTGGCCTTTCTTTCTAAAATTATACAAAAAGGGATGCATGAGTGCAGTTACAATAATAGTAACAAATTGTTTGTATGAAGTGAGCTTTTGAAAACTCATTGCATCACACATGTGTGAACACATCCATCCATTCCTCCATGCATCCCTTCCCTGTCCTTTCCCAACTTCCCTTTCACGTACACACACAAACACACACACACACACACACACACACCACACACACACACAAATACATAAACATCAACTGCATTCACATACAGTTAAGCACCCTGGCAACAACGAAGTCCACACAACAGTGCGTATTCCAGATGGAGGAAAACTGGTTTTAACCAACACATTCTGAGTTTGGAAATCTTCTATAATCAGCAGACAGAGAGCGCCACAAGGTGGGATCAATCAAACTGAACGCTCTCTTGCCAACAGTTTTCAGACTGCACCAAGAATTTCACAAAGTTCTTTTTTTTTCAGTACATACACGAGCATGCTCACCCCCTACACCTCCCACTCTTCCTTCACAGTGATTTTTTCATTACCATCCAGAATTGCCAGCTGTCCAGAGCCGTCGTTGTCCAGCGGCGCCCCAGTGACCACCCTCAGGTTGCGGTGATACTTCCTCACTGGGTACACACCGACCCCCTTGCTTGCGTAGTCGTCAAAGTTGTAGTGCTGTGTCACGAAGCGATAGAAGGGGTACAGGTACGATGTCTTGGACCACCCGTAGCGACGGAACAGTATCTAAACAGAAAACAGATATGCCAGCTCATAAGCAAAAATCTGTCAATCAAAGTTTTGAGAGTGTGGACAGAAATACTGTTTAATGCCACCATAACATTGTGACAGCCCAGAGAAGCTTGTCAAGCTGATCAAAATTTCTACAAGTTGTCAACTAAATCATGAAGCCCACCATGTCTGGATGAAGAATGGGAATCCAGTGCATACTTTGGAAATGCCTAGCTGTCCTATACTTATGGAAACGACTAGCTGACCTATGCTTATGGAAACGCCTACCTGACCTATACTTATGGAAACGCCTAGCTGACCTATACTTATGGAAACGCCTAGCTGACCTACACTTATGAAAACGCCTTGTTGACCTATACTTATGGAAACACCTAGGTGACCTATACTTATGGAAACGCCTAGGTGACCTATACTTATGGAAACGCCTACCTGACCTATACTTATGGAAACACCTATGTGACCTATACTTATGGAAACGCCTAGGTGACCTATACTTATGGAAACGCCTAGGTGACCTATACTTATGGAAACGCCTAGGTGACCTATACTTATGGAAACACCTAGGTGACCTATACTTATGGAAACGCCTAGTTGACCTATACTTATGGAAATGCCTAGTTGACCTATACTTAGCAGACATCTGGTATGATTATCTCACGGCCATCAACTAATGCAGGAGAAACCATTGAACCTGCAACTGTATCTTCCAAGTTGCTATCAAACTTCAGACCAGTACAACAAATACAGATCCAGTAAAACTGGATGGAACAGCACTTTAGGAGTTGGAAGCCTTCACCTATCTGTCCAGGTTCACTGACACTCAGGGTGAGAGCACTGGAAACATGGAGGGTAACCACAGCCACAAATAAAAACAGAAAGACCTTTATGAAAGGTTGCTTAAAGACAGATGCTCACTATCCACTGGTCTGGCACTATTATTAACACTTAACCCCAGGACAGAACTGACCAGTAACCTGCAGAAGGAGAAATAAAAGGAAAAAAGATGGTGCTGGACTGGTCATACACTAAACCATCTAGCAGCAACATCATAAGAAAGCTCCTCACTTGGAACGCCCAAGGCAAAACGAAGAGAGAGCACCCTAAGAGCACCTGGCCTTGAGACCGTGAGGTGGATATCAGACATCAGGCAGATGGAACCAGATGGAAAGGACGACCCAGCACAGGACTGTGACAGACTGCCTGGGCAGGCTATGCTTTGGGAGGACTGACCGGCCATTAAAACACAAATCAATACAGGTATCATCAATGAACAACTCCATTCAAAAGGGCCTTTTCAAACTGTAACATTAGTAATAAATTCCTTGTTCCTCATTACAGGGAAAAAAAGAAGCTTGTACATAATTTTGAAACAAATTACAGCTGCGAACATTCTGAGACATAACGACAATCAAGCTATTGTATCAAACAATGTAAAGTCTGCAGTTAAGGTGAAAGATGTGTTGGATACGAAAGGTGCCTTATGGTCCATTATTAAACACAAGATCAGAAAACAAATAAATACAGGAACCAGTGCGAATCTCCCCCATCCATAATTGCTCACCAGGAGGATGATCATGATGATCATGGCCAGGAAGGCGGATGCCAGGAGGATGAAGATGATGACCCAGTCAGGCTCCTTCAGGATGTCCTGGTTCACAGAGATGCCGTGGCCACGATGGAGCTGGTGGTGGTGGGAAAGAACGGACCTGTTGTCGAACACTGAGCATTCTGTGCCATCACTCGTACATACTGCAAGCAGAAATATGGGCACAGTCGGTTATTAACTCATCTGGTGACTACTGGGCAATTCTGCAGTCCCTTACATACACTGCTTACAGACAGAGTCGATAATTTATACCGAACTGAACGATACGTAACATCACAGTTAAGGGAATCATTTTAGTCAATTAACATTACTGACTACAAATACAACTTGCTGTGTCAAAGTTTTCGTGCTAAAAGCTTGTTAAATGGAAGTAAGTTGTACCAAAAGCCTGTCATATGGAAGTCTATTGTTCCAAAAGTGAATGGTACGTAAGCCAGTAGTACTAACAGCTTGCTTTATGAAAGTTAGATTGAAAGCTTGTGGTATGCAATCTGTAGTTCCAAAATGGAAGTCAGCTGCACCAAAGGCATGTTGTATGGAAACAGACTGCACCCAAAATCTGCTGTATAGAAACAGATTCTACCATATGCCTTGTGTATGGAAACATATTGTACCAAAAGCCTGGTGTATGGAAATAGATTATACCAAAAGCCTGCTGCATGCAAACAGATTATAGAACAAGTCTCATGTACAGAAATAGATTGTCTCAAAAGCCTGTTACATGGAAACTGGTTGCACTAAAAAGGTTGTATTGAAAACAGTCATACAAAAGCCCTTTATACCAAATCCAGTTGTAGCAAAAATCTGCTGTATATAGGCTGGGTTGCTAAAACCCTGTTGATTCAAGTTGATTCTTCTGTAGAACTGATTATAGGAAATACTCCTTCATTCCACGTACCATCAGAGACTGGAACTCTTTAAAACCCCAAGCAGTCTCTGCTCCCACCCTCGAGGCATTCCTCTCGAGAGTGCATGCCCCCAGTGATGTGTGTGTGTGTGTGTGTGGTGTGTGTGTGTGTGTGTGTGTGTGTGTTTTTTGCTGTGCGTATTCTTCCTCCAAAAGTGACAGCAGCCATCAAAATGTTGATGTTGGTCGCTCAAGGGCAGAAGAAGAAGATTGTACTGAACCTTGTTTTATCAAAATAAAAGCCTGATACAATACAGCTGATTGGGGGCGGGCCCGCTTTTGCGCGGCCCGCTATTGCGGGGACCCGCTATTGCGCGGGCCCGCTATTGCGCGGCTAACCCTAACCCTAACTAACTGTCGCGCAATAGCGGGCCCGCGCAATAGCGGGCCCACGCAATCGCGCAATAGCAGGCCCGCGCAATCGCGCAATCATAGCGGGCCCGCACAATAGCGGGCCCATGCAATCGTGCAATAGCGGGCCCACGCAATAGCGGGCCCATGCAATCGTGCAATAGCGGGCCCGCGCAATAGCGGGCCCGCGCAATCGTGCAATAGCGGGCCCGCGCAATAGCGGGCTGACGCCGCTGATTGTGCCAAAACCCTTTTGTGTCAACTTTGGACGTGCCAAAAAGCCTTCTGTAGTAAAGCCAGCATACCTAAAGCCTGATGTGTTCAAGTTTGTTGCATACGCCTCTTGTACTCAAACATTATTTTTTTCCAACGAATGTTCTTCTATGAGTCAGAAACTCACTGCTTTCAAAAAAAAGTTTCATTTATACCAAACCAGATTCTATCTTTCCTCTGAACATCAATATCACAATATTACATTCTCTAAGACTTCATTTCTTTTTCTCGCACCATTTTAGACTATTCTGTTACCCTGCACCATTTTCGACTGTATTTCCTTTCATCTTACCACTACAGACAGTATTTCTTTTCCTCTCATCATTTTAGACAGTGTTTGTTTTCCCCCTCACCGTTTCAAATCCTATTTCTTTTTCAATCCCCATTTTACATTGTAATTCTTTTCTTCTCCACATCTTTTGACAAAATTTCTTTTCCTGTTCCCATTTTAGACTATATTTCTTTTCCCTGCATCTTTTTTGTAAATGGCATTTCTTTTCCCTGATCTCATTTAATTCTATTTTTCCTCACCATTTCAGGCTCTATTTAATTTCCTCTTACCATTAGAAACAGAATATCTTTCCCTCAAACCATTTTAGACTGTATTCTCTCCTACTCATCATTTTACACTGCATTTTTCTTCCTCTCACCCTTTAGATCATTTCTTTTTCTCTCTCTCTCTCACCATTTTCTGGTTGATGTCGGTGCTGAGGTAGAAGACGTAGACTCCAGGGTCGGTGAACTTGTAGGCAAAGAGAGTGGTGGAGGTGGCCACCTGAGACTGGGCCTCCATCAGGGCACGGAACCCACCGTAGTCAAACTGCGAGTTGGTGTTGTACAAGTTGTTCCTGGAAGAGATGAACACTTCATTATCATCATCATCATCATCATAAGCATCACCATCATCATCATCAGGGCAGGGCACTCTCCATAGTCACACATAGTGTGTGTGTGTGTGCGTGTGCGTGTGCGTGTGTGTGTGTGTCAATATGCACCCTCGTTTGTAGATGCATGGTACTTATTGCAATATTCATCTTCTTATTGGTTTCATTTATGTTTTCGTTAACCTTTTATGCATTTGTAAGTGCTTAGGGCTTATGATGTAAGATTAAGCGCCATAAATAATCATCATTATTATCATCATTATTATAAAATGAGAGCTGGTGGTGAACAGATTGTTCCTGAAAGAGATAACATTCACCGTCAGGGAATAGTGCCTGTCATAGTCAGACTGAAAGTTCCTGAAAGAGATACACATTCACCGTCAGGGAACAGTGCCTGTCATAGTCAGATACACATTCACCATCAGGGAATAGTGCCTGTCATAGTCAGACTGAAAGTTCCTGAAAGAGATACACATTCACCGTCAGGGACAGTGCCTGTCATAGTCAGACTGAAAGTTCCTGAAAGAGATACACATTCACCGTCAGGGAACAGTGCCTGTCATAGTCAGATACACATCACCGTCAGGGAAAGTGCTGTCATAGTCAGACTGAAAGTTCCTGAAAGAGATACATTCACCGTCAGGAACAGTGCCTGTCATAGTCAGATCACATTCACCGTCAGGGAATATGCTGTCATAGTCAGATACACATTCACCGTCAGAATAGTACCTGTCATAGTCAGATACACATTCACCGTCAGGAATAGTACCGTCATAGTCAGATACACATTCACCCTCAGGGAATAGTGCCTGTCAAGTCAGATACACATTCACCGTCTGGGAATAGTATGTCTAGTCAGATACACATTCACGTCAGGGATTAGTACTGTCATAGTCAGATACACATTCACCGTCAGGGAATTGTACTGTCATAGTCAATACACATTCACGTCGGGAATATACCTGTCATAGTCAGATACACATTTCACGTCAGGGAATAGTACTGTATAGTCAGACTGAAGTTGTGCTGCAAATGTTGTTCCTGTGAGGGACAAATCTATATGGTACTGCCGAGTTCTTTTTCTCTCTGTCTCTCTCTCCGATCGTTCACTCACGTACACAACACCCACACACACACACACACACACACCACACACACGTGCATACATGCTTCTTGTGTCACAGAAATTGAGCAATGTCAGTGTACTTGTTGTCTTTTTGGTCAACACCACTCTTATCTTTGAATGGTCATGTCTGATCACAAACTATCTTTTTTTCTAAAGTTTCAAACTCTTGTTTCGGTAAATAAAACACATAAAATTATATATTGTTTTCAAAATGGGATAGGTGTATGGCATGATCTACTTACAAGCACACTGATCTCTAGGGAATTTTGGTGTCAATTTTCATTTATGACTGATGAAACCATTTCCAATTTGCTTCCAGACTAACCTACAAATGGGACAAAAAGCAACTGTTGCCTGCAATTAGTGAAATCATTCACTGATATTAGTATGCATATTCTCAATGTAAACACCATTCTTTGTTTTGACCCAAACATTATTTCCCAAACATTCATCTGAGAAGCCTGATTCAGCAAAAGAGTACAGCATGTAGAACTACGTTTGCTCTTTTTCGCAGAATGATCACGCAGACTCTGTTAGCCCTAAGAGATGTGTATACCTACCTGTCGTAAATGGGATAATAGGTGTTGCTGACAGAGAAGAACATGATTTCTCCATAGTTCAGGCAGACCGTTGGATTGGCAATGCCAGAGAAAATGGAGCCATTGACGGAAGAAGTGGCCAGCAAGCGACGTCGAGAGGTAATAAAGCCAGTGGTATCATTGCCAGAGTAGTTACCCTTGGTGTTGGTCTCTATCAAAATCAGCAGCTGAAACACAGAAGCAGATGAAGTTGGTGAACTGAACATCAGTTTGAACCAGTGTGAGGTGCTGAACAACCAGTTTCATTTGTAAGAAAAAACACAAAACAAACACAAGAAATTCCTGTGCCTGGAATTGTGAATTCATCATGAACTGAGGTTTAGTGATGTAATGTCATGATTCTTTACAAGACTGGACTTCTCTTCTAAATGTTATATTTAATGAGCCTGTGAAATTTCAGATAAATTTCATACAGCTGTGCAAGGGTACTTTCCAAGCAGTTCACATTTCAGTTTCAAGCTAAATACTTTTGTTGAAAAGAAGATGATTAAACAGTGAAAACTCTCACGCAGTACCCCGTGTTTCTGGGACACTTATCTCTTTGTCTACACTATTAGATTTATCTCCAAAGTAAAGATACAATCAAAATCTAAAGATACAATCAAAATGTAAATATACAATCAAAATCTAAAGATACAATCAAAATCTGAAGATACAATCAAAATCTAAATATGCAATCAAAATCAAGATCTAAAGACTTCTTGCTGGTTATTATTTGAAGATTCTTCTGCACATCATTAATACTGTTAACCAAGTTGGCTTTTCTACACAAAGAAATTATTACTTATGCTCCACCACTCCATTTCCCCAACGGTCTCTTTACAAACAAGCAACGTCATCCTGCAAGTTCACCTGTGAAGGGTCGGCATTGTAGACGCCCAGGAAGCCGGCCTCACTCATCTCTACCAGACTGACCGACACTTCGCTGTTGTCCAGGTTTTCACACTGATCTTCGGTCAGCACATTGCGAGCGTTGATGATGCTGAGAGCACTGGATGCTGGAATCTGATCCTGAAGACAGACACACCCTCCACTTCAGAGATGAAGGCGTTTTTTCTGTGAACCGTCTATTGTTTGCATCATACACCTTTGTATCCATTGGCATCTACTGCAGAGGCCAATTTGAGTACACTTCATATCAGTTTCCTCTGTGCATGTTAATAAAGTGTCTCCAAGTAAAACAACCAACATAATGTCATGCTGCCATTTTCTTGTCCATAATCTTAGAACTTGGCAATAAATACAAAAAATAAACAAACAAAAGAAGGTGTGAAGAAACGCTTCTGTAATATAAACAGACAACTGAATCTGAAATCAGCATATCTTCTACAGACGTGACAGGTGACAGATACACACATACATACTATAATTATATATATATATATATATATATATATATATACATAAAGAATAAAAGCAGAACACACAATGCCAGTAAGAACTGACAGGCATGGTGCAACCATTTTCATATTTGTAGGCTTGTTATTTGTGAAAACTGAAGAATATTTGTCAAATTTGTCTGTTTCCTGTTGTGTACTAAGTGGGTGTGACTTTGCACCTTGCTGTGTGTGTGTGCGTGTCTGTGTTTTTCACCTGTTTTCAGTGATGGTGCACTCTGTGTCAGTCTAAAAAAAATTGTTATCTACCAAAAGAAAAATTTCCCCATTCTATTCATGTTGTCCTAAAATCATGTTGTCCTAAAATCATGTTGTCCTAAAATCTTGTTCTTCTTTTCTCTTTAATCTGCAAAGAGTTGTCACTGAGGCGCTGAACTGATGAATTGTTCACCAGATGCCGTATTTACAAACTGCTAGAAAGCTCGATGTATGGAAAGAATGGGAGACTGTGAACATGGAATTACTGGTTGTCTGGAAAAAGATTTCCTTTAATATTGTTAAAAAAAACTCTGTACTTCCCAAACTTGCCGGTGTGGTAGATCTGTGAGCAGCAGCAACAACACATATTAATGCAAACATGATTCTTTTTTTTCTGCAAACTTTTTCAAACTAACGAGATCTGCCGATGACAGCCTTACATTAACTGTGTGCTGTGGCTTTACAAACTAACAGCTTCACCTGAATGACTTGAGGGAGACATTTGTTTGAGACTGTGCTATTTCAATCAGCTCTACAGCAATTCTTAAGGAAGGCATGGAAAGCTTTCAATAGTATGCACAGTATCTTTTGTTCTCATAGTTAAATGATTCAAGACACACAACACAATTCACTGTGAATGGCATCATTAATACAGGAGAACCAATGGTAGTCCCTGGCTATATTGAAAAAAATATATATATGCACGAGAGACATGAAAGCTCTTGGTACTGATGCCTTCTTCTTCTTCTTTTGCGTACGCAGGCTGATACTCCTGCGGACACTCCCTGTATAGTCAGGTAAGTATTAAACCCATCTGCCCAACAAAGGGAGTGGAGTTTTGTGTGTATGACCGTTTTTTATCCCGCCATTAAGGCAACCATACTCCAACTTCGGGGAAGGTGCATGCTATGTGTAACGTGTCATCCATACCAACAGCCAAACTGGCCTTCTCTTCCGGAAGTTGTGATGGGGTTTTACGTGTGTGCAAGATGTTGTGCATGCATTCACACACGGAACCTCAGTTTATAATCTCATTTGAAGGACTGTATGGGAAATGAAGTCAGAATCAATGTTAACTCCGAGGGAAAAATCCCTGGAGATTCGAACCTGCAACCCCAGGATTACGAGTCCGGTGCTCTAACCGCTGAGCTATTCTGGCCCCAGTACTGATGCCAAGCCCTGCGGGGGAGCCGACCACTCAAGATAGAAAGTCCCTAAACCAACAGCTCAAGACTGGGCAAGAGAAGCTGTTGAGTGCAGCAGAAACTAAGAGGGCAAGCAGAACGGAGCATGGCGACGCCAACAGACTACCAGACACTACACACCAATGCCACCAAGGTGAAAGAGACTGATCGGAGCATGGCGACGCCAACGGGACTACCAGACATACACACCAATGCCACCAAGGTGAAAGAGACTGAAAAAGCGCATGGCGACGCCAACAGACTACCAGACACTACACACCAATGCCACAAGGTGAAAGAGACTCCACTCCTGTATCAGTCTGCACAGTCATGGCCGATTTTGCTCTAGCTCTAGGGTTATGTGTTTTTAAAACCGTTTCAGTACCGGACCAAAAGATAATGACTGTGTATCAATTTACCAGTAACTTTACAGAAACATGCCCCACCCAACAAAAACAACATCCAAAACATACGCAAACATATACACACACACAGACAAACGCATTCCTACACCAGGCATGAAAGTGACCAGCAGTTAAAAAGGCTGAAAAATCGGGGGGGGTCTGGGGGCCACCGTAGGCCCCCAGTGGGGCCCAGGGGCAACGCCCCGGTGGGGGTCAGGGGGCAGGCCCTTGAAGCGAAGCTTTTTTATGAAATAAAGGCCTAAAACTGCAAAAAAAAACCCCCCTATTTCAGCGCTGTTAAGAAGGGCAAATAAGCCACATTTTCATTTTTTCAGTAATGAAAAAATACTTCAAAAGTTTCATATAATAATATACTTTATATGTGCATACTGACTCATTCACTCGCATTATTTTGTGTTATTTTATTTTTACTTTTTAACATGCGCGCTGGGGGACCTACTCGTTTTTGAGTGAACCAGTATTTTAGGAAGAAGAAAAAGAAAACAATGAGGCAGCCTTCATCACAACATTGATTCAGTCGGTCAATCTTTCCACAGGGAAAACACAAAATGCAGCGCCTTTTTCGTCAAATTTTTGCGAAACACATCGCCAACTCGAACATCGTCCACTTCCTGGTTGCCAGTCCCACCTCCAATCGTTTCTCATCCCTTTTTTTTTTGGCGTGAAATCGCGACGCGCTTGACAAACTTCGGCCCAAATTTTAAAGATGTCCGACGTTCAACAGGCGCGAAAAGACGGATGTTGATTGACGGCGGAAAATGACCGGTTGACTCTTTTGAGAATAACAAATTGTCCAAATGGGAAATTTGCATCGACGAAAGTTTTTTTCAGGATTTTCTTTTCTTTTTCTTTTTTTTTGGGGCGGCACATTTTTTTGGGGGGCGGCGCAGATGAAAAAAATGGGCGGAAAATCCGCCCTTTGGGGACGAATTTCATGCCTGCTACACTGACAGATTTGTACACAGGCGTGTTTTCTTCTGTGCTCTTCCCCTCCCCGTCCAGATCCATTTCCACTCACCAGAGTGTTGTTGTTGGTGTCGCGGACATGGAGATAGGGCTCCGGGGTGAGCCAGCACACACAAACGTCAGGCGATACTCAGACAGCTTGCGCACTGGCGGTCACAACACCCTTTTCCTCAGGTCATCCGCTCGGCACAGACACAGGCCCAACAATCGTCATAGCCACTTTAGTCCGCAAAAGATGCACACACCTCCTGCAAGGCAAACGTATCAATGTATACTTAGTGGTAGGTTTTGTGGATCTGAGATGTTATGAGAAATGTGTATCTGTCACACTGTTCTTACATAAAGGCAAGATTTTAACCCATTCCAACCCCCTCGCCTCTTCTCTCCATTCCCCCCCCCCCTTTCCCAAATCCCTCCCTCCATCCCTGTGATCACAGATATTTCTGGCTGTTTTACTCATTTCCTACCCCCTCCCCCTTTCACCTCTCCTCCTGCCCACCCCCTGCAATGGTCTCTGTTTCACCTCCCCCCATCCCCCTCCCACTTCCCATGCAGCAATGGTTTGACATACATGTCATCATATTCATACCCTTAAACCCATTTTGAATCATGACGCAGCATTGCTTCGCAACACTGTCACACGGAAAAATGTGACTAACATGACTGTCTAGCACAAAAACGATTCTCTCTTGATCTACTGACTATGCTAATTAAGTCATCACGCCAAATTTGGAGATGAAAACTGGATTTGATTAGGTAACAAGACAGACAACCAGACACACAGAATGTACTCTCTATATATTTATTTAGATACATATATTTTGTAAAAGTGAAAAACTTCATTTTTCTCACGGAATGTATAGTGACACTCACATTTGAGCACAGGGACTGGAACTCGGAATCTGAGAGGCAGCGCCATCCTGGTACCTGTAGGATCCCTCGTCGCACAGGGCATACACAGTCTTGGAGCAGTCCTTCTGCCCATCGACCTCCACATAGCCAGGCAGACAAGGACATGACTTGTCACTCACCTGCAACACACAGCAACAGGTGCCCATGACAAGCACTGCCAAGTCATCCTTGTCAGCACTGGATACCGAAGCCCACCCACCTCAAACCCCCCCAACCTCTTTCAGAGGGTGGTCATCTTGATTGGTGGTTATATGATTGATGGAACACAGACGTTTGGGCAGTCAGGCAATGTTGTCTGTAACTACTGAAAAAACATCTTCTTGCTGGGCACACACCACGCTAGACTACCAATATGGCAGCCAACATTCAGGTCTGTAGCAGCCTCTGTGATCTGATGGTTAGCACTGTGGGCTATGCCTCGAGAGATCAGGTCGAGTTCCATTAAAGGCAAATATCTGAGGGATGGTGGGGAGTAGGAAGAGGAGGGGTGGGGGGTCATTGGCTGTTATCAGAATGAAGTGTGCTATGGGTCCAGTGGGGAGGCTAGAACCACACATTTGCTGTTTACCTACTTCATGGCGGTGTCTCCACAGCTATCACTAAAAATTTCATGTCCAGCGCTGAGGTGTCTGTATCTCTAAGGTCTGGTTGATATTGGGGATATCTAATGAATGGACATACAGAGTACAGCACTGTCATATAATGTTACAGCATAAATGAACTCTATGTCATCATCCTCTTTGATTGATCAGAAAGGAAAAGAAGCCTCAAATTCTGTGGGCCTTTATGCCGTGTTCTGCGATGACCTCATTTCTGGTTTCCTCTCCACATCCTCACCCCTGAGCGTTTGTGTCAAAATAGTTCACATCAGCATGATCATGGGACTGTCTTTGGATGGACCTGCTGGTGTCCTCAAGGAAGGGGAAGCTCACTCTTGCTGAACATGTGTCTAATCAATTACCATTGTCAATCTGTGGTTTAATGTATGGCGTCCTTCAGATGATGGATCAGAACAGGCATCACTGAACACCACTAAAATGATTCAGCAACAGTGCAGTATCTCCTTTGGAAGGTTGCCTCATCACGATCTTATATTCTTGTTCCCTGTGGATTGCTAGCGGTGTGAGGGTGCACTGGGCAGCTAGAATCAGTAATGTGGGCATCATGCCACTGCTGTGGTGTGAGGGTGCACTGGGCAGCTAGAATCAGTAATGTGGGCATCATTCCACTGCTGTGGTGTAAGGGTGCACTGGGCAGCTAGAATCAGTAGTGTGGGCATCATGCCACTGCTGTGGTGCAGAGGATGGGACAGCCAAAAACAAAAAAAAGTACTTCTGTCATTTCCTGAGATAATATCTCACTGAACATACATCAAACCAAGCTGACGAAGGCAACATGAGTCAATATATCGCCCAAATTATTATAAGACAAATGAACTATGCAAGCACTTTTTTTTCACAGTCATTCGACTCAATTTCTTTTTCTGAATATTCATCCATAAAACATTATATGTCTCCTAAATATTAAGAATTCATCTGTTCAAAACAATAAACCTAATCAACTACATTTTAGAGCACACTGACAAACAGTTTTATTAATCACTACATCCAATATTAATGTTCCTGATTCTACAATCAGGAAGAACACGAGTGTTTGTTTTCAGAGATTTGGTGGACACGAGTGTTTGTTTTCAGAGATTTGGTGGACACGAGTGTTTGTTTTCAGAGATTTGGTGGACACGAGTGTTTGTTTTCAGAGATTTGGTGGACACGAGTGTTTGTGTTCAGAGATTTGGTGGACACGAGTGTTTGTGTTCAGAGATTTGGTGGACACGAGTGTTTGTGTTCAGAGATTTGGTGGACACGAGTGTTTGTGTTCAGAGATTTGGTGGACACGAGTGTTTGTGTTCAGAGATTTGGTGGACACGAGTGTTTGTGTTCAGAGATTTGGTGGACACAAGTGTTTGTGTTCAGAGATTTGGTGGACACGAGTGTTTGTGTTCAGAGATTTGGTGGACACGAGTGTTTGTGTTCAGAGACTTGGTGGACACGAGTGTTTGTGTTCAGAGATTTGGTGGACACGAGTGTTTGTTTTCAGAGACTTGGTGGACACGAGTGTTTGTTTTCAGAGACTTGGTGGACACGAGTGTTTGTGTTCAGAGACTTGGTGGACATGAGTGTTTGTTTTCAGAGACTTGGTGGACACGAGTGTTTGTTTTCAGAGACTTGGTGGACACTAGTGTTTGTTTTCAGAGACTTGGTGGACACGAGTGTTTGTGTTCAGAGACTTGGTGGACACGAGTGTTTGTTTTCAGAGACTTGGTGGACATGAGTGTTTGTTTTCAGAGACTTGGTGGACACGAGTGTTTGTTTTCAGAGACTTGGTGGACACGAGTGTTTGTGTTCAGAGACTTGGTGGACACGAGTGTTTGTTTTCAGAGACTTGGTGGACACGAGTGTTTGTTTTCAGAGACTTGGTGGACATGAGTGTTTGTTTTCAGAGACTTGGTGGACACGAGTGTTTGTGTTCAGAGACTTGGTGGACACGAGTGTTTGTTTTCAGAGACTTGGTGGACACGAGTGTTTGTGTTCAGAGATTTGGTGGACACGAGTGTTTGTGTTCAGAGATTTGGTGGACACGAGTGTTTGTGTTCAGAGATTTGATGGACACGAGTGTTTGTGTTCAGAGATTTGGTGGACACGAGTGTTTGTGTTCAGAGATTTGGTGGACACGAGTGTTTGTGTTCAGAGATTTGGTGGACACGAGTGTTTGTTTTCAGAGACTTGGTGGACACGAGTGTTTGTGTTCAGAGACTTGGTGGACACGAGTGTTTGTTTTCAGAGACTTGGTGGACACGAGTGTTTGTTTTCAGAGACTTGGTGGACACGAGTGTTTGTGTTCAGAGATTTGGTGGACACGAGTGTTTGTGTTCAGAGATTTGGTGGACACGAGTGTTTGTGTTCAGAGATTTGGTGGACACGAGTGTTTGTGTTCAGAGATTTGGTGGACACGAGTGTTTGTGTTCAGAGATTTGGTGGACACGAGTGTTTGTGTTCAGAGATTTGGTGGACACGAGTGTTTGTGTTCAGAGATTTGGTGGACACGAGTGTTTGTGTTCAGAGATTTGGTGGACACGAGTGTTTGTGTTCAGAGATTTGGTGGACACGAGTGTTTGTGTTCAGAGATTTGGTGGACACGAGTGTTTGTGTTCAGAGATTTGGTGGACACGAGTGTTTGTGTTCAGAGATTTGGTGGACACGAGTGTTTGTTTTCAGAGACTTGGTGGACACGAGTGTTTGTTTTCAGAGATTTGGTGGACACGAGTGTTTGTGTTCAGAGACTTGGTGGACACGAGTGTTTGTTTTCAGAGTTTTGGTGGACACGAGTGTTTGTGTTCAGAGACTTGGTGGACACGAGTGTTTGTTTTCAGAGACTTGGTGGACACGAGTGTTTGTGTTCAGAGATTTGGTGGACACGAGTGTTTGTGTTCAGAGATTTGGTGGACACGAGTGTTTGTGTTCAGAGATTTGGTGGACACGAGTGTTTGTGTTCAGAGATTTGGTGGACACGAGTGTTTGTTTTCAGAGACTTGGTGGACACGAGTGTTTGTGTTCAGAGATTTGGTGGACACGAGTGTTTGTTTTCAGAGACTTGGTGGACACGAGTGTTTGTGTTCAGAGATTTGGTGGCAATAAAATGCAAGTGGGCAGAAAGAGAATGGAAAGAAAAGGGAGCAAAAAAACCATTCCACATAACATCTAACATCACACACGTGCTCAAAATCCACATAACATCTAACATCACACACGTGCTCAAAATCCACATAACATCTGACATCACACACGTGCTAAAAATCCACATAACATCTAACATCACACACGTGCTCAAAATCCACATAACATCTGACATCACACACGTGCTCAAAATCCCATATCTCAGCACTCAGTGTGGTACCCTCACTCAGCGTGACTGGCGTCATTACCTGGAAATCCCTTCCAGCCCCCACACACAGACACTCGCTCTGTCCCCGGCTCGGCTGCTCAGCTTCCGCACCGCAGATGAAGCATCCGCTCTGAGCCTCGTACGGGTTGTAGTGGTCCACCGCGCACAGCGTACACTCGTCCAGGCTTCCGGCCTCCTCGTTGGGGTTGTAGCGTCCCACGGGGCAGGGGGTGGGGGCCGAGCTGTTCTCCGGACAGTAGTAGCCTGCATCACGAATCATGGATCGCAAATAGGGGACGCAACTCCATGTGTCCAGTTACAGTTATGAATAAGGCATAAATCATGGAATTATAAGTGAAGAGGACACAATTCCACATGTCTGGATATGGCAATGGCTATGATCATGGATACGTTTACCTTGACCAGAGCATGCGGTGATTGATGCTGTACCATATGGGATACAGGGTGGGTTAACGGATGGGTGTGTCTATCATTCTCATTATTTCCCATGACTTTTTGAACCATTTTAAGACACCAGAAAATGACACTGGAACTAGATGAGGAACTACAGGAGATAAGCTCACAACTGCTGAGGTACAGTAACTCATTGACCTGGTAACAGAAAAGTGGCATTATACCACCAGAGCTCAGTGAACTATAACAATGATAATGCCATTTACATTAAGGTATCTGCAAAAACTGGAGCTGAATGAAGTGCTGCCATGACTGAAAGGAAAAGCAAGGGAAATGAACAGCTCTCTGTGTTCAAGCAGTCACAGCTCTGTACAGTACCACCCTAAATCTGGTGCCCACACACAGGTTTGCCGAACACTGTAGCTCTGTACAGTATCACCCTAAATCTGGTGCCCACACACAGGTTTGCCGAACACCGTAGCTCTGTACAGTACCACCCTAAATCCGGTGCCCACACACAGGTTTGCCGAACACTGTAGCTCTATACAGTATCACCCTAAATCTGGTGCCCACACACAGGTTTGCCAAACACCGTAGCTCTGTACAGAACCACCCTAAATCTGGTGCCCACACACAGGTTTGCCAAACACCGTAGCTCTGTACAGTACCACCCTAAATCCGGTGCCCACACACAGGTTTGCCGAACACTGTAGCTCTGTACAGTACCACCCTAAATCCGGTGCCCACACACAGGTTTGCCAAACACCGTAGCTCTGTACAGTACCACCCTAAATCTGGTGCCCACACAGGTTTGCTGAACACTGTAGCTCTGTACAGTACCACCCTAAATCTGGTGCCCACACACAGGTTTGCCGAACACTGTAGCTCTATACAGTATCACCCTAAATCTGGTGCCCACACACAGGTTTGCCAAACACCGTAGCTCTATACAGTATCACCCTAAATCTGGTGCCCACACACAGGTTTGCCGAACACTGTAGCTCTGTACAGTACCACCCTAAATCTGGTGCCCACACACAGGTTTTGCCGAACACTGTAGCTCTCTACAGTATCACCCTAAATCTGGGTGCCCACACACAGGTTTGCCGAACACTGTAGCTCTGTACAGTACCACCCTAAATCTGGTGCCCACACACAGGTTTGCCGAACACTGTAGCTCTATACAGTACCACCCTAAATCTGGTGCCCACACACAGGTTTGCCGAACACTGTAGCTCTGTACAGTACCACCCTAAATCTGGTGCCCACACACAGGTTTGCCGAACACTGTAGCTCTGTACAGAACCACCCTAAATCTGGTGCCCACACACAGGTTTGCCGAACACTGTAGCTCTGTACAGTACCACCCTAAATCTGGTGCCCACACACAGGTTTGCCAAACACCGTAGCTCTATACAGTATCACCCTAAATCTGGTGCCCACACAAGGTTTGCCGAAGACTGTAGTGGATGCCGGAAATACATGAATGGAATCATGCCTCATCGTTTTTTTTTTTGTAATGGTTTCTGACCTCCTTTAAGGTTAATCCACGTCAACCGTATGTTTTCATTTTCAATGTGAATCTGTAAAGTGACAGGATACAATAACATGCAATGCTCTGGAACAAGATAAAACTACCAGCCTTGGCATAAAGCATCTCCAGGTTCATGTCATTTGTGACCGACTTCCAAATATGTATGCGAATTCTTGCACCCATTCATTTTTGCATTTATTAGGCTTAGCCTTTTACGTTCATAGGCAAATAACTGAGTACTCCTAAACACGTTATAAACTGATTCATGCTTATAACTATGTATTTCACACACATACAAACGATTCATGCTTATAACTATGTATTTCACACACATACAAACTGATTCATGCATCAGCCTTCATCTTATCTATCTGCACATTCGTTTCATCTGTTTATTCACTTCTAAAAGTGTCGTTTCATCTGTTTATTCACTTCTAAAAGTGTCGTTTCATCTGTTTATTCACTTCTAAAAGTGAACCCTTCATGTTAAATTGTCTTCCTTTCTCACCTGGTTCATGAACAATCACAACAACATGAACACACTTTAAGAGTTAGAGACTCATTTTTTACCTGGTGGACAGAGATAGGCGTTGGTGGCATTGGGTCCAAGGCACTGGCCAGAGAGCTGCCGTTGGACACGGGGTTGTCAGTGGTTGAGGCCCCTACACACACCACGCCCGCCCGACACGGCAGGCACACAGCACGATTGGGGTCTGCCCCATAGCTGCCAGGCAGGCAGGGCTCGCACGTGTCGTCAAACGTTCCCCGCGGAGAGCCGTCAAACTCCTTGTAACCCAGCGGGCATTTCAGAGGTTCAATGGCACCTGAAGGCCACAGACAGACCAGGCAAAATGAGTAACACAATAAAGAATGAAAGAAGGAATAAATGAATGAATACATACATCCATGAATGAATGAAATGAAGGAACTTTTATGGGTTGGTTGTGATCCGACTTATTTAATTCTGTAAAATTACTTAGCTCGCTGACATAAAAGAAAACTTTTAAAATTCTAGTGTGTGTGTGTGTGTGTGTGTGTGTGTGTGTGTGTGTGTGTGTGTGTGCATGTGTATATGTGTGTGTGTGTGTGTGTTCTAAATGTAAATACTATCTATAATAGTTGGTTATAAACAGTATACCTGGACGAAATTTGCTAGTGATTTTCACTGAGAAATACCATTTCATCAGACCCAACAAAAGATGCTGACAAATCAGCACACAGGTCAAGACTGACCGGCATCAGTGGAGTTACAGTCGTCATGGGAGCCACAGTAGTGGCCCTGGGGACAGCGGATGGGGAAGCTGGACGCCTCTGGACAGTAGAACCCAGGCGGACATGGCACCTGCCCCATGGACATGTTGCAGTAGTAACCTGCCAACAGACAGATGTAACACTGAAAGGTATGCACATGGAACCTGTATTAATAACTTACAAGTCAGTGGAATTTCTTTCCTAAACGGCGTGCAAATTACACAGAGGAGTGCCACACTGTCTGATGAGACTGTCCAATGACATAACTACATTTTTTTTCTGATTTACTAACTTGTATACCTGCACAGCTGGATGGTGTGTTGTAACAGCAGATTTCTCTGTACTCTTCCATTTGTGTCTTTGATGTTTAGCAACCATCTAATTGATTCACCTGTGTATTTACCTTTTAATCAGCATGGCATTCACAACAGTGTGCCACCATCGCAGCAAAACAAGGGAAAACAAGAAGTGGTCCGCTGCTCTTAAAGTGCTCCCCCTGGCACAAAGCAAGGTGATCACATTGCTCCATTGATGTATAATGCTCCATCAGAACAAAGGTGGCCACAATGTTCCATTGATGTATAATGCTCCATCAGAACAAAGGTGGCCACAATGCTCCATTGATGTATAATGCTCCATCAGAACAAAGGTGGCCACAATGCTCCATTGATGTATAATGCTCCATCAGAACAAAGGTGGCCACAATGCTCCATTGATGTATAATGCTCCATCAGAACAAAGGTGGCCACAATGCTCCATTGATGTATAATGCTCCATCAGAACAAAGGTGGCCACAATGCTCCATTGAGTATAATGCTCCATCAGAACAAAGGTGGCCACAATGCTCCATTGATGTACAATGCTCCATCAGAACAAAGGTGGCCACAATGCTCCACGGCAGTCAAACTACTCCAACTGGAGCTCAGCACTCCAGTCCAGGTCTGATGTGTAGTGGTGGTCTAGGGGAGAATATGTCCACTCATGAAGCCAGACGATTCCAGATCTATGGTTCTAATTTTGTTCAAGAACATGTTTTTGACTGCCCATATCCACTGAAGTGATGGTCTGGGTTTTGATTTCTCAGCTGCATCAGCCACTTTGCACATAAACAAAAACTCCAGACACCTGAAAACAGACAAGCACAGACAGACAGACAGGCAGACAGACAGACACACACACACTGTCCATACACACACACAGATAGCCAATAAGAAATGTTGATAGAAAAACAAAACCAAACAGAACGTTGTGGATGGTGCTGTGTGGTGATGACACAATCTGTAAAGGGAGAACACTGCGCTCTTCACACAGCGCCAGTCTCACAGGACGATGACGCCACACAACCCTAGTCTTCCCTCTCACCTGCAGCACACACGGTCTCGTTCCAGGATCCAGGTGGGCAGGCCATACCCGGGTCACACTGGATACCCGGGTAGGTCATGTTGGAGTCAGGGCAGTAGAACCCGGCTGGGCATAGGAAGCAGTCATCGATGTCGCCCCCAGCTATGATGTCCCTGCAAGACGCCCAGATTGCCATGGTTAGTGATGGAGGAAGGCTTCCTGTTCTTTCTTTCATAATGCTTTTCTTCAGTTAACTACTAACAGAAGTGTAAATGATCAGATGACGAGTATCAGACTGAGGTAAATCAAATGACAGACTAGTTAACATTGGTTCTGACTCCATTTCCCATACAGTCCTTCGAATGAGACTATAAACCAAGGTTCCATGTGTGAACGCATGCATAACATCTTGCACACACGTAAAATCCCATTACCAGCTTTCAGAAGAGAAGGCCAGTTTGGCCGTTGGTATGGATGACACGTTACACATAGCATGCACCTTCCCCGAAGATGGAGTATGGCTGCCTTAATGGTGGGATAAAAAAAACGGCCATACACACAAAACTCCACTCCCTTTGTTGGGTAGATGGGATTAATCCTTGCCTGTCTATACAGGGGGTGTCTTCAGGAGTATCAGTCTGCATATGCAAAAAAAAAAAGACAAAAAAAAAAAGACAGACAGACCAGTCAATCAACAATAAATCTATCCATGTGTCCTTTACTCTAGCTTTGCATCTTCACCTGACTAATGATGATTTAGTAGTCTACAACTTCACTTGTTACAGGACTGACTGAACAGTTCACATGCTGTCTCCACGAACAGCACTTTGATTACAAAGGACTAGTCTGTAAGACTCTGTTGTCTTTATGTTGGGGTCCTTCAGTGGGATCACACCCCCACTGTTTGACTGTGAACTAAGAGCCCTGGCTGATGATTCAATCAGGAGCCTGCTTTGAACATGTGCATTTTGTTCTGAGGGCTGGATATTTTTTAGCAGAGTGGGACAGATCTTGAGTTGGGTGTGGTGGTCAGTGGAGAAAGGGGGTGAAGAGAAGGAAAAGGAGGAAGTGGAGGGACGATGGAGCAGGGGGAAGGGAGTTTGCGACACATTTCTCATCCAGCCACAAGATGCTGGGGCAAATCACAGCCATTCTCCACAACAGTATTCTCTGCTCAGCTTCAGGCTGTCATGTCCCTCACTGAACTGACCAGCAATGCAGCCACACTCTCCACACAAAGAGTTTCACCTCAAAGTCTCCATTCACACTGATTCATTCCATGTCACCAACACCTGTGCCCCCTACCTGTATCTTCCAGGCGGGCAGACGATGGCGGCTGAGGTGGCGTTGACACAATAGGAGCCCACAGGGCAGGGGTACAGGGTGTAATTAGCAATACCCGTCACCTCACAGAGGTATCCGGGTGGACAGGGGAGACAAGCGCTCTGGTCTTTTCCTCCCTCCTGGTCATTGTAGGTGGTGACTGGGCATGGCTCTGGGTCCTGGACAAATGACAGACCCTACGATTCAGCAGGGACGCTAGTGACCAAGAGTTTGTTACACTGTAAACCTGATATCTGATCTGAAGTCTCTGTCGTATAAAAAAATCAAAGTTCAAGTCAACTCTGAATTCATAAATACAAACAAACAAAACAAAAAATCCCAACCAACTCTGAATTCATTACATTTATACATGAATACCATTAGATTGTGATCACCATCAACTATTGAGGATTTTCTTTGCAAATTTGTGCTACGTTTGTCTACATCATAAATCAATCGTAAAGAGAGATCTGTAAACTAAGTTTAAAAACCAAAAAAAAAAATCGGTTCTTGTACTCCTCTTTTTCATATCTTTCACATTCTGAAGGCAAAACAAACTTATGAGTGCAGTGTCTTTCACTTTTTGAAAAAAAAAAACCCCACACACACAAACAAAAACAAAAAAAAAAACAATCACTACTGCGCTACACGAGCATTTTTCCACTTGAGATGCAACAGCATGTTACTGTAAACTGCACCTTCTGACATACTCCTCAAACGTAACACCATTGTCACCTTTCTCTGTTAACCGCCAATTCTTCACATCTTGTTTCAGATTGTATACAGTTGAATTCTTTTCCACAATGTGAGAACCAGTTCATGCCACAATGGCAATACAATCACCTCTTTTCACAGCATCGAGACAAAATTAGTGATCTCACCTGTTCTGTTTGCATACGGAGTTCTTTCCCTTAGTTTTCTGTTCTTTCAATTTATTTTGTTTTAAGAAAGAATGTCAATGAAAGAACACTCTGTCCATTATGGCTTAGTGATGGGTGTTTGACTAAGACATGGAATCAGAACTTTTGAAATTTGTTTAGCCAGTTCTTTCCAATTTCAAAATATTGCTCTTCCTTCAACTGTCATGTTGGATTTACAATCTGAACTGGTAATCTGTAATCCCTGGTTCAATGTACAACAAAAATGCTATGTGCCAATCACCAGTTATGATTTACAATCTGAACTGGTAATCTGTAATCCCTGGTTCAATGTACAACAAAAATGCTATGTGCCAATCACCAGTTATCATAGGGTGTTGCTGGGCACTGCTCTGAGCCCTGGACAACCACAGGCACCATTACACACACATACACACACACACACACACACACACACACACACACACGTCTCTATAACTGACAATTCTTAGTTGTCTCTCTTTGCAGGTGGCATGCAACAATGTGCACAGTTGAAATATTTTTGGTGTGCACCTGTGCATTTTGTAGTGCAGAGGTTACATGGGTGGGGAGTCTGTGTCTGTCCCGGGTGAACACTCACTGTCCTGATCAAGCTCCACTACTACCTGTCCTATATCAAGTCAGATCACTTCTATTTTCTCTCTCTGACAACACCAGTGATACCCAGGGTGGTCAGTCACACTGTTGTGATAATGCCTGTCACTGTTGGAAGATCATCTTAGTAATATCGTCAGTGGTCACAAATCTGATATCGTGAGAATCTGAAGTTCGAATAACTGACAGTAACGATAAATGACAATACTCCTCACTTCATTCTGGCTGAATTGGCAGAACTTTGTGATAAAACTGTCTGCAGAAAATGTGCCCAACTGTCAGCTTTAAAACACTGAGCAGTCCAGAATCACATCATCGGCACTACAGAATTACCCTGCTGGTGGATGTTGCTTTTAGTGAGATGAAACAAGAATATCTCCCTTCAAATCATAATAGATACAAAAAGTAAAAAGACAGAGGATTGTTGCAATTTAATGAGCAGCTAGAATATAATGCAGTGTTCGTGACTTTTTCTAAGTTGATTGTTAAATTTTACACACTGATAGAATACAATCCAATATCACTGTCTGTCTCAAATTCCCTGGTCTGCTCTTTTGCTTATGAAATACATCTCATGACTTTTTCTTGTACATACACAGAAGAATGAAGAGCATGCACACCCATTACCACAGACAGAACATTTCATCTCTGTCATATTCCTGATCTGTCATTGTCATTTCGTTCAAAGTGTATAAAATGACAGGCAGTCCCCAGGTCTCACACACAGCGGGAGGAGCAGCAGCCGCGTACCTGTCCGACAGCGCAGTAGTAGCCGGGCCAGCAGGGATGGACACCGTGGAGTTCTGAGGACAGATCCTGCCCGCAGGACAGTCCTGGCACTCGTTGACGTCACCCGCCCCTTCCTTGTCAATGAACTTCAGGCTGGGGCAGGTGAGGGGGGTGGTCGTCCCTGGCAACACACCAAGACTTGGATGTCAGGCAGGCATGGACAGCAATATGAAGCACAGCTCTTAAGGTGTCCCTTAGTATGTAGTGTATCACTTCTGAATTGTGTCTATACATACACACACTAACACATGCCTGTACAAATAAATATACACCCACTTTGATCCTTATCTAGCCTACATTGAGTGGCTGGACTATTACACTAACAAATCTGCTCCAATACATTTATGCATGTTTTAATCTCCTCTCTCTCACCCCAAACAAACACACACACACTCTCTCACTGCCTGTGTCCTCCATGATCATTTTCACACTTCCTAAATTACCACCCAGAATCAATCATCCGTAAAAATGTATGCTTGGGTAAATGAGTGGATATATGACACTGACTGTTTGATTTTCCAATTAGTTTTGTGTCACACATTTGATATACGGAACATTATAAAGCACAAACGGAATGATTAAAAAGTGAGAGCATAAAAATGTGTGCAATGATTACCTGCTGGACAGTAGTAGCCGTAAGGGCAGAGCTGACCGTTGGGAGCGTAGGAGTTGTTGGGGTGGGGATGTCCATGCCGGACACGCAGTAGTAGCCAGCAGCACAGTCTCCGGCCACCCGCCCTCCGGTGCAGTATTTGCCTGTCACAACACGCCCCTTTCACAACACGGCACCATTCCAGCACTGGCTTCAGACATTCTCTTTCTCTCTCTCTCTTTGTTTTTTTTTAAAACCACAAACTGTTTTGGCTGTTTTTAGATCATAAAAATGTTTGTAAGAAAATTTCTCAAAAGTCAGTCAGGCAAAATGAAGTTCATCAGATTTATTTTTACAATTGGAGAACATTTCTACTTTGCCCACATCTTTGTTCAAAACGAGACTAAATCTTTATAATTCTTATTCACAGTCGTTTTTAAATTAAAAGAACAATATTTACCTTCTTAAAACCTATTCTCAGAAACACAGTGAGAAGTTAGGAGAGAGAGAGAGAGAGAGAGAGAGAGAGAGAAGACTGATGGTCATGCAGGGGTGCACATGCGCTTCCTGTGCTCATAGTTACTTCTTTTTGGGCGGTGAGGTGGAGTGGAGGAGGAGGAGCTTCCCACTCTCTTTTCCTCCTCTCTCTCTCTTTGGCTTTCAGATACATTACATAAGAACGCTTTTACAGATCATGGGTTCAGTAGATAAGCACACTTTACAGATCATGAAAAATGAGTGCTTTTACTTGTGATTTAACTTTCAGACAGTTGATTCAACGCCTTCTTTCTTGCGCTGAACTCTGAAGCGATCAAAGCTAAGTGAATTTTCGTTATTTTATTCGTTTGTGTCTTACCTGAAGAAGACCTATGAGGTCGAAACGCGTTGTGTTTTGTCTTGTGACTCGTTTGTCCACGTTTCTCTGGGCGGTTTGCTAACATTTAATTAAGATTTGTTTGAGGCAGTAACAAAATGTTATTGTTTTTTTACAACATTATGACCGTCTTCAAACTCATCATGTGACCTGAAAGTTAAAAAAAGAAAAGAAAAAGAGTAACGAAACAAGTGACCCGACTGACCTGTTTCACACTGTGGACAGTCCTCAGCCTTGACCAGGCCAGTGGTCACGGCGTCGGTGTGCGTGCCATTATCACACAGGATGGGCTCTGCTGTTCCATTGGGGCAGTAGGAGTACGGCGGGCATGCAATGGGCACGCTGGTGTTGGATGGGCAGTAGTTGCCTTCAGTACACTCATTGCAGCCAGTCATGCCCGAGGCATCTTGGTAATACCCTGCCAAAGATGGTGTCATGACAAAGACAATGTTTTCCAGAGTTGACGTCTTGCTGCATGATGTGGTGACCATCTGATTTCAAACATGACATGAAAGATATGAATTTAAGTCAGGCATCAATGGTTGTTCCTGTTATTGCTGCACATTTGAGAGTATTTACTTTCAGCCTGCTCTTGGTCAGAAACCAGGCTCTGAGTGCTTTGCAGTCAAAGCTCTTGTTCACACAGTTGTCTGCCTTCCTGGACAGACCCGACCAGACAGCGACCTACTGGTGCCGAGTGTTCAATGAATCATTGAGTAGAATATCTGTTCACTCAGTTTTTCACTCATTCTTTGATTTTTTTTCATGGACGATGCACGTTATGCGTGCACATGTCGTCCATACCAACATCTCTTCCGAAATTTGGTGATGGGATTTCATATGTGCACAACATATTATGCATTTATTCACATACAGAACTCATTTCATTGTCTCATTTGCACAACTTTTGAGAAATAAGATTTGAACCAACATTAACTCTGACAAAAAATCGCACTATACCTAAACAGAAAGGCAAAGATTCAAACCTATGTTCCAAGTATAACGATTCCAGCACACAAATTCAGCTATTCCAGTTACTGTACTTGTTTATATTGTAGGTATTCATGATTCTTCTGCAATGAGAGTGTTCTTTTGCAAAATGCTGAACATATGTCAGTTCACAGGACATCATCATGTCTTGAGGAAAGGCAGTCACTGTGGTTTCTTCTCTTTGGACTAGTATGTACCAAAGAAAGTAAAATAAGAACGCAGCCCATTCATGCACACAAAAAAGTCAACTCACACACACATACTTACCATTAACCCATCACACACACATACTTACCATTAACCCATTCTCTGCCACAGCATAAGAGCTTTTCTGTATTGCTGAGTGCCGGGGCCAAACTGCAGTAGGTTCACTCATCTGTTCACTACTCATTCATTTATTGAGATATCTCTTAGATTTTTGCATGTTTTTTTCCCTTGTACCCTGTGCTATGATGTGGTATCATAATAATTTGATTTTGTTGGTCATTAGTGTGATACATAATCAACTGTTTTTGTAATAAGTACCCCGTAAGAGACACGGTTATGGGCGTACACGATCGTAAAAACGACCCCACAATAGATACGGGGCAAGCAGGGAAGAGGTTAACAATCACATAAATGGAAAAAAAAAAAAACTGCTAAGCCCACAGATAGGAACTCCTGTATAGGAGGAAAAAACACACACACATTTCCATCATGCAAAGAGCACAAGATAAACTGCCCCCCCCTGCCCCCCACCAGACTGCAGCAAGCTGACTGCTTACCTGGAGGACAGGCCAGGGGATCTCCAGTCCTGGAAGGACAGTAGAAGCCGGGGGGACACAGGTAGGCGGAGGGAGCAGAGGAGCTGATGTTGGCCACGTCAGGACAGTAGTAGCGCTCCTGGCACTCCCCGGCCGGCTCCAGACTGGCCTCCATGTCGCAGTAGTAGCCCGCCTCACACGGCCAGCAGTCTGACTCCGACTGGCCGCCCGTCTGGTTCCGCATGGTGCCGATAGGGCAACGCTCCTCTATCACTGTGCCTGAATTGGAGGTGAGGGAGGTGAGGGAAAGGTGGAGGATGAGTGAACTGTATTTTGGAAGGAATAGTGTTTTTTGGAGATAAAATGAACATTGTGAGAAGAAAGACACACATGTACCCATGCGCACACAAAGATAGATGAATGCCCGCATGTGTGCATACACATACATACACACACACATTCAATATAGACAAGCCTATAAATACATGAAGATCTGACAAAAAGATTCCACAAATTTTAACACAATACTTAAGGCAGATTATACATTATCCAATTTCTCAGCTTAAAATAGAACAAAACGCTACACATTCCTGATTGTTTCTGAAAAAAAAAAGTGCAAGCAACTTACAAAGACCCAATTTCATAAACACACGCACACACCACACACACACACACACACACACACACACACCAGCAGCAACTCTTGACAATGAAACTCTATTTTTTTTGACCCTCCAATGACCTCACCTGCCGGGCAGTAGTGACCAGCTGGACAGGGCACATTGATGCCTCGTTGGGCGCAGACTGGGTAGCGTTGGCGACACACAGGAATCCAGCCAGACAGTCGCCGCTGGGTGCGTCCAGTCCTGTCTGGTCACAGTACTTGCCCGGGGGACAGGCCAGACATTCGCTGTCCTGACTGAGGCCTGTTTGAGGGTTGTACGTGCCTGGGGAAAGGAGAGTAATAAAGGAGACACTGTAAGGACGTTTCAAACCACAGGCACCAGAAACATCAGACTTTCGTTTATTGTGGGTTCACAACATATACAGCTTTACTGACAATGCAACTGAACACACAGACATTGATACCACATATACAGTTCAAAAAGAAAACCAACAACCAGCAAGCATGCATGCGCATGCCCATGCATACAAGCGCATGCATACACACACACACACACACACACACACACGTACACACACACGCACACACACACACGCACACACACACACACACACACACACACATACACAGACACACCACATACACACACACACACACACACACACACATACACACAACTGACCGACTGGGCATGGTATCCCATTGCCGATGGTTCCTGTCAAACAGTAGTAGCCAGCAGGGCAGGGCTCAGTGTCGTTCATTCCTTGCTGGGGACACGACGTGCCAGCCGGACAGTCCAGACACAAACCTAAAAAAGACACTATGCATCACAAACCTTGTAACTCTGCAATGATTAAGACAATTAAAGAAAACTACCGTTATGGTCGCACTCTCCCGACAGAGATGCTCACTCACCCTGTTTTGAGGAGTCACTATTACTGTCTTCAGTATGGGGCTCAGTAGACGTCTAATGTCTTCAGTAGGGGGCTCAGTAGACGTCTAATGTCTTCAGTATGGGGCTCAGTAGACGTCTAATGTCTTCAGTATGGGGCTCAGTAGACGTCTAATGTCTTCAGTAGGGGGCTCAGTAGAGGTCTAATGTCTTCAGTATGGGGCTCAGTAGACGTCTAATGTCTTCAGTATGGGGCTCAGTAGACGTCTAATGTCTTCAGTATGGGGCTCAGTAGACGTCTAATGTTTTCAGTAGGGGGCTCAGTAGAGGTCTAATGTCTTCAGTAGGGGGCTCAGTAGACGTCTAATGTCTTCAGTAGGGGGCTCAGTAGACGTCTAATGTCGTCAGTAGGGGGCTCAGTAGACGGTGTCTTCCCAGACTGGATCAGAACAGGCACCACTGAACATGGCCAAAGAAAGACAGGTGGGTTGCCTGATATGATGATCTGGCATTGACTGCTATCTGTAGATTGCCATGCTAGCATTACAATGGGATGAGGCTGAATGTCAGTATGTACAGGGTGGCTGGAATGAGCGGCATGAGAATAATACCACAATATCATTAAGGGGATACTGAAGTTAAGATTGCGAAAAAAGAAAAGAAAAAGAAAATAGAGAGATCTGACTTTAAGCCCACAGTTCGTTTATCTCCTTGATGGCTGGGGATTGCCGTTTCAACACTTTGCATGCTGAGCACCCCATGTTACGGGAAGCAAGATTAATTTGTTTTAAAAAAAAAAAGCTGAAGTGCATGTATGTAAAAGCTGATAACTTTTTCTTCTTGGCAGCCACATATGATTTATGTTGACATCAAGATCTTCTAAGAAGAACCCCTTTCAACCACTTCTTTGTTGTTCGTACTGCTTTCTCTGAGAAGTTCCTCTAAGACGAACCCCTTTCAACCACTTCTTTGTTGTTCGTACTGCTTTCTCTTGAGAAGTTCCTCTAAGACGAACCCCTTTCAACCACTTCTTTGTTGTTCGTACTGCTTTCTCATGAGAAGTTCCTCTAAGACGAACCCTTTCAACCACTTCTTTGCTGCTTACTGCTTTCTCATGAGAAGTTCCTCTAAGACGAACCCTTTCAACCACTTCTTTGTTGTTCGTACTGCTTTCTCATGAGAAGTTCCTCTAAGACGAACCCCTTTCAACCACTTCTTTGTTGTTCGTACTGCTTTCTCATGAGAAGTTCCTCTAAGATGAACCCCTTTCAACCACTTCTTTGTTGTTCGTACTGCTTTCTCATGAGAAGTTCCTCTAAGACGAACCCCTTACAACCACTTCTTTGCTGCTCATACTGCTTTCTCATGAGAAGTTCCTCTAAGATGAACCCTTTCAACCACTTCTTTGTTGTTCGTACTGCTTTCTCATGAGAAGTTCCTCTAAGACGAACCCCTTTCAACCACTTCTTTGTTGTTCGTACTGCTTTCTCATGAGAAGTTCCTCTAAGACGAACCCCTTTCAACCACTTCTTTGTTGTTCGTACTGCTTTCTCATGAGAAGTTCCTCTAAGAAGAACCCCTTTCAACCACTTCTTTGCTGCTCATACTGCTTTCTCATGAGAAGTTCCTCTAAGACGAACCCCTTTCAACCACTTCTTTGTTGTTCGTACTGCTTTCTCATGAGAAGTTCCTCTAAGACGAACCCCTTACAACCACTTCTTTGTTGTTCGTACTGCTTTCTCATGAGAAGTTCCTCTAAGACGAACCCCTTTCAACCACTTCTTTGTTGTTCGTACTGCTTTCTCATGAGAAGTTCCTCTAAGACGAACCCCTTACAACCACTTCTTTGTTGTTCGTACTGCTTTCTCATGAGAAGTTCCTCTAAGACGAACCCCTTTCAACCACTTCTTTGCTGCTCATACTGCTTTCTCATGAGAAGTTCCTCTAAGACGAACCCCTTTCAACCACTTCTTTGTTGTTCATACTGCTTTCTCATGAGAAGTTCCTCTAAGACGAACCCCTTTCAACCACTTCTTTGTTGTTCATACTGCTTTCTCATGAGAAGTTCCTCTAAGACGAACCCCTTTCAACCACTTCTTTGTTGTTCGTACTGCTTTCTCATGAGAAGTTCCTCTAAGACGAACCCCTTTCAACCACTTCTTTGTTGTTCGTACTGCTTTCTCTTGAGAAGTTCCTCTAAGACGAACCCCTTTCAACCACTTCTTTGTTGTTCGTACTGCTTTCTCTTGAGAAGTTCCTCTAAGACGAACCCTTTCAACCACTTCTTTGTTGTTCGTACTGCTTTCTCTTGAGAAGTTCCTCTAAGACGAACCCCTTTCAACCACTTCTTTGTTGTTCGTACTGCTTTCTCTTGAGAAGTTCCTCTAAGACGAACCCCTTTCAACCACTTCTTTGTTGTTCGTACTGCTTTCTCTTGAGAAGTTCCTCTAAGACGAACCCCTTTCAACCACTTCTTTGTTGTTCGTACTGCTTTCTCTTGAGAAGTTCCTCTAAGACGAACCCCTTTCAACCACTTCTTTGTTGTTCGTACTGCTTTCTCTTGAGAAGTTCCTCTAAGACGAACCCCTTTCAACCACTTCTTTGCTGTTCGTACTGCTTTCTCTTGAGAAGTTCCTCTAAGACGAACCCCTTTCAACCACTTCTTTGCTGCTCGTACTGCTTTCTCTTGAGAAGTTCCTCTAAGACGAACCCCTTTCAACACTTCTTTGCTGCTCGTACTGCTTTCTCTTGAGAAGTTCCTCTAAGACGAACCCCTTTCAACGACTTCTTTGTGCTCGTACTGCTTTCTCTTGAGAAGTTCCTCTAAGACGAACCCTTAACACTCTTGTGTTCGTACTGCTTCTCATAGAAGTTCTCTAGACGAACCCTTTAACCACTTCTTTGTTGTTCGTACTGCTTTCTCATGAGAAGTTCCTCTAAGACAACCCCTTTCAACCACTTCTTTGTTGTTCGTACTGCTTTTTCATGAGAAGTTCCTCTACGACGAACCCCTTTCAACCACTTCTTTGTTGTTCGTACTGCTTTCTCATGAGAAGTTCCTCTAAGACGAACCCCTTTCAGCCACTTCACCTGAACAACACACTGAACAGTGTCACGGTAAACACCACATCATCCCAGCAGGCTCACACCCAGTCTTAGAACAGGCATAGGGCACGACCTGCAGGGAGTTATCTCAAAATGCGACAGCATGCACTGGCACAAGTAATGTCCCCTTCGTGCTCATGTTTCTGTTCCCAGCTAAACACCTACCCAGTCCTGTTGTTGGAGCGTAAGTTCCTTTGTCGCAGGGAGACTCCACCACGGCACCGGCCAGGCAGTAATGGCCGGCAGGGCAGATGTAGCCAATGATGCCATCTGTGGGATTGGGCACGTTGGAGCCAGTCAGGCAGATGTAGCCTGCCGAACAGGTGAGGGCTGTGCCTGCACACAAAGCAATGCAAGGTAAGAAGGACAGCTACTGATGAATCCTGAGCATTTTTACCTCCTATCACACAAGAAGGATAGCTACTGATGAATCCTGAGCATTTTTACCTCCAATCACTAGGAAGTTTACAGAATTTGGTGAATCAGGTTGCTTATGTACGGATTAATATATATAGATTAAACACATGCACACCCACGCCCATACAAGCGCACGCACGTGCACACACACACACACGCACACACACACATCCACACACGTGCATGCGTGTGCGCACACACACACACACACACACACACACACACACACATGCACGCACACACACGCACGCGCATGCACATGCACACACACACATACACCAACAAAGACATGGCCATGATGACACCCCGACTCACCATTCTTGGAGCTCTCAGGCAGACAGTACGTCCCTGGTTTGCACAGTTCACAGTCTGTCTCATTGCTGTTGCCCTCACTGGTTGCCATGGTACCCTCAGGGCAAGGCGTGGGTGTATAGCTGCCTTCAGGACAGTATGTGCCAATGGGGCAGATGGTGGCGTTGGGATTCGGCACACTGTCCCCTCCCACACAGTAGTAGCTGTGACGTAAAGAATTATTCATCATCAAACAGAATGATCTGGAGAGCAGTTTAACCATTGCAATAAGAGTCTCAGATCTGTGAAAAAAAAGTAAACTTCCCTTTTTCCTTCTCTTTAAAGAATTAGGTTATTTCCATTACTTTTACAGCTAAAATACAAGAAATTTGTTTGTCTGTGAAAAAGCACAAAATACATGGTCCTTAAATATTTTGTCCAGATTAAGAGTTTTCACACTCATATCTTAATAATTCATAGTGTAGAATAATTCAGCCTTGCATATTCATACTCAGCCACTCTCAAGCACACACACATATACACACACTAAACTAATAAAAAATATTGAAATGTAAAAAAAAGAAAAAGAAGCATATTTTATTGAATACTGTCTATTAAAAACAAAAACAAAAAAAATCCCATGTTTTCACAGAAAATGAAACAAATCATCGCCTTGCAGACCAGTGGTCAGAACGCAGCTTGTCTTGCCCAGGCTGGCACTCACCCAGGGTAGCACGGTCCCTCAGGCTCGCCAGCCCCAAGCTCTGGCAGTAGAAGCCAGGCAGACAGGGCGTACATTCCGACTGGTTGGTGCGATGCGTGGCGTTGTTGAAGGTGCCGGGCTGACAGGGGTACTGGTTAAATCGCTCGGTCTGAGCAGGGCAGTAGTAGCCAGCTGGGCAGGCGTAGCTCGATAGGTTACCCACCGGTGCTAGCGTGTTGTCACAGTAGTAACCTTCAGCAGAAAGGCAACATGTCGAGTTTATATGGATGTTTTTGATGAAAGGCGTCAGTGCAAAAAAGACATGAAAAGAAACCGGCTTGACTTATCTGGTCAAGAACATCAAAAACAAACATTGTAAACAGCAACCCTGCTATATTCAAATGACAACAGATGCTTGGTGACCATAATGTAAAACAGAATATTATGAAAATTCCTCCTTTCCAGGAGCTGTCAAGAAGCGAGACCATCAGGATGACATAATAGTAAACTTTGAAACTACTGATTCATTGAAATTGCTGTTGATTACTGAAAGATGCTGATATACATGCTATAGTTCCCTCCCCTGTCGCCCAACCATTATGCTGAAGCCACATTACTGGATGCTAGCTAGGTACAAATCAGAATCAGAATAATGCTGGGGGAAATTAGCACAAATCTGCATAAAAATTTCTCACACACAGTTACCTGATGTAATGTCTGCACTGTGTTCAACATTTAGGTTTTAAGATGCAAATAATACTGAAGTTCATCCAGTTTACTGCAACAGCATAGGAAACGAAGAAAAACACGCATTATTTTCCTGAAAAAAAAAACCCTGTTCAATTAAACAAATAAAAAAGCACACAATGACAAAACAGACACAACTGTAACAAACTTGTAGTGAAAATCCCCACTGGTCAGAATGGACTTACCCTCTGGGCAGACTTTGCAGGAGTCTTTGCCCAGTTCATTCTGGTAGAAGCCTGGGTCACAGCGTGTCGGGGTGGTGGAGTTGGCCAGGCAGTAGTGGCCCTCTGAGCACAGGTAGCTGTAGGGGTTGGGCACCTTCTGTCCAGGGGGACAGTAGAAACCTGCACAGACAGAAGGGCAATGATCTTCAGGTGAAAATTTCAACATCATAGGAATTGTCAAAATTCTGTTCATAGATTTCAATCAAACAGTAGTTAAAGGAACAAGAATGGTACTAGTTATTTTGAAATGAATGATGAGCTCCTTTTTTGTGTGCGTTATTTTGGTTGTATTTTAAAACCTCCAATGAGAAGAAGAAACTTGGTGCTGACACAGTGTCCATTTCTGAGCAAGATTTGTCAATCTGTACACACCAGAATCAATACTGGTGACTGTTTTGGAACCTGGGCAGGCATACTGAGCAGTCATACAGGAAATATGAGTGTCATTCATCTGCACAACAAACATCCATGCATGCATGCGAACACAGACACAACAAACACACACGCATGCACGCACACACAAACACACAAATTTATGCACACACACTCACTTTTAGTGGAAAGATATAAAACTACACACAACAACAACAACAAAAACCCAACAAAACAACACACCACACAAAACACACACACACACACACACACACACACACACTCCCCTCGAACCACCCTGCCTGACCTGCGTCACAAGGTCCAGACACACTGCTCAGCCCGGACCCATTGCAGTAGTAGCCGCCGTCACAATCCAGACATTCCCCTTCCGATATCAGGTTGGTGACGGGCCCATAGGTTCCGTTCCTGCAGGCCTCAGGAAGGTCGCTGCCCTGCACGCAGTAGTGACCCACGGGGCAGTCCACCTGCTGGGAGGAGGCGGACCCCAGGGGGCAGTAGTAGCCGGCATCGCAAGGCCCCGTGGGAGTGGACAGGCCGGCGGTCTGGCAGTACTGGCCTGGAGTGCACTCTGTCATGGCGTCTGACCCCTCAGGACAGTAGTAGCCGGGCTGGCATTCTCCGCCGTTGGTTGTGGGCTGGGTGAAGTCACACGACAAGAGATGATGTTGTACAATGGGACTTCCCTTGATGCAGGCTTTGAAATCTTCTAGGCTTAGGTCATGCAGCCATGTGCAATATCATAAAAAGTTAGCAGCTCATATTGCATGCTTTCTATAGTCAATGAGCAGTGTTGTCCAAGTGGTGCTATTGATAAGGTGTTCATTAGGAAATGCTATTGATGATCAGGTCAGAGAGAATGGGCAATGCTGTAAAATGGTTCTCTTCTTAAATCACAGTCTAGAATCTTCTTTAGTTTAGTAATAGACAATGGACAGTATTGCAAAACCATGCTCTTTCTCATTCCAAAGTGAAAATTTTTTGCTTCATTAGATCTCAGACAAAAGGTGACATTGTAAAATGGTCTCTTTCCCTATCTTTCCTCCTCCTTCCCTCCTCTCTTTTCCCCCATTTCCCTACTTCAGCAGTATGTGTGTATTAATCTTGAGTTGAACTTCTAGGGCAGTATGGCACAGAATACAGAATATCATAGAGGATGTGTTGTTAATGCTTTATTAACATGCATACTTTGCTCTTTAACAAATGCAGTTACATTGTTGTGTGAGAAAAATGCATTATCAGAGTCTAGGTACAAATCCTGTGCAATACATCATAATAAGATTATTTCCTGAATTAAAAACAGATTTTCAAAAAGAAATAATGTAAAAGGGAGTGCCCTTTTTAGTATATTTTCTCCAGCATGAAGCAAGAAAACAGCAAGATAATGAATAAAGAGACTATACATCAGACTAGACATCAGAAATTCAATCCTTCTTCATATTGTATTAATGCATTTAACAATTCTGTCTGACTACTGTATGGATATTATTTCACTGTTTCCACATAGCTCAGACATCACAGACCGTGAAAGCAAAACAACAGCTGGCAACGGAACCATCCACCTTGACACAGCTCACTGACAAACCAACAGCTGGCAACGGAACCATCCACCTGGACACAGCTCACTGACAAACCAACAGCTGGCAACGGAACCATCAACCTTGACACAGCTCACTGACAAACCAACAGCTGGCAACGGAACCATCCACCTTGACACGCTCACTGACAAACAACAGCTGGCAACGGAACCATCCACCTTGACACAGCTCACTGACAAACCAACAGCTGGCAACGGAACCATCCACCTGGACACAGCTCACATGACAACAACAGCTGGCAACTGAAACCATCCACCTTGACACAGCTCACTGACCCTGGTGAGCGAAACAGGCTCCTCACTGTGACTGTGACGACCCATTGATTGCAGTACCAGCCAGCGGAGCAGTTAGCTGTGGGCATAGCGTTTCCGTTCCCTGGCAGTAGGTCCCTGGGCTGCAGAGAACGCAGGCGCTCAGGTCTTTCTGCTGCGTCAGATTGTTGAATGTGCCGGGAGGACAGGCGTTCTGGTACTGATCTGTGGTGTTGACAGGACAGTAGTAGCCAGCTGGGCATTCGTTCAAGCTGTAGTCAGACGTGTTGGCTGGACAGTAGTAGCCTTCAGGGCATCCCTTACAGCCCCACTGATTGGTCAGATCTTGGTAGGTACCAGCTGGGCAGCCAATGGGGAAGTCTGTCCCCTCAGGACAGTAGTGCCCGGTGGGACAGATGTGGCCAATGATCGGGTGAGTGGTGCCAGTGGGACACTGGGTGTCGTTGATCATCAGGGGGTTGGATTTATCCACCCCTGATATGCAGTAGTAGCCCTCGTCACAGGGACCAGAGGGGGAGGTCAGGTTGCTTCCTGAAATCAAAGTTGCAGGTAAGACATGGAAACACACTGATCGTAGCAGGCATTTAAACAGTCCACAGAAAAATGCAGAAAATGATGTCAGCTTCTGCTCATTTTGTTTCTACCTTCAATTTTTCTGCTCTACACAGCCCATGTCATCCATTCATGGTAAGACAGAGAAAAACCAACTTCGACAAAAAGTTACCGTTAATAAAGAGGTCAACAATCACACCACCAGTGGTGACTGTGATGACCAAACAAGTGTCCGTGCTCACCCTGACAGTATTCGCCGGGCAGGCAGGGGGTGCACTGGGCCTCATGGCCCAGGCCTGTCACATTGCTGAAGGTGCCGGCAGGACAGGACTGCCAGTCGTGACCTGTGCCGTTGGGGCAGAAGAAGCCTTCAGGACACGGCCATTTGGACGAGGATGAGTCGCCTGCCACTGTCAGTTCTGGGATGCAGTAATAGCCTGCGAGAAAGACAAAACCATAAAAGGTGCTGCAAAACCAATCATGACTGGTTCTTACAAAGTCAATTCTTTGACTATTTGTTGCACAATACATGCACAACCCCTATCTCTCTTTCAGGCACACACACACACACACACACACATACGCACACACACACAGAGGATAAAAGAAGTGTTGATCATCACTCTGTTATTGCTCTATTTAGGGGTGCAAATATGATCTGATCATTGCCGCCATCAGCTGCTGTAGCTATAAGCAGCTGTCCTATTGCATGCGAATGGATTCAATAATGCTGCCTGGTTTTCAGTTTCAGAGTTCCAGATGGTAAAGAATTTCCATTTCGTTAAAAAAAAAAAGTCCACATCAAAATGAAACTGTACGTTTTTGGACAATGCCACATTTGATTTATTGTATTGATGTTACTGATACTGCAAACTCTCAAACTACAACACAATGTAAAAGAGGAAAGGTGATGTATAATTGATACAGAGAGAGAGAGAGAGAGAGAGGAGAGAGAGAGAGGAGAGAGAAGAGCATTGACAACCAGACACACTTTTCTAAAGATACATCATGCACATGCACACAAAAAACGCTTGCAGTATGCACACACACACACCACACACACACACACACACACAACACACACACACACACACACACACAACAAACATATCCACACACACACACACAAAACATACTCACAAACAAACACACACACATGCATTTACATACCATAAACAAACAACAACTCACAAACACAACAACATACTCACTCAAACACACACACACACATACTCACACACATACTCATAAACACACAATACACACACACATACTTACAAACACCACCACACACAAACACGCGCACACACACACACACACACACCACACACACACACACACACAGACCTTCAGGGCAGACAAACAGTCAGCGCTCCATCAAAGACGAAAATCCTGCCGCACAGTCCTGTGGCTGGGCACATGCCGGTGGACAGTGTTTGGCAGCCGGGCAGATCACCTCCGTCTCCACACTTGACCCCGTCGGACAATAGTAACCTGAACATGCCACCCAACCGAACATGCCACCCAACCTGAACATGCCACCCACCTAAAACATGCCACCCAACCTGAACATGCCACCCAACCTGAACCTGTCACCCAACCTGAACATGCCACCCAACCTGAACATGCCACCCAACCTGAACAGCCACCCAACCTGAACATGCCACCCAACCAGATTTTTTCTTGATTCACTGCAGAGCACATATTTCCACAAACAGTTATTCAGATCTGCCCCAGTAAGTGTCAGTCATGTTGTGTAATCAAAACATGTTGAGGACCTCAACATCAAGACCACTGCCAATATTTCAAGCTGTCTGAACTTACGGTCATGGTGTGGACAAATCGTCAAAATGTGACTTGTTTGTTTCGTATCCTGTGTTTGCAGTTTTCATTCCCTGATTTTCTGCCATGCAAAAAAAATAGAATTAAAATCATTCTTTAATTGTTCAAAAATTTATTTTTTTTCCACTGTGTACAAAATTACATCAAGGGACACTTTTTGGGGGTCTATTTTGTTCCTTGCTTTGTTGACACATTATTTGCCCTTTTTCTCAATGTCATTAGAAATGTTCAGTCACACTTTTTGTTTACAGAGGTTCGCACATAACACCACCACCCCACTTGCTGACCTTCTTTGCAAGGCCCAGAGACAGAAGGTCAGACCAAAGCCGTTGCAGTAGTATCCCTCCAGGCACAGAGTGCACTGAGAAGAGGCCTCCAAGGCTGTCTGGTTGGAGTAGTTCCGTTGGGGCAGTCTGTGGGCACGGGGAACCGACGGGGCAGTAGGCTCCATCAGGGCACACCACCTGGGTGTCTTGGATGGAGCCTTCAGGGCAATAGTAGCCTGCCCTACACTGCCCGCTGACTGACGAAAGTCCTGTAGAAACAGCACACACACACATGAATGTGAGAAGGGTCTGATGAGAAAAGGGCACTGATGGGTCACGTTCCTTGCAGACGTCAAAATTTAGGGCATCTGGAATGTCCAAAGGTGCTCAATCAAACCAAAGCTTACAAACAAAAACAACGGAGACACTGCACTGGAAGAGAAAATCAAGCCTGAACAGAGACTGTGGCTATGACCTGCCCCCCATTTACAAGTCTGTGCTGAACACCAATCACTCCACCAGAGACGACAGCTCAGAGGACACCAACACCCACCACAACTACCAGTCAGTCTGGGCTGATGAAGACCAGCAGTAGGTGGCCGAAAATTTCCCTCAGGTAAATTTCATTAGACTCTGAGTCCAAACACACAGCAACAACACAACGGAGACACTGCACTGCGCACTGACTGCTCTCCCCTTCAGTCTGTTGCGCAGTCATGATCAATGTCCACGCTGACAAGAAACGCTTTCTCTTTCTTTGATTTTTCTCAAAGAAAAAACGTATTCACGTGTTTCCACACAGTTTTCATATCCCTGCACAGAGAACATGGGGGACTTCCTGTGTAACACCAAAGCCAAATCTGGCGTATACAAATCAGAACTAACACCTGCATAGGACCCCATTTCTAAACTTGCATGTGTTAAAAATTGACCAGCAGCTAAGATCCAGCATTAAACTTGACAAAAGAAGGTGAGATAAGATAATGTTGCTTATAGCCCAGCCGACCGCAAAGGGCCACATCAGGGCTGGACAAAAGAAGGTGACAGCATGGGGAAATGAAGGGAGGCAATAAGGAACTGGTCTGCCAAAGCGAGGGAACCTGCACTCGTCCTGACCTTGGTGTGCTCCATGAGAAAATGAAGGGAGGCAATAAGGAACTGGTCTGCCAAAGGGAGGGAACCTGCACTCTTCCTGACCTTGGTGTGTTCCATTCGTCTGATGAACCAGTTCCTTATCTTATTCACTTGATGACACATGGCTGGATAACAAACTGTCCGCTTGCATCAAATGATTTGATGCAGGACACAGGCTGGTGTCTCACAGAGTTAAATTTACTGCATACTGAAAATAACACAGTGCATGGGTTTTGTTTATTTCTTCAGATACTTTTGTCTGTGTAATGTTTTTTTTTTCTTTCCATTAAATAGTGAACTGTTGTATTCATTGTTGTAGAAGCACAAATCTACACAATCAAAACACTGCACACAGATTAGTGCACCAAAATGTGCACCACAACTGATGAAGTAAAAAAGGTTAAAGATGACAATTTTTTTTATAACGTCTGTAGCAGTCTAAGCCTCATCAGTTTTATGAGTTGTGTGTTTCCGTTAAATTTCACAGGACAAAGCAGTCAGGACTGGCTCCACTGAGGAACTCTCAGATCAGTTGTTCTGTTTACCAGCAGAACTGGGGGACCCCCGCTTGGTGTCAACTGCAGGTTTCTTATTGACATTTTAATGTTGTCTTCTTCAACCCAATCCTCCCCCCCCCTCCCTTTTCCCTCCACCACTCCCCCACCCACCTCCTTTCATTCTGTTCTACATCTTCACCAAGTCATTGCTACAACAACAGAGAAATTGTTTGCCTGCGCATGTTCTCTCCCACTAACCGGTTTCCCTGAATCTCTTATTAGTTCGTTGTTATTACGATGCTTGGAACAGACGACTGACCTGTGTTGTTGCAGTAGTAGCCAGCGGTGCAGTTGAGGCAGTCTGCTTCACGAGTCAGCCCATAGCTGGGCTGTAGGTGCCCTGAGGGCAGGGCACAGGGTCTGATGTGCCCTCTGGACAGTATGACCCTGATGGGCACTCGTCAGCATCCGCTCCTGGAAGCAGAGGCCAATTAGGGACTAGGCAAAGCAGTGCCACATTCAGGGTTTATTTTTAACATCATATGGGGCGATGTGAAACATATCTTGAAGATAAACACTAAATTTAAATATAGTTTTTATATTAACACTTAATATCAAAATGTGACATCTGATTGTAAATAGCAAGTTTAAAGGACCTTATGATGAAGTGCTGCACACTTGTGAATCCCTTTCCATTCACCTTCACTATAAGAAGAAGAGAATCACAAGCATGAAAGGGCATTTACTGCTGTCGACACATGTCTTATCTTCAGAGAACTACCCTAAAGGCTTGCTGCAGGTGTAGTTTAAGAACAGGTCCTAGAATGCTGGGATTATCTGTTTGACAACATCACAGCTACACAGAATGTGTTAAACAGTAATACTTCAAGTGCGACTGGTATGCAAAGCTGTCAGCATGTATCAGCATGTCCATAAGGCTGCCAAGAAGAAAAACAAATCATCAGCTTTCTTTAGGGGCCGGAACAGCTCAGTTGGTAGAGCGCCGAACTCGTGATCCTGGGGTTGCGAGTTCGAATTTTGGTACTGGTGGATTTTTCCCTCGGAGGCCGGAATAGCTCAGTTGGTAGAGCGCCGAACTCGTGATCCTGGGGTTGCGAGTTCGAATTTTGGTACAGATGGATTTTTCCCTCGGAGTTAACATTGGTTCTGATTCCATTCCCATATAGTCCTTCGAATGAGACTATAAACCGAGGTTCCGTGTGTGCTGTGTGAACGCAGCATGCATAACATCTTGCACACACGTAAAATCCCATCACCAACTTCGGAAGAGAAGGCCAGTTTGGCCGTTGGTATGGATGACACGTTACACACAGCATACATACAAAACTCCACTGCCTGTATATACAGGCAGTGTCCACAGGGAGTATCATCCTGCGTACGCACAAAGAAAGAAATCAGCTAGTTTGAATGCTCCAAAATTTCCAGTGCAATTTCAGCTTTCTTGCAAACAAATCAAGCTTGCCCTCATAAAATGAGAGGCATCATACAAATGGCTGCAACTTTCTGGTGTGTGTTGATAGGAAGACTACCAAGGCTTGCTTCCTTTTCTCTCTATTATTTTTAAGCCTTCACTATCCAGTGCCCTTGTGAGGGGTTTGTTAAGGCACTGCTGATGACTTTTAACACTTATAACACTTATATCCCTCGTTCTGTTGCATTTCTAGGCAAGTCTCTGCCCAGCTGGCCATCTGTTCACCCCCCCCACTAGTCCTCTCCTCCCAACATTGGCATCAACAACTTCAAGAGTACATCAAAGGACACAGCTTTTGTTCATTAGCACCATTATCAACAACATAAATAACAGGTGAAAAGATACATGGTTACTATTGCAGATCCTGAAACTTTTATCAATAATATATCAAAGGAATATGAAAATGTGTGTCCATACATCCCACAGACTTTGAATAACAGCCCTTGTGAAGATTCTGCAAACAAGTAGCACTAAACGGGAGCTGGCAGAAAAGAAGTTTCCTTTGTGTAAATTATTGAATAAGAATGTTTGTTGCTTGCTAACACAACTGATTTTCTGTTATACCTGAAAAATTACTATTTTTACCATTGCTACATTACTTCTACTGTTTACCATTGCTACATTACTTCTACACCACCTGCTATAAACATAATACCACTACCCCCCCGCAGAACAATGATCAGTCCCATTAATTCATACACAAGTTACAATCATCAGCCACTTTTCTTCCACTATGTTTTTGACTGCCGCAGTTTTCTTCCTGAAAAAATGACCCCCCACGAACAACCAACCGTCCCCAAACTGACCTTGAGTGGGGGTGGTGGTCATGGCACCGCTGCGGGAATAGTAGCCCCGCAGAACAGGGCCTCACGGGTAAGTCAGGCCACTCTGGTCACAGGCCATGCCTCCCCCCACATTTCCCTGCAGTCCAGAGAGTTGGTCAGACCTGTAACAGTTGTCATGAATTTGGTTATATGAAAAACCCTCTGTCCATGGGTCAGACCTGAGACAGTCCCTCATTGGTTATATGAACCCCCCTCTGTCCATGGGTCAGACCTGAGACAGTCGTCATTGGTTATATGAACACCCTCTGTCCATGGGTCAGACCTGAGACAGTCGCATTGGTTATAGAAAAACCCTCTGTCCATGGGTCAGACCGAGACAGTCGTCATTGGTTAATGAAAAACCCTCTGTCCATGGGTCAGACCTGTGACAGTCGTCGTGATTGGTTACATGAACACCCTCTGTCCATTGGTCAGACCTGTAACAGTCATCGTGATTGGTTACGTGAATGCCCTCTGTCCACTGGTCAGACCTGTAACAAGTCATCATGATTGGTGACATCAACACTCTGTATCCACTGTGTCTTGTGGTTGGACCTGTGACAGTCATCGTGATCGGTTACATCACACTCTGTATCCACCGTGTCTGTGGGTCTAGTATGTAACATTGTTCATGACTGGCTACTTGTTTCCACTGTCAAACCTGTAAGTCATCATAACTGCAGTATTAACACGGCACATCAGTTGTGTCCACTAGTCAAACCTGCAAACTGCTCTTAGTGGCAACTGTGTTTTGTGACAACACTTTCATCAGCAATGTGTAAATAGGTCAAGTCTTCAACAACAATGACATGAATGACATCAATGCTTTACACCAGCCATTTCTTTGTTCTGGCCAGCAAGTGCCTTCTTGTGTGAAACAGGAACATTTCTGTGAATTACCGTCACTGTGACTGGGTCTGAAGGTGAACTGTCATCTTTCAACTACACTATGAACTGCAACACATTCTTTACACTCCATGCTCTCTCCACTCCAGAGGACCCAGTATGATTTATTAGTGGTAATGACAATCCACTACCTTTCCTTCCCCTCTATTTATCTCACCTTACAATGATATGATATGGAATCTCCAGTCGGTTTGACAAACCATGTGATTTGCGTTAATGTGTCCTCTAATGGAGTGGTGATTTATGTTTGATGAACACAGCTGGCCGCAAACATTGTCGGGGAGAATTCAGTGAGGTTGTCCACCTGACCAACGCAGGTACTTTTCCTACAGAAGAGAGGTAGTGCAGTCCCCTCCCCCACCTTCCTGGCCGCTATTGCACTAGGTCCACAGTGCATATACTGCCACATGTGAGGATGGCCCTGGCAAATACAGCTTTAGAGTATCTGTCTCCTTGGTAGAATTCTGGCAAAGGCCAAGAGCTCTTTCCTCCCTAGCTTAGTGGTAAGTGGACACTACATATTTGACATAAAAGCTGGCTCTTGAGAAAGGTTCTCCCACACTCAAATCCCCTGTTGTTTGAATTCAGAGTTTTCAATTTCCCTGACAGCATGTCATCCATGTGACGAGCGCCATGGAGAGGGTGGGAGTGTCCAGTTCCTGAACAAGACCTTAGTCCAAAGCCTTGCCACTGTCCACACTGCCTCACGGGCATCAGTGACACACAGTGCTGCTCTCACGTCCAGGTGTTCTGGAGTCTGACTCACCTGTGCGGTTGTTGAAGGTTCCCACAGGGCAGGGGTACTGGTCAGCAAACTCTGTGCCATTAGGACAGTAAAAGCCCTCAGGACAGAGGTAGGTACCATAGGTGATGACCCCACTGAAGGTAGCATTGCAGTAGTAGCCTGCCGGACAGGTCTGGCACGATGATTGACCTGGCAGATCCTGAAACATCAAACCATAACATAAGTGATCCTTTGTTTACCAATGGACAAGTCTTCTGTGTTTTGATGACAAAAAATGCTACTACACATAAACTGCATCTCAAGATTAAATAAAAATAATGATTTGAACAGATATAACTAGCAACCATCCAATAATTGGAGGCTGAGTAGTGTTACCTTATTGCCACTTTGCTTTGATTACATATAGGAAACAATCTTTGATTTTTCCTCAGGCATTTGGTTCAGTTTTTCTTTTTCTTTTTTATCATTTTGTGGAACAAATTTTTACTGCTCCCCAAGATGAAATCATACATTATGAATGGCAATAAACCTAAAAATATCAACCAAGTACAAGAGAGGCTTGACAATGACCTTATAGCAAGTAGTTTTTCAGCATTCTTTTGAGAAACGAGAAGGAAAATTATGGACGAGACTTCCAGTGGGCAAAAAGTAGGCCATGAGGCCTAGTGCTATGTACGTCACTGCTGGTGGGTACATTCCTCACATGGTATGTACGTGAGGGACTTTACCGGTAGGCAAGTTCCTTAGCGGGTAGTTGCCTTGGGGTCAGTTCTCTACCTGTAGGTATTTGAGGGGCACAGCAAGTTGTAAGTTCCTTACCTGGAAGGTACCCAGGGGCATTGTTGTAGGTAAGCTCTTCACCTGGTAGGTGGCGGATGGACACTACTGATAGGCAAGTTCCTTACCTGGTAGGTGCCTGAGGGACATTGCTGGTGGGTTAGTCCCTTACCTGGTAAGTGCTTGGGGGACACCGCTGGTATGTAAGTTTATTACTTGCTAAGTGCTTGGGGGACATTGCTGGTATGTAAGTTTCTTTACTTGCTAAGTGCTTGCGGGACATTGCTGGTGTGTAAGTTTCCTACTTGCTAAGTGCCTGGGGGACATTGCTGGTATGTAAGTTTCCTACTTGCTAAGTGCTGGGGACAATTGCTGTATGTAAGTTCCTACTTGCTAAGTGCTTGGGGACATTGCTGTATGTAAGTTTCTTACTTGCTAAGTGCTTGGGGACAACGCTGGTATGTAAGTTCTTACTTGCTAAGTGCTTGGGGGACATCGCTGGTAATGTAAGTTCTACTGCTAAGTGCTGGGGACAACGCTGTATGTAAGTTCTTACTTGCTAAGTGCTTGGGGACATCGCGGGTATGTAAGTTCTTACTCGCTAAGTGCCGGGTGGACATTGCTGGTATGTAAGTTTCTTACTTGCTAAGTGCCTGGGGAACATCGCTGTATGTAAGTTTCTTACGGGCTAAGTGCTTGGGGACATCGCTGGTATGTAAGTTCTTTACTTGCTAAGTGCCTGAGGGACATGCTGTAGGTAAGTTCCTTACCTGGTAGGTGCTTGAGGGACACTGCTGTAGGTAAGCTCCTTACCTGGTAGGTGCCCGAGGGACACTGCTGGTAGGTCTGCAAGCCTCCGACACAGTAGGATCCCTCTGGACAGGTGTAGTTGGCTGGGGTGGAGGACACCTGCCGTGCCGGGCAGTAGTAGCCTGGACTGCAGGATCCTGCGGGGCTGGCCATCCCTCCTGGTCACAGTACTGACCTGTCACATGGCACGGGACAGTCCTTTAGCAATTCTCCACAATTCACGGTATGGGAATTTATGCAGTCCCTGCTTGGCAATGTACTGACCATGTCAGACTTTTGCAAGCTGTTGAAAGTTTGCTACCTGTGTGTACAGACTTTGAAATGAAATATATTATAATACAAGATCATGTGTGATGTTGACTGAATGTGAGTGCTAACCTGGTAAACACATTCGTACATAACTATCATTAAGATATGATCTTCCACGCACACTTAAAACAACCCAACCAAATCCTTATTAAGAGTAACATGCAAAACATACAAAACTGTTCATTCACCAACAACTATACAAACATCTAAAGCATACAAAATTAAAATTTAATTCAGATGATGGCATATAATTAAAAAAGAAAGTTTTGACTCAAATTGTGACAGTCACCTTGATCTTCAGCATACTGCTGGTTAGTGGTTAGTTTTCAAACGGCAACAAGAGCACAACACACGCGTTGTTTATCAGTTGTTACCTGGAGTGCAGATCTTGCAAGCAGACTGCACACTGCTGCGTGGGACATCGAGGTAGTAGCCCATAGGACAGGGCTGAGCGTAGGAACTTCCCAGTGGGCAATAGTGACCCGTCGGACATTCATCACCCGTCACTCCGTCAAAGGGCTGGGACATGATGGCCGATCCAACACAGTAGTAACCTGCAAACGCACATTGCGCATGGTCGACTCAATACCATGGTAAACTTCAAACGCACATTGCGCATGGTCGACTCAATACCGTGGTAAACTGCAAACACACATTTCACATGAATTATTTTCCTTAATAAATGTTGGTGTATTTTCTTTAAATCATTTATTCTGAAATGATCATCTTTTGTAACTTTGTAAACACACGCATTGTAAACACATAACTATAAAGAAAGGTGGTAAAGAACACATATAATACAAGGGTGTGTGTATACACACATACATGCACACAAAAATACACATATACCCACTAATGCATTTATATTAACATACATCTACGCACTGATACACAAACTAACACGCACACACACACACACACACTGATATCAGCTTGCCACACACAAATACACCCATCCACCCCTGCCCCAACCAAGCCGAAGTCCATCCAGGCACATGAAGCCCCTCACCTGGAGAACAGTCGCCCGACGGCTGATCCAGTCCCTCACGCTGGCAGTACTTGCCGCCGTCGCACTCCGTGTAGTTGACGCTGCCAACGGGACAGTAAGTTCCCCGGGGACACCTCCCTCCCTGCACGGGGTCTGTGGGCATGGCCTGCACGGCGCCCCCTAGGCAGTACCAGCCGGCGGTGCAGTTGGCCGTGGGGGCGGCGAGACCCTGGGTCTGGCAGTACATGCCTGCCGTGCAGCTCAGACAAGCTGAGTCGTTGGTCTGCCCCATGGCTGGGTTGAAGGTTCCCACGACGCACTTGTACTGGTCGCTGTAGGTGGTGCCGTCGGGGCAGTAGTGACCGGCGGGGCATGGGGTGCTCAGGTATTCCGTAGCATTGGCCAGGCAGTAGTAGCCTGCAGAGCAAAACAGACTTTGCTGTTACTGAACACTGAGAGTTTGTTGAAACTGATGACACCAACAACAGCAGTCCTCAAGAATGTGAAGTATTTCAGTAATCCATAGTCTAATGAAGATCTTTTTAACTGGTCATCTAGATGACGCACCCCTTTATTTAAAAATGAAAATCATACCCTGAATACTTGTCAGTAATCAATAAGGTCTTCAGGGTAGAGAGAGAGAGAGCTAAGTCACCTACACTGTCACAAATCCAAGACCAATTTGGTAAAGGAGAAGCTGGATTAAGCCTCACCAGAATAGGCAACAAGCACACATCACTGAGTTTCAAAGTGAAGTGACTGCTGACGCTAATTGAAACAAATTTATAAGAAAAAAAAAATTATTCCACCAGACAAAAAGGACAAACAGGGTTGTTCACTCGTACGCAGATCATGGGTCTATGATGATGTGTATTGCAGCAATCTGTCAATTACCAGCAGGGCTGTTTTTTTGTATAGAGAACACGGTCTATGAAGAACTGTAGTTCAGCAATTCGTCACTTACCAGCCGGGTTGTCCACTTGTATGCAACACATGGATCTATCATGAACTGTAGTTCAACAATGTGTCATTATCTGCAGGGTTATCCAAGTGTACAGAGCACATGGATCTATGATGAACTGTAGTTCAACAATGTGTCATTATCTGCAGGTTATCCAAGTGTACAGAGCACATGATTTATGATGAACTGTAGCCCAGGAATGCGTCACTTACCAGCAGGGTTGTCCATTTGTACATGGCACACTGATCGATGATGAACTGCACTGCAGGAATGTGTCACTTACCAGCAGGGCAGATGATGCAGTGGTCCTGACCCTCCTGGTCCTGGTAGTAGCCGGCAGGACAACCATCAGGTAACTCGCTGCCTGCGGGACACCTGTAGCCTCTGGGACATATGTCCCCTGTGCCTGCAATCACAGTCATCACCCACACTTTTCTATTGTCTTGTACACCATTAAGATTTGTTTTGGTGCGCACTTACTTCACTCATCTAAACATCATTTTCCCTTTTTCTTCTTTTCTCAGTCCTATCCTCTAGCAATAGCATGACTTCAATGCATCTCATTGTAACCACCCTACACACACCCACACCCAAATCTGGTCTTTCTCAGGCCCAGCACCAGTAGCCTGAAGGGAGCAATCAATATCAGGTTGTCATCAGAAAAAACACTGTACTTCTGCCGAATCACTTCAGCAGAGTTCAGCTGGACACCATCCACTGTTGTTGTTCGTTCTTTGATTTTGATGATGACAATGACTTCAATCTCAGATGGGAGATCGCTGAGTGTGGGTCCGCAGGTGGCTGGTGAGGCCAGTCTGGGCCTGGAAGGAACGCCCACATGTGGGACACATGTGGGTGGGTGGTAAAGTGGGGGTGGAGGTAGCTCCACCTCCACTAAGCCCCCTACTGGTGACAATAATTGCATGGTCAACGAAGCAGCATGAGTGAGTGTATATCTCCAGAGAGCATCAAACGTCCATCCGATGATAGTCCCCATGAACTTGTGGTTACGGCTGACTTTGACCCTAGGTCACCACAGGCACATCACACATTTCTGGTACCAATCGGGTGGCTCTCCTTGAAGAAAACAAATGTTCCCAAAATAATGCAGCTTTTTCCACTATCTTAACAGCAGGTGTTGCTGTTTTATGCAGACCCTTACCCTGAGAGATGAGGGCATGGGAAAGAAAGAAACAATTTGAAAGAAAGTGAATAAAGTCTCAATGATTTGTGGGAAATGGAAAGAAAGGAAACCAGAAATTATACATTTGTACACAAAATTAGAAATTAATTATCAAAAACAGTGCCTTAAAAATCTGCAATTATTGCAGTGTAGTGTGTGTGTGTGTGTGTGTGTTGTGTGTGTGTGTGTGTGTGTGTGTGTGCGTGTGTGTGTTGGTGTGTATGTGTGTGTCCATGTGTGTGTTTGTGCATTGTGTGTGTGTTGTGTGTGTGTGTATGTGTGTGTGTGCGTGTGCATGTGTGTGTGTGTGTGTGTGCGCATGTGTGTGTGTCAAGGAGAGAGAGAGAGAGAAAGAGAGAGATAGACAGACAGATGGACAGAACAGACAGACAGAAGACAGACAAAACTGGGACACAGACAGAGGGAGACAAGAGAGACAGAGACAAATAAGCAGAACAAAACCCCAAGGAAACAGCACACAATCACCTTTAGACAGCTACTTGATTAACCAGACACAAGGATAACTAAGAACAGACAATCAACCTGTTCCTGAAGGGGTACCTGTATGTCCGCCCAGTAAGGGGCAGCTAGGTGGGTAGCTGGAGTTGGTGGCATCGTTGTCAGGGTTGGGCCTGTCCCCCCCTGACTGGCAGTAGTAGCCGGCATCACAAGGGCCTGTCGGGGCAGTGGCGTTCTCCTCCCCACAGTAATAGCCTCCGTCACAGTCAGTGCACTGAGTCAGCTGTCAGCACAGGATGACATGGTGACTGAACCCACACACTGACAGACGCTATACTACACTACACACACACACACACGCACACAGGTACACACACAGACACAGATACTCAAAGACTATACACAAAGTCTGCAGCTTTCATGCATCTGTTTCAATTCCTCTTCATCGAGGAGGCATCCCCTATATACAGAACATCCAAAAAACATTAAATCACATCTGCCAAACAGCTGATTAAAATCATTCATTTGAGTAACGTTGAAAAAAAAAAAAGTTGGAGCAACGGCTCAAGGGTGAGATATAGCAGGTCTTTGAGCTGCGGCTTTACTCAACACATGGACAGGTCTTGCGTGGCTCTTGAACTGCCTCCATATTTATTATTACCTTGAAAAACTTTTGGCAACCTTCTTTCCATGACAGATGGTCATTGTTGTGACAACCCTTCCTCAATCTGTTTACCTGAATATCGTTTTTGAATTTCTGAAAGAGATCAATGTTTTTCATTTGATCTAAAAAATTTTTTACGGAAGACAGATTTTTAATGAAATTCTGGTGTGTTTCCAGAACATGTTGTTTTAATGAGATGTGTGTGTGTGTGTGTGTGTGTGTGTGTGTGTGTGTGTGTGTGTGTGTGTGAGAGTGTGTGTTGTGTGCGTGTGTGTGTGTGTGTGTGTGTATGTGTGTGTGCGCACACACAAGCTTTTGATTTGATTTAGGAGTTGACTTCAACAAGGTGACAGCCCTAATATGGCTCTTTGTGGTCAGCTGTGCTATAAACATTCTCTGTTTGTCTCTCTCTCAATCTGTCTTAATAATGAACCAAGGAACTTAAGTCTAGTACCTTGTGGAGTCAGTAACAAGGTACCTAGCCTTGTTGAGGTCAATGATACGGAAGACAAGTCCAGAACCTTATTCAGGTTGATACCTAAGAACCTAAGTTCAGTGCTCTGTAGAGGTTGATAACAAGAACCTAAGTCCAGTAACTTGTAGAGGTCAATGATACGAAGACAAGTCCAGAACTCTGTTCAGGTTGATACCTAAGAACCCAAGTTCGGTGCTCTGTAGAGGCCAGTACCTTATAGAGGTTGACCTGGTTGCTGTAGGTTCCAGCCGGACACGGCATCCAGTCCAGACCTGTACCATTGGGGCAGTAGTAGCCTGCCGGACAGTCAAAGTACCCAGGCTGGGAGTCCCCAAAGGCTACAGGCAAACAGTAATATCTGAAAAAAAAAACCATTGGTTCTTTTCGTTACTGAGCCGTGATAAAGACTGAAAGATGTTGACAGAGACAGACTGACAGACATTCAAATAGATACACAAAACAAAAAAAAAAACACAATCTGTTCAAACAAATGAGCTTTTGTAAAAAAACAAAATCTAAGTTTTGTTGTCATTACCTGCGTTGGAAGTTGCAGATCAAAACATTAAGTCGCGTCCATGACATTGAAGCATACATGTGACTTAACCCTTTCACCCCTGCCCTTTCAACCCTTTCGAGTCTACAGCCTGGATGACCTGTCCTGTCTAGCCAGTTTGGGCTGATCTGCATAACGACATGGTAATTCATTTCAGACCTAATATCTCTTAAACTTCTTATTGTTTTTTACTGAAAGTCTAAATATTTCAAACACTTACTGCAAAATAGATGTGCATCAACAAATCACAATTTCATACACTATGATACACTTTTAGACTTTTGATGCTTTGACCAGTTCCAACATTATCTTAGACTTTGAGACATAGACAGAGAGAGAAACAGAGACAGAGAAAGAGACAAACAGACAGAGAGACAGACAGACAGACAGACAATCAGTCTGACAGACAGAGAAACAGATGAAGATACATATCGATAGAACAGAGGCAGGGTTCTGACCCATCAGGACAGATGTCGCAGGTAGACATGCCCGTGCGGTTAGTGAAGTAGCCAGCAGCACAGCTGAGTGGTTCATCCGATCCATCAGGGCAATGCAGACCAGAGGGGCAGATAACTGCGTTCATCACCGATGATCCTGAAATGGACATGACACACCATTCATCACTGATGATCCTGAAATGGACATGACACAGCGTTCATCACTGATGATCCTGAAATGGACATGACACAGTGTTCATCACTGATGATCCTGAAATGGACATGACACACCATTCATCACTGATGATCCTGAAATGGACATGACACACCATTCATCACTGATGATCCTGAAATGGACATGACAGTGTTCATCACTGATGATCCTGAAATGGACATGACACAGTGTTCATCACTGATGATCCTGAAATGGACATGACACAGCGTTCATCACTGATGATCCTGAAATGGACACGACACAGTGTTCATCACTGATGATCCTGAAATGGACATGACACAGTGTTCATCACTGATGATCCTGAAATGGACATGACACAGCGTTCATCACTGATGATCCTGAAATGGACATGACACAGTGTTCATCACTGATGATCCTGAAATGGACATGACACAGTGTTCATCACCGATGATCCTGAAATGGACACGACACAGCGTTCATCACTGATGATCCTGAAATGGACATGACACAGTGTTCATCACTGATTATCCTGAAATGGACATGACACAGTGTTCATCACTGATGATCCTGAAATAGACATGACACAGTGTTCATCACTAATGATCCTGAAATGGACATGACACGGTGTTCATCACGAATGATCCTGAAATAGACATGACACACCGTTCATCACTGATGATCCTGAAATGGACATGACACACCGTTCATCACTGATGATCCTGAAATGGACATGACACAGTGTTCATCACTGATGATCCTGAAATAGACATGACACAGTGTTCATCACTAATGATCCTGAAATAGACATGAACACACCGTTCATCACTGATGATCCTGAAATGGACATGACACAGTGTTCATCACCGATGATCCTGAAATGGACATGACACAGCGTTCATCACTGATGATCCTGAAATGGACATGACACAGTGTTCATCACTGATGATCCTGAAATAGACATGACACAGTGTTCATCACTAATGATCCTGAAATGGACATGACACGATGTTCATCATGAATGATCCTGAAATAGACATGACACACCGTTCATCACTGATGATCCTGAAATGGACATGACACAGTGTTCATCACCGATGATCCTGAAATGGACATGACACAGCGTTCATCACTGATGACCAAGATACGGAAATGGCACTCGGTTCATCATGCATAAAACACAGAAATGTGTAGGGCTTTTACAACTACTTCCTGTTAGGATGAGAACATTTCCTTGTCGAACTCTTAGGAAGCAGATGTCAGTTTGACAGTCTAGATCAACCTTTTTGCAGCTAATGCATTTTTAAGACCATCTTACGTTTTTAGTCTACAGTGCACATCTACCTTTCTTAGACTCTATGGCTATACAAATACAGATTATTTCATCATACACCCTCTTTGGCTGATCATGCCTACCATGCAAACTAGTGCAAACTGTAATCAACCCGTTCACTCAGTTTAACCAAATTTTGTGGCTAATGCAGCGCTAAGATGTCACAAGAGTGTTTTGGTGCATAGTGTTGTGTTGAAGTGCATAACATAAAATGAGATAAATAGAATGCTGTTTATTGGATATGTAATTTTTTTTATATTTTTATTTATTTATTTTTTTTTAAATTTTAAATAATTGTTATGTGTTTTTAAAAAATCAAAAGACGTTGCCACATTGAATTTCACGTTTGTGATAATAAAGTCGTTTGAATTGAATTGAATTGAGGCCAAACTTCTATTCCTGCTTATATCATGGAGGTACATCCACTTCATGTTATTGTATGGCAAACGCTCAACAAGGATCACCAGTCAGCTTTGCTCTGTCTTGCCTTCAGCATGTGGACTTAACACTCAAACACACAGTTATTCATTGTCTTTTTTTTTGAGGTTCAAAACTTACCCCTGCTACAGCAGAACTACACCTGTTTGTTTGTTTGTTTGGGGGTATAGATTTACAAAGGCTGATTTTGACACAAAATGTCAGCACAAACAACTGAAGTATTCAAAGCAAAGCAAAGAATATGTTCATGCACATGAGTAGTACATAAAATATCCTTCAGAACTTGGAGGAACACTTCAAAGCCTAATATCATGGATGACACAATCATGCTTCTTAAGAAAACGGTTCTTCTGCAGGGTCAACTACATAATTCTAACCAGCTTTCAACTGTTGTTTGTGATTTTCTGCAGCCAGTTTTCAAGCAGGGAGAGAAACAGAAAAGCGAGAGAGATGACAGCAGCATGTGTTGGAGTGTCTCTCTGCCGGTGAAGATATACCTTCACCTTGTTTCAGGTTACCTACCATGTGGAGGACTTGAAAGGAATCAGAGTGTCGTTTATTTTACAGAACCTTCCTTTCAACAGTTCAGAATCCACTGTTTTTCTTCTCTCTATCACTATAACCTGTCTTGATTACAGTACCTTTGCGAAACAGTTTTAGAATATGCTTTCTCTTATTATCAAGTTAATTTTAAGAACTTCCTTGCATTAAATCAGCTCTCTTTTAATGAATTGGTGTCTTGATTTTATGAGATACCATTCCCAAAGTGTAGAATCCCTCTCTCCACACTGAATGAGTGTAGCGTTCATTTACGAACTTCCTTTCAACAGTTGCAATCCAACTCTAGCTTGACTTTACTCTCATCATGAATCAGAGTGTCGTTTATTTTACAGAACCTTCCTTTCAACAGTTCAGAATCAACTGCTTTTCTTCTCTCTATCACTGAATCAGAGTGTCGTTTATTTTACAGAACTTCCTTTCAACAGTTCAGAATCCACTGCATTTTTCTCTCTATCACTGAATCAGAGTGTCGTTTATTTTACAGAACCTTCCTTTCAACAGTTCAGAATCCACTGTTTTTCTTCTCTCTATCACTGAATCAGAGTGTCGTTTATTTTACAGAATCTTCCTTTCAACAGTTCAGAATCCATGTTTTTCTTCTCTCTATCACTCCTTAACCTCTTGCATTCATGTACCTTGTGCAGAAACTCTTTCTAGAATATGCCTTTCTTAGAATTACTCAAGTAAAATATAAGTGGAGCTGTCTTGCATGTAAATTAGCACCAGAATTTAATTAATTGTGCTAGATTTTCATGGGAGATACTCATTCACAGAATGTGTGGCAAGCCCTCAGTCACATGATGAGGTAGCGGCTCATTTCGATTGGTTTGAATACATGAGTGCAATCCTCAGACAGCTGGCTTTGGCTGGAGCGATTGCAAGAACATTTAAACTGACGTAGCAGTCAAGACTCTGAGATGGAGTAGACAGCTGGTGAAAAAAATTAGAAAGCCCAGTCTGCAACTGAACAGCGTCTTCATCACCGAAGACAGAGTC
>CM031596.1:11276698-11309198 GCA_018398815.1 Conus ventricosus | reverse complement strand
ACAGTAATGACCTGCACACACATGTACAAGTGAAGTCTGGGTTTCCTGTAAAACACCATGTCAACTGCAGCAAACCATGATCAGAGTGTTTGTTTCGTTTGGACACCTTTTGTGGGTAATGCAGAACTAAATATACCCCACTGGCCAGACCAGCCTTGGCCAGTTAGTGCTTTTCCGATTTGTCAGTGCTAAATAATGCTCAGTTCAAAAAGAAGCATATCTTACATTTGAAACTACGTTCCTTACAGGTAATGTTCTTATGGTGGGATGATGAAGACCCCATAACCCCTAATGAATACAGCTTAGGACACCAATTTGACACATGCACTCACAGAAACCCTCATAAAAATGATGTTCCAAGCTGGTCCATACACCCAGCTGTTTCCTTCCTTTTCGCGATTACAAAATAAAAAGTCACCTCCTATTATGAGACTCAGAATTGTGAATGTCTCACTTTATGTGTGAAGCCTATGATACTATCTTGTTCTGATTAAAAATCATAGCAAAATTTATTTTCATCTGAACCTTAAAAAAAATCAAGCATAATTACTGTCGAAGAAAGGGAAATTAGAACCAACAACTTTTTTTTTACCTGAAAAGAAAAAAAATGAAAAGACTGGCCTGATATGTAAATAATTTGGAAGGGCAACACACTAACCACCTCATAGTTTTCACAATAATAAATTTTCTTTTATTCCTCACATGTGTTTCCTTTCTTCTTTGTTTTAACATCTCTCATGTGTTTGGTGTCGTCATTTCAAAAGATTCAGTTTAAAAGAAAGAATTTCTTATTCTCCTTAACTACTTTTTTTTTGGCCTATAAACCTTTCCTGAGTCACTGTAAACAATATCTACAGGTATGATGCAACAGGACTGTCTTTCCAATCCTTGCCAAACAATTAATTGCAAACATTGTCAACAGATATGATCCAATAGGAATCTGATGAAGGAACTTTGCTGTATTTTTGTACGTTGATTGATCCTAGGCAGATAACTGTATACAAATTAAAAAAAAATTATTTCTCAGGTTTACTTTTGTCGTTTCAGTATACATGTTAGGAGACTTGGCGAAGAACATTTCAGAATTCATCCATTATTCCAACAGACAGTAATGCACAGGAAAAAACTGAAGACTGTAGATCTTAACAGCAATGATAGGTACTGAAAAAGGCAGATATCCCTCTGTCTACCGATCAAAAAAGAATCATGAGCTAAGTTGGAGAGAGCATTTCAAGTTAACGAGTCTTCTTCAAGAACCTAATCAGACATGGTCAGGATTTAACGCCTGTGTGTACAAGACATGAACCTTGACCCACTTCTGTCAGCTCACCTTCAGGGCAGACATAGGAAGAGTAGGAAGTGATGGCGCCCACAGAGTTGTCACAGTAGAAGCCGGCGGGACACTCCTTGCACTGGGCCTGTCCCACCTGGTCCTGGTAGTGACCGGAGTCACATAGCGTGGCCAGGCTGGAGCCAGTGGGGCAGTAGTGACCGCCGGGACATTCGTAACTGCTGGGGTTTTGAACAGTCTGACCCTCAGGGCAGTAGTAACCTGCCAGCAGGCACAGTGGACTACAGAACAAGTCTGTTGACAGTGACAGTTACATGCACACCAACATGTGTACCTCACGTACAGCATGAAAGAATGTTAAAGCTGTTGAAGTATTGATAAGTAAACAGATTCCACTGCAAACAAATAATAAGATTCTACACAGGAATGAGTGACAGAAACACGCACACATTCACACAGACGTTCGCTTATGCACATGATCATGTGCGCACACACACACACACACACACACACACACACACATACACACATGCACACACACAAAACACACACACACACACACACACACACACACACACACAGAGACACATGTTCATGTGGTTTCGTCCGTATACACTACACCACATGTACTAAGTTTGGAGCCACACTGCGGAAGATCATACGCACATACAGACACAAACATACTCACAGACAACCCCACGCCATCCTTTCCTGCGACACACCTACACACAACCTAGGCCCCCCCCCTCCCCTCACCACTGGCAGACTAACCAGCCTGGCAGGATCCATCGGGCACCTGCAGGCCGCTCTGGTTGCAGTACATGCCGGCAGTGCACAGCACACACAACCCAGCCCCCCCCCCCCCCCCCCCCCCATCCCTCACCACTGGCAGACTAACCAGGCTGGCAGGATCCATCGGGCACCTGCAGGCCACTCTGGTTGCAGTACATGCCGGCAGTGCACAGCACACACAGCCTAGGCCCCTCCCCACCATCCCCTCACCACTGGCAGACTTACCAGCCTGGCAGGATCCATCGGGCACCTGCAGGCCGCTCTGGTTGCAGTACATGCCGGCAGTGCACAGCACACACCAGGACAGGTTCTGAGCGCTGTAGCTGGGCTGGAAGTACCCCGGGGGCAGGGCTGGGGGGACCATGTCCCTGACTCGCAGTAATAGCCAGGGGGACACCGATCACCTGCAGACAGGGATATACCATGTCATTAGGGGACAAGGCTGGGGGGGGGTGAGGGGGGAAGGATGACCCTGACTCGCAGTAATGGCCAGGGGAACTTAGATCTCTTGCAGACAGGGATTTACCATGTTGTTAGGGGACAAGGTGGGGGGTGGGGGTGGGGTGGGGGGGGGGGGCATGTCCTATGCAGTAATGGCCAGGGAAACATCAATCACCTGTAGACAGGGATATACCATGTCGTTAGGGGACAAGGGTGGAGGGGGGTGGGGATGTCCCTGACTCACAGTAATGGCCAGGGGGACATAGATCACCTGCAAACAGGGACATAACAAGTCATTAGACGACAGGGCTGGGGGGATTAAGTCCTTGACTTGCAGCATAGCCAGGACACTCATGTCACAGGGGTGCTGGGCTGGGGAGTCATATCCCTGCTCACAGTAATAGTAAGGGGGGCATTGTATCTGCAGAGACATGCAATATTCCTGATGAATATGGCTACTACCCTCTGCTGAAAACCACACTTTTCCCAGAGAATTTTCCTTTATGAACTAGGATCACTGGCGAACTAAATGATTGTGCAAAAAACAAAACAAAACAAACCACCAAAGAGACCTGAAACAGACTGCAGTGTACTGAAAAACAACAACAACAAACCTGAAACAGACTGCAGTGTTATGAAAAACAACACTAAACCTGAACAGATGCAGTTACTGAAAAACAACAACAACAAAACCTGAAACAGACTGCAGTGTTACTGAAAAACAACAACTAAAACCTGAAACAGACTGCAGTGTTACTGAAAAACAACAACAACAAAACCTGAAACAGACTGCAGTGTTACTGAAAAACAACAACTAAACCTGAAACAGACTGCAGTGTTACTGAAAACACAACAAAAAACCTGAAACAGACTGCAGTGTTATGAAAAACAACAACTAAACCTGAACAGACTGCAGTGTTACTGAAAACAAAACTAAACCTTGAAACAGACTGCTGTGTTACTGAAAAACAACAACAACAAAACAGATAAAATACTCATACAATGCAAAGTAATGTTTATTTAGTACCACACAAAAAAAGAGGATAAATGAATTGAATAAATAACGTCATTCTCATACTGCTACAATCTTGGCAAATCATTCTGCATTTTTTTTTTAATGTCTGTTGTTTTATTGTCTGAAGGAAGACATTTTGAACCATACCGTTTCGATTTTGTGTTTAAAACATTTTTACCTCGTACTCTTCATTTGTTTCTGCTTTGAACGTCTTGGACTGTGAGCTGAAAGAACCTGGAATTAACAACACGACCAGTACTGAAATAATTAAGGCTGTGTTAACAGACAATCTCAGTTAATGACTTGGCGTTTAACTAACACACTGGCTGGGTGAATCACAACAGATCTTGCATTATCCGTAGCAGGCACAGGCCCACCTTTCACAGAACCGATGGACATTTCCTATCAATGGCTGAACCAGTTTTGCTGCAGTCCGTGACTCACCTCCAGTGCCTGTGGGTCTGTCGGTGGTGGAGTTGCTGTCGCAGTAGTAGCCAGCCATACAGTTACCCTGTGGCGCTGACATGGCATCCACATCGCAGTACTGACCAAGGTCACAGCCCTGAGGTTCGGAGCTACCCATCGGGCAGTAAGTGCCTGAAGAAACATCCAACAACATCGACATACTTAATTATTGTGACTCCTATATATTTACTGATAATACGTGTGTGCGCTTGTGTGTGTGTGTGTGTGTGCGTGTGCGTGTGCGTGTGTGTGCGTGTGTGTGTGTGTGTGTGTATTTGTGTGTGCTTGTTCTGTGTATGCATATGCATGTGTGTGTACATTACGTGTCAATCACGAAAGGGAGTGAGAAACGTTTGTGATACTGAAAAGTTTGTGGCAGGGTCCTGGGGCCACTCAAGGCCCTTGGTGGGGCGCAGGGGCAACGCCCTGCTTGACATTTGAGGACAGTTTACTGCGTTCTCCTTTAATACAAACCCTGAATTTTATACTTCTCAGCACTATATATATAAACTATTTCAGACAAAAAACAACAGAACAACTACAAATGTCCAACGGAGTCGAGGCGGAAGAGTAAAAAAAATGGATCGGAGAACCAGCAAACGCATCCATCAATGTGCAAACGAGAGGGGGAGGGGAGGGGGGCAGGGGGAGGGGATCGCCGTAACGGAAATCCGTATAATACGGAACTACTCCCACCTATACAGCATATGATGTATATCATTACAAGGTAAAACAGGAAAAAAAAGTGTGCAAAGAGTTCAGCTGGAGGATACGGAAGTAAAGGAACCAAAGAAATATATTGCGACGCAGACGTTAAACATCTTCCAAACAGCCGGGTCCCTCAACAGAAGCGGAACCTCAGGACAGATATTAAACAGGTGCACAAGTGGACTGTTACCTGCCAGACATTTGCCTCCCTCCGGGGCAGATGGCGTGGGAGAGGTAGCACTCAAGGTGCAGTACCAGCCAGGGTAAACAAAGGTCAGTGGGCATGCTCAGTCCTGGTGATGCGCAGTAGGAGCCTGGTGTGCATGGTGTGCAAGCGGCACTGCTGGCCTGACCTGAACGCCACATACACACACACACACACACCACACACACACACACACCACACACACACACACACACACACACACACACCACACACACACACACACACAGGCACATACACACAGGCACACACACACAGGCACACACACACAACACACACGCACACAACACACACACACACAACACACACAACACACACGCACACACACAGCTGTATCTTTAGCACACAGATAAGAGCTTGTCCAGTTCAAAGAAACTAATGTAGTTGAGGTAAATGATCAGCAGAAGAGAGACAGCTCTTTGGTTGTTCACACTCTGAACTTGAGTTGACAGTTAGTGAGTGTCATGTGCCACACTCTGCAGAGAAACATTGTCTCTGTCAATACTAGATGTATCTCCCAATGAACACTCCCTTCCATTGAAAACCCAGGTGTTCAAGTTCCCAAAGGGTGTTACTGACAAAGTTTCTATAGTGAAATGAAAAGCATTTCCACTCCTGAATTTCTTCACTCTGATAACAACAATCCTAAAATGTGAGTTGAAGCATGACTTTGCTATTAAATCAACTAAAAAAGAACACCTAACCATGCAGAATCTGTGGACATTTTACTGATGACAATCTGTCAGTATTGTGAATCCATAGTCAGGTGGGGAAAGTTCCATTATTCTACGAACTCCAAATGACAGCAGAACCAGCCTTTCTGTAATCTTTATGATTTTCTTGATTGTTTGTTCCAAGACACACCACAATCTATCATGAATGATCATTTCAATGTAATGAAATGACCTAACAGAATGTTCAGGATATTTCTTTTAAGTCGGGTTGATAGCTAGAAATGGAAACACGTACTGCATTTCTTTTGTTAGTGGTTTTATTCATTTTTTCTTCCTTTTCTTTTTGAGGGAGGATTTACTGTGTGCAGACTTGGTTGTGCCAGATCCAGCTCTACATAATTTCTGGAATATATTTGTTTTAGTCATGTATGTAAAACGAGGTGGTTCACGCTGGCTTTTCTTTAACCAGTGATCTACATGAAAAAAATCAACCATATCAACACCCTCAAAAACATGCAATTTTTGTTTTGTTTTCTTTAACACAGAAAGAGCAGAACCAATCACTGAGAAGCGTCCACCCAGTGAAGAAGACTTTAAGACATGACTGAAAACTACCGACCATAAAAATGCCTCCAGACTCTTCAAAATGACCTGTCCCTTTTCAACCGACACAGCCTGCCTATCTCCTTACCAGTGAGGTTGTTGAAGGTGCCAACAGAACAGGGGTACTGCAGGTCGTACTGTGTGCCGTTGGGGCAGTAGTAACCTGTGGGACAGATCTTGTCAGCGTACATAGAGCTGTTGCTGGAGCAGTAGTAGCCAGCAGGACACTCTTCGCAGTCACCCTGGTTCTCCTGATCCTGCACACCACACCACAACATCCGCTCTGACTGCACAGCTCGTGAATTGTATTCCTCATTCACCCCATGAAGATTAAGTTCAGAAGAATTAAAAGACCTTTTTTTTTCAAAACAATGCCTGCAAAATAATCGAAACTGCAATATCCCAAATCATCTTTTGAGGCAGAGTTCTAAAAATCCTAGTACGATTCAAACACACACACACACACACACATATATATATATATATATATATAAAATATATATAATATAGTAGAGAGAGAGAGAGAGAGGAGAGAGAGAGAGAAGAGAGCACACCGGCCATTCGTATTTTACCCATTCGTACCTTTTAAAGAGTGAAGAAGCTCCGCGGTGCATTCCATGTCATGTGCCACTCACAATGAAACATATTCTTTTAGAGTGTTGGGACTTGCACGATGTGAGACACAAACATTTTACAGCAGAGTCCATGAAAATCCTGTTCAGAAATGTCCCGCCTGACGTGATCTTTGGGTTTTTGAGAGAGATTAACATTTTTCATCTGATTTAAAATTTTATGGAAGAAAGATTTTTAACGAAGTTTCTGGTACGTTTCTAGAAGATGTCATTTAAAGAGATGTGTGAAAGGTGTTTTTTTTTTTTTTTTTTAATGACTTGTGAGTTGATTTTAACGTGGTGACAGCCCTGATGTGGCCCTTTGTGGTCGGCTGGGCTATAAGCAACATTATCTTATCTTATCTTAGAGAGAGAGAGAGATAGAGAGAGACAGAGAGAGAGAGAGAGAGAGAGAGAGAGAGAGAAAGAGAGAGTAAGTGAGAGAGAGAGAGGAGAGAGAGAGAGAGAGAGAGAGAGAGAGAGAGAGAGAGAGAGAGAGAGAGAGAGAGAGAGAGAGAAGACAATAATGCTTCCTTTGCCAAGGACAGAAGTCCCACTCTAAACCTTTAAAGTCTGTCCTCTTACTTTTTTTTTTTTACACACCATCTATTCTCACAGAGTCACACATGATCCTCATGGCAGCAATTAAAAAAAAAGACACATGAATACTGATGATGCATCTATAGTAGATTTACAGTCAAAGAGATGATTTCATCATAAGTTCAGCCAAAGAAATGCAGATCAAGTGCCAGAATTCAACTGTGTCATCAACTTATTTGTCACCAGGAAATCATGTGGCAATTCAAAGTCTATTCAAGACGCTCATTACAGTCAAGCATTCCTGATTCTTTGGCCTTTTTTGTCAGCTGTAACGCCAACACATGGTGCAATGATGTTTTTTTCCAAGGTCTGTCACTGTTTGTCTGTTGTAGTCAACAGCAACCAAGAACACTACATTGAGGACTGCATGCTGTGTCCCACTGCGACTGATCACACATGGAGGACTCTGCAGCAAGCCAGGCACAATCTGCAGTAAGCCGGGCACAAACTGACTGCAAGCCAGGCACAATCTGCAGTAAGCCGGGCACAATCTGCAGCAAGCCAGGCACAATCTGCAGCAAGCCAGGCACAAACTGACTGCAAGCCAGGCACAATCTGCAGTAAGCCGGGCACAATCTGCAGCAAGCCAGGCACAATCTGCAGCAAGCCAGGCACAAACTGACTGCAAGCCAGGCACAATCTGCAGCATACCAGGCACAATCTGCAGCAAGCCAGGCACAATCTGCAGCATGCCAGGCACAAACTGACTGCAAGCCAGGCACAATCTGCAGTAAGCCAGGCACAAACTGACTACAAGCCAGGCACAATCTGCAGTAAGCCAGGCACAAACTGACTGCAAGCCAGGCACAATCTGCAGCAAGCCAGGCACAATCTGACTGCCAGCACTGAAGTCAAGGAGTAGGTGGCCCTGGACTTGTGAAGCTCTCATTCCCTTTGGGCATCTGATATCCCACAGTGCTCATATGAAGCAGGCCCCCTGCTAAGGCAATTCTGCCAGACCGAGAGGTCCAGATTCTCCATGTCTCTATGTGCCTGTCAGTCCTCCATTAATGTATACAATCATCTATGATGTTCAACTAAATTTCAACTGTCTTTCATGATAATTTCACTCTACCTATGAGTTAAGTATTGATGTTATGGTTAAAAAGTCAAATGCATCTTACTGGAATGAACACCACTTGGAAATTCTTGACAACAGTTTGTTGTTTATGCTCCCCAGCCAAACTTCAATCAAGTAAAGATGTATGTCTTCAAGACAATGGACGGATGATCTTAAACACACCGCTGTACACTATAGCTTGATGAAGGTAGCCATTGACTGAATGTGATCACCACAGGTCATGCTAACTCTTTTACCGGAGGACAAGAGTAGCACCACAGCCAAGAAACCTCACCTGGTAAGTTCCGGGGTCGCAGCCAAGGGGCAGCGTTGTTCCCGCAGGGCATCGGTGACCCACAGGGCAGATGCCTGCCACCCCCGTGTGATTGCCTGAAGGGGTGGGCGTGTCCGAACCCAGCGTGCAGAAGTAGCCAGGGTAGCAGGGTCCACTGGGCGCTGTGAGATTGGTGCCGTCACAGAACTGACCTCCAGAACACTGCTGGCATTCGGTGACATCGACCAGCCCTGTGACGTCGCTGAAGGTTCCTGCTGGGCACGCTGTCCAGTTCCGTCCAGTGCCAGCAGGACAGTAGAACCCTTCAGGGCACAGGCTGTGGCCCGAGCTGGAATTGCCTGCAGCAACACATCACAGTCAACATCCTGTGTAACACCACCCGGAACAGCTACAGCAGTGGATTTACTGCAAGAACAACTGGGGATCATCGTAAACATCCTACGTAACACCAACCAAGACAGGTACAGAGGTGAAATTCTGCAAGAACAACAGTGAGTCATCGTCAGCATTGTAAATAATACCACAAGGACAGGTACAGTGGTGAAATTCTGCAAGAACAACAGTGAGTCATCGTCAGCATTGTAAATAATACCACAGGGACAGGTACAGGGGTGAAACTGCTTCAGGCATAACAGCAAATCATTGTCAGCATCCTGCATAACACCACCCAAACAGGTACAGTGGTGACAACTGCCTGCACGAGCAACATGGATCACTGTCAAGATCATCACATCAAGGACAGGTGTGCTGGCTGACATTTCTCCATGGAAGGCACTAAATCACTGTCATCATCCTACATCACACCATCTTGGACACAGTCTAGCATTTGAACCCATTCAGGACACAACTGCTGAAACAAACTGAACCCTGCTGCAGGGCTGCCTTGAAGAAGGCAAAGTAGAACCACTGCATAACACACTTTTGGCACTCTGAAGGCAGTGGTCCAAAGGACAGCAGCGAGGTAAAACGGTCCACACAGAAACTTATTGGGTTTGTCACAGATCTGGACCACACTGGCTATTCTGAATCACTTTATAAGTCAGGAAAGTGCAGCATCAATCTTGTTTCCAGTTATTTTGTAAGTCATCCAGAATGAATAAAAATGGTTGTCATGAAAAGCAAACAAACAAAACAAACACAAAAAACCTCTCGACAACAATCAGTTTGACAATCTGTGCAATAACCCAAACCAACCCTTGCCACAGCCTGAGCGGACTTACCAGCCACAACCTCCTCTGGCACGCAGTAGAAGCCAGCGATGCACTCCAGGCACTGGTCGGCCTGGCTGAAGTTGGTGAAGTAGCCAGGGTCACAGGGCACCGGCGAGCCGCTCCCCAGGGGGCAGTGCAGGCCAATGGGGCAGGGGGTGGAAGGAGGGTTGGGAACCGCATCACCCCCAGGGCAGTAGAATCCTGGATCGCAGTCACCCACCGGGAAGCCAGTCCTGGAAAAGGGAAATGTTTAAACAGTGCACACATTGTGACCGGATGTAGTCTCCTTCCAGTGAGGGAGTGACCAGGCAGGTTGAGGGGATAGGCCAACATGGTTTGTAAGTCACACCACAGTAAACCTGACTCACCCATCCCGGTGAGCACAGTTGGGACAAAAGATTTTTTTCAATACTCACAGATGAAAAAAGACATATCCATCATGGATGGTGTGAAAGATGAAAGTAGATGTCATCCAGGCAGGAGATTCTGCAAAAGAGTTTATGTAATCCAGACACAGAGTGCACATGGTGACCAACCCACTGTTCATAGTGTCAAACAGCTATGTAACACATTGACTTCACCACAATTCAACATCATCGGAATGAGCATGAGGTTGGAGTTGAATGACAAAAAGAACTTGTCTTGTATCAGAGAAATCCCTCCACAATAAAAATTAAAGAATAATAAATCCACCATGATAAAAACATGGTGGTGTGGAAAGAGAAAGAGTAGTCACACAATATCCAGAATCTGATGAATGGAATATCTATGTACAGTCTGAACATTTTGAGTCATCGGTGACCAAGCGTGCCTCCAGTTTCTCATACAGGGCTTGTTCAACACTATTGTCTCACCCTTCATTGCTGACTATCAGCTGGCAAATAGGTGAGTGAATTGCTGCAAGAAAAGGGAAAGTACTCTTGTCTTCCCAAACACTGCAGAATTATATGACGTGCAAATATCACTGATTGTCCTATTTTTTTGTTTGTTTTTGTGAGCACTACTTTACATATTCGTGAATGAATATCTATCACACACACACAACACACACACAACACACATGCACCACACTGGCACACTCGCAGACACAGATATGCACACACACACACACACACACACACACACACACACACACACACACACACACACACACACACCACACTGGCACACTCGCAGACACAGATATGTACACATACACAGGCCATCCAAAGGAGCTGACCCCTTACCTGTGTCATTGCAGTATTTTCCTGGGTCACAGTCAGTGCAGTTGTCAACAGCACCAGCCCCTGTGTGTTGGTGTAGGTGCCGGCTGGACACGGTGTTGGTACCCCCGACCCCTCAGGGCAATAGTGACCCACAGGGCAGATCAGGTGCTGAGAGTCGTTGGAGGCCAGCTCACAGTAAAACCTGATGAACGGTACAATGTTACTGGATTCCAACTCACAATGCAACAGAGAGAGAGAGAAGAGAGAGGATGGGAGAGAGAGAGAGAGAGAGAGAGAGAGAGAGAGAGAGGAGAGAAGAGAGAGAGAGAGAGAGAGAGAGAGAGAGAGAGAAGGGAGAATGTCAATAGAGAGGGAGAGAACATCAATTTGCAAAATATTCATCCCCAGCTTTATCATGAGCTACATTTGTGTCAACAGGTATTTGAGCCTGAAGACAAAAAGTTTAATCAGGTACATTTTTTTTCATATCTATATACAATCTTAGTAATACAAACGAGTAAAATTTCATATCCACTTAAACTTAACCCAATTTACACTAAGTTCACATACAAAAATTGAAGATATCATACCAGCGCAGACAAGACCACAGAATTCAGACATACACATCTGTATTAAACTAAAAAAAAAATAATGAAGCAAGCAAGCTAACAAACAAACAAAAACCCACCAGCTGCCATGGCCAAATGGTTAGCACCACAGACTCCTGCCTGGGAGTTTGGGGGTTCGATTCCCATCAAAGCCATTTATTTGTGGGACTTTTCTGCCCTGACTGACTCTTATCCAGAGCTGAGTTTGCTATGGGCTCAGTTAGGAGGACTGGGACCACACAACAGAGTTTTAGCTACTCAATGGATATGTCTCTGAGAGTGTTGCTAAAATTTTCTGACCAACAATAAATGTGTAAAACAGAATTACTGTGCCCCCAAACAAAGGAGCAATCAAACAATAAAGTTTTGACCTTTTGTGTTTTCTTCAGGCGAGAGTAATGACACTCAAGACAATGGAAATGAAGGACCAAAAAACCCCCAAACAAACCAGAAGCCTATCACTTTGATATGGGTACAAAATGTAATCTTTGGTGAACTAAAACTGCGGAATGGATGACAGGTTTTAGGGGACACAAAGCACATTAAAATACTGATACTAATAATGATAAAATAATGAAAATAATAATGATATAAAAACATATATAACCGTAGTACAATCACAAAGTATTAAGACAACACATACATAAAAACACACTACAAACACAGACACAGAAACACATATGCACATACACAAATGCACACACGCATGTGCGTGCACACACACACACACACACACACACACACACACACACACACACACACACACACACACACCGACTTACCCAGCTTCACACGGACCAGACACCTCAATCAGACCCATCTGGTCGCAGTATGTCCCCGCTGGGCAGAGAGTGCAGTCCCCTTCAGCCTGCAGACCAGTGGCATTACCGAACGTTCCCTTGGGACACTTCACAGGATCGGCCGTTCCCAAGGGCAGTAGTGGCCTACGGGACAGATGTTGGCATCCGCACCTGCACAAACAGGAAAGGTTCCTGAGAATCTCTGAGAATGTTTACACAGAACACTGGTTACTCAGTGTCTTGAAGAAATGTTAACATTTAGAATTTACAGTTACTTACTCCTCAAGAAAGGTTTACACAGAGGGCAGAAAGATTACTAAGACTCTTGAAGAAAATTTTCAACTGAGGAAAGGATCCTCGAACTTTTGATGAAATTGGAAATGAAATGAGGCAGGGAAAAGTTACCCCACTTGTTTACTGTTTTCTGATGAAATGCTTACATCGAGGACAGGTTACTTAGAGTCTTTAAAAACACTTTACACAGAGGAAAGGTTATTCTTGAAGAAATGTTTATACAGAAGGAAGGTCACCTAGACACCAGAAGAAATATTCACAGAGGGGAAAGCTTACTCAGACTCCTGTAGAAATGTTTACACAGAGGAAATGTTAATTAGACACAAGGGGAAACATTTACATAGAGGAAGGTTCAGACACATGATAATGTTTCCACAGACTGCAGGATGGATGAGGAACAATAAACTAACAAAAATAGCAAAAATCCTTCAGAAACAAAACCAAAGAAATGACAAAATTCCCAGAAAAAAAGTTCATGTAAGATGGATAACTATCAGCTGCAGACCACCACATACCCTGGTCTGGGGTGGATATATTGGCAGACTGTTTGCAGAAGTAGCCCGGCAGACAGAGGTCAACAGGGGTCACAATGCCAGGGGTAGGGCAGTAGAAACCTCCCAAACATGGCGTGCAGTCTCGTTCAGCTTGCAGACCTGACAACACAATGAAAGAGTGAAACATTTCTTCTTCATACACATGTACTATCATCACATCATATGATAAAGTATGTTTTGACAATGAAATATCATGTCATATTTCTTCTTCGTACACATGCACTATCATCATATCATATGGTAATGTATGTTTTGACAATGAAACATCATGTCATAAGATCTGGTTATATACATACGTCGGTGAGCAGAACAAACTTCACAAACAAAAGAAAAGTGACATGATTTTAAAGGTACTCTCCACAGACAAAATAATTCAAACACAAAACCTTTGCCCACATCTGCTATAGAAGTTCAACAGTCTGACCTGTGATGTTACTGAAGGTACCGATGGGACAAAGGAATTCGTTGGCGTAGCGAGTGGCAGTGGGACAGTAGCTGCCCATGGGACAGACAGTGGTTGAGTTGTCCAGGACCACAATGCCCATGGTGTTGTCGCAGAAATAGCCAGCTGGGCATGGTGTGCACGACCACTGAGTCTCCTGGTCCTGGTATGTGCCATTGTCACAGCGGATCTCTGCGTCCACTCCTTCAGGACAGTAGTGACCCACGGGGCACCTGTACACATCATGCACAGTTATGCCACTTGCTTTCCATTTTTGTCTGGTCCTCCATACTACAACCATGACCTGATCTGGCTCATAAACAAGTGAACAAAGCCACAAAGTGTGTCTGAAACAGATGAACAATTAAGACACTTATTTCCATCTAGTGAGAGCCAACCAGACAGAAACAGAGACACAAACACAGAGAGAGACTCACAGAATCAGAAAAATACTTGTTCTTAGTATCAAATGCGCTGTAATGGTAATATGTAGAAAGAAAAAAAAAGGTCTGTCTGAAAGTAATAAGTGAGAATATTTAATTCACCATAAATTCAAAGGTTTTGTAGTCTAGCCGAAAAATAATTCACAGATTTTGATGGAAACAGGTGATAACAAGAATTAAATACTTTTGAGGCAAATAAACATATACTGTCAGTTCAGTCAATCAACAGAAGTCAGGGGTAAATCAAATTTTACAAATTTATCCATGAAAAGCTAACAACAGTTTCACCGCTGTCTCCTAGTGTCCAATCAAATACAGAGCATTTTTCAACTTGCACTCATGTTAAGTGTCTACACAAGTCTGATCACATAAACAGGATCTGCAGACTGACAACATTTTCAATAGTTTCAAAAATTTTGAACCATTGACTACACTTTAAACAGTATCTCAACAATGTCAAATCAAGGACTTCGCTTTTAACAGTGTTTCAACAGTGTCAAATCATCATAAATTGTCCGCATGGTGACATCAGATTTAGAAGTCTGCGTGCAAAGACAGGTGAAAGAGACAAAACCTGTACAATAGTTACAGACTGAGCACAGTGGTGACTGCATCTCATAACAACCTGTACAATAGTTACAGACTGAGCACAGTGGTGACTGCATCTCATAACAATACAGCAGGTCTGCCTCTTTGAAATCAGGTGAACAGGTGATGCTCACTGATCTTGTGCCGGCAAATGTTATCCAGTTTGGTCCACACAAAACTCTGTAATGTCATTTTAACTTTTTAATTACCACCTGCCTCTTCTGCTGTTATTAGTTAACTACTGATTGCTTCTTCCATGACCATTAATGGTGAACCTACATTTTCCTTCTACACAGATAATTTGAGAAAGTTAAAGACAAGACTTGCCCTTTGAGGGCATCGGCTACAGTGCACGTGGCTACCTCATTGCAACGTGTTTAAATTCAAGCCAAAAAAACTCTTTTTCCTATTTTTAAAAAGTTTGTACTGAAATTTACAGTGAGTGACAGGGAAGTGTTATGTCCTTTGAACAGGACTGCAGAAAGTCCAGCTGCCTAGGCAGCACTGAATCCATAACAAAAGCTCAGACAGCAATCACTGTTGTCTGTTGGGGGGGCTTAGCGGGCAGATTCTTGTAGATGTCGGATCAGAACAGGCCCCACTGAACACCACCAAAAGGGATCTGCAGCACTGCAGAGTCTTCTCTGCTGGATTGCCACATAGGACTTGATTCTGATGGTTCGCTGTGAACTCCTGGAGCCTGGGTTGAAATGTGAACCAACTAGATGTGGCTGTGCACAGGGACCTCGAAAGAGCAGCATGGAAATAATGCCAATGAAGTGGCACAGAGGATGGAACATGAAAAAGAGGCTCAGAGAGTCATGTAGTCTGTCCATGTGAGTTTGCACCAGCTACCATCAGTGGCGAAGTAAGTGGGTACCAAGATGTGAAAAATCCTTGTTATCTTATGGATCATTGCTGCTTTTAAAAAAAAATGAGGTGATGACCACACTCGTCGTTTATGTATATCAACAACAGACATAATATGTATATCAACAACAGACATTTCCCCGAAGATGGAGTATGGCTGCCTTAATGGCGGGATAGAAAAGGGTCATACACACAAAACTCCACTGCCTGGCTATACAGGGAGTGTCCGCAGGAGTATCAGCCTGCGTATGCAGAAAGAAAGAAAAGAAACAACAGACATAATAAGCATAAAACTACATCCACTGTTAGATTTTAGTTCCATGTGATCTGGGCTTGAAAGATTTGGGAGCAATTTTTTTTTTTATAACAGTACTCACACTTATAGGTCTTAATAAATTTATTAGGTAGTCACATAAATTTTAACCCCAAAAGGTTCAAAAAAGCATAAGAGTTGTCCATGGACCAGTCTAAAAATTGATGGTGAAAGGATTAAACGTAGAACAGTCTACTAAAAAGGTTTGAAGAGTGAAACGTGAAGGGCCGGCCCTTTAAGACAGGTGACTCACTGACCTGTACTCCACCGGGGTGGAGGTGTTCTGGCCCCCTGGGCAGTAGTAGCCAGCGGAACAGCTGCCGGACGGCTCAGACAGGCCTGACCCTGCACAGTACATGCCAGGTGTACACTGCTTGCAGTCGTTGACATCGTCCTGCTGCGTGACGTCCAGGTAGGTGCCCATGTCGCAGGCGGTGGGAACGCTGCTTCCCAGGGGGCAGTAGTAACCCACAGGACACACGTCTCCCGTGACCCCGTCGGTCGGCGTGGAACTGTTGGACTCCAGACTGCAGAAGTAGCCTGCGGAGAGTGACAAAGAAGAAATGTATGAAGCGACTTTCTCTCAAACAGCTGAAATAGCCAGACGTTTGATTCACTGGAAAAAAAAATTGTGGAATTACTCTCTTTCACATTGCAAAAATACCCTGGAGATTGACACAGAGATTATATGGAATGACTCTTTCAAAATGCAGTAATACCTTGGGGTTGACACAGAGATTATATGGAATGACTCTTAAAATCCAATGATACCTTCAGAGTTAACACAGAGATGATAAGGAATGACTCTTTCAAAGCGCAGTAATAGCCTGGGGGTGACACAGAGAAAATGCAAACAGAATTACTTTCTTTCAAACTGCATTAACAGCCTGTGGGTTGATTCAGAGAACAAGAAATGCATGGGACAATTTTCTTTCAATCTGCAGTGACAGCCTAGGTTTGTTTTTTTCTCCCTTAACTCTGTGGGGAGTGATTGGGATACCACCCTGAAGAGCAGTTCACCAGGTTCCTCTAGTTCTGTCGGTTGTGTGTCAAGGTAGGGAACTCTGCAAATGTTTCCCCTGTCCACTCTGCAATGTTATCAGTCCACCTTTATTTCTGTCTTTCCTTCCATCTCCCTCCTTCAACAGTTCCCTGGAGGACTGTCTTAAAGAGGCCCCTGGATCTTGCTACATGCCCACACCAACATAGCTGTCTTTTCCTGACAGATGTCATTTGATGTTCCTATGGTCCCATGTGCTGCCTGTAGGTTTGACAAACTTGCTGACTGGTGATATGATCAGTATGTCAGGTGTTTAGTACCTTTGGGTAACATCTCATTTCCATGGCTTGTATTCTTCTTTCAAGATCTGCTGTGAGGGTCCATGTCTCGCATGCATAGAGGAAGATGGAATATATCAGTGTGTGCAGGAGCCTGATGTTGTGTTGTATGATGTTCTTGTCCTTCTGCACAAGTTTTACTCGCTGTGGTCTTTGCTGCTCTTGAGAAGATTTCTGGTTGGGATCCCTCACTCTCAATGATGGATTCCAGGTAAGTGAACACGTGGAACTTGTTGGCAAGAATGCAATGCTGCTATGTCAGTTGTCCTTCAACTCAGCCTATGAGTAACCACTGTCTTTCCTTTTTTTTCCATCATAACAGATCTCTTTGAATCATGCTGTGCTCTCTGGAGACTATCACTCAGTACTGAGCCAGCCATTTCTACACGATTTTGTCTGCCAGTGGTCTTGTTTGCATGTGCATGTTCATTTCTGACAGTCAAAATCATGTGTTTAGTAATCTGTCACAAAGTCAGTCACCCAAGCGTGCCGACTCCCTGATAAAAAAAGAAAAGCATTTTATGAACAAGAAAATAAATATCTGAATACCGAATCACCAAATAAAGTTAATAAACACTTAAATGATGGGCCTTAACTTGTCTTTTGCAGACATACAAAAACTAACAAACAAACAATGACAACAAATAAATAATGTCCCCTGTCACTATGAACACAACTTTAAATTCAAAAGGAGGAGGTTGGGAGGAAGGGAGATGAGGACAAGGAAAGATCTTTACTTTGAAACTTACATTCATAAACCTGCTAGTTTATTGTCAAAGATGGGAAAATGCAGACAGAACTTCTCTCAGTGGAAATCTGTTTGGAAGAAAGCCGAAAAGAATGTGGTGAAAAGTGGATAGTTGTCTTTCTTGTGTCCAAGGGACTCACCAGCACTGCACAGGGCGGTGGGCTGACTCAGGCCTGGCGTCTCGCAGTATGAGCCAGGGTCACAGGACACGGGGGCATAAGACCCCTCGGGGCAGTAGAAGCCCGGCTGACACTCCCCGCCTTCGGGACCGCTGGGTGTCGGGGACGAGGAGTTGCTGCTGCAGTACCAGCCTGACGCACATATATGAGTGATGGGCAGATTAGACACATAATATACAATAGGAAGTAATGAAACATTGTGGAATTCGGTTGATTTATCGTACCAATTAACAAGTACCCAAAACATGTGATGGGTAGTTTTGATACATAAAATACAATAGGAAGTAATGAAATATTGTGGAATTCAGTTGATTATGTACATACAGTACAACAAGTCACTAATACTAAGTAAGAAATTGGAATCTTATATGACAACAAGTACAAACTTGAAGTTTAAAAGTGATGCTCTCTTGAAAATATGTATTACAAGATGCATACACTTGCAAGCTTCAGTATACAAACAGCACACATATATAGATATGTATGAACAAATACTATGCACAAATATTTGACAGAGACAATGTAAAACAAAATAATGTGCCTGAGGGAATAAATGCAAATCTAGTTGAACAACAACTGAGTTATTCTAAACAGAGTGAACAACATTAAAAGAGAATAACATAGCTGATGACTGGAAATGACAGTAGTTTGACATACCTGCTGAGCACCTGCCAGTGGGTGTGGAGAGGCCGTCAGTGGCGCAATACTCTCCCCCTGGACAGGGCAGACAGTCCATCACGTCCCACGCCATGGTGAGGTTGTAGTAGGTCTGTGCAGGACAGGGGAACTGGGTGGGGGAGGAGGTACCCTGGGGACAGTAGTGGCCTTCCGGGCAAGGTGTGGACAGGTAAGTGTCTGCCCCTGCAACACCATCGTCCACCAGTTTTACCTTTGCAAGTACAGAAGCCACTTTCTCACTCATAGGTAACTGAAGTCCATTCAAGCCTGAGTACAGTTTTTGAATGACACTGTTTGTGTTTATACTTCAGTCCGTGAGATTCCCTCTGCTCCCCTACTTCCGATGCTTGATCAGTGATAGTCTTAACCTTTGAATCTACTCTTAACCTTTGAACCTACCTGCAAGGGGTTTAGATATGAAACACCTCTGTAAGGAGGGCTTCTCTGAAGACCTGCTATCCAGCTCTCCAAGAATTCCTCCCTAGTAACAATCTTCTTCCTTACGTAGAGCTGGGCCTAAATGACATTGAAGGATGAGACGTTTAGATGAAGAATAAGACAAAACAAATGTTGTTGTCTTCAATGGCCTTTGTTTAAAATCTCCCTCACAATGCTGAGCACAGCTGAAATTCCCTAGAAGGCACTGAACAATCCCATGATGGCAGAAAGTAATGGAATGGAATGTATGCATGAAACTGACCAGCACACCCTACTAGGGGCAGACTGTAGACAGCCACATGAGCAAAAGCAACACCACTTTATGTAATGTTCATCTGAAACGCTTGCACTGCTTTTCACAACTTCCACTCCGGTCTTCTGCTTAGGGTGCATCTGGTGATCACTGTCACAAAGTTGCGACAGCTGAATTGCATTTCTGAAGAATATAGGATATGGTATGTGCAGCCATCCTTGTCCACTTTGCAAACAACTCATAAAACGTCCATAGTCTTGTCAAGTCATTCCCATTTCCAGGCACTCTTTGCATTCTTGCTGTCAGGTTGATTTTTTCACATCCTGCTCTCTTTGTCCAAGAATGTTGTAGCACTGTGTCTTTGAGCGTACAACCATCAACACCAGCTTGCAGTTTAATAAATCACCAAAGAAATGAACTGTCTGAGGAAAGCAACTTCAGTCTACCTGAACCACTGATCTTAACTCCTGTGCAAAAGAGTGCAACCTATTTTGCATCTTTAGATTCAAAAGCAAACAGGAAAACAGTTTTGCCAGTCTCTACCACAGATTGGATAATTCCACAATCAACCCTTTGGATTTTGTGTGTGCAGAACAAATATCAGCAGTGGATTTTTGTGTGTGCAGAAAACAAATATCAGCAGATCTGACCTTATGATAGCAGAAATCCACAGAACTGCACAAAGAGACCATGTCTCCAACCAGCAAGTCCTTACCCTGAAGACAGTAAGTATCCAGCCGGACAAGGGAGACAATCGTCCAGACCCGACACGTTGCTGTAGCTGCCAGCGCCACATGGATGGGTGGTCGTACCTTGCGGGCAGTAGTATCCCACTGGACACACACACCCCTACACCTGTCTCTCCACCTGTAAACACAATTCATGCAGTAGTATCCCACTGGACACACACCCCCTACACCTGTCTCTCCACCTGTAACACAATTCATGCAGTAGTATCCCACTGGACACACACCCCCTACACCTGTCTCTCCACCTGTAAACACAATTCAATGCAGTAGTATCCCACTGGACACACACCCCCTACACCTGTCTCTCCACCTGTAAACACAATTCAATGCAGTAGTATCCCACTGGACACCCCACCCCCTCCCTACACCTGTCTCTCCACCTGTAAACACAATTCAATGCAGTAGTATCCCACTGGACACACACCCCCTACACCTGTCTCTCCACCTGTAAACACAATTCAATGCAGTAGTATCCCACTGGACACACACCCCCCACACCTGTCTCTCCACCTGTAAACACAATTCAATGCAGTAGTATCCCACTGGACACCCCCCCTACACCTGTCTCTCCACCTGTAAACACAATGCAATCAAAAGAAAATAATCACTGATGTTAATGAGATATGACATTAGACAGATAAGAAGTTTTATGGGAAGTCTGTGTGTGTGTGTGTGTGTGTGTGTGTGTGTGTGTGTGTGTGTGTGTGTGTGTGTGTGTGTGTTTACAAAACAGCATAAATGAGAGGACTGCTCCCTGCAAAATGTACACAAACCAGGCGATTTCTAAAATGAGCGGATTTGTTTTCACCTCATTATTTCAAAGCCCATACGGCAGTGCAGAACGTCTAAGTGATGCGCCAGTGCCTTCCTAGGCAATCGCCTCAGTTTCAAGTTGCATTGTTCACACACTTTTTCACACACTTCCTCCTGAACCGCCTCATTTCAGGGCGTTTTGCATTACGCCTCATTTGCATTATCTTACAGGCATGTGTGTGCATACAAAACAAAACAACCTGATTGTGCTGCACAGACCTGTAACAATCCCCTGAAACTGAAAGAAGTTGGATTCCAGTCTTTGTATTTTATAAATCAATTTTTCTGTCCACCTCATTTCATGGCGTTTTGTATTATGCCTCATTTGTATCCTTTTACAGCATGTGTGTGTGTGTGTGTGTGTGTGTGTGTGTGTGTGTGTGTGTGTGTGTGTGAGAGTACCTGTGTGCGTGCGTGTGTGCTTGCGCGCGCGCGCGCGCGCTGGGCTGGGTGTGTGGCGTGTGCGTGCGTGCGTGGTGTGTTGTGTGTGTGTGTACTCACATCATAGATTTACACAGATTTATCGAGTTTTGCATGAGTCTGTGTATTTGCTTGTCACAATGTGTATGCCTACAACAACATGCACATACAGACACAGAATCATCCCTTTACCTGGCATTTCACAAGATCCATTGAACAAAGAAGCGTTTCCCCCGCTAGGCGTGGGCCTGTCCAGTCCATATTCACAGTAGTAGCCAGGGTCACAGGGCCCAATGGAGTGGTCAGAGCCAGCTGACCACAGTAGTGGCCCCCAGTGCAGGACAAGCACTGCGTGTCCAGTGACAGGCCGGTCTGGTTGCTGAAGGTACCCACAGGACAGGGCTGCCAGTCCACCCCTGTACCTGCCGGGCAGTAATAGCCCTCAGGGCACTCCGCAATCAGGTCACCTCCCAGACAGTACCTGGCCAACAGAGACAACAGCTTGCGTCAGCATGCTGGCCAGTGTTAAACAGTCATACTGATGCCTCATGTCATTCCAAAATGAACACAAAAGGAAAGATTTCTGATTTTCAGGATGTGAGAGAGGTCTAAGAAAAAACAAAACTTACCGCAGCTGGGGTTCTGCTAGTAGACTGTAAAATCTCGTAAAGGCAATACACTGCATGTAAACCGCTATTGCTACATTCTTTTATGTGATTGCTGCTGATGTCAGTACTAAGGAAGTTTTCCTTCTCTAAAAAAAAAGTGCGTTTACAGGTTTCTGCAGACGTTTATGCATAGCTTGAACATCCCTGGGTTTTGATAGTTAATATTCACACTCTCGACTCTAGTTGAGTATCTTCAGTTTATCCAACATATGAACATTCCCAATCAAGAATTCTGGCTTCCTTGAATTTTTGGCTTGATATTTTTGTTTGTCTGGATGTGATGACCTTGAAACAGAGTTTTACATTTAAACTGTCAACAGCAACAAATCACCATTGCATTCCTATGCTAAAAGTGCATGAGATACAGGTGTGTTTGACTTCATCTGTTCTGTGTTCTTCATGTAAAAACTAAAATTATGTCAATAGAGGGTTCCCTTTAAAAACAGGACACACTTTTTTTTTTAATCTTCACCAACTGACTAAATATAACACATAACATGTCACTCCAAAATGAACTCAAAAGGAAAGGTTTCTGATTTTCAGGATGCAAGAGAGGTCACTTCACTCCAAAAATTCAAAGAAGCCACAATTCTAGAAATGTTATCACAAAGCACAGCAATAGTCATTTTTACTTTTGCGGGGTTTAAACTTTCCCATGAGCTATTTTGCCAAGAAAAATGAACAAGTATGACACATATTAGGATTCTTGAGGAAGGATTAGATTTACTGAAAAGGACCACAATGGAGAAATGGAATGGCTTTCTTGATCTAACAAGAACGGAAGATGGAAGGTGTCTGTGTGTATCCTAGATGGCTACCAAATTGACAGACTTTTTACACTGGGTTACTATATGGAAGTGAAGGGTATTTCAAGTTATCAAAAATGTGAACAACTTTCTTGACAGCCTTCAAGGCATTGTGTTCTCACTACTAACAAACAAGAAAGAAGAACTGGACACTGATGGCAATAGAAGTCAACAAACAAAATAAAAGCAATCTCGATAGAAAGTTACAGTATTTTACAGAAGGCTATGCAGGTTTTGTCCTGTGTATGTTGGAAACAAACAGGCACTCTGAGCACCCCTGAAGTGACTCCCCTCCTCTGGTAGGTTGCCTGATAATACTGGCCGCTCCCTGTGGACTGCTGGTGAGATGACTATGACAAAATTGTGGATTTGGACGGGTATGCTGAAGCAAGAATGAATGGTGCAGGAGTTATGCCACTTACAAAGCACAGAAAATGACAGAAAAAAAGTGAATTCTTTACGTTGGAGCATAACAGACATTTTCTGCATTCCCAAGCAAGAGTTAAACAACAGTTCCCTCATGACGGTTCCCAGCTCACAACTTCATCAAAGGCAGTTTATGCTAAATGCGTGATTTCCCCTTACAAATGATTTTGGTCTCTACCTTTTATTTTCTTTGACTTGCCACCACACCCCAGGCCTTGTCAGACCCACAAGACACCCTCAGTGCCAGCCACGTTCCCAGACTTACCATCCCTGAGGACAGGTGTAGCACTGGTCGGCCATGGTGTGGTTCATGTAGGTGCCGTTAGCACAGGGCAGGGGCTGGGAGGAGTTCAGGGGACAGTATGTGGAGATGGGACACTCCAGACCAGCTGGGCGAGAAGAGTTCTGTCCCCCGGGCAGTAGAAGCCTGGCTCGCAGGGCCCCGAGGTGCTGTTCAAGCCTTCTGAGTCGCAGTACTGACCAGCAGTGCAGGCTGTGCAGAACTCGGAGGCATTCAGGCCAAGGTAGGGGTTGAACGTGCCCTGGAAGTCAGATCAACATACTGAGACTGAAAGCCCCCTGTTTTTTCTTTTTTAAATGATTATCTCCCTTCACAACACTTGCTGCAAGCATTTTATCTTCTCACAAAACAATTCAGGTCCATTATATTCCTTTTTTTTTGGGTCCCTTGCAATGAAGGTTATGTGTCCATTCAAATACACATGCTACATCAAATATACATACATTATTCAATATATTTACATACAATGTTTAACAAGAGCCGTCAAGATAAGAGGTAAGATAATGTTGCTTATAGCCCAGCCGACCGCAGAGGGCCACATCAGGGCTGTCACCACGTTAAAATCAACTCACCAGTCATTTAAAAAAAAAAAAAAAAAAAAAAAAAAAAAAAAAAAAAAACTTTCACACAACTCGTTAAATGACATCGTCTACAAACGAACCAGAAACTTTGTTAAAAATCCTTCTTCCGTAAAATCTCAAATCAGATGAAAAATGTTAATTTCTCTCAAAAACCCAAGGATCACGTCAGGTGGGACATCCCTAGAACAGATCTTCATGACTTCCGCTGTAAAATGTTTGTGTCTCACATCGTGCAAGTCCCAACACTCTAAAAAGAACATGTTTCATTGTGAGTGGTGCATGACATGGAATGCACCACGGAGCTTCTTCACCTCTTAAAAGGTAAGAATGGGTAAAATACGAATGGCCGGTGTGCAGCCGGCACAGAACCGTTTCCTCTTTACGACCACCCGACGTAGATGGGAGGAAGTCTTTAAGGTTTGGACGATCTGAAAGAGTTTGTTATTCGTCTGTGTGTTCCAATCCTCCTGCCAGAGGTCTCTCACATAATCGTTAATTTTGGTTTCACATCTGAGCAGGGATATAAGTGTTGGACAGTTCATACAAAAGTGTCATAATTCGTATGTTACAATCTGAACTTATTACTCTTTATCATTATATAATTAAATGAAATATTGAAAAGCCGCAAGGGTATAACCAGTTACAATATATATACAGAGGTTATGAAAAGAAAAGAAAAATCTGAACAAGGAGGGATCCAATAGCCCCCACATCACACCCATGAAGGTGGAGGTCCATGATATTCTATAATTTGTTTAGCACGAAATATCTGACAAAATTTAACAAAAGAAATCTGTCCAATGCACTTCCAGCAGGAAAAACCCCCCACCAGTCTTCCCTAACTTTGTAGGGCTACGCTCTGACCCAGGCTAACCAGCGTTACCATAAGGGTACTGAAAGGGAAAAAAAAAGTACTAACCTCAGGGCATCTCTCGGGCACCCCTGTTCCCTGTGGACAGTAATGCCCTGTGGGGCAGAGTTCACTGGTGGCAGTGTTGGAGCCTTCCACGCAGAAAAAGCCAGCATCACACTGACCTGAAAAACAGAGGAACACTCAAGGTTACCCTCAGTGATTATTGCAGGTCCTTTGTGGGCAGTAAGAACATCAGAAGGTGGAAAGAATCATGAACTGATAGAAACGCTTTATCACCAGACCATACTGCAGTCACATATATTTTTGCACGTGTAACTGTGTAGAAGTTTCATCACTTGAATGCAGTTGTGATCACATGTTCGTCTCTGTTTAATCTAATAAGAAATGTAGGCCTCAAACATTGTTGCAATCACATATGTTTTTTCTATTTTGTCTGTTACAAGTTTTATCACCTGATCATTGCTGCCATCACATGTACTTTCTTTCTCTGTTTTTTTCTGCATACTCCCCCAAATATAAATAAATCAGTCAGTCAGTCTCTCAGTCAATCAAACAATACATAAATCCCCTGGCCAACTGTTTAAACAGCTAGATGACGAATCAAGTACCAAACAGCCAAGCAACTTAAAAGTCCTGGGCGATCAGCGAATGAATGACGTTATACTTAAAACAACTTACAAATCCTTTTAAGCAATTTTTGTTGACAGAAAAACTCAAGATTTAGAAAAAAAAGATATGTGGAAGTTTTCCAAATTATGTACATATTTTCACTGCTCCCCAGTCTCCATCTGACCAAAAACGTTTCTTCAAAGCATTTTCTACTAAACACGCAATATAAACAACCTCTTTTGTTTTTATGACCTAAAACAGTTCACACCAGCATCCTCATTTCTGTTGCTAAGCCAGTCCAGTCTGTACTTTGTTCAAAGATGGACTGAAAGTCTGCATCCTTCAGCAAAACTAGTGACTGAAAACACCTGTGTGGTTCCACTATCCAGACCTACCTTCATCTGCCAGAAGTCCAGGTGTTGTGCAGTAGTAGCCAGGTGTGCAAGGTGTGCAGTCGGTGACATTGCGCAGACCTGTCGCGCTCCGAAAGTGCCGGGTGGACAGGCCGTGGGATCCAAAGTGCCCTCCTCACAGTAAATAGCCTGACAGTCAAATCATCAACAATGTGATCCGAAGTGCCCTCCTCACAGTAATAGCCTGACAGTCAAATCATCAACAGTGTGATCTGAAGTGCCCTCTTCACAGTAATAGCCTGACAGTCAATCATCAACAATGTGATCTGAAGTGCCCTCTTCACAGTAATAGCCTGACAGTCAATCATCATCAATGTGATCTGAAGTGCCCTCCTCACAGTAATAGCCTGACAGTCAAATCATCAACAATGTGATCTGAAGTGCCCTCCTCACAGTAATAATCTGACAGTCAAATCATCAACAATGTGATCTGAAGTGCCCTCTTCACAGTAATAGCCTGACAGTAAAGTCATTAACAATGTGATCTGTGTAGTGTAAAGTTAAAACTAGTTTCACTTTCACTTTCCAACCGGATACAGCTTATGTATGACGCGCTTTTGTGTGACGCGCTTTTCGTTTGACGTCAGAAACTGAAAGTAGATTGATGCTGGTTTTTGGCTGCCCGGTTTCTGTTATTACTTCACATGGTGTCAGAATTGTGAACTTGAAATAGACCTACGTATTGTGAACTGGAATAGACGTACGTGATGGCTGAGTCAATTTATGTGAGGACTCCCGACCCATTTGTGGTTAGTGCAAATCCAGCGGCGGCATGGGAGAAGTGGAAACTTCGTTTTGACATTTTCCTTCAAGCAACAGGTGCCAGTGCCAAGCCGGATGCGGTGAAGGTTGGACTTTTATTAAACCATATTGGTGATGAAGGACTCGAGATCTTCTCCAATTTTGTGTTTTTGGAGGAACGATCTAACCCAGACAATGCCGACCAGCCCCTGCCAGCAGAAAGCAAGACCAATTACAACACTGTTCTGGGGAAGTATGATGCCTTTTTTCAACGTAGAGACCCGCAGTTGATGTTGCGCAAACAGTTTTGGTTCCATCTGCACAGGGAGCCTTCCCAGTCGTTTGATTGTTGGCTCAGGTTAGTCAAAGACAAGGCAGCAGCTTGTAAGTTTGACAACTGTGACACAATGATCAGAGACAAGCTGGTGTTTTCATGCAAAGATGACACCGCCAAGCTGAAGCTGTATGACGTTGGTCCAAGGCTTACCTTACAGAAGACCACTGACATTCTCGCCATGAGGGAACTGGGTAAGAATGAACTGGAAAGAAGCAAGACAGCCAGTGTGGGTGCCCTCCAGAGAAGTTTTCAAGGTAACATGCGACAGGGTGCATACAAAGGTGGCGCAGGTGGCAAGAAAGGTGACACCAAGGCCTCGCCAGCTGGCCAGAAGTGCGGCTACTGCAATGGCAAGCATCCTCCCGGCAAGAAGAACTGCCCGGCAGCAAAGGTTCGTTGCAGAAAGTGCACCAAGACAGGCCACTATGCCATCGTCTGTAGAAGCTCAGCGTCAGTCCATGAGGTCGTCCACGAGAACCAAGCGGAGCAGTCTGAAGACGGGGTCCCAGTCTTCGTGGGTGGCGTCAGTAGTAATGGCGTGCATGCAGGAACTATCACTCCAGCAGCCGTTCCGGTGAGGTCATCAGTGCCTGCTGACCCTGGGTGGCACATCAAGCTGAAGGTGGGATTACGCGAGCTGACCTGGTGTATAGACACTGGGGCCCAAGTGTCTGTGATGCCCGACCACATCTTCAAGCCAGCGTTTGGGACACTCCAAGAGCCTGACCGCACTCTCCTTGGGCCTGGTGACCAGCCTCTGGAGGTGAAGGGGTGCGTCAACCACGACCTCAACCTTGGTCGTACATGTGTTCGTGACAAGGTCTACATCATCAAGGCATCCAAACTCCTACTTGGTGCGCCTGCCATCAGGAAGCTGGGGCTCATCAGCGACATCCCAGGTGCCTTTACCATCAGGGCAATCAGATCCTTGCCTACTGGTGGTCAGCCTGCCCAGCAGACGGCGAAGGCCAGCTTCGCTTCATCCAGCGACGTCAAGCGTCAGTTCCCCAAGTTGTTCACCGGACTGGGTAAACTGGGTGGTGAGCAAGCCATCCTCCTCAAGGACGACGCCAAGCCATTCGCTCAAACGGTGCCCAGGCGTGTTCCCTTACCCCTCCTGAAGAAGGTGGAAGCTCAGCTGAACGAGATGTTGGAAGGTGACGTCATCGAACCGGTGGACACTCCGACGGATTGGTGCACTCCAACCGTTGTTGTGCCCAAATCCAATGGCAACGTTCGTATCTGCGTCGACCTGACCCGCCTCAACAAGAGCGTGAAGAGAGAGGTCTACGCCATGCCATCTGTGGAGGAGACACTCAGCAAGATCTCCACGGGCAACGTGTATTCCAAGTTGGATGCAAACTCTGGATTCCATCAGCTCGTGCTTGACGAGGCAAGTTCCGAGCTCACCACGTTCATCACTCCCTTTGGGCGCTTCAAATTCAAGCGTCTGCCCTATGGAATTACGTCCGCGCCGGAGTACTTCCAGAAGAAGATAGACAACATCCTCCATGGCCTTGAGGTGTTCTTTGTCACATGGACGACATCCTTGTCGTTGGCAAAGACAAAGCTGAGCACGACGCCAGGCTTCATGCTGTCCTGGAGAGGCTCTCCCAGGCAAACCTGACCCTCAACCCCGACAAGTTCGAGTTCGCCAAAACGCAGCTCGAGTACCTTGGCCAGATCGTAGACTCTTCAGTCGGCGGTCTGAGGAAAGACCCTGCCAAGGTGAAGGCCATCATGGAGATGGAGGCGCCGAAGAACGTGGCTGACATCCGAAGATTTTTGGGCATGGTGAATCAGCTGATGAAGTTCCTGCCAAACCTTGCCGAAAAGTCTAAGCCACTGCGAGACCTGCTGCGTAAAGAGTCAACGTGGATCTGGGGACCAGAACAACAGGGTGCCTTCGACACTCTCAAGAAGGACCTTGCCTCACCAGAGACTCTTGCACTGTACAGTCCCGAGCGTGAGACCGTCATCTCAGCAGACTCCAGTAGCTACGGTCTTGGAGCTGTATGTCTTCAACGCCAAGACAACGGCCAACTCCATCCTGTTGCATACGCAAGCCGTTCCCTCACAGCGACCGAGCAGCGGTATGCACAGATCGAGAAGGAGGCTCTTGCAGTCACCTGGAGCCTTGAACATTGGTCAGATTTGTTGGTTGGCATGTCCTTCCGGGTAGAAACAGACCACAAGCCTCTTGTCCCTCTGTTGTCTACCAAGCTCATCGACGAACTTCCTGTCCGCATCCAGCGCTTCAGGATGAGGCTGATGTGGTATTCTTTTGACATTGTCCATGTCCCTGGCAAAGAACTCTATACCGCTGACACTCTGTCCAGAGCACCTTTGCCTACCACAGATTCTGCGGACAATGACCTGACCTGCCAAGCAGAGGCATATGTCAATGCTGTCCTGCTGACCTTGCCAGCTTCTGACCACAGGCTGGAAGAGATCCGGTCAGAACTCCAGAAGGATGACATCCTCAAACTGGTCATGCGCTACGTCCAAAATGGCCGGCCAGAGAAGAGGACTCTCAACAAGCCTCTCAAGACCTACTTCAATGAGCAGAGTTTCCTGTCTGTCAACGAGACTGGTGAGTTGATTTTAACGTGGTGACAGCCCTGATATGGCCCTTTGCGGTCGGCTGGGCTATAAGCAACATTATCTTATCTTCTCTTATCTGTCTGTCAACGACGGTCTCCTGCTGAGAGGTACGCGACTAGTCATCCCTCCGTCACTCCGACAAGATGTCCTTCGGCACCTACATGATGGTCATCAAGGTGTCAACAAGACGAAGGAAAACGCGGCAAACTCCGTGTGGTGGCCAGGCTGTCCCAAGACATTGACATCATGGTCAAGACTTGCCCTGACTGTGCCAAAAACAGGAAAGCCAGAGTGGAGCCCATGAAAGGTACGCCCTTCCCTGAACGTCCTTGGTCCAGAGTTGCAGCTGACTTCTTTCAGCATGAGGGCAAGCAGTTCTTCATAGTTGTTGACTACTACTCACGGGACGTTGAGATCGTGCTCATGAACAAGATCGCCAGTGCAGAGACAGTCAACAGAATGAAGAAAGTCTTCAGTCGCCATGGCATTCCGGACACTCTAGTTTCCGACAATGGACCACAGTTTGGAGCCGAAGAATTCTCCAGATTTGCTCAATCCTGGAACTTCGAGCATGTCACCTCTTTACCTTACTACGCCCAATCCAATGGTGAGGTTGAACGCGCCGTTCAAACCATCAAAAACCTCATCAAGAAGTGCGATGATGAGTACCTTGGCTTGCTCATGTATCGCAACACTCCCCTTCCCAACGGCTTCTCTCCTGCCCAACTGAGCATGGGACGCAGTCTGAAAACCAGAGTTCCATGTCATCCAGACACTCTCATTCCCATGACCCCCGACGTGTCTGTCTTGAAGAAGAGGGAGAAAGAATACCGAGAGAAGATGAAAACCAGCTACGACAGAAGACATCAAGTCGTTGCTCCAGAAGACATCTCATCTGGCAACAAGGTGTGGATCCCCGACATGAAGAAGGAGGGTATTGTCATCAATCGTCATGATACTCCCAGAAGTCTCATCATCCAGACATCCGACGGTGGAGTCATCCGCCGAAATCAGCAGATGACCAGGAAGCTGTTCGAGCCTTGTTTGCTTTCCCAGCAAGGCAACCACCTTCCTCCTTCCCCTTTCCCTTCCAACGCACCTCCACACTTCTTGGTTCCACGTGCACCACCTCCCAGTGCACAACCTCCTCCCTGCTCACCTGCCAAGGGCCTACCTGCTGTCACCGATGGTTCGACGCCAGTCAAGACAGCCATGATGCCAACTCCTTCCCAGAGCCTGCCATCTTCAATGACCCCAGGGCCACAGATGTCGCAGCCAAGAAGATCCGCCAGAACAACGCACAAGCCTGAGCGCCTTATTGAACATTGTTAAGAGACTAGAACTTGAAAATTTGAAAAAAGAAGAGGCGCATTCATGAAATCAATTGAAAGACTCTGGTGTGAGACCCAGAACCAAAGTAGTGCTATTGTACAAACTTACATGCAGTATTATTTTCATAAATACTCAGTGCTCATTCTAGTCATTCTGGATGTGTCTTATCACACGTTTGAGAACTTTAAATTGTTCTTCTGGAAAAGGGAGATGTAGTGTAAAGTTAAAACTAGTTTCACTTTCACTTTCCAACCGGATACAGCTTATGTATGACGCGCTTTTGTGTGACGCGCTTTCGTTTGACGTCAGAAACTGAAAGTAGATTGATGCTGGTTTTTGGGCTGCCCGGTTTCTGTTATTACTTCACAATCTGAAGTGCCCTCTTCACAGTAATAGCCTGACAGTAAAATCATCAACAGTGTGATCTGAAGTGCCCTCTTCACAGTAATAGCCTGACAGTCAAATCATCAACAATGTGATCTGAAGTGCCCTCCTCACAGTAATAGCCTGACAGTCAAATCATCAACAATGTGATCTGAAGTGCCCTCTTCACAGTAATAGCCTGACAGTAAAATCATCAACAGTGTGATCTGAAGTGCCCTCTTCACAGTAATAATCTGACAGTCAAATCATCAACAATGTGATCTGAAGTGCCCTCCTCACAGTAATAGCCTGACAGTCAAATCATCATCAGTGTGATCTGAAGTGCCCTCTTCAAGTGCCCTCTTCACAGTAATAGCCTGACAGTCAAATCATCAACAGTGTGATCTGAGATGACTTCCTCACAGTAACAGCCTGATGGCAACATCATCATCACTGTTGTCTGAAGTATCATCCTGATAGTAATTACCTGACAGCAATCTCACCATCACTGAAACCTTAAGAGAATAAAAAAAAACCCAACACAAGCATGAAACAGCCATTACTGCTATTGATGCATACTGTCTTATTTTTTGAAACTCCCTGGTGTTTCACAACGTCTATTTTAAGACCAAGTGCAAGCATGCTGGATATCTTTATGACAACATGGTGGGTATATCTTAGCAGCAGTTTGAATTAGAGATACAAGTGCGAGCAGGGTGTGAA
>CM031596.1:11159198-11274198 GCA_018398815.1 Conus ventricosus | reverse complement strand
CCTGTCTCCAGAGACGTACCCTTACAGAACCAGTACATGTTCTTCTCCAACAACCAACAAATATGTATTGTTTAATCTTCCATGAACTTTCTATTGCCAAAGAACATCATGCTTTTGGTGACTTTCTTTGGTGAACTTGCAAAGAATGTCAGTAGGAGTTATCTATGAAGAAAACCAGGGCTGTCCATGGAGAACACTAGGGCTGTCTGTAGTGAACACTAGGGCTGTCTGTAGTGAACACTATGGGCTGTCTGTAGTGAACACTATGGCTGTCTGTAGTGAACACTATGGGCTGTCTGTAGTGAACACTAGGGGTCATTTGTGATTTAAAGTAGAGATCCTCTATGATGAACACTAAGGCTGCCTGGAGGTGAACTTTGAATTTTAAGGGCTGTCTGTGATGAACACTAACAGCCATTGTGGTGAAAATTATGGAGTGTCAGTAGGGGGAAGCCAGTGATAAAACCTTTGGGTGATCTGCATGAACACTAGGGGATGTCTGTGATGAACACTAGGGGCTGTCTGTGATGAACACTTAGGGCTGTCTGTGAATATATAATAATAATAACATAGATTTATAGAGCGCCCTTTCTCACTAGAGCTCACAGCGCTTTACAATATTTAACTATAAACATGTAAAAACAAAAATCACTATACAAAACCATAAACCCAGTCACCTCATCAATTATGACAATAAAACATAGCAAGGAGAGGTGGCGGTGGGGGGGGGGGGGGGCGGCTGTTCAACCAACATTGACACCATACACACACACACACACACACACACACACACACGGGCGTGCACACACACACACACATTGTCAGTTTTCAAGTGTAACACTTACAACACGTAATGCAATGACACACCCAATAACAGGACAAAAATGTTGTCTATAAAAAATATTCCTTGAACACATGGGTTTTGAGTGCAGAGCGGAAAGCAGAGTAAGTTTTGGCAGAGCGGATCAAAAGTGGGAGAGAGTTCCAAACAGAAGGGGCTGCAAAAATGAAGGAACGTTCACCATAGGTTTTTCTTGAATCGCGTGGCTTGCAGAGTGTGAGAGTGTCGGATGATGAGCGGAGTGTTCTTGAACACTAGGTGCTGTCTGTGATGAACACTTAGGGCTGTCTGTGATGAACACTAGGGGCTGTCTGTGATGAACACTAGGGGCTGTCTGTAATGAATGCTAGGGGCTGTCTGTGATGAACTTTAGGGGGCTGTCTGTGATGAACACTTAGGGCTGTCTGTGATGAATGCTAGGGCTGTCTGTGATGAACTTTAGGGGGCTGTCTGTGATGAACACTTTGGGCTGTCTGTGATGAACACTTAGGGCTGTTTGTGATGAACACTTAGGGCTGTCTGTGATGAACACTTGGCTGTCTGTGATGAACTTTGGGGGGCTGTCTGTGATGAACACTTAGGGCTGTCTGTGATGAACTTTGGGGGGCTGTGTGAAGAACTTTGGCGGGCTGTCTGTGATGAACACTAGGGGCTGTCTGTGATGAACACTTAGGGCTGTCTGTGATGAGCACTTAGGGCTGTCTGTGATGAGCACTTAGGGCTGTCTGTGATGAACACTAGGGCTGTCTGTGATGAACACTAGGGCTGTCTGTGATGAACACTAGGGCTGTCTGTGATGAACTTTGGGGGGCTGTCTGTGGTGAACACTAGATGAACACTAGGTGCTGTCTGTGATGAACACTAAGGGCTGTCTGTGAGAGCACTTAGGGCTGTCTGTGATTAACTTTGGGGGGCTGTCTGATGAACACTGGGCTGTCTGTGATGACACTAGGGGCTGTCTGTGATGAATACTAGGGCTGTCTGTGAACACTAGGGGCTTTCTGTGATGAACACTAGGGCTGTCTGATGAACACTAGGGGCTGTCTGATGAACACTAGGGGCTGTCTGTGATGACACTAGGGCTGTCTGTGATGAACACTAGGGTCTTCTGTGATGAACACTAGGGGCTGTCTGTGAACACTACGGCTGTCTGTGATGAAACTAGGGGCTGTCTGTGATGAACACTACGGGCTGTCTGTGATGAACACTAGGGGCTGTCTGTGATGAAAACTAGGGTTGTCTGTGATGAGAATAGATGGTGTCAGGTGAAAACTGGGGGTTGTATGTGATTCACACTGAGGACTGCATGTGCTAAAAAACTAATGGATCACCAGCAGTGAACGCTGAAGGCTGTCTGTGGTGAAACAGTGCGTTATCGGTGATGGAAACTAGGGACTGTTTGAATCAAAATTAGCTGCCTTCTGTGGTGAAAACAGTGCGTTATCGGTGATGGAAACTAGGGACTGTTTGAGATCAAATTAGCTGCCTTCTGTGGTGAAACAGTGCGTTATCGTGATGGAAACTAGGGACTGTTTGAGATCAAAATTAGCTGCCTTCTGTGGTGAAAACAGTGGCGTTATCGTGTTATGGAAACTAGGGACTGTTTGAGATCAAAATTACTGCCTTCTGTGGTGAAAACAGTGCGTTATCGGTGATGGAAACTAGGGACTGTTTGAGATCAAAATTAGCTGCCTTCTGTGGTGAAAACAGTGCGTTATCGGTGATGGAAACTAGGGACTGTTTGAGATCAAAATTAGCTGCCTTCTGTGGTGAAAAACAGTGCGTTATCGGTGATGGAAACTAGGGACTGTTTGAGATCAAAATTAGCTGCCTTCTGTGGTGAAAACAAAGTGAAGAGAACTAGCAAATTACACAAAAAAGGGGAAAAAAATCTTCATGGATATCTAAGAACACAGGGAGAAGGAACCTACCAGCAGGACAATAATATCCCTGAGGACAGGAGATGGAGTCGTTCACCACCACCACGCCAAAGCTGTTGTCGCAGTAGTAGCCGGCAGGGCACATCTGGCAGGAGGCTTGACGCACCTGGTCTTGGTACCAGCCGCTCGGGCACAGGACAGGGGCGGTGGTGCCCTCTGGGCAGTAATGACCCACGGTGCACTCATAGCTGGTGGGGGCCACCTCCCCTTGGGGACAGTAGTAGCCAGCGGAGCAATTGCCTGAAGTGGTCGTCAGGTTATAACTGCCGCAGTACTCACCGCCCGTGCAGTCTAAGCAGTCTGATGCCTGCATGAGACATAAACAAAGAAAGAAATAGGCAAACAGAACAATATGTAAACAAACACATATGTAAACAAACACAATAGTAACAACATAGGAATTTGACTGAAAGGGCCGAAAAGATAGAAAATGTGAAATGAGATTCCTGGACCATTATTGCCAGATTTTTTTTCAGGCTTGGCCTTGTTTGAAGTTGCACTGGCTAAAAGCAACAATCTCACCCAGCATTTGTCATTGGGCCTCGTCTGGTCTGAGCATTGCAGTAACCCCAAACAAAACAACAAATACTTTTGTAATGGCTATGGTCTATCTGGGCATTTCACCGTATCCAAATAACACTCCTCACCATACATGTGTCAATAGGCTTGGACTGGTTTGTCAGTCACAGTGATCCAAGATAAAACAACTAACATTCTCATTAACTATTTTTCACAAGGTTTGGCCTGGCTTGACTGTTACAGTGACCCTATCATTGAACTGTCTCGCCAAGCATTTTGTACTAGGCTTCATACTGTCTGAGGATTACAGTGACCCCAAACATTTTCATCCAGCATTTCTCAGCTCTTTAACTCATGCAGTTCAAAGACAAGACTGAGCACAGACTAGTTCCAAGCGGCACCATCACTACCCACACCGGTGCACACACCTGTGTGTTCTGCGTGGAAGGACTGTATGTGCCAGGACTACAAGGAACCGGGGAGGCGGAGCCCTCGGGGCAGTAAAAGCCGGCAGGGCAGACGTCGCCGGTGGTGCCATCGTGGGGTGGACGAGGACGCCCTCAGGATGCAGAAGTAGCCGGCAGAGCAGTTTCCGGTGGGATCGGCAAGACCCTCTGTCTGGCAGTACTGGCCTCCAGGGCAGGGCAGGGGGGCACTGGATCCTGCCACAAGGCAACCAGTCCATCAATCGTCAAGAAATCAGTCAGCCAATCAGCTCATTAACCAATATATGACACAGTTCTCCTGCCACAAGGTGACCAGTCCATCATCGTCAAGAAATCAGTCAGCCAATCAGCTCGTTAACCAATATATGATACAGTTCAATCTGTCATTGAAAAAAAACCCTGTACAAACATCATCTACTGTTCATACTAAAATGGATATGTTTTCACGCTGTCAGCACGCTGGATTTATGTGCAAGTGACAGCCTCTGCTAAACCAATTACAGCAAGCAGTCTGGTAGAATATATACCATGCATAGTCAGCACCTGGTACACATGTTGGGACAATACTGTGAAATTCGTTAAAACAAGCTAAACCCCAAACTGTGCTTTGTAACCAGTGGCAAGGCCCCAACTCATTTGTACTGCAACAACAAACAGTGACCAAATTTTCTAAGAAGTGGTAACACAAACTAACCAAACCTAAGTGAAGCGCATCATTTGTGTGTAAGTTATGCACAGCTTGCAAGATCCATGTAAAAAAAAGCATTGGAAAAAAATTGCTTGTAGGTCAAACTATCTTTAGTTTTAGCAAACAAGTTACAGCATTCATTCCATTTCATGAACATCATTATTTTTCACTCAGAAAGAATGTCTCTAACTGAATTCAAAACTGGCTTATTTAATGAAAAAATGCAGTAAAGTTTTAGACCCTATAAAATGCACCTTCAGTCAGATTGAATGGCAAGATCAATGTCCTCTTTAGTTAGGGCTGTGAAGGGCAAGTTGTTCCCCCACTGAGGCCTGTATGGAATCACAGTGATGATGGCTAGGATGGGGCAAAGGGGGCGGAGCGTAGCTGTTTGACTAGCTGGTATTTGTGGAGATGTGCTTGGTTCCCTTCATGGTGAAGTGGTTTAAGTCTTCAGGACCGACCAGTGAGCTCTGTAGGGCTGCCATGCTTCTAGTTTCCCAACAACCACATCATCTTCAGGGTCATGCTCACGTGTTAATGTGATCCAGTTTGGATTTGCTCAAGTTGAACATCCTTTCACGTCAGTTCCACAAACCACTGTCTTGACCACAGTGGACAAACACAGACAGACCAGACCGTCTCCCACTGACCTTCAGGGCAGTAGTCCCCAGGCTGACACTTCCCACCATGCAGCGTGTCGTTGGAAGCCACAGCTCCACCGGAGCAGTACCACCCTCCGCTGCAGTTCCCTGTGGGAGCGGAGTTGGCCTGGCCCGCACAGTACTGTCCAGCGGGGCAGTCTTGGCAGTCCTGATCGTTGGTGCCTCCCTCAATGGGGTTGTAGGTGCCTTCAGGGCAGTGCCACTGCGTGCTGTACTCTGTGCCATTGGGGCAATAGTGGCCTGGAGACAAAGATCAGATAAGTCACTGCTGGCATTGGTAGGAAAGCTTTGTAACCCTCCAGACTTTCTCTTAACTACTTATATTGTGTTTGCTTTCTTATTCATCAACAGAAGAGCAAAGATATATTTCCTAAATATGCAAATATTTTCTAACCGTCATAAAGAATGTGCTAAATATGGTGAAGACTAAGACGGCTGGCTGTCCCAGCTGCTTCACGTATCTGGTCTTCCTAAAAGACCTGCTAAGCCAAGGGACTGAACTGATATGAACTGCATGAACTTTCCTCCTTGAACACTGATGAGTCTAACACATTTTCCAGACACATTCCAGACATCATACACATACATAATAAGAAAAAACTGAAAGCTTGTAACCCCATACCTTCAAAATGAAATCAACACAAGGAAAATATTATCATCAGGTGCAGGATACTTTTGAGAATTCATACCACCTGTATGGATGATGTGTAGAAGAGCCTAAATCCAAAGAGATATACTTCAAAGGCTGACACAAGATACACACAGACGACTCACCCACAGGACACGAGGTGTTGGTGAAAGTGGAGGCCCCAGCCAAGCAGTAGTAGCCCTGAGGGCAAGTCAGGCAGTCTGCCAGTCCTTCCTGATCTGCATAGCTGCCCGCCGCGCAAGGATTGGGCAAGTCAGAGCCTGCTGGGCAGTAGTGGCCCATGGGACACACCCCGCCCACCCCTGTGTGGAAGGCCTGGGCAGGGCAGGAACAGTTGACGCCTGATGTGTCGTTGCTGGCACCGGGCATGGGTCTGTCCACTCCAGAGGTACAGTAGTAGAATCCTGGACACGGTCAGGTGACTTTCACACTTTCAGTTGGAGTGTGGTGATTCATGGTTTTACTAGTCTTTTGCAACATTGATGCTTTGTCTTCCATTTTAGCTTAGGACAGTTGTGTCATTTCATGGTCACAGACAAATGACAATCATATGTCTGATATTAAGTACCCTTGGTCACTTCAATTCAGATGATACTAGGGGCGATTGCAATAGTGTTAGGACAATAGATGAAACAAGAAGGTTTTTGTTGCCATAAGAAGGCATTTGCATGCTCGAAACTGTAAAAATGCTGGTTACAGCAAAGTTTGCCTAGCTATAATTGCAGAGCACAAAACCACAGAGCAAACTGATGCATTAGCAGCATTCTTTTGGAGTTATGGATGCGTAGTTGTCTTTCATTTAATCAAGCGTTACCCTTCTTGTTTGTTACTTACTATGTACTGTTCCCTGTTTCGTTTCAGGTTTTCTACTCTGACATATAATCACACATCTGTTGAGCCTTTTAGGCAAATCTACATAATCTAGAAATAATGAAAGGTGAATAAAAGGAAAGATAACTCACCTGCAGCACAGTCAGCGGTGTAGGCTGTCAAATGTTCTCCCATGCAGGTATTTACCGGCATCACAGGGCAGACACTGAGACTGGTCATCTAAGCCCGCAGTGTTGCTGTAGGTACCGCTGGGGCAGGCCTGCCAGTCATTGCCTGTGCCTACACCCAAAGATAATCACCATTACTGTCAAACACTATCGACTCACCATTATGTCAAACACTATCGACTCACCATTACTGTCAAACATATCGACTCACCATTACTGTCAAACACTATCGATTCACCATTATTGTCAAACACTATCGACTCACCATTACTGTCAAACACTATCGACTCACCATTACTGTCAAAACACTATCGACTCACCATTATTGTCAAACACTATCGACTCACCATTATTGTCAAACATATCGACTCACCATTATTGTCAAAACCTATCGACTCACCATTATTGTCAAACATATCGACTCACCATTATGTCAAACACTATCGACTCACCATTACTGTCAAACACTATCGACTCACCATTATTGTCAAACACTATCGACTCACCATTATTGTCAAAACTATCGACTCACCATTCTGTCAAACACTATCGACTCACCATTATTGTCAAACAAACTATGGACTGCAACCATTAATGTCAGAAACACTAGCTGACAACTCAAATATTGTCTATCACTTCAGCTTCCATTTATTGTCAAAACAGTATCGCTCGACATTATGCAAACACTATCGACTCACCATTATTGTCAAACATTATCGCTCACATTACTGTCAAAACACTAGACTACCAATTTTTAATCAAACATATCGACATCAACCATTACTGTCAACACTATCAGATCACATTATGTCCAAACATATCGACTCACATTATTGTCAAACATTCGACTACCAACTAAATTCAAAACAAGGACTCACCATTATGTCTAAACACTATTCTACTATTCCATTAGTGCGAAACTATCGACTCACCATTATGCAATACACTATACGCCCTTATTGTCAAACCAATATTTCGACTCACCATTTTGTCAAACGCTATGAACTACATTATTGTCAAACATATCGACTCACCATTATTGTCAAACTTTTCAACTCCCATTATGTCAAACTCAAAAATGGAATGGCAAGGATTTTAAGTTTACAGTGGATTTAAATATTCTAAACAGAAGTTTAGCAAACCAAAAATATGTTTTTTTCTTCAGCCTTTATTTCGTGGTCAAACAAACATTGGTAAATGCATCTTGAACAAGACAGAAACTCTCATTGTATAGTTTTTAAACATTACTCCTTTTAATAAAAAAGAGCTAAAATTCTTTACAATAACTAAAATTATGACATAAACATTTCTCTATACATTCATTTTCAGGAATACTTATCCCATAGTCCAAACAAGTGCTCCATGTCCACTGGTGATGAGGAATGACAAACTAAAATTATAAGAGAGAAGGGACTTTAATAGTTCCTACACTATATCTTAATATTTCTTAGTCTCTAGCGTCTTAGCTCCTATGATTCTATGGCCCTTTCATGGTTGGACTCAATATCATTCAAGTTCGTGTTTAGATAGGTAAGTATAAGAAAATTAAATGTGAAAAACTGCTGCTTTTTTTATAGTGAGAAAATCATACAGATAACTAAATGTGAAGAAAACTGCTTGCTTGTTTATAGTGTGTTAGGAAACAAAAAATTACAATTCAAAAACTGCTGCTTTGTTTATGTGAGTAAGGCAAACACAGAAAAATTAAATGTGAAGGAAAATGTCTGCTTTTTTATAGTGTCTAGTTTGGACAAGGCAATCCAGAAAAATTTATGTGAGAAAACTGATGCTTTGTTCTATGTGTAGTAGGAACACAGAGAAAATTAAATGTGAAGAAAACTGCTGCTTTGTTTATAGTGAGTAAGGCAAACACATATAATCACGTGCTGGTAGATAGAAAACGAAAAAATCTTTCATTGAAAGTTTTCTCAATAGTTGTGAAATTACATGAATAATACCACTTATGAGAAAGAAAAAGAAAGCTTTCAACCACAATTTTTTTGCAATGATTATCAACTTGTAATTTTCATAACAATTAAACAGTCAAAAAAACAACTACAAATAAAACTTACAAAAGAATCAAATGACATCATCTGACAACAACAACATGTATCCTTCTACCTTGTGGACAGTAGTAGCCAGCGGGACAGACTGGCTGTTGAGGGAAGAATTGGGGGTTGACAGGGAGACAGTAGTAGCCAGGGGGGCCCACACATCACAGCTGGCCTACCTGATGTGCTGGTGTAATAGCCGTGACACTCCTGACAGCAAGAAACAGTTGTGCTATCAACAATGCTACCTTAGCGACCTTTCATCAAAACATGAAAGACGTGGACATTCTTTCTTTCTTTCTTTCTTTCTGTGTGACACTGCCTGTATAGACAGGCAGTCAAGTTTTGTGTGTATGACCGTTTTTCATCCCGTCATTAAGCCAGTCATTACTCCATCTTCAGGGGAGAGACAGACAGACAGACAGAAAGAGAAGCCACAGAGAAAGAGAGAGAGAGACATATGAGAGAGAGAGACAGAGAGAGCAACAGAGAGACAGAAAGAATATAGACATACACAGAGAGAGAGGAGAGAGAGAGAGAGAAGAGAGGAGAAGAGAGAGAGAGAGAGAAGAGAGAAACAGACAGACAGACAGATAGAGAGAAGGGAAAGAACAGTATGATCTTTTTTAACAAACAGTAAAAGGATGAGATCAAACGTATGACCCAAACAACAGACACAGACCTTATAAATCTCACTGCCGTTGGGACAGTGCAAGCCTTGGGGCAAAGGTAGAGCACTGGGTTGGGTTCTGACACCCCGCTGGGCAGTAGTAGCCTCCCCAGCATGGGTCAGTGGCTTCCGTTTGACCTGCACACAAATCCATACAATGCCAACCACAGAAGTTGGCAATTTTTTTGTTGTTTGTCAGTCATATCTTCCATGCCCCTTTCAAACGCAAAATGTCAGTGATAATTCCCCACTGACCATGGCGACAAATCCTCCCTGACCATACTTTGGGAAGTATGAATCCCCCCCTCCTACCTCCCCCCCCCTGTAATGTCACACCCTGATCAGTGAAAAATTTCCTGCTGACCATACTTAAGGCAGTAGACCCCTTGTAATGTCTGCCCTGATCAGCGACAAATCCCCACTGACCATACTTGGGGCAGTAGAATCCCCCATTACTACCCTGACCAGTGACAAATCCCACTGACCATACATGGGACAGTAGACACCCTATGATGACTACCCCAATTAAGTGACAGACCCCACCCCCCCCCTCTCCTGGCCAGTACTTGCCATAGAATACCCGCACTGTCACACCATGATAGTGCCTAACCCTCCACGTGACCATACCTGGCAATAGAAACCTGTGATCTCACATGAACCTTATTACACAGGCAGTGGAATGCCCCAACAGGTATAGACCATGATGGTGAAGAAACCCTCATGACCATAGTTAGACAGTAGAATCCCCCATAGACAGTTGGTGCACTGGGCCTCCTCCTCAAGGCCGTGGTGTTGGAGAAAGGTGCCTGGGGGCAGGCCGTGGGCAGATCACTGCCCTCCAGACAGTAGCTGCCTTCCGTGCACACCAGGTAGTTAGACACATCCGCTCCACTGGGGCAATAGTAGCCTGCAACAAGCCAAAAGTGGTGTCTTTTTTCTTCTTTTAAAGAACACTGTATTGTCAAACACATTTCTGTGTGAAAGTCAAACTGCTCCCCCCAGAGACAGTCCATCAATATAACACGTGTCACCCACTGTTACTTCCGTCTGACTATGTTTTATCGATCAGAATTATGAAGGTTATCTGCTGTGTCTTTTTAGGTGTGTTAATCATGTTGGACAAAGAATTTGTGGGTCTGTCATTGTTCTGAAAAACCACGCACTCATACTACCACTTCAAATTGGTGGAGGAAGGGAAAAAACAGTTTCTAGCAAAGTGGGAAAACACACCTGGAATTAAAACTAGGCCAACTTTGCCCTCTGAGAACACTAACGTGTTCATACGCCTCTGGGCTGTCCCACATCATTAAGATGTCATGAAGTCTATTCATACAGACAGTCCTCTGGGCTGTCCCACATCATTAAGATGTCATGAAGTCTATTCATACAGACAGTCCTCTGGGCTGTCCCACATCATTAAGATGTCATGAAGTCTATTCATACAGACAGTCCTCTGGGCTGTCCCACATCATTAAGATGTCATGAAGTCTGTTCATACAGACAGTCCTTTGAGCTGTCCCATGTCATGGTGATGTCATGAAGTCTGTTCATACAGACAGTCCTCTGGGCTGTCCCACATCATTAAGATGTCATGAAGTCTGTTCATACAGACAGTCCTCTGCGCTGTCCCACATCATTAAGATGTCATGAAGTCTGTTCATACAGACAGTCCTCTGCGCTGTCCCACATCATTAAGATGTCATGAAGTCTGTTCATACAGACAGTCCTCTGGGCTGTCCCACATCATTAAGATGTCATGAAGTCTATTCATACAGACAGTCCTTTGAGCTGTCCCATGTCATGGTGATGTCATGAAGTCTGTTCATACAGACAGTCCTCTGGGCTGTCCCACATCATTAAGATGTCATGAAGTCTGTTCATACAGACAGTCCTCTGGGCTGTCCCACATCATTAAGATGTCATGAAGTCTGTTCATACAGACAGTCCTCTGCGCTGTCCCACATCATTAAGATGTCATGTCATGTGAGCGGGATGCGTTGTGCTGCCGTTACGCCCCTGACAAGTCAGGACCAGCACATCCGACTTCGGCTCTTGCCATTTATCCCATGGCTGGGGTAAGGCTTGGAGCAGTGTCAGGTCGTGTCCACGCGCCGGTGGGCCTGCACAGAGTTCCTTCCTTTCTCGGTGGGGGCCTTACTCCTCCATCTGGACTGGTCTAGCCTGCGGCTTTCCTTGATTGGAGCCATGGAAACTCTGACAGGTCTTCAAAGCCTTGAAAGCAGGAGAGATGCCATAATCCTCACCCAAGCTGCCAAATTCAAGAGGATGAAGAATCACCCCATGAACAAAAGAATGTCAGAGCCAACCAAGTGCAGACTGAAGCGCAGCAGTTTTGTGCACAACGCTCGTAGACTCGAGAGGCAGGACCCTGAACTGCTACAGCAAGGGAACAAGCAGATCCCAACTCACAGCTCTGTACCCGCTTGGAGAAGGGACCAGTTTCCGGAAGTCAGAGAGACAATCCCAGGCATTCTCTCAAAGGGCACACAATCAGAACCAGAGAAGAAAGCACTAGCTCTAGACCATATAGAACAGGCTTACCCCAAGGAGCTGTGGACGTACGCATACACAGACGGCTCAGCAGAGGAGGCTACCAGAAATGGAGGTGGAGGAATATTCCTAACCTTGAAGGATGGAACTCACGTCCGACAAGCCATCCCCACTGGCAAATTCTCCACGAACTATAAAGCTGAGGCAGACGCATTGCAGACAGCAGCGGAGACACTGCGCAAATAGAGAGGCCATACATCCCAAAATCGTCATCTTCTCTGACGCACTGTCAGTACTTCAGGCTGTACAGAACCCAAAGAACAAGGACCTCAACCCCCTTGTCTCTGCCCTTGCTAGACTGCAACAGGCCACTGAACTAACTGTCATCCAGTGGATACCTTCACACTGCAACATAGCAGGCAATGAGGAAGCAGACCGACTGGCGAAGGAAGGAGGACAGCAGCCACAAGAGGAACAGGAAATCTCCTATGAAGAGGCCAAGACGATCATCAAGGAGAAGCAGAGGAAAAGATGGCTTCAGCTACATCCAGAATATAACCAGACAGATCCCTACCACCTCCTACCCAGACCAGACCAAGTGAACATTGTGAGGCTGAGGACGGGCCACTCCAGGCTACACCATCACATGTTCACAAGGTTCCGCATTGGCGAATCTGCAGTGTGCCCCTGCGGTACAGCCCCAATGACAGTGGAACACTTCCTACAAGACTGTCCAACTCACCATGACCTGAGAGCAGAGACCTGGCCTGCTGACCAACCGATGAGGGAGAAACTCTACGGATCTCTGGAGGACCTCCGCCGGACGGCAGCCTTCATCAGTGCATCTGGGGTTCCTGTCTGAGCGAACGAAGAAGAAGAAGAAGAAGATGTCATGAAGTCTATTCATACAGACAGTCCTCTGCGCTGTCCCACATCATTAAGATGTCATGAAGTCTGTTCATACAGACAGTCCTCTGCGCTGTCCCACATCATTAAGATGTCATGAAGTCTGTTCATACAGACAGTCCTCTGGGCTGTCCCACATCATTAAGATGTCATGAAGTCTGTTCATACAGACAGTCCTCTGGGCTGTCCCACATCATTAAGATGTCATGAAGTCTGTTCATACAGACAGTCCTCTGCGCTGTCCCACATCATTAAGATGTCATGAAGTCTGTTCATACAGACAGTCCTCTGGGCTGTCCCACATCATTAAGATGTCATGAAGTCTGTTCATACAGACAGTCCTCTGGGCTGTCCCACATCATTAAGATGTCATGAAGTCTATTCATACAGACAGTCCTTTGAGCTGTCCCATGTCATGGTGATGTCATGCAGTCTGTGGATGTTGACAGTCCTCTGAGCTGTCCCATGTCATGCAGTCTGTGATTGTTGACAGTCCTCTGAGCTGTCCCACATCAATAGGATGTCATGAAGTCTATTCATACAGACAGTCCTTTGAGCTGTCCCATGTCATGATGATGTCATGCAGTCTGTGATTGTTGACAGTCCTCTGAGCTGTCCCATGTCATGCAGTCTGTGATTGTTGACAGTCCTCTGAGCTGTCCCATGTCACGGTGATGTCATGCAGTCTGTGATTGTTGACAGTCCTCTGAGCTGTCCCATGTCACGGTGATGTCATGCAGTCTGTGATTGTTGACAGTCCTCTGAGCTGTCCCATGTCCTGCAGTCTGTGATTGTTGACAGTCCTCTGAGCTGTCCCATGTCATGCAGTCTGTGATTGTTGACAGTCCTCTGAGCTGTCCCATGTCACGGTGATGTCATGCAGTCTGTGATTGTTGACAGTCCTCTGAGCTGTCCCATGTCATGCAGTCTGTGATTGTTGACAGTCCTCTGAGCTGTCCCATGTCATGCAGTCTGTGATTGTTGACAGTCCTCTGAGCTGTCCCATGTCATGCAGTCTGTGATTGTTGACAGTCCTCTGAGCTGTCCCATGTCATGGTGATGTCATGCAGTCTGTGATTGTTGACAGTCCTCTGAGCTGTCCCATGTCATGGTGATGTCATGCAGTCTGTGATTGTTGACAGTCCTCTGAGCTGTCCCATGTCATGATGATGTCATGCAGTCTGTGATTGTTGACAGTCCTCTGAGCTGTCACATGTCATGATGATCTCATGGTGTTTGAAGATGCTGAAAGTCCTCAAACTAGTCAAGCCATGCGATGCTGATGGTCAGTTTGGGGTTTGCAAAGATCAATGGTAGTTTGGACATGTGCTGGGTATGTACTGGTATGTCTGAGCGTCAGAATTACTGAGCATGATGACTGGCACCCTCAAGGCCTGGTCTATTCTCCTGAAACATGTGGTCTGCGGCAAGATTGTTAACCAAGACAAGGTACTGTAAGTTGATGACTTTTGTCAGATTCACACTTTGGCTTGGAATGGCCCTGGAGGTTTTCAGAAGAGTCAAACTGTAGATAGTGTGACTAATTATCTGACTACCAACATACGGGTCCTCACACTTGTTCATACATGTGTTTATAGTCATCTGTTGGTACATGTACCCCCATACACATGTACATGCATGTCACATATACATGCACTAAGGAATGTACAGGAAAGAACGCACAATACCACACACACACGCATGCATGCACGCACGTCCACACACACACCCCACACACCACACTGAGAAATTGCACATAAGTACACACAATATAATCAGACATACATGCACATGCACTCAAGTTCAAACAATTCTGCACATCATACAAAGGAATGCACACACAAGTCCATGCAACACCACACACACGCAAAATACAGACTCACCAGGCTGGCACAGGGGTCCGGGGAACGTCATGTTGTAGTATGGACAGTACCTGCCCCCTGAGCAAGCTGCACAGTACTCTGACGTTCTCTCCCGACCGGTGGCGGCGTTTGTAGGTCCCCAGCGGACAGGACTGAGGCAGGGCACTGCCCTGGGGACAGTAGAACCCCGCGGGACAGACATCAGCCGAGTCGCCCTGCGAAGGGGTGGAGCTTTTTGGCTCCCAGCGTGCAGTAGTAGCCGGCACCGCAGGGCCTGTGGGAAGGCTGAGGCCCGACCGGTCGCAGTACTCTCCCCCTGGGCACAGCTCACAGTCTGACCCCTGAAGTGCGGTGGTCTGGTTACTGTACGTTCCTGTGTAGACATGACGTTATGATGACTTAAACAGCTTGGTATTTGGGGTCAAATTACAATGAGGAAAATTACAACTGGTATACATATTACTAAAAAAAAAAAAGTCTGCCTAAGTAAAGAACCTTCAGAAGTAAAACACATTTACAGAAATTTTCCTACATGCACTAATTTCATTTATGATTTTATTCAGTTTGAATTTGCATGCAGCAAACTCTCTCTCTCTCTCTGCCCCCCAATAGTTTCTGCAACGAATGCATAAATCCTCAGAAAAAAATGTGATCTGGAAGAGATGTAAGAACATGAAATGTATTCTAATACAGTATCACCAGACAGAGCATTCACCTTCCCGCCTGCAGTGTGGGTGTAATATCAGAAGAAAAAGTCCAGGGAGGTGTGCTGTACTTCAGTACAATACTGTCAAGTATTCAGTACTGGAGAGGCCTCACACTCAGCACAGTAGTCTTGTACATTTCAAGCTCACTGTTAAAACATTAGACTAACAAAGAACAAGCATAGCATGCAGCCCTGCCATGTTGTCTCTGACCAGAAAGGAACCTTGAACACCATCTCATTAAGTAAAAAACAACAACAACAGTCTCAAAATCTTTGATCCTCAGTCTCAATTTTGAGTCTGTTAGGATTTGTTTCAAAATCATTGATATCATTCAAGTCCATGGAAAATCTTGTTGGTTGGATGAAACATACCAACCAAGGAAAAAAACCAACAAGAGCAATTAAAGATGACAACAAAAAAATCAACACACAAAAAAAATTCCTGCTAAATAGTTTAAAGTCGACCCTAAAAATTTCATTGCACATTCATTGTGTGCCTCGCCCCTCTTCAATGCTGTTATTTCATGTGCACATTCATCTGGTGTGCCTGCGCCCCTCTTTCAATGCTTTTATTCCTCTTCCTTCACCATCCTTCCCCTACCATCCCTCACCAGGACGACTGCTCCCACCCCATGTCTGCTCACCTGGAGGGCAGGGGAACTCGTCACTCCTGGTGGTGTTCTCGGGGCAATAGTAACCCTCAGGACAGGTGGAGTTGGTGAACAGCACCACAGGGTCCACCGTGTTGTCGCAGAAATAGCCGGCAGGACACCCTTTGCACTCTCCCTGACCCAACTCGTCCTGGTGGGAAACCCTAAACGGGCACCTTGTTGGTAGATGCTACCCTCAGGACAGTAGTGTCCCTGGGTGCAGTTCAGACCCACTGGGACAGGGGTGTCTTGCCCTCCTGGGCAATAGTACCCCACGGCACAGAGTCCGTCAGGCAGGATGTTGCCGGCGCCGGCGCAGTAGTGTCCAGGTGTGCAGGTGAGGCAGTGGGCCAGGTCGCTGCTTCCTGTGCCGTTCAGGTAGTAGCCAGCAGGGCAGAGGGAGGGGCAGGGCTGCCCTCTGGACAGTACGCTCCTTGAGGGCAGATGTCACCTGCAATGAAAGGTCATTTTGTTGTTTTTTTCATTCATAAAGCATCTGTAGATAGGAAAGTTGGCCACCATGGGTAAGACATGGTACAGAATGATAAAGATATATTCATATGATTCAATATGGTTAAAAAATACTTGTGTTGTGATTCTTTTTGTTCATGTTTGGTGGATGTAGTACTTTAACTTTTTAAGATTTGTTTTGATTTCTGCTTGCAGTTGCCTCACTTTGTAACTAAAAAATAAAAAGAAGAACAGCTCAGCTGTATTTATTGTGAGAAAAAAAATAGAAAGAAAAAAATCATACTCTGACAATACAAAATGAAATATGATAAGCATTCATATTCACACACACACACACACACACACACACACACACACACAACGCACACACACACACACACACAATTCATAATGTGCATAAAATACAGTGCTGAAAAGACCACAAAACACATGAACATTTCTACAGCAAACATCCCATGCTGAAACAAAACAGAACGAAACACACACAAGAATCACCTGTGACATTGCCATCCGTAGGGTGGGTACCGAGGCTCCCCCAGTGCAGTAATATCCCGACAGACACAGCCCCGACGTGTTGCTCAGACCAGGTCCTGAGCAGTAGCTGCCAGTTCACACAGGATGGGCTGATAGGCCCCCGCCGGACAGAAATAGCCCGCCTGACACTGGTCCCCGCCCACGCCACTGGGCATGGCCGTGGTGGAGTTGCCGCTGCAGTAGTAGCCTGCGGCGCAGTCCCCGAAAGGCTCAGTGAGTCCTGTCTGACCACAGTACTTGCCACCTGCACACCACAACCTGTTTGTTGACAACGGTCACAGAACACCCTGCTCATCCTCTCCTCCTTCTCTCTCCCTGTCTGCTCCTAGGCTAAAAAACAACAACAACAAAAACCACCTCAAATAGCTGCCGTTTTTGAGACAAAACTGAAGATGAAATACACTTTTTGCTGGAATGTCCATCATATCAAGATTTAAGAAATAAGTATATCATGAAATATGTAACAAATGTACACGGACCGTTGTTGAAGATTTGCTGCAAAACGAGAAAAGGGACGTAATTCGCTCTGTTGCGATGTATATCTTCTATGCCTTGAAGAAAACAGAAGAATTTTACTGGGGAGAGAACATTAGGAGTACCACATGTTTTTATAAATTTATCTGTTTTACCTTGTTTCGTGGTCAATATGTCTTGTGTATACTTAGGGATCATGATGAAAAAATGTGTGTGTGTGTGTGTGTGTGTGTTGTGGTGTGGTGGTGTGTTGTGTGTGTGGTGCATGTGTATGTGTGTGTGTATGTATGCTTGTGTGTGTGTGGTGTGTGGTGGTGTGTGTGTGTGTGTGTGTGTGTTGGGGTGTGTGTGTGTGTGTGTGCGTGCGTGCGTTTCATGTGTGTGTGTGTGCGTGTGTGCTGCGTGCGTGCGTGCGTGCGTGCGTGCGTGTGTGCGTGTGTGGTTTGCGCGCGTGCAATTGTAAGTGCGAGCAAAACTGTATGTGCAAGCTGTGCGAGTCTGGGAGAGTGCTACATACGGGTGTGATTTTGTATGTATCTTTCGGTATATTCAATTTACGATTATACAGTTGGTGTGAGCAAGTTTTGTAAATGATCATGATCAGTAGAAATGTTCCAGCGTCAGTGTGTTGATATCATTTTTGTTTCTTGACCTCATTGCAGATAGGTCGTGTGCCTTTGCAATCAAAATTTTCCGAGTTCCGAGTTGCTCCTAGGCTAAAACCTCCAAGTTTCACCAATGCTGACATCTTTGTGCATGTGACTGCTGTCCAAGGGATGATGTCTGCATAGAGACTGGTATACAAGGGATATATATAATGCCATCCCACTCTTCAGTTTTGTCATCTTACATTCCCCACTTGCAGTATGCTACAGTAAAACGACATCAAAAACTGACTTACCGGGGCAAGACAAGCAGTCTTCAGACTTGGTGCGTTCCGTCAGATTGTTAGTAGGTACCGGCGTCACAAGGATACTGGTTCCACCACTGGCTTCCCAGTGGGCAGTAGTGACCAGTTGGACAGGGGTAGTCGGTGTAGTTGGCTGTGGCCACTGGGCAGTAGTATCCTGGACAGTGCTCACAGTGTCAGCATTACAATGGATGTAGACTTTTAGGTTCTTTCTCTAAAATGGTTATGGCAAACACTGGTTGAAAAAAGCTGATTACATGTTGCAAATACAGTGCAAAAAAAAGTAAGACTGAAAAATGTTACACACTTGAAGTCCCCTTTCCCTGTGTTTCATTAACTGTTCCTCAATGGCAAACATGCGGAGATCCATGCATATTTGTACGTACAAACACACACATGTATATCTGTTATGTTAAAAAAAAGACTCCTTCACACACATTAACACCTACACAGTGAACATGTTCATATACACACACACACACATATTCACACATCCTGACACACATACATCAAACACAGACACAGACACACACACTTAATGTATGTTATTACCATGTTGTGTCTGTAGACCCTTATGGTTCTCACGACAATTAGGGTCCAAGTCCACACACGTACCTTCAGGCACGTTTTGCAGACATCCAGGCCTTCCACATCAGCGTAAGTGCCGTTGTCACAGGCACCGGCAGGTAACTGCCCACACCCACCAGGACAGTGGTGCCCTGTGGGCACACCCCTCCAGTGCCCACCATGCGGTCGTCATAGCAGCTGACGTTGAAAGGCACACTCTGGTTGTCCATCCCTGGTAGGGTCGGTCCACCCCCGACAGGCACCAGTGGCCGGGTAACAGTCACCTGACGAATGACATACTGGTTGACAATCACCTCTACACATTAATGGCAAACAAGACAGGCACCAAAGGCCGGGTAACAGTCACCTGATGAGTGGACACACTGGTTTGACAATCACCTCTACACATTAATGGCAAACAAGACAGGCACCAAAGGCCGGGGTAACAGTCACCTGACGAGTGGACACACTGGTTGACAATCACCTCTACACATTAATGGCAAACAAGACAGGCAGTAACTTTTGCTCCCAGGGAGAAGCAATTTGACGCCCACCATTCCACATGAATGGTGCTTATGGCACCAACTTGCCTCACACAAATGCAGACCCAAAGTTCACAAAATAAGGAAGGAAACATCTTCTTTTTTCAGTCTGTTTTTTTGCTTGTATTTTATATTTTGTACTCTTTTTGTACTGCATTTGTACCAGGCAAATTGTTGTGCTGTAATGTTTATATGATTTCGGTGTAAAATCAGAAAATCATTTGAAAGAAAAGTGTGCTTTGGAACATTGTTTTCAATGTTGAACGAGTTCTGTTTGAATGAAGATGGCAAAACATCATGAACTTTTTTACCTCATCACTTGATGCCACTCTGTTCACTGCGTTTCTTTCAGCACACAAGGGCTACAACAATGTTTACACCAGGGGAGCTGTCGCAGCATTACATACAATGCAGCAGCAAAACTTATACTCCACATGCCATCACGACCACTGACTTCCACATGCCATCACGACCACTGACTTCCACATGCCATCACGACCACTGACTTTTGAAGCAAAATGACATGTTTGCTCTCCACATTTGTCTCAAGCTGCTGTGCCCCTAAACAAGACCTTGACCTCATGTCACATGGCCGACTGACCTGACACTGCCTGAAGATGTTCTCCACCGCAGTACTTGCCGGCGTCGCAGGGTTGACACTGGCTCTCCTCATACAGGCCAGCGACGTCACTGTAGGTTCCCCGTGGACAGGCCTTCCAGTCCAACCCGGTCCCCTCAGGGCAGTAGTAGCCCATGGGACAGATGATGCTCAGGCCGGCCAGCTCACAGTAGTAGCCAGCAGGGCAGTTGTAACACGCTACAGCATGGGTGTGGTTTACCTGAGAAAGGACAGGTTACAAGTAGCTCGTTATCATCAAGCATCCATTCCTGTGTAAAACTGACCAGACACTAAATATAAAGGTTTAAGTCCCATAGTCTGATCACTGTAATGGAAATGGATTGCATAAAAGTTCACCAGGTCTGCGCTATGGAAGCCACCGCCCATTCATCTCTTTCAACTGCCTCAGGCCTTCCCTGAGCTGAAGCAGGTACCCATTTACTGCTGTGTGCACCAAGAGGGTGTTGAGTGTATCCACAGTCTTTCACATTCACAACCGTCAGCTCTGCGTTGCATGTTTATAACCATTTGACTACTCTGACTACCTGTTAGAAGTGACCCAGGATCCATGTCAGAAGAAATCACCTGGCCTCTGTGTCCTCTGTCATGATTACTTACAAAGAATGTAGATGATGAAACTAAGGTCAGTTGCTTCCACAGTAAACTAATGAAGACCCACCATGAAAAAAAAAGCACTATCTTTACCTTAAAAAACAAACAAAACACTGATGAATCTTCCGTGCAATGCTAACTATCTTTACCTTAAAAAAATGGAATGTTAACTATCTTTACCTTAAAAAACAAACAAAATACTGATGAATCTTCCGTGCAATGCTAACTATCTTTACCTTAAAAAAATGGAATGTTAACTATCTTTACCTTAAAAAACAAACAAAATACTGATGAATCTTCCGCGCAATGCTACTGGAAAATTTCTCTCAAGTTTTACTAATTTAGTATGAAATGTTATGTCTGACTTGTTTGTCAACTGAGTTTGTCATTTATTTACTTTCAACTGTTAACCTGTCTGATTGTGTCCGTTGATTGAAAACCCCCACTAAATTGTTGATTTGTATATTTGATATCACTACAGAAAAATAAAGTAGGCATGCAATTTGACACAATGAGTGAGCTCTTGACTTTATGGAATGTTAAATCGGATCCATACAAGTGAATGGAGTAGCAGGTCACTCCACTGATTGCAAGCTTTTTTTTTAACAGCAGAAAGACATTCAACTGTAAACATCACTCCAGTTCTCTGCTACTCTGTCCCATGACCTGCAGTTCCTTGCTAAGATTGTGATGAATCATCTTTATCAAACAACAGAGCTGAGGCATGCTTACATGACTGTTATTGCGACAAGGCAAAGCCTGAGACACTCCCACTGGGCAGTAGTGTCCAATGGGACAGAAACTGGATGCAGGCTCCTTGTACACTGAGCCATCGGGACAAAAGTACCCTGTTGACAAACAAATCACATTTACACAAAGTACCCTGTTGACAACCAAAACCAAAATCACATTTACACAAAGTACCCTGTTGACAAACAAAATCACATTTACACAAAGTGCCCCCTGTAGACAAACAAAATCACATTTTCACAAAGTACCCTGTTGACAAACAAATTCACATCTTCACAAAATTCACAAATAAGATCAATGACAATAGTCTGAAAACACTGTAGTCTTCAAATCCATCAGGGCAAAACATAAACATTCAGCACGATAAGATAAGATAAGATAATGTTGCTTATAGCCCAGCCGACCGCAAAGGGCCATATCAGGGCTGTCACCACGTTAAAATCAACTCACCAGTCATATAAAAAAAAAAAAAAACCTTTCATACATCTCGTCAACTGACATCGTCTAGAAACGCACCAGAAACTTTGTTAAAAATCTTTCTTCCGTAAAATCTTAAATCAGATGAAAAATGTTAATCTCTCTCAAAAACTCAAGGATCACATCAGGCGGGACATCCCTGAACAGGATCTTCATGGACTCCGCTGTAAAATGTTTGTGTCTCACATCGTGCAAGTCCCAACACTCTAAAAGAACATGTTTCATTGTGAGTGGCGCATGACATGGAATGCACCACGGAGCTTCTTCACTCTTTAAAAGGTAAGCATGGGTAAAATACGAATGGCCGGTGTGCAGCCGGCACAGAACCGTTTCCTCTTTACGACCTCCCGACGTGGATGGGAGGAATTCCTTAAGGTTTGGACGGATCTGAAAGAGTTTGTTACTCGTCTGTGTGTTCCAATCCTCCTGCCAGAGTCTCTCACATAATCGTTAATTTTGGGTTTCACATCTGAGCAGGGATATAAGTGTTGGACAGTTTCTCTCTTGTGGCGTTCTTGGCTAAACGATCAACCATTTCGTTCCCGCCGATGCCAACATGACCAGGAACCCAAGCAAGAGTAATGTTGTAACCGTCCACCTTCAACTTGCTAAAAAGTTCAAAAAAAAAAAAAAGTTCTGGATGCTGAAGGTTGCGGCCAGCTATGGCCTCCAAAGCTGACAGCGAATCCGACAGAACCAGAAAGTCCCTCTTCGAAGAATGTGAGATTATCTTCAAAGCCAGTACCAGAGCAGTAAGCTCAGCAGAATAGACAGAAGCATCGGAATGGATATGTTCCAACAGTATCTGAGATGGAGCCCCAGGGCAGTAGGCTGCACAGGCCACTCCATCTTCAGACTTGGAACCGTCAGTGAAAACTTTTTGACAGGATGGGAATTTGGAACAGAGCTCAGCATACAACGCCTTGTACGCCAGAGAGCTGGTAGACTCTTTACGAAAAGCTGCAAGATCAAAACGAATCTCTGGTGTGAAAAAGGTCCACGGAGGTTGATCCGGAAACTTGGAAAAATCGGACACAACTCCTAGGTCTAGACCTGCATTCCGCACGTGAGGCCGCATACGAAGACTAAACGGCGGAATACAGCTAGGGTTGGTTTCAAACTTACTTTGGAACGGAGGGTCAAAAACACAGTCATAGGCAGGATTCTGCGGTTCTGAGAACAGTCGGATATAATAATTTAAAGACAGTTTCAGCCTGCGGTTGGACAATGAAGGTTCACCCGCCTCTGCGTACAGACTGTACACAGGGGTGGTGCGGAACGCTCCAAGACAGAGACGAAGCCCTTGATGATGGATAGGGTCCAAGAGTTTGAGGTAAGAGGGTCTTGCGGAGCCGTAGACAGCACAACCGTAGTCCAGTTTGGAACGGACCAAGGCTCTGTAGAGGTGCAGCAAAGTTTTCTTATCAGCGCCCCAGTCGGTGTGCGCTACGACCCGCAGAATATTCAGAGCTTTCTGGCAAGAAGTTTTGAGGTTTTTGATGTGGCTGAGAAAGTTGAGTTTTTGGTCAAAAATAACTCCCAGGAATTTGGCTTCTTTTACAACTGGAATGGTGGACTTGTCCAGACGAATTTCAGGATCAGCAAAGAATTGACGAAAATTGTGGAAATGAATTGACTGAGTTTTGGTACGGTAGAAGGTAAACCCGCTTTCCTCAGCCCACTGTTGGATTCTGTTGACACAAAGTTGGAGTCGACGCTGTACGCTGGCGTAAGAAGCTCCAACTGCATACAGCGCGAAGTCGTCAACAAACAGAGAGGACTCAGTGCCCTGGCTTACCGATTGGACAATGTCATTGATTTAATGCTGAAAAGGGCTGGAGAAAGGATGCTCCCCTGAGGAACACCCAACTCCTGCCCATGGATGTCAGAGAGTGTGGTGCCAACACGCACCTGGAACTGTCGATCGGCTAAAAAGTTCTGAATGAACAGAGGCAGGTGACCCCGAAAACCAAGTCTGTGCAGGTCCATAAGGATTCCTGCTTTCCACGTGGTGTTGTACGCCTTTTCGAGGTCGAAAAAGATAGCAACCACATGCTGCTTGTTAATAAAGGCGTTGCGGATGGTGGTTTCCAGACGGATTAGATGGTCAACCGTCGAGTGGTACTTCCGGAAACCGCACTGTTCATTGGCCAAAAGACCATCGGTTTCCAGCTTCCACATCAGACAGGAGTTGACCATCTTTTCCATCAGCTTACAGAGGCAGCTGGTCAGAGCGATTGGGCGATAGTTGGAAGGGTTGGTAAGGTCCTTTCCAGGCTTTGGAATAGAATGATCAGGGCTTTCCGCCAGGAAGGCGGAAAGGACCCTGTGGTCCAGATATGGTTATAGACTTGGAGAAGAGTCTGGAGACAGCTTTCTGGAAAATGTTTCACAACCTGATAATGAATGTCATCCAGACCAGGGCAGAATCAGTGCAGGTTTGTAAAGCTAATTTGAGTTCAACGATGGAAAAAGGAAGATTATAGGCTTCAGAGTTGTCTGATGTGAAATTGTATGAAGATTTCTCTCTAATCTCTTTGTTTCTTAAAAAGACTGCAGATTTATTTGAAGATGAGGAGTTCTGTTGGATGGTGGAGGCCACAGATTGGCAACAGCTTGTTTGTCAGTGATCAGAGCATCGGCAAGTTTCAAGTGATGAATGGAGGGGTTGGTGTTCTTCCCTTTGATTTTTCTAATGATGTTCCAAACTTTTTTCTTGGAAGTTTTAGATGTCAGCCTGGAGCAGAAGCTTCTCCAGGACCGACGTTTACTGATTTTGAAAGTGTGTCTCGATTTAGCACGGAGTTTTCTGATGGGCTCGAGCGTTGGGACCCGAAGGTCGTTGGTACACCTGACGCTGAGCCCGTTTTTCTAACTTTGGAAATTTGTTGGCAGTCTGAATCAAACCAGGGTGTTTTTGGCATTTGAAGTTTATCGGAAGACACTGAATACAAGCTTTAGCACACTTGATCACAGTGTTAGTCCAGTGATTCTGCTGGGTCCGGACTCTGAAGAAAATCAGTGTCCTGGAATTCTTTAGAAATAGTGGCTGCAAATAGATCCCAGTTTGCTTTCTTATAATTGAGATGTTGAGAGACAGAGGCGGTTTCAGTTAATATGGGCTGTAAAAGAACAGGAAATGGTCACTTCCGTGCAGATCGTCATGGACAGACCACTCATAGTCCAGGACCAGCGAGGGGTCACAAACCGACAAATCTAAACACGAAAGTGAACCTGTGGAAGAGTGGAGGTAAGTTGCAGATCCGTCGTTCAGACAACACAAATCCAAATCCGAAAGGACATCCTCAATTAGCAGACCTCTGGGTGATGTACTGACACTACCCCAAAGAGGGTTGTGACCGTTAAAGTCACCCAACAGCAAAAAAGGTCGAGGAAGTTCCCCTAACAGACTGAGAAGGTCATTCAGCACGATTAGAGTCTATCTCAGCAAACTTTTGAAAGAAACAGAGACAGCAAACAGCGGTACAATGCTGGCTAAAAATGATCATTGGAGAGAAAATAAGGCCAAAAAAAAGCCTGGGGGAGAAAGATGAAAAACAAAATATTTTCCCAGGGAAGAATAGCAAAACCCTCATTGATACCTTGCCAAATTCAAATTGTTTTATTGCTTTGATCCCTTCAGAGGTATGGGAACAAATTCAGAAAACATCTCAGCAACATTACTGAAGGAAATACATCTCTCTCTCTCTCTCTCGCTCTCCCCCCCCCCCCCCCCTTCTCTACATGTGTATGTAGGTATATACATATACACAATGACAGCACCACATGAACACAATTTCAACAACAACAGATGTTTGAATAAGATTCTGGAACATCTTTTCTTCCTGACCTCAGGTTTTAAGTCATTTCAAATAACATTTGTAAACAAATAACATTTGTAAACAATAACATTGTGCAGTTTTTTTAACATGGATGAGAGTAGATGTTTATAGTTCAAATCATATTTTGTTTTTCGCATTTTATCAAACTTTCAACAAGTAAACAGAGACACAGATGAACACACACACATACATACATGCACACATACGTGCACACACACACACACACAAGACAATGCTGGTTGTCTACCTTCTCCACAGAGTCCAGTGGGGGCCGTAAGACCATCAGTCTCACAGTAGTAGCCCCCAGGGCATGTATCGCAGTCACTCTCTGCCACAAGGTTGCTCTGGTTGGAATAGGTACCTGCGTGTAGGGCAACCGCATCAGTATCCTATAATTCTGTCCGACAGGTCTGTGTTCTGAATGGCTGTATTAAGGTATACAAGTGTCCATGTGATTGCGTACAAGTGCACTTGGTTTTTCATGTGTATGTGTGTGTCTACTGTTATTTTGTGTGTGTGTGTGTGTGTGTGTGTGTGTGTGTGTGTGTGTGTGTGTGTGTGTGTGTGTGTGTGTGTAAGGTGTGTGTGTGTGTGTGTGTGTGTGTGCATATATGTATATATGTGAGTGTGTGTGTGTGTGTGTGTGTGTGTGTGTGTGTGTGTGTGTGTGTGTGTGTGTGTGTGTGTGTGTGTGAGCTAGAGAGAACTCAAACTCAAATAGTTTAATTGCAAAGGCCACCAACCTATCTGCAATGAGGTCAAGAACAAAAGCAGAACACACACACGCTCGGCGCATATACTGAAAATTATGAAAGAAAATATTTGCATAACAAAATGTTCTTCCTGAAATTACTCTGGCATTTATGTGTTAACTGATAACAGTTCCATTCTTCGTTGTAGTGCTTTAAAAATGAACACAGCTTCAGAGCGAGTTACAATTCTCTTTTCATTTTGCAGTAAAAGAAGCAATGACACTTGATGAACATTTCTAGTATGAGGCAAAATGTATTTATCTCTTAAATCTTTATAGGATGGACAAACAATCAAAAAAAAAGTATTTCGTCCTCCGTTTGATTACAGAAAGAGTGAGAGAGAACAGAGGGAAACAGCTATCTTTAACAGTCCAGGAGTGTCTTCTTAATCACAGTAAGACATAAATCTTAAGAAAATTGAATCTTCAACCCAGTTTTTGACTTGACTACAAAACATTTCTTAGAAGATACTGAGCAAGATGAGGATTGGGTTTGTAATCCAGCTGCCAGCTGGCAGCTCTTCAGTCGACACTACCCAGGTAGGCAGCCCGTTGTGTAAACGAGTGTGGATCGTAAAGCGCTTAGAGCTTGGTCTCTAGCCAAGAATAGGCACTATATAAGTATTCATAATCATTATTTTTATTATCCCCTTTGCCCTCCCATTCTGTCCCTTTGGTGCACTACACTCCATCAGTTGCAGTGCAGACACTGTCAGTGTCATCAGGGAGGTGACACTACACTCCATCAGTTGCAGTGTAGACACTGTCAGTGTCATCAGGGAGGTGACACTACACTCCATCAGTTGCAGTGCAGACACTGTCAGTGTCATCAGGGAGGTGACACTGCATGGACAGCCTTGAGGCTGCAGTGCGCAGGGTTTACAAATAGATGAATGAACAAATAGATAAATAAAAACGAGAGATTTGAAAAGGTGTCACAAGTAAGACTGAACAGATGCCAGACCCATGCATTAACCCAACATGCCAATCGGACCTTGGATACCAAGATGCAGCAGACAACAGCAGACCAACCCACAAACATACACTCACGTACGCTTTATCAAAAACCAAATAACCCCAAAGTTAGGTTAACAGGAGTGATCTTACAGGTTCACATCATTAGATCATTCCAAAATTCAGCTCACCTGAAAAGAAAAATTAAGTCCCTTTCAATTCATGCAGAGAACATAGTAAGAAAAACTTTCCCGCCAAGTGTGTGCCCACGCCTTCTTCTCTCAAAGAACAGTCAACAGCAGGCAAATCAGACCGTTCTATTTCACCACCAGTGGTCTCACCTTTAGGGCAGGAACAATCAACAGCAGGCAAATCAGACCGTTCTATTTCACCACCAGTGGTCTCACCTTTAGGGCAGGAACAATCAACAGCAGGCAAATCAGACCGTTCTATTTCACCACCAGTGGTCTCACCTTTAGGGCAGGAACAATCAACAGCAGGCAAATCAGACCGTTCTATTTCACCACCAGTGGTCTCACCTTTAGGGCAGGAACAATCAACAGCAGGCAAATCAGACCATTCTATTTCACCACCAGTGTCTCACCTTTAGGGCAGGCGGCTGGCACATCATTGGTTCCATTACAGAAGTAGCCTGGGGACAGGACACCTCGGTAGCACTGACCGAGGACTCTGGGCAGTAGTAGCCCGCCTGGCAGGGTCCACTGGGCTCCGTCAGACTGAGCACTCCGCAGTAATAACCTGCAGCCAAAGGAAAAAGTCCATGCTGATGTTTGTCCAAACATGAAACATGTGAATTCAAATTGGTTTTTGTGCTTATCTTCTATCATTGTTGTTGTTTTGATTTGTTTTGTTTTTTTTTTCTATTTATGTACATTATAAATAAAAACAAATAAAAATGTTTAATAATTAAAAAAAAACCCTGTCCAGACTGTCGCCCCATTGAATCAGACGGGCAGTCAGGAGAGTGCAGAGCTCTGCCACGGTTGAAAGGATCCTGGATCTGCCCATAGATCCAGATCTGCATCAAATTGAATGAATTTTTCCCAGGGCCACAGTCCATCTTGCCACAAAGATTCCTTCAAACTGGTGTAGTAACTTTTGTATTAACTTGCCGAAAGGATCACCTATCCACCCTCTGATCCCTGTCCACATGAATATTTGGTGGGTTTGCTTTTAGGCCACATTCCTCGACTCCATTCAGTTTGACAAAAATCAGTTCTGCGGTTTTGGTATATGTTTATGGACAAACAAGCACACAAAGCAATAGACACCTATCAATACTTAACCTCCATGCAGAAGTAACAAGCAATTGTTCCATAAAAAAGAAGCCAATGTATAAGCAAATATGTTCAACAACATATTTTTTTCTGTGCTTTCTTTTTGTGAAAAACTTTGGGAACAAGTATGTACATGGAAAAAAGTACATATCTTCAATGCAATGCTTATTCACTTTCTAGAGTAGAGATGCTATCAATGTTTCCAAGAATCCCAATCCCTAAATAGCAGCAAAAACCACAAGATACTGTTTAAGTCAGTTATGAGTTTGTCATTATAATGTGAAACTTGTCATTTCCATTATTTTTTTAATTTTTTATACGAGTTGTGGTTTTACTCAGCAGAAAATAAAACTCTGTCATTGTAGTCTAAGACAAGAATAAAACTGCTTAGAATCCTTCTCACTGATCAGCATAAAAAAAGCATCCAATTCTGTGAGCCTTCAAGGTCTGCTCTCATGGAGATCTCAGTTTTAATTTCTTCCCAACATCTACGCCCTTGTTGAGTATATACCTTGTTGTCAGTATCCGCAAATTTATGAGGACTTTCGTTGGATGGAGCAGAAGGGGACACTTGCTTAATTTAAATTAACCTGGCTTCATGACCAGACAATTATTGTCATTCATAGGGGAATTAGCAGGTGGTGTCCTGAGGAAGTTGGATCAGAACAGGTGTCACTGAACACCACTGAAGTGACTTGGCAGCAGTGCAGTGTCTCCTCTGTTGGGTTGTCTCATGACAACTTTGTACTGACTTGCTCTATGTGGATTGCCGGTGCTTGTGCTGGGTTTGGCTGTGACCAAGGGGCCCAGAATGTGCAGCTTAGGAGTAATGTCTTTGTACTGACTTGCTCTGTGTGGATTGTTGGTGCTTGTGCTGGGTCTGGCTGTGACCAAGGGGCCCAGATTGTGCAGCTTAGGAGTAATGTCTTTGAAATGTCACAAACCATAAAACAGACAAAAAGCATCAAACTTTGATTCATGGTGGAAACCAACAGGGTGAGTCACCAGTTTTTTCCTACCTGCAGTGCAGTTGAGGCACTCGGAGACCTGGGTCAGCTGGGTCATGTTGGAGTAAGTGCCCAGTGGACATTTCTGCGGCTCTGAGGTCTGCTGAGGGCAGTAGTGGCCGGCAGGACATTCATTGGCATCAGCATCCTGCGTAGGAGTGCCTGACTGGGCACCTTGACGACAGTAGAACCTGGCATGACAACCGAACACATCCCTTCAGCATCTCCTCAATGTCCTCTGATGGCTGTCAACTATGATTTATACACTGGTTGAAACTCAAATTTTCTGTCTTCAAAATATCATTTTCTCACAAGATATTCAGGCTTTCTTCATTTCGTAATGGGGTTTTATTTTTGTTCTGATAAATAAGTGTTCTCCATCCTTTGTCATAATGTTAGACTAAACAATCATGTCCACCGGTTTCTTATCCACATGTAAAAAACTGTGGAATCTTTCTTTCCCTGGATGAAAATGTTAACTGGAAATAAAAGTAAAGCGCTAAACTTTCAAGTGCTGAACTTTGAGCATAACGCGTAAAGCATGTCTTCTAATGGTAACAAATCTTACACACGTAATGTTCTCATCACCAGCTGATGCATTTGTACCATAGTGTTCAAGTGCTTCGGCTGTTCGGAAGATCCCTGGAGTCTTTTAGCCAGGGTATGACAACAAACAACAACAATATTTCATATTCAAAACAAGATTCCTGCAGCTTTGGCCCACCCTCTCACACAAAATGCACAGACCAGAGCTCACCACCCATCTCCTGCCCCACCCCATCATATATATACAGCTGAGGGGAGCTTACCCAGCATTACAGATGTTGGAGTAATCAGTCTGGGCCTCCTGGTCGCAGTAGTACCCCCTGGGCAGGGCAGACAGTCGGTGCTGGCCTGCAGGCCCGTGTAGTTGCTGTAGGATCCTGCAGGGCACCGTACTCTGTGGAATATTTGTTCCAGCCTGACAGTAGTAACCTGTAGGACAGATAAACACATGAGAAAAACAACTTCCCACAGCAACCAGGTTTAAGCATTCAGGTCAGTGTTGAACTGTCAGCCAGATAGTCAGTGCTGGGGGATTGGAAGGGATCATCAGATGCTGTTGGCAATTCACTGACCATTCTATGGTATAGTATACAAATGTTGTTTTTTCCCCCAAGACCTGCTCCATTAATACATGTCTTTATATAGATTTTATTCCTAAACTTATCTTTTTAGGGTTGTCATAAATCATTGCTTTCTTTTTTCAAAATGCAACCGTTTGTTTTCAAAAAGTAAAAAGTCGGTCAGCAGTCACAAATCAATATTTCATTTCATCCAGTAACGACAAAAGGTCCGTGTTGATTAGCTGAATGGATGTAACATACATGACAATGGAAAGGAAGTTTAGTACCAGCATTCTTTCCTCATACAGCTAACCAATTTCAACTTGAAACCTTTGCAGTTTTATTTCTCCAGGGATATCTGTCACTTCCATCTTTCTGCCACTCAGACTACTTCATGTCATCTGACTTCTCGCTGTCAGGTCACCACCACAAGATCACAGTGTTGATTGTGATCCTTCCGATGCTGTCAGGTCACCACAAGATCACAGTGTTGATTGTGATCCTTCCGATGCTGTCAGGTCACCACAAGATCACAGTGTTGATTGTGATCCTTCCGATGCTGTCAGGTCACCACAAGATCACAGTGCTGATTGTGATCCTTCTGATGCTGTCAGGTCACCACAGGATCACAGTGTTGATTGTGATCCTTCCGATGCTGTCTCATCTTCTGTGGGCTCTGCAGTGGCACTGTTCTTAAGCTGCTCATTCAATTCACCCTTCACACAGCCACACCAAGGCTTGTTCTGATGCAACCCCAACACTGGCTGTGTGGTGGGAGCACTCAATAGCAGGTCATTATGAAGCATCCATTCAGAGAAGACACTGCATTTTGGTGGTGTTCCGTGATGCCTGTTCCAATTCAACAAACACAGGTTTTACCTCTGAGTCCCCTAACCTGATGAAAATTACTGCTTTGTCATAGAGCCAGCATGAGTAAAAAGGAGGGCGCCACCATGTCTATCTGAAAACATTTCTATCACTTAATTTTTACTAGAAACATTTACACTGTAATTTACGATTCTGTTATAAGTGTGGTAGTCTCCTGCATTGTAGGCACTTGAAACCCTGACAACAAACCCAAACCCAACTCACCCTGAAGACAGATGGAGGACCTGACAACAAACCCAAACCACACTCACTCTGAGGACAGATGAAGGACCCTGACAACAAACCCAAACCCAACTCACCCTGAGGACAGATGGAGGACCCTGACAACAAACCACACCACACTCACCCTTAGGACAGATGGAGGACCCTGACAACAAACCCAAACCACACTCACCCTGAAAACAGATGGAGGACCCTGACAACAAACCCACACCACACTCACCCTGAGGACAGATGGAGGACCCTGACAACAAACCCAAACCCAACTCACCTGAGGACAGATGGAGGACCCTGACAACAAACCCAAACCACACTCACCCTGAGGACAGATGGAGACCCTGACAACAAACCCACACCACACTCACCTGAGGACAGATCGAGGACCCTGACAACAAACCCAAACCACGCTCACCCTGAGGACAGATGGAGGACCCTGACAACAAACCCAAACCACACTCACCCTGAGGACAGATGGAGGACCCTGACAACAAACCCAAACCACACTCACCTGAGGACAGATGGAGGACCCTGACAACAAACCCACACCACACTCACCCTGAGGACAGATGGAGGGACCCTGACAACAAACCCAAACCACACTCACCCTGAGGACAGATTGAGGACCCTGACAACAAACCCAAACCACACTCACCCCGAGGACAGATGGAGGACCTGACAACAAACCCACACCACACTCACCCTGAGGACAGATGGAGGACCCTGACAACAAACCCAAACCCAACTCACCTGAGGACAGATGGAGGACCCTGGCAACAAACCCACACCACACTCACCCTGAGGACAGATGGAGGGACCCTGACAACAAACCCACACCACACTCACCCTGAGGACAGATGGAGGACCCTGACAACAAACCCACACCACACTCACCCTAAGGACAGATGGAGGGACCCTGACAACAAACCCACACCACACTCATCCTGAGGACAGATGGAGGGACCCTGACAACAAACCCACACCACACTCACCCTGAGGACAGATGGAGGACCATGACAACAAACCCACACCACACTCACCCTGAGGACAGATGGAGGACCCTGACAACAAACCCACACCACACTCACCCTGCTGACAGATGGAGGACCCTGACAACAAACCCACACCACACTCACCCTGAGGACAGATGGAGGAGTTGTAGAGCACCACAGGACTGAAGGTGTTGTCACAGAAGAAACCAGCAGGGCAAGTCTTGCATGATCCCTGGCCCAGCTCATCTTGGTATGTACCACTGGTACACCGCACTGGTGTGTGACTACCACTCGGGCAGTTATGACCTAAGTGGGAGGACGTGAAAGTGAAAGTTTCAAAACTTCATGTAATATCTTGCTATTTGAGCTGACATTTAAAAACACATGGCAAAATGTAGCAAAACTAAAACCTTTTTTAAATTTTTTTTTTACATATTCAGGGTCTCATTTAAATTCCTAAATATGAAGAGACACGGATGTATTCATATATTTACATGACGACACACAACAGCCACACCTTCACAAACATACAGAAACACAAACACACACATACTTCGGCCGTTCTCGTACATACATTCTGTCTCTTTTTCTCTCTGTCTCACACTCTCTCTCTCATCTAAAGGCAGACAAGGCTACTCACATATATAAATTCTCTCTCTTGCCATGCAATCATCTGATATCTTTAACAGGAAATTATGTGCTATACATTTTAATCACTGTTTTGCAGTAACTGTGATAAGTATGGCAGAGTTGCACTGGCGTAGGAAAAATGGCAAATTTTATGCCAGTACCCTAGCATAATCGTTAATGTACAGGTCCTCAATAAAAACAATCCCTGATTTCCCGTTCCCTCATCCCTCCCCCCCCCCACCCAAAAAAAAGCTCATAAGGGATGATTAGTAGGGGGGTTGTGAATGTAGTGGGTGTGTGGGGGTATGTATTTGTGTGTGTGTGTGTGTGTGTGGGTGTGTGTGTGTTGGTTGTGTGTGTGTGTGTGTGTGTGTGTGATGAATGTGTGGTGTGTGGTGTGTGTGTGTGGTGTGTGGTGTGTTGTGTTCTAGTTAACGTCTTACTATATGATTAGAATATGATGTGTGTGTGAGCTTGATGTAGTGTGAGATGTTTTTTGTGGTGTGAAGCTTAGTCACGTAGAATGTATCATCATGCCATGTTTGAGAGTTTACTTATATAAATATTAGTGTAGCTGCGTTGTGTGTGTGTGTGTGTGTGTGTGTATGTGTTGTGTGTGTGTGTGTGTGTGTGTGTGTGTGTGTGTGTGGAAGGCAGAAGGGCCTAGGGCTGGACAGTGGGGTCTTAACTCCTGTCACTAACACTAACCCACCCCTGGTACTGACCTTCAGGACAGGTGTATTCTGCCGGGGAGGAGGTGTTCATTCCTGTGGGGCAGTAGTAGCCAGCACTGCAAGGCGCCGTGGGTGGTCGTTGCCGTAGCCGTCACAGTAGGAACCTGGGTGCAGGACAAGCAGTCGCTCTCCTGACGGGCCCCTGTGGTGTCCAGGTAGGTGCCCGGGGGGCAGTAGGTGCCATTGGCACTGCCCTCTGGACAGTACTGACCAGCCATGCAGACGTCACCTGGAACAGGCAGGGAAGGTATGAATAACCTGCTGTTTTGAGTGTGCACAGGTCAGGCTGAGCGAGCGTAACTTTTTCTTTCCAATCAAGAAATCGTTCAACTTTTTTGTCTTGTTTTCTTTTTCTTAACAACTTATTGTCTGTAGTACACATCAAATGCTTCTAATTCTATGCTTCTGTCAATATGATAGGACTGTCAGCACAAAGCGAAAGGAAGATTCATAGGGGTGTGTGTGTTGGATGCACACAGTGTGCTGTGGGGATGATCTGATCCTATGGGCAAGAACCGATTAAGATGACCTTAGCCTTCAGGACATTTCCAGAACAATTTTATGCCTGTCTACATGTCAGTCAGCCATCTCTCTGTTATTGCCATTCAGTGACACTCCCTGACCTCTGTCAGGGACCCATTTACTGCTTGCGGACAGAGAGAATTTTAAACACTTGTAAATCCAACCAGCAAGTGGTTCAATCACTGGAAGGTCAGCTCTGCAGACAGATGCTCCAGTCATTTAACCGCTTTGATTCCCAAAACTATTTGTACTTTTGGGAAAAAAAACACCAACCTTACAAACACAATCACAAAAATTCAAGTATTGCTCTAAAGTAACAAAAGTAAACATTTTACTGAAGGAAAATGAATGGAGAATATGATTATTATATGTTTCATGTTGACAGGATGACGATAACTCACAATCATGAACGCGGCTATATCTGCGGCCGGGAGCGAAAGGCTTAACTATGGGGCCCTGTACACAAATGTACCAGGGCTAAAACATAACTTCTGTGGCTGAATTACAAGTCAGACCATGCTGGTGAACCAAAGGAGAACAGACTGTGCAGAACATCAGTGGGGTTCTCTCCATGTTTCTCTGGTCTTCTGTGACTTTCAGAGCTGAGCCACTCGCGGGCATATAGCCACCCTCAGCAGAGATTCTTGCTGCCGCATAATCACTTTTGTAGTGCTCAGTAACGCCTGAGCTGACTGACATGTAGACAGGTGTAAAATTGTACTGGAAATGTCCTGAAGGCTAAGGTAATCTTAATCGGTTCTCCATAAATTTGGGAGTCTGGTACAAGTAAAATTACAAAGTAAACCCTTGGTAGTCAAAACAGCAATTGATAGACTGATCTTTAGAAAATCATGGGGGAGACAAGACTTCATCTATTTAACCACCAACATATCTATTCACTAATGAATTTATCTATAAAAAGATGTTGCTCTTCTTCATAGCATCTGTGTCACACATATGATAACCTCCCTTGTTCTGGAAATGATGTGTTACAGAGTTTGTACTCATGATTTCTCTCTACTACCCCCCCCCCCCCCCCCCCTAAAAAAGAAAAAAAATTACCAGACAATAACTGAAAATAAACAATCCAAAGCCTTTTAACATCAGAAAATTTCTGAAGCAGTCATGGCTAAAAGTAGACTGGAATGAGCGAAAGAGGTAAGTTTTCTGACGCTAATGTCGTAACAACACAGAGCTTGAAGGATGCAGTGCAGCAGAACACAGACCGTAGGCAGATCCCACAGGCGTGGCTGTAGGGGAGCCTGCAAGACAGTAGTAGCCCTCACTGCAGTTGCCCGTGGGCTGTTCCAGCTCTGTCACAGATGAACAGAGATTTAATTCGGTCTGTGAATACTGAAGTAGGCTGTTTTGTTTATCAGCATACTGGTCATGTTTAACTGTCAATGCAGACATATTAGGGAACATAGCCAGCCAGAAACATTTTCATATCAGGAGAGAGAGAGTAGGACAGAAAAACATCAATCTATATATTTAAACCTAAAGAGAAGAAGAAAACAGAGATTAGAGAGAGAGAGAGAGAGAGAGAGAGAGAGAGAGAGAGAGAGAGAGAGAGAGAGAAACACAGAGACAGAGACAGAGAGAGTAAGACAGACAGCCAGAGACACAGAGAGACAGACAAGCAGACAGAAACAAACAAAAAAGAGAAACTGTTCAAGTATCAAACCCAAAGCTACCTTCAAAGCTTTGAACAATTCACTATTGTGTTAAATCTAACAACAGACGGCAAACTGAAATAATTATCATCTACAATAAGACCCGCTGAGATGAAAAATAAACCCGCTCCCACAGAGAGACAAAAGCCCAAGCTAACCCTGCACACACTGCGCCATGATCATCAGGACTCACCTACGTCCAGGCAGTACATGCCTGGTGTACAGGGCAGCTGCACGGCGCTACCCTTGGGACAGAAGTACCCGGCCTGGCACTGGCCACCCTGGGCTGCATCGAGGGACGGGCTGCCTCAGCTCCCCCTGTGCAGTACCACCCAGGGTCACAGCCGTCTGTGGGCTCGGCCAGTCCGTCGGACCCACAGTACCACCTGAAATACAGGTCACAGCAAGGACCAGCTGTGTTACACATCAAATCATGTACCGCTTTTAGCACACATTGAATCTTATGTTACCTGCAGTATACATCAATTCATGTATCACCTGTGGAACGTGTCAAAGTATGAATGATCTGAAATACACATCAAAACGATCTGAAATACACATCAAAACAAGTACCTCCTGTGTGACACATCCAAAAATGTATCACTTGTGGTGTACACTAGATCATGTAGTGTCTGTAGCACAAATGAAATTGTACAGGACCTGTCGAATATTTCAAATCATACAGGACCTGTGGTACATATTAAATCATAGAGCATCTGTAATACATGTCAAATGATGTGGCACCTGTAGTACATATAAAATTGTACAGGACCTATGGGACATACTGAATTGTAGCAGGATCTATAGTCAGACCTGTTTACCCCAAATTTGTGTACCTGTAATATCTCAGACAAAAACCTGTAATTTGACAAAAAAAAACTGTAATCTTCATAATCCAATACTTTCACAACTTTTGTATTTGAGAAGTTCTTTTTTGTTTGTTTGTTAATTTGTTTTCCTTTCCTTTAACATCAGTCTAGGGCAATTTCTCCACTTTGTGCTTTGCCATGACCACTGGTTCTGTTGAAGCAAATGAAAATTTTGATTGGCTATCAAATATCAATTGCTGGCTATAATTACAACAGCTTTGCAGGTATCCAAATCAGTGTGACAAAACCACCATGCTTTTCTCAGTCCTATTTTTTTTCATTTACTTAACGTATCACTGGTAAATCTGTGTACAAAGTATCCAACATTGTGTGAGTTCCCAGTTTTGTATTTGTCAGAAGCTGACCCAAGTCCAGCGCACTCACCCTGGAGGACAGGACAGGCAGTAGGAGGTGTCCATCGCACCAGTGACATTGTTGTAGGTGCCGGGGTTACAGGGGTTCTGGTAGGGCAGGGACTGGTCGGAACCACACCAGTAACCCTGGGGACAGGGGAAAGGGTCGCTGGTGTTGATGGGGCAGTAGTGGCCCTGCGGACAGCTCTCACAGGAGGTGCTGCGGGTCCGGTTGGTGTATTGTCCTGCTGGGCATGGGGTGGGTGCTGCGGATCCCGCCAGACAATAATACCCTGGAAATGTTCATATGGGATGGTCTGTCTTAGCACGGGTGGACTTGCAATCCCACACAGTTCACAGATTGTACGGTCACTGGTGAAGCTATGATCCTGCTTAGTTCACGGATTGTACGGTCACTGGTGAACTTATGATCCTGCTTATTTCACAGATTGTATCATCACTGGTGAACTTATGATCCTGCTTAGTTCACAGATTGTATCATCACTGGCGAACTTATGATCATGCATAGATTGTATGATCACTGGTGAACTTATGATCCTGCTTAGTTCACAGATTGTATGATAAATGGTGAACTTATGATCCTGCTTAGTTCACAGATTGTATGATAAATGGTGAACTTATGATCCTGCTTAGTTCACAGACTGTATGATAAATGGTGAACTTATGATCCTGCTTAGTTCACAGGTTGTATGGTCACTGGCGAACTTAGAATCATGAATAGATTGTATGATCACTGGTGAACTTACAATCTTGCATAGATTATACGATCACTGGTGAACTTACAATCTTGCATAGATTATACGATCACTGGTGAACTTACAATCCTGCAAAGATTGTATGATCACTGGTGAACTTACAATCCTGCATAGATTGTATGATCACTGGTGAACTTACAATCCTGCATAGATTGTATGATCACTGGTGAACTTACAATCCTGCATAGATTGTATGATCACTGGTGAACTTACAATCCTGCATAGATTGTATGATCACCGGTGAAGTTACAATCCTGCATAGATATGGGGAGTTTGTATTATACGGCGGAAGCGGGTTGGGCATCACGTGACTGTCTTATTACTGCATTAGCCACACAAAAACTTCGGCCTGGCAGAGCTGACTAACTGCCGTGAATGCTATTGTCTGACATGGTACAGTATATGACGCCAAATGTATGATCACCGTGAAGTTACAATCCCGCATAGTTTGTATGATCACTGTGAACTTACAATCCTGCATAGTTTGTATGATCACCGGTGAACTTACAATCCTGCACAGATTGTATCATCACTGGTGAACTTATGATCCTGCATAGATTGCATCATCACTGGTGAACTTACAATCCTGCATAGATTGTATCATCACTGGTGAACTTACAATCCTGCATAGATTGTATCATCACTGATGAACTTATGATCCTGCATAGATTGTATGATCACTGGTGACCTTACAATCCTGCATAGATTGTATGATCACTGGTGAACTTACAATCCTGCATAGATTGTATGATCACTGGTGAACTTATGATCCTGCATAGATTGTATGATCACTGGTGACCTTACAATCCTGCATAGATTGTATCATCACTGGTGAACTTACAATCCTGCATAGATTGTATCATCACTGGTGAACTTATGATCCTGCATAGATTGTATGATCACTGGTGAACTTACAATCCTGCATAGATTGTATCATCACTGGTGACCTTACAATCCTGCATAGATTGTATCATCACTGGTGAACTTACAATCCTGCATAGATTGTATCATCACTGGTGAACTTATGATCCTGCATAGATTGTATGATCACTGGTGACCTTACAATCCTGCATAGATTGTATCATCACTGGTGAACTTACAATCCTGCATGGATTGTATCATCACTGGTGAACTTATGATCCTGCATAGATTGTATGATCACTGGTGACCTTACAATCCTGCATAGATTGTATCATCACTGGTGAACTTATGATCCTGCATAGATTGTATCATCACTGGTGAACTTATGATCCTGCATAGATTGTATCATCACTGGTGAACTTATGATCCTGCATAGATTGTATCATCACTGGTGAACTTATGATCCTGCATAGATTGTATCATTACTGGTGAACTTATGATCCTGCATAGATTGTATGATCACTGGTGAACTTAAAAATCCTGTACAGTTTACACCTTGTCTGTCTGATCACTGGCAAACTTATGATCCCACACATTTTACAGACTGTCTGATCACTGGCAAACTGACAATCCCGATCAGTACAGGCGATTGTCTAAGCACTGGTGAACTGACAATCCTGAACAGTTCAAAGAGGATTGTCTGTATATCATCACTGGTGAAATTACAGTACTGCACAGTTCATAGAGTACTGTCTATACTAGCCCGGGTGAATGTACAGTCACTACAGGTTTGAAGAAAAAGAATTTTTCATCTTCAACAGTAAACACAACTGAAAGGAAATATTTTTCCGATAAACAGACTTCACAGCTGGCCAAACCAGTAATAAATTGAATTTATATAATGATAATGATTATTTATGGCACTTAATCTTAAAAGCCCTAAGCGCTTACAAATACCGAAAAGGTTGAAGAAAACATAAACGAAACCAATAAGATGATTATTACAATAAGTACCATGTACCTACAAACAAGGGTGCATATTGACACCCACCCACGCACACACACCAAACACACAACACATGATCCCACACACACTGTCTCACAACAACGAACACAACAGCATACATTCACACACACATGCGCATGCGAGCACACGCACCACACACACACCAGTCACACACACACACACACACACACACACACAACACACACACACACACACACACACACACACACACATTAGTCGCAAAACAATTTGATGGGCTAGGGAAAGGGAAGACAGAACTGCTACTGATAGGTGAAGAGGGTTGTTTTAACGAGATGCCTTGAAGGAAGATAGAGAGTTTGAACTACGCAAAGATATTGGGAGTTTATTCCAAGAAACCGGACCCTGAAAAGAAAACAAACGATCGCCAGAGGTTTCAGTTTGAAATTTAGGGATTTTCAGCAAAGTGTTGTCGGTAGAAGAACGCAACTGCCTAGAAGGAACACAGAGATGAAGGAGATCAGAAAGGCAGGAAGGAGCTGAGCCATTCAAAGATTTAAAGCAGAGTAAGGACATGGCCCCAAAGAGGCAGTCAGTAGTGCTAGAGCGTGGCCACAACATTACACTATGTGGACACTACAGTTGATCCATTCTTCTCCACGATGCTAGAGCTGGGAGAGAGACAGCAGATCTCCGGGGAAAACCACAGCGTCAGACGGATTCTCAGCATCTCATGCAGAGAACATGAGACAGATGACCATGTCAGTGAAAACAGCCAGCACAGGAAGAAATGGCGCCTGCTGGTCCTGGTGAAACCAAGACAGAGGAAACTGTTCTGGAAAACATAGGTACCTTAAGAGGAAGAAGCACAATGTTTTCAGTCACTCTTCTTCAGTTTGAATCACCTGAAGAAGAGTCTATTACTTAAAGTGTTGTCTTTCCTTCTCTAGTGGTACCTGTATTTTTAGACCGATTTCTCTGTCCAAGAACGTCGATTTTTTTCTTAACTTTGTGCAGAAAAGAGTCTCTCTTTGCAGTTATCAATGCTGTGAAGTTGCCTGTACGCACGGATCTCACCATGACTGGCTGTCCAAGCTCATTTTACAGGGCACAATGGGAAATGGGCATGACAGAGGCAGACCGAAGAAGCCCCGCAAGGACAACAGAAGGAGCAGGTGGGTTACACCTCTACCCTGTCGCACATGATTTTAAAGAAGACTGGAGGGGTCCCTGACTTTCCAAGAGTTTGTTACACCATCCTACACCCTGCTGTCAGACATCAGGAATGAAGACGACAGTTGGTGTTACAGTCTGTTACAGCATCCTACACCCTGCTGTCAGAAGGAATGGAGACGACAGTTGGTGTTACAGTCTGTTACAGCATCCTACACCCTGCTGTCAGAAGGAATGGAGATGACAGTTGGTGTTACAGTCTGTTACAGCATCCACACCCTGCTGTCAGAAGGAATGGAGACGACAGTTGGTGTTACAGTCTGTTACAGCATCCTACACCCTGCTGTCAAACAGAAGGAATGAAGACGACAGTTGGTGTTACAGTCTGTTACAGCATCCTACACCCTGCTGTCAAACAGAAGGAATGGAGACGACAGTTGGTGTTACAGTCTGTTACAGCAATCCTACACCCTGCTGTCAGACATCAGGAATGAAGACGACAGTTGGTGTTACAGTCTGTTACAGCATCCTACATTCTGCTGTCAGAAGGAATGAAGACGACAGTTGGTGTTACAGTCTGTTACAGCATCCTACATTCTGCTGTCAGAAGGAATGAAGACGACAGTTGGTGTTACAGTCTGTTACAGCATCTACATTCTGCTGTCAGAAGGAATGAAGACGACAGTTGTGTTACAGTCTGTTACAGCATCCTACACCCTGCTGTCAGACAGAAGGAATGAAGACGACAGTTGGTGTTACAGTCTGTTACAGCATCCTACACCCTGCTGTCAAACAGAAGGAATGAAGACGACAGTTGGTGTTTACAGTCTGTTACAGCATCCTACACCTGCTGTCAAACAGAAGGAATGAAGACGACAGTTGGTGTTACAGTCTGTTACAGCATCCTACACCCCTGCTGTCAAACAGAAGGAATGAAGACGACAGTTGGTGTGTTACAGTCTGTTACAGCATCCTATCTCCTGCTGTCAGACAGAAGGAATGAAGACGACAGTTGGTGTTACAGTCTGTTACAGCATCCTACATCCTGTTGTCAGACATCAGGAATGAAGACGACAGTTGGTGTTACAGTCTGTTACAGCATCCTACACCCTGCTGTAAAACAGAAGGAATGAAGACGACAGTTGGTGTTACAGTCTGTTACAGCATCCTACACCCTGCTGTCAAACAGAAGGAATGAAGATGACAGTTGGTGTTACAGTCTGTTACAGCATCCTACACCCTGCTGTCAAACAGAAGGAATGAAGACGACAGTTGGTGTTACAGTCTGTTACAGCATCCTACACCCTGCTGTCAGACATCAGGAATGAAGACGACAGTTGGTGTTACAGTCTGTTACAGCATCCTACATTCTGCTGTTAGAAGGAATGAAGACGACAGTTGGTGTTACAGTCTGTTACAGCATCCTACATTCTGCTGTCAGAAGGAATGAAGACGACAGTTGGTGTTACAGTCTGTTACAGCATCCTACACCCTGCTGTCAAACAGAAGGAATGAAGACGACAGTTGGTGTTACAGTCTGTTACAGCATCCTACACCCTGCTGTCAGACAGAAGGAATGAAGACGACAGTTGGTGTTACAGTCTGTTACAGCATCCTACACCCTGCTGTCAAACAGAAGGAATGAAGACGACAGCTGGTGTTACAGTCTGTTACAGCATCCTACACCCTGCTGTCAAACAGAAGGAATGAAGACGACAGTTGGTGTTACAGTCTGTTACAGCATCCTACACCCTGCTGTCAAACAGAAGGAATGAAGACGACAGTTGGTGTTACAGTCTGTTACAGCAATCCTACACCCTGCTGTCAGACAGAAGGAATGAAGACGACAGTTGGTGTTACAGCATCCTACACCCTGCTGTCAAACAGAAGGAATGAAGACGACAGCTGGTGTTACAGTCTGTTACAGCTTCCTACACCTGCTGTCAACATCAGGAATGAAGATGACAGTTGGTGTTACAGTCTGTTACAGCATCCTACACCCTGCTGTCAGACAGAAGGAATGAAGACGACAGTTGGTGTTACAGTCTGTTACAGCATCCTACACCCTGCTGTCAGACAGAAGGAATGAAGATGACAGTTGGTGTTACAGTCTGTTACAGCATCCTACACCCTGCTGTCAAACAGAAGGAATGAAGACGACAGTTGGTGTTACAGTCTGTTACAGCATCCTAACCCTGCTGTCAGACATCAAGAATGAAGACGACAGTTGGTGTTACAGTCTGTTACAGCATCCTACATTCTGCTGTCAGAAGGAATGAAGACGACAGTTGGTGTTACAGTCTGTTACAGCATCCTACATTCTGCTGTCAGAGGAATGAAGACGACAGTTGGTGTTACAGTCTGTTACAGCATCCTACACCCTGCTGTCAAACAGAAGGAATGAAGACGACAGTTGGTGTTACAGTCTGTTACAGCATCCTACACCCTGCTGTCAGACAGAAGGAATGAAGACGACAGTTGGTGTTACAGTCTGTTACAGCATCCTACACCCTGCTGTCAAACAGAAGGAATGAAGACGACAGTTGGTGTTACAGTCTGTTACAGCATCCTACACCCTGCTGTCAAACAGAAGGAATGAAGATGACAGTTGGTGTTACAGTCTGTTACAGCATCCTACACCCCACAGCTTTATTTTTTCTGTCCCATTCGAGACACTTAGTTATAGGGCCGAACAAACAAGCCTTACACATTTCTGATCCAACATTTTTGTTGTTGTAGTCCAAGCAGAGGCATGTATCAAACTTGTGTACTAGTTAACTAGGGAAAATTAAGTTCCCAGAAAGTGATGACGTCATTCTTGCACAATTGTGTGTGTGTGTTGTCATTGTTTGAATATCGCCTGACCTCTTGTGTACAAGCTTTCATGCCGTAATCTACATTATCTACAGGAAAATAAACCTAGTCGAGTTTGGTATTAAAAGAATTGTCGGGAATTCGCCTATTCAGTCATCTCAAGAGCACAGATATATTACATTTTTCATGACAACCACTGGTTATCAAACTAGGAGCCCCATTTGTAATGGCCGCTCATCAATGCCGAACACATTGCTGCCAGACCAGCCGTACACAGATGACATTCAGTTGGTCAAGTACAGCACGGTTAGCTGGCTGGTGGGGAGCAGCCTGCAGAAAAACACCCCTTTCCTTGACCTGCAATCACAGCTTGGCCTCTGCAGCTGTGGGAGAGCTGTAAACTCCCCTGCCTCTCAGAACTAAGTGGCTTGCTCTGAACAGCCGTGACCCTGCTGTCAAACAGAAGGAATGAAGACGACAGTTGGTGTTACAGCATCCTACCTCCTGCTGTCAGACAGAAGGAATGAAGACGACAGTTGGTGTTACAGTCTGTTACAGCATCCTACATCCTGCTGTCAGACATCAGGAATGAAGACGACAGTTGGTGTTACAGTCTGTTACAGCATCCTACACCTGCTGTCAAACAGAAGGAATGAAGACGACAGTTGGTGTTACAGTCTGTTACAGCATCCTACACCCTGCTGTCAAACAGAAGGAATGAAGATGACAGTTGGTGTTACAGTCTGTTACAGCATCCTACACCCTGCTGTCAAACAGAAGGAATTGAGACGACAGTTGGTGTTACAGTCTGTTACAGCATCCTACACCCTGCTGTCAGACATCAGGAATGAAGACAACAGTTGGTGTTACAGTCTGTTACAGCATCCTACATTCTGCTGTTAGAAGGAATGAAGACGACAGTTGGTGTTACAGTCTGTTACAGCATCCTACATTCTGCTGTCAGAAGGAATGAAGACGACAGTTGGTGTTACAGTCTGTTACAGCATCCTACACCCTGCTGTCAAACAGAAGGAATGAAGACGACAGTTGGTGTTACAGTCTGTTACAGCATCCTACACCCTGCTGTCAGACAGAAGGAATGAAGACGACAGTTGGTGTTTACAGTCTGTTACAGCATCCTACACCCTGCTGTCAAACAGAAGGAATGAAGACGACAGCTGGTGTTACAGTCTGTTACAGCATCCTACACCCTGCTGTCAAACAGAAGGAATGAAGACGACAGTTGGTGTTACAGTCTGTTACAGCATCCTACACCCTGCTGTCAAACAGAAGGAATGAAGACGACAGTTGGTGTTTACAGTCTGTTACAGCATCCTACACCCTGCTGTCAGACAGAAGGAATGAAGATGACAGTTGGTGTTACAGTCTGTTACAGCATCCTACACCCTGCTGTCAGACAGAAGGAATGAAGATGACAGTTGGTGTTACAGTCTGTTACAGCATCCTCACACCTGCTGTCAAACAGAAGGAATGAAGACGACAGTTGGTGTTACAGTCTGTTACAGCATCCTACACCCTGCTGTCAGAAGGAATGGAGACGACAGTTGGTGTTACAGTCTGTTACAGCATCCTACACCCTGCTGTCAGACATCAGTAATGAAGACAACAGTTGGTGTTACAGTCTGTTACAGCATCCTACACCCTGCTGTCAAACAGAAGGAATGAAGACAACAGTTGGTGTTACAGTCTGTTACAGCATCCTACACCCTGCTGTCAAACAGAAGGAATGAAGACGACAGTTGGTGTTACAGTCTGTTACAGCATCCTACACCCTGCTGTCAGACAGAAGGAATGAAGACGACAGTTGGTGTTACAGTCTGTTACAGCATCCTACACCCTGCTGTCAAACAGAAGGAATGAAGACGACAGTTAGTGTTACAGTCTGTTACAGCATCCTACACCCTGCTGTCAGAAGGAATGGAGATGACAGTTGGTGTTACAGTCTGTTACAGCATCCTACACCCTGCTGTCAGACATCAGGAATGAAGATGACAGTTGGTGTTACAGTCTGTTACAGCATCCTACACCCTGCTGTCAAACAGAAGGAATGAAGACGACAGTTGGTGTTACAGTCATGTTACAGCATCCTACACCCTGCTGTCAGACATCAGGAATGAAGACAACAGTTGGTGTTACAGTCTGTTACAGCATCCTACACCCTGCTGTCAAACAGAAGGAATGAAGACGACAGTTGGTGTTACAGTCTGTTACAGCATCCTACACCTGCTGTCAAACAGAAGGAATGAAGACGACAGTTGGTGTTACAGTCTGTTACAGCATCCTACACCCTGCTGTCAAACAGAAGGAATGAAGACGACAGTTGGTGTTACAGTCTGTTACAGCATCCTACACCCTGCTGTCAGACAGAAGGAATGAAGACGACAGTTGGTGTTACAGTCTGTTACAGCATCCTACACCCTGCTGTCAAACAGAAGGAATGAAGACGACAGTTGGTGTTACAGTCTGTTACAGCATCCTACACCCTGCTGTCAGAAGGAATGGAGACGACAGTTGGTGTTACAGTCTGTTACAGCATCCTACACCCTGCTGTCAGACATCAGGAATGAAGATGACAGTTGGTGTTACAGTCTGTTACAGCATCCTACACCCTGCTGTCAGAAGGAATGAAGATGACAGTTGGTGTTACAGTCTGTTACAGCATCCTACACCCTGCTGTCAGACAGAAGGAATGAAGACGACAGTTGGTGTTACAGTCTGTTACAGCATCCTACACCCTGCTGTCAGACAGAAGGAATGAAGATGACAGTTGGTGTTACAGTCTGTTACAGCATCCTACACCCTGCTGTCAAACAGAAGGAATGAAGACGACAGTTGGTGTTACAGTCTGTTACAGCATCCTACACCCTGCTGTCAGACATCAGGAATGAAGACGACAGTTGGTGTTACAGTCTGTTACAGCATCCTACATTCTGCTGTCAGAAGGAATGAAGACGACAGTTGGTGTTACAGTCTGTTACAGCATCCTACATTCTGCTGTCAGAAGGAATGAAGACGACAGTTGGTGTTACAGTCTGTTACAGCATCCTACACCCTGCTGTCAAACAGAAGGAATGAAGACGACAGTTGGTGTTACAGTCTGTTACAGCATCCTACACCCTGCTGTCAGACAGAAGGAATGAAGACGACAGTTGGTGTTACAGTCTGTTACAGCATCCTACACCCTGCTGTCAAACAGAAGGAATGAAGACGACAGCTGGTGTTACAGTCTGTTACAGCATCCTACACCCTGCTGTCAAACAGAAGGAATGAAGACGACAGTTGGTGTTACAGTCTGTTACAGCATCCTACACCCTGCTGTCAAACAGAAGGAATGAAGACGACAGTTGGTGTTACAGTCTGTTACAGCATCCTACATTCTGCTGTCAGAAGGAATGAAGATGACAGTTGGTGTTACAGTCTGTTACAGCATCCTACACCCTGCTGTCAGACAGAAGGAATGAAGACGACAGTTGGTGTTACAGTCTGTTACAGCATCCTACACCCTGCTGTCAAACAGAAGGAATGAAGATGACAGTTGGTGTTACAGTCTGTTACAGCATCCTACACCCTGCTGTCAAACAGAAGGAATGAAGACGGACAGTTGGTGTTACAGTCTGTTACAGCATCCTACACCCTGCTGTCAAAAGAAGGAATGAAGACGACAGTTGGTGTTACAGTCTGTTACAGCATCCTACACCCTGCTGTCAAACAGAAGGAATGAAGACGACAGTTGGTGTTTACAGTCTGTTACAGCATCTACACCCTGCTGTCAAACAGAAGGAATGAAGACGACAGTTGGTGTTACAGTCTGTTACAGCATCCTACACCTGCTGTCAGAAGGAATGAAGACGACAGTTGGTGTTACAGTCTGTTACAGCATCCTACACCCTGCTGTCAAACAGAAGGAATGAAGACGACAGTTGGTGTTACAGTCTGTTACAGCATCTACACCCTGCTGTCAGACAGAAGGAATGGATACGACAGTTGGTGTTACAGTCTGTTACAGCATCCTACACCCTGCTGTCAAACAGAAGGAATGAAGACGACAGTTGGTGTTACAGTCTGTTACAGCATCCTACACCCTGCTGTCAGACAAGGAATGAAGACGACAGTTGGTGTTACAGTCTGTTACAGCATCCTACACCCTGCTGTCAGACAGAAGGAATGAAGAAGACAGTTGGTGTTGAGCTACAGGAACACACAGCTTGAAATACAAATCAACATACGGTGTTGTCTACATATATGCTGCAGACAACACCAAATCAGCATTCTTCATGTAAGGCTGCATTAACTCACACAAACGCATGCATAAAATGAAAAGCAAGACATAAGGATGCTTTATCTCTACTTTAGAACGTTGTGAGTGTATTTCAGCTCAGAAAATAAAACTAACTGCTCGATGAGTGAAGTCTATAATCATGGGTCCTAACAGAACAATGGACAACCTCCATATCTTTCACCCCCTCCCCGTTTTAAGCAAAACAATCACGGGATGGGTGATTACCTGTGGGACACTCATCTCCATATGTCTGGTTGACAGGCGTGCTGACAGGAGAGCCTCCGGAGCAGTAGTAGCCGGCGTCGCAGTCTGAGCCGACATTGGTCATGTTGGCATACGGACAGTACTTGCCTGCATTGCAGCTGGTGCACCCGGCAAGACTGCTCAGTCCAGTTGTGTACCTGTCACAGCCACAGCAACCACTGCCTTAAAGAAATGGAATTGGAGTTCTTTCGCTTTCTGACATGCTTCTCCTCAATAATCAGTCATATCCATACAATCAGTAATGTTGTCTTTCACACAAGCAATCTCTACAAAAAAACGGAAGTATAGGCGAGACAGAGCAAAAACCTGTCCTTGTTAGGCAGGAGGCCGAGGTTGAATGAGGAACAGGAAGTTTACACCGGTTTCTTCCCTGGCGGAAGTAGTGTGGACGTCACGTGATGGTCTTATTACTGCATTAGCCACAAAAAATCTCGGCCTGCAGAGCTAACTAACTGTGACGCTCCATCGCATGTAGTTAGTGATATGAATCATTTCCCCATGCCACTACTGAAAAGGAAGAATATTCGTGTGGCTTGACTAGTGTAGCGGGCGTCCCCAAATAATTGTGAGTATGACTCATTCAAGAAACAAATGTGGTCATTGGGTGAAAGTGACCACTGAGAGATAGTTTACTAAGGGCTGGTAAGGTAAGGTGCTGGTCATGTGTTTTGAACACTGAGTATGCACTCACTAGGAGGAGGGAGGAAAGAATCAGTTTTAGCCCAGCAGATGGCCTAGAGACTCGAACCTGTCAGGACGTTGGTCCTCGCTGCTGACCAGTTATTACCAGCCCTTCACCCTTTTACCCTTCGCCCTTCACCTTTCACCCCGTGAGGTGGTTGAAGATGGCCATGGTGTGGGGAACACACCGGTAGGCAGCCCCATGAATTAAGGACTCCAGGGAGAGGAGTCGGGAACTCGTCATCTCTCCAGGGACAGGAGAAGACGAGGGAGAGGAGTTGGAACTCGTCCGTTCTCAAGGGACAGAAGAAGTCGAGGAAGAGAAGGCGAAACTCATATCTCCAGTGACGAGAGAATTCAAGGGGGCAATCCGATGTCTAAGAGAGACAGGGAATCGGGAAAGTATGGAAGCTTTTACTTGATGCAGGCAGGGCATCAGTGAGTACAGGAGCTATTTATTCTCCTGGTCTGGATTTTTTGGGCTAATGTAATGTGAAGGCCATGGCTTTATAGAAGCTGGACTGGATTATTTTATCTCTCACTGTAAAGAGAGATACATGTGTAAAGATTAATTTATCTCTCAGTGTAAAGAGAGATACATGTGTAAAATCTGTTTATAAGTTGTTGATGTGATTTAGTAAAGTGTTTTTCCCTGAAGGAGAGGGGGAGAAGAAAAAACATTCCGTAGTGCGCCTTTTGGTTGATTGGAAAGATTGCGTGTGCGTATGAAGTAAATGCTGTCATGAATGCGGGTATGCAAAAGTGACAGTGTGACAGCTATGGTCTGACATGGTAAAGTATATGACGCCAAACAACACGTTGCAAGTTCCAAATAAGCTGGCGCCCAACATTAACACTGCCCTTTTGCTACCGCACTTAATATGTTGTAGTTCTGGTGGTGTGAAGCAGTATAAAATATGACCCCTTCCCCCACTCTCCTCTGGTGTTTATCAAAATCGGCCATAGCACTGAAAGCGGGTGTGGATGTTCAATCTGAACTAACACACTCAAAGACACACACTCAAAGACACACACTCAAAGATACACACTTAGGCAAACTCAAACACACAGCCTCTATGTGACATGAAGGAAACCGGTCGTCAAACGTTACCCATAGGTTCCGGCTGGACAAGGAGTAGGGTAAGTGCTGCCTTCTGGGCAGTAGTTGCCTTGGCGACAGAGACCATAGTGATCGTGATCAGTTTCTTGAGGCGTGCCACTGTGGCCCTTGCAGCGCCCAATGACCCGCGCTGATGGACCTGTTGTGTTGGTCAGACCTGTCAACCATGGCACCACAGCTACAGTGACCTGTTGGTCAGACCTGTAACACCATGGCATACACGCTACAGGGACCTGTTGTGTTGGTCAGACCTTAACACATGGCACACACAGCTACAGGACCTGTTGTGTTGGTCAGACCTTGTAACACCATGGCAACACCAGCTACAGGACCTGTTGGTCAGACCTGTAACACCATGGCAACCAGCTACAGGGACCTGTTGTGTTGGTCAGCTGTACACCACAGCACCACAGGTTGTCAGGGTTTTCCAAGCTGAAATAAATCTAACACCACATAGGATTTGAACTCATAACTGTCAGTCCGCAGGTCAACACACTCATCAAATGACCCACAGGCCCACCTCAGGAAGGATTCCGGTTCAACTGCCGCCTGCATCCATGGCACATTTGGCTTTGGTCCCCCCCCCCCCCCCACCCCCCACCTGCACACTTTTGAGAACCTTGTTTGTTGCGGTGTCAAGGCTCTGTCTGACCTGTCTGCACTGATCTTTGGACTCTACATTGCAGAACTGCAAGTCTTTCTATGCAGGTCACACACACACACAGCCCACTGTTGTGACTGTAACCAGGGCAGAGTGTTTTCAAGTGTTTCCATGTGGCTACGCATTGCCCACAACTAATGACTATAAACAAACAAAATGTTTAAATGTAAGTCACATACGTTTATGACTGTAACCTGGGCAGAATGGTTACAGTGTTCCCACGTTGGTTACACACAGCCCAGCTATGACTGTAATCAGGGTAGACTGTTTACAGTGTTTACATGTAGGTCACACACTGCACACAGTTATGACTGTAACCAGGGCAGAATGTTTACAGTATTTCCCTGTAAGTCACATAGTGCACACAGTTCTGACTGTGAAAAGGACAGAATCTTTACTGTGTTTCCATGTAGGTTACACACTGCCCACTGTTATGAATGTAACCAGGGCAGAACGTTCACTGTGGTTCTATGTAGGTTACACATTACACACTGCATGACTGTAACCAGAGCGGAATGTTTACACTGTTATGACTGTCACCAGGGCAGAATGTTTACAGTGTTTCCATGTAGGTCACATATTGCACAATGTTATGACTGTAAAAAGGGCGGAATGTATACGGTGTTTCCATGTAGGTTACACACTGCACATTGTTATGACTGTAACCTGGGCAGAATGTTGACAATGTTTTCATTTAGGTTACACATTGCACAATGTTATGACTGTAACCAGGGCAAAATCTTTACTGTGTTTCCATGCAGGTTACATATTGTACAATGTTATGACTGTAACCAGGGTAGAATGTTTACAGTGTTTCCATGTAGGTCACACATTGCACACTGTTTTGATTGTAACCAGGGCAGAATGTTTACAGTTTCCATGTAGGTTACACATTGCACACTGTTATGACTGTATCCAGGGTAGAATCTTTACTGTGTTTCCATGTAGGTTACACACTGCACAATGTTATGACTGTAACCTGGGCAGAATGTTTACAGTTTCCATGTAATTTAAACATTGCCCACTGTTCTGAATGCAACCACAACAGAATGTTGAGTGTGTTCCCATGCAGGCTACACACTGCCCACTATTCTGAGTGTACCAGTACAGAATGTCTGCTTCATCTGCAAGCAGGTTACACATTGCCCACTATTCTGAGTGTTACCAGTACAGAATGTCTGCTTCATCTGCAAGCAGGTTACACATTGCCCACTATTCTGAGTGTTACCAGTACAGAATGTCTGCTTCATTTGCAAGCAGGCTACACACTGCCCACTATTCTGAGTGTACCAGTACAGAATGTCTGCTTCATCTGCAAGCAGGTTACACATTGCCCACTATTCTGAGTGTTACCAGTACAGAATGTCTGCTTCATCTGCAAGCAGGTTACACATTGCCCACTACTCTGAGTGTTACCAGTACAGAATGTCTGCTTCATCTGCAAGCAGGCTACACATTGCCCACTATTCTGAGTGTTACCAGTACAGAATGTCTGCTTCATTTGCAAGCAGGTTACACATTGCCCACTATTCTGAGTGTTACCAGTACAGAATGTCTGCTTCATTTGCAAGCAGGTTACACATTGCCCACTATTCTGAGTGTTTACCAGTACAGAATGTCTGCTTCATTTGCAAGCAGGCTACACATTGCCCACTATTCTGAGTGTACCAGTACAGAATGTCTGCTTCATCTGCAAGCAGGCTACACATTGCCCACTATTCTGAGTGTACCAGTACAGAATGTCTGCATCATCTGCAAGCAGGCTACACATTGCCCACAATTCTGAGTGTACCAGTACAGAATCTCTGCTTCATTTGCAAGCAGGCTACACATTGCCCACTATTCTGAGTGTTACCAGTACAGAATCTCTGCTTCATCTGCAAGCAGGCTACACACTGCCACTATTCTGAGTGTACCAGTACAGAATGTCTGCTTCATCTGCAAGCAGGCTACACACTGCCCACTATTCTGAGTGTTACCAGTACAGAATGTCTGCTTCATCTGCAAGCAGGCTACACATTGCCCACTATTCTGAGTGTTACCAGTACAGAATGTCTGCTTCATCTGCAAGCAGGCTACACATTGCCCACTATTCTGAGTGTTACCAGTACAGAATGTCTGCTTCATCTGCAAGCAGGCTACACCTTGCCTGTCGGCCCTGACTGTAATGTGGGCAGAACGCTTACAGTGTTTCCATGCAGGATACATATTGCCCACACTGTTCTGCTTGTAACCAGGACAGAGTGTTCATAGTTTTTTTCATGCCTGCTGTACATTGCCCAGTTTTGACTGTAACCAGGGAAAACGTTCACAATGTTTTCCTGGAGGCTCATTGTCCACTGAGATAATCAGCTGGTACTAAATGTTTATAAACTTCACATGCAATGCCATCAACTAGGACTCAAACATACCGCATAAATGAATCATCAGGATTGAACTGAAAGCATTGTATAATATCAGTGGTATGCATTTCTTCACGTGAAAACAGATTTTGCAGAGTGGACTGTCCCGACTGGGGAACACTCCGACATGTACTACCTGTGGTCTCACATTTTGCAGAGTGAGACTGTCCCGACCTGGGGAACACTCCGACATGTACTACCTGTGGTCTCCAATTTTGCAGAGTGAGACTGTCCCGGACCTGGGGAACACTGACATGTACTTACCTTGGTCTCACATTTTGCAGAGTGAGACTGTCCGACCTGGGGACACTCGGTCTGTACTGACCGTGGTCTCAATTTTGCAGAGTGAGACTGTCCGACCGGGGAACACTCCGACATGTAACAGTGGTCTCACATTTGCAGAGTGAAAACTGTCCGACCTGGGAACCTCCGACATGTACTACCTGTGTCTCACATTTAGCAGAGTGAGACAGTCTAGACCTGGGAACACTCTGACATGTACTACCTGTGGTCTCACAGTACGCCAGGTCACAGGTGGAGCATTCACTCTCAGCGGTGAGGCCGGGGTATGCTCCGACTGTTCTATGAAAGAGTGTGCCTGGTCCCTTGATAATGTGGTGCTGGCTTCACAGTAGTTCCTGCACAGACACGACACATGCCCAGCAACAGTTGAAACAGAGTGATGGGAATACATTGCCAGAATCATGTGGCAGTGAATATGAAATAAACAAACGTAACTGATGTACAAACATTCCAAAATTATAGAATTTGTAAACGATTAATGATTGATCACCGCTTTGTATTTTTTAAAAATGTCTGTTTCATAAAGGAGTGATCATCTCATGCAGTCCTACCAAATTTCTACACCCCATCTGCCAAACTCACACAGCCAAAACAGGTTTATAAAGCATTAGTATTTTTAATGAATGCATAGTCTTAATGAAGTCACACTCTACTGTTCTGGCAGAGATAATAGAATACACAGGGTCTATCCATGATATGAATGCTATTCTCCTTCTCCCCCCTTCCCATCTGTGCCAATCTGCAACACCCACTGCCAAAATCACCAAATGCAGAATGAAAGGTTTAGAAAGTATTAGTGAATCCAAATCTTAATGAAGTCACACTCCACGTTCTGCAGAGATAACAATTACTGCAGATCGGCCTATGCTATGACGCTGATCTCCCACACACAGAAAGAAAACAGAGTTTTGCCACAGGCAGACACTGAAGAGAAGGACCTCTGACTTCCTCACCTTGAGGACAGATCTGGGGCCTCCCAGGGTACACAGGTACCCAGCCAGGCAGAGGTACACAGGGGACTGGCCGTGTTGTTGGCATACATGCCAGCCTCACACACCTGGGGGACATCTGTATCCCCCGTGCAGAAGTGGTGCATGGGGCAGATGTTGCCGGTGATGTTGTCGATGGGGTCAGGGAGTAGGCACTGCCCAGACAGTAGTAGCCGGGGTTACAGTTCCCTGAGGTCGCAGTCAGTGCAGTCCCATTGCAGTACTTCCCGGGGTCACAGGGCAGACAGGCCTGACTTTCAGACTCGCCGCTGCGGTCAGGGTTGTAGGTGCCCCGTGGGCAGGGAATCATGAAGGCTGTGCCTTCAGGGCAGTAGTAACCTTCATGACACGTGTCGCCCCACGTGATGATGGTCTTGTTGCCTGTGGGATCATCATTGTAGACCGGGTCATTGGCCGTGGCTGCGCCGTAACAAATGTGTCCAGCGTTGCACATGCCTGTGGGTGCCGACAGGCCTCGGTCCTGGCAGTAGTAACCTGCCGGGCACTCGGTGCAGTTGTCTATGGAGGTCATGCGAGTTCTAGGAGGGACACACAAAAAAGAAGAAGACTGAATTCTACAGAGTTTTTCTTCCATTTGTGACATTCAGCATTGGAAAATGTCTCCTGACAAAACATCTCAGTTTCTCAATAAAACAAATATGTCTGACTTCATTACTAAAATAATGAACTACTTGTTTCATATTTCTGCGCCTGGATTCAAACCAAAGCATTTTTTAAAATGTCAAATCCACAATACCAGTTAGATGAAAACATTAAAAAAAAGGTTGAATTGTACTGCAATATAAGATGTAAGAGAAACTATTTTCTCTCCATGCTACAGAAGAAGAAGAACACTAAGTACAGAGGTCAAGCTCCAGACAGAAGAAGAGGAAGGAGAGGCAGAGGGAGACGTCCACTGACTGGTTGTTGAAGGTGCCTGGGGGGCAGGTCTGGTGGATGATGGAGCCATTCTCACAGTAACTGCCCAGTGGACACTCAATGGTCTGGTTCATGGCTTTGTCCGGGCAGTAGTAGCCAGGGTCACACACCAGGCACTCAGAGGCAGAGTAGTACGGCATGTAGGTGCCTGTCTCACACTCATTGGGTGCCACTGAACCATTGATGGCATAGTAACCTGAAAATAAGGATATCCCAACTGTGAATAGAATCATGCGCATCTGTTTTTTTTCTGTTATGGGAGCTCAATATGTAATAATGCGAATTAATCTACCTGAATGAAAATGCACTACAAAACAATGTACATTCATCTATATGAATGAGAGCTAAAAATCAACGAAAAGCAAGAATGCCATTATTGCGTCTCTGACAGCAACTCATTTGTTCACATCTTACATATGGCAGAAACATGTACCTGAACTATTCCATCTTTGTCATATTTGAAAAACTTCTAACACACAACACACCACACACACACACACACACACACACACACACACACACACACACACACACACACACTCACACACACACACACAGACACTCTCATGCACATGCAAACATACACACACACTACCCAGAATGTTTTTTCTATCCTCTGAGGCACACAGTGATATATACGAGAACATAGAAAAACGAAAACAAACTGATTAATCAGAAAACAAAACTTAGCGAAAGAAGTAATTACACAAATTCTTCAATGATGAATAGATCTAACTGGGCGTAATACTAGTGAGTGTTTTCATCTACCCCTTTACAGTAAAAATATATAGCAACTCAGATCATAAAAAAACAAGACTGACCTGGGTTAATGTTATGCTGGTGAGGGCCGTGGAGTTATTTCAGAGTGAAAACACATAACAAACTCAAATCATCCAATGAGAGAAACCTAGCACAGTGCAGGACTGACAAGGGTTCTCAACTCCTTCACAGTAATAAGACATAACAACTCAAATTATCCACATACAAAAAATGGACTGGCTCACTCACTTTAGTACTGAAGCAGGTTTCCAGCATATCATTGACAGTAATAAGACATAACCACTCAAATTATCAAATTGGTTTGATTTGGTGTGACACTGGCAAAGATTTTTAGCCCCTCCCTCGCGGTAAAAAGACATACCAACTCGGGTCATCCAATCACAAACTGACCTGGCTCAGTGAAGTACTGGCGAGGGTTTTTGGCTCCTCCTGTGCAGTAGTATCCCCCCCAGCACAAGCCCGTGGGCTCACCACCAGCGATGGAGGAGCAGTAGTAGCCGGCATCACACTCGAAGCAGTCGTAGTTGTTCACAGCCCCTGTGGCATTGCTGTAAGTACCGGCTGGGCAAGGGCTGGCCACATAGGAACCTGTAGGAGGCCCAGCATGTGTTCACAGTGAGCGTGTCCGTTTGTGTGCATGCATTCATGCACAGACAGCTTCTATGTGTGCTCTTAGTCAGGATGAGCATGTGTGATTGTGTGTGTGTGTGTGTGTGTGTGTGTGTGTGTGTGTGTGTGTGTGTGTGTGTGATGCGTGCCTATATGCGTGTGTGTGAGTGTTTGTGTGTGTGTGTGTGTGTACATAGGTGTATGTGTGCATGTGCATGAGTGTATATAGTGTGTGTGTGTGCACATATGTGTGTGTGACTAAGTATGTGTATGCGTGCATATATGCGTGTGTGTGAGTGTTTGTGTGTTGTGTATATATGTGTATGTGTGCATGTGCATGAGTGTATATATGTGTGTATGTGTATGTATGTGTGAGTGAGTCTCTGAGTGTGTGTGTGTGTGTGTGTGTGTGTGGTGTGTGTGTGTGTGTGTGTGTGTGGTGTGCGCGCGCGCGCATGTGTGCGTGTGTGCGCAGGCAAAACAATTTGCATATGAACCTGAGCATGTCACGGGCTTCACAGAAAAACGACTGGACTGGACAGCTCACCATACTGGACGGTAATGGAAACAAAAAAAACACTAATAAGAAGATAGAGGAGACGTGAAAACTGAGCATGCACATGCCTGGACTAAGAAACTAGTAAATGTACCAAGAAGCAGTACAGAAACTGTTGGCAAGAGAACGGTTCGTATGATTGATCCCACCATCTGGAACTTACTCTCTGCCAATTTGCAAAATGTCCCTGCTTCATCTGAATGTATCTGCTAGCTCATTCTGGAGGACTTACAAGATAACTCGTAGCAAGATGGCTAATGCACCAGATAATTTATGAGATAATTTGGCATGGCAAGTGTGGTCCAAATCCTTTGACAAGTCCAATATTTGTCAGTCAGGATCATGTCTTTGAGCTTTCTTCCCTTGTGAAACTTTTGTCAGACTGCTGAATGGACATTGCCGCTGCACTGGAATTTTAGGATTGATATTTTTACTGTGCTTTGGTTTCTTGCTTTGGTTTGGTTGCTTTGGTTGGATGAATTTGTTCTGGCAACTCAGTCAGATGTAAGTTAAAACAGAACTCTTCAGGGAAGCTTTTTACCAATAGTAAGACGCACTGTTTCATTCGAGTTCATTGTTACCTGGGTGTTCGAGCTGCGTGTGAGTGCTGAAGCAACTTGCATATACTCCTCTTATGCGTGTGTGCATATGTGCATGCATGCATGCATGTGTGTGTGTGTGTGTGTGTGTGTGTGTTGTGTTGGGAGCATGTGAGGCAGAACTCTTCATTCACCTAAACAGTTCCTGGAATCCCCAGAGTTTCAAAGAACCATTCAGAACAGTACAGAATCATTGCCAAAAAGGCACTGCTGACAGACAAAAAGTGCGTTACGTTAACAGTACCTTTGAAACAAAGGAAGAGAAGCTTCAAAAGTTCTGAACATTTTCTACAAGATGACCTACCCAGTGTGCAGTATCCCCCAGCAGGGCAGAGTTCACCTGTGGTGCCGTCTGTGGGGGCAGAGGTGGAGGCATTGCCATAGCACAGGTACCCTGGGTCACAAGGGCCCCGTGCCTGAAGCAGGCCAGGAGAGTCGCAGTAGAAGCCTGGGTCACACCCTGTGCACTCTGCCTCGGCTGTCAGATCTGGGGGACAGGGGTTCCAGTGTTGGTGTGAGGGGCTGAACACGACCAGCCACTGAACACATCTGGTTACATCCCTTGAAGAATCTTCTGCTGATTACCATCTGATGTTGCGTCATGGTCTAAATATCCCTCATGAAAGTATTCTAGTGACTAATCAATACCGTTTTGTTCTTTGCAAAATATAAAAATATGAGCAGCATACTTTAAAAGGATTTTTGTTTAAAATGAAAATCATGATCGCCTTTTCTCTCTAATTCTGGTTTTATTGTCTCGCTCAATCAAATAAAACTGAACCTAGCCTGATGGTTATGTTAAAAAGCACTACAAAGACAGCATGCATAATCATTTAATTAGTGCTCAATGTCATGGACAGCTTCTAACACCTGGGTTGTTCACCCCCATCTGCGTTGTAGGGTGACTGTCCAGGAGCTGATGACAGTGAAAAAAGTACACTGGCCAAAAGCTTGACGGCAGAGGACAGGAGAAGGCGAAGGTTGATATTTCTGGGAGTTCACCAGCACTGGCAGCTGACAAAGGCCTCCAGAACCATTTCTTTTGCACCTGATCTGCTCACACCTCAGCAGTGGACTACAGCTTGTATTGACCAAGTAAGTGATGGGGAGTAAAAGGAAGAGAGTGGAATACAAATTTTGTCCTTTAATGATTAAACGAATTGTTAAAAATGACAAAATAATGTGATGGGAAATAATTCACAATTATCATGCAAGATCCACTATGGTCACTTTTTGTGGGCAGTACTGTTTGCCACGCCAGGCTTTACTTCAGTGTCAACCACTGTACTTTTATACATGTTCACGGCCGTCACCAAGCACTAATCATCGTTCTGTTCTGTTCACTAGCAACAGATGGTCATCCCTTCCCCCCAAAAGAAAACCTCACATAGATGTGAACAGCATGCAATGATATCAAACAAGAAAGGTTCCTGTGGGAACGATGATGTATGGGGAACAGCCACACAGTGATATTAAACAAGAAAGGTTCCTGTGGGAACGATGATGTATGGGGAACAGCCACACAGTGATATCAAACATGAAAGGATCCTGTGGGAACGATGATGTATGGGAACAGCCACACAGTGATATCAAACATGAAAGGATCCTGTGGGAACGATGATGTATGGGAACAGCCACACAGTGATATCAAACAGAAAGGTTCCTGTGAGAACGATGATGTATGGGAACAACCACACAGTGATATCAAACATGAAAGGATCCTGTGGGAACGATGATGTATGGGGAACAGCCACACAGTGATATCAAACAAGAAAGGTTCCTGTGGGAACGATGATGTATGGGAACAACCACACAGTGATATCAAACATGAAAGGATCCTGTGGGAACGATGATGTATGGGAACAGCCACGCAGTGATATCAAACATGAAAGGATCCTGTGGGAACGATGATGTATGGGGAACAGTCCACACAGTGATATCAAACATGAAAGGATCCTGTGGGAACGATGATGTATGGAACAACCATGCAGTGATATCAAACATGAAAGGATCCTGTGGGAACGATGATGTATGGGGAACAGCCACACAGTGATATCAAACATGAAAGGATCCTGTGGGAACGATGATGTATGGGAACAGCCACACAGTGATATCAAACATGAAAGGATCCTGTGAGAACGATGATGTATGGGGAACAGCCACGCAGTGATATCAAACATGAAAGGATCCTGTGGGAACGATGATGTATGGGGAACAGCCACACAGTGATATCAAACATGAAAGGTTCCTGTGAGAACGATGATGTATGGGGAACAGCCACACAGTGATATCAAACATGAAAGGATCCTGTGGGAACGATGATGTATGGGGAACAACAACGCAGTGATATCAAACATGAAAGGATCCTGTGGGAACGATGATGTATGGGGAACAGCCACACAGTGATATCAAACATGAAAGGATCCTGTGGGAACGATGATGTATGGGAACAACCATGCAGTGATATCAAACATGAAAGGATCCTGTGGGAACGATGATGTATGGGAACAGCCACACAGTGATATCAAACATGAAAGGATCCTGTGGGAACGATGATGTATGGGGAACAGCCACACAGTGATATCAAACATGAAAGGATCCTGTGAGAACGATGATGTATGGGAACAGCCACACAGTGATATCAAACATGAAAGGTTCCTGTGGAACGATGATGTATGGGGAACACCACGCAGTGATATCAAACATGAAAGGTTCCTGTGGGAACGATGATGTATGGGGAACAGCACACAGTGATATCAAACATGAAAGGATCCTGTGAGAACGATGATGTATGGGGAACAACCACGCAGTGAAGAACACAACTGGAAGACTCACGGGTGCGGTTTCCATAGGTACCAATGGGGCAAGGTTCTGGTTTGCCCACCCTCACTGTGCAGTAGTATCCCTGGGGACAGTCGGTGGGGTTGGCCGAGGCCTGGGGGCAGTAGTAGCCCACAGGACAGGTGATGCAGCTCCCTACATCCGGCGTACCTGTCACATTGGTGAAGGTCCCTGCTGGGCATGGCTCCTGCACAGGGATCATCATCATCAGTGTCTGATGTATCATACTACACCTACATAGCCATGATAGACTGGATCATCATTATCAGTGTCTGTTGCATCATACTACACCTACATAGCAATGCTGACAGACCGTTCATCATTATCAGTGTCTGATGTATTATACTACACCTACATACCAATGTTGACAGACCGGTTCATCATTATCAGTGTCTGATGTATCATACTACACCTACATAGCAATGTTGACAGACCGGTTCATCATTATTAGTGTCTGTTGTATCATACTAAACCTACATAGCAATGTTGACAGACTTATTTATTCATTTTTTTTTGTATTGAGTACTAAGGAAGATCATGATACATGATACACATCCATTCATAAATCAGGACATCCTATGCATTTGTAATATAAGGACATTAACAGGTCAGGACATCCTATGCATTTGTAATATAAGGACATTAACAGGTCAGGACATCCTATGCATTTGTAATATAAGACATTAACAGGTTAGGACATCCTATGCATTTGTAAAATGAAGATATCTTAAATCATGTGTCAATTTCTGTATCAAATTCATAAAGAACTAGTGCTGCAGAATTGAAATAATGTAAGCATAAAAACATGGAGCAGATTTTTTACATTGATCTTCAATGAACTGAATACAGATGTGTAAATACAGGAACTACTTTTACTTTTCCCAGAGAGTATACATAGTCATCCTCACCACATGAATGATGGTCTCTATTTCATGTCTGCATGCGGCGGCTTATCTTCAACCCACCGTGACCACCTACCTGTTCGTTGCCGTAGGAACCAATGGTGCCGGGTCGATAGGGGGTGAAGGGATTGTTGAAGCTGGTTGGACAGTAGAAGCCAGGATCACATTGGCCGGAGGCAGCAAAAGAGCCTTCCAGACAGTAGTACCCAGCATCACAGGGTGCGCAGTCTGTGTCCACGTCAGCGGCACCCACCGTGGTGCGGACTGTGCCCACAGGACAGTTGATCTCCACGGGGGTAGCTAGGAAATCACAGCACCCGATGACTACCATGAAAAATGTTTGGTCGCTGTGAAAATACAGCTTATGTTGACTACCATGAGAATTTCTTTACAGTTTCATTGAAAACATACACGCAACACAAAGCCGAGACAAAAATACTGTTATGAACTGGTTGCCATGAGCATTTCTTGGCTAAAACGGAAATACAGCATATACTGACAACCAAACCAGTTTGTTCATATATCAACATGCATGAGCGATGGGTGGGTGTGAAATAGACAGCCTGCCTTGCATAACCACCATGAGAATTTCTTAGTAACTGCAGAAGTACAGCACATCTTGACAGTAATGAGAATTTCTTCACACTTCTGTTCAACACTTACATGCAAGAAGCAGGAAAGAAAATACAGAGTGTACTGATTACCATGAGAATTTCTCAGGACCTCTAAAAATACAGTATACATTGAATTCCATGAGCATTTTCTTACACCTTATTCTAGATACACATGCACAAAGCTGCTGTGAAAATATGTGTCGATTACAACAAAAATTTTGTCCCACTTTTATTTCAAAACACATGTGCAATGAGCGCGAGCGGTTGTGAAAGTGTTGACTGCATAATAATATTTAATTACCTATGAACACACATGGCAAATAACAAACACACTTGGACAGGAAACCCAAACTTTGCCTGCCTATGCATCAGTTAGTCAAATTTATCAGCGAGTCAGGTTTACTGTGTGTCATTCAAACCCAGCATTTGCTTCACTGTAAGTGAACACAACAAACCTGAGTGGCCATTGGTATATCATTCAAGGCTTTCCATACAATGAAAGCATTCATTTGCCAGAACACACCACATCCATCTCCCCCACTGACTCGGTTAAACCTGCATGAATTAAAGACCCTGACCAGGGACAGACCACTCTGTTCAAGAGAGGAGTTACAAAATTGCTCTTCTTTGGGTGTCTAGCACCAGACTGTTCAGACCTACAGGGAAGGCCCATAGTTTTACAAATTGTTCTTTTACAGGTGTCTAACCCTTGACTGTTCAGACCTACAGGGAAGGCCCATAGTTTTACAAATTGTTCTTTTACAGGTGTCTAACCCTTGACTGAGCAGACCTACAGGGAAGGCCCATAGTTTTACAAATTGTTCTTTTACAGGTGTCTAACCCTTGACTGAACAGACCTACAGGGAAGGCCCATAGTTTTACAAATTGTTCTTTTACAGGTGTCTAACCCTTGACTGAACAGACCTACAGGGAAGGCCCATAGTTTTATAAATTGTTCTTTTACAGGTGTCTAACCCTTGACTGTACAAACCTGCAGGGAAGGCCCATATTTTTACAAAAATTGTTTGTTTACAGGTATCTAAGCCTTGACTGTACAGACCTGCTGGGAAGGCCCACAGACTATTGGTCAGATCATTTGCTGGCAGAGCTGACGGTTATGAGTTTGAACCACTTGTGGACTCAGATTTTTGTTGCAGGCAAACTCTGTCTGCCCACCCAGTAGTAAGTGGATACCCGATTCAGGTCGGGGAAAGCCAGGGCAACAGAAGGAGAGGAACAGGTGCTGCCTTCCTTAATGCTATTTCCTGGATATGGTAATCTCAAAGAGTTCACTGCCCCTAAGTCACTTGAGCTATAGGACCTCACTCTTGTTTTAACCCTAGATCTAGAGAGCTATGACAATCTGGAACAGCAAAACCGTTGAGATGGAAGAAGAAACCGTTGAGATGGAAGAAGAAACCGTTGAGATGGAAGAAGAAACCGTTGAGATGGAAGATGAAACCGGTTTAGATGGAAGAAGAAACCGTTGAGATGGAAGAAGAAACCGTTGAGATGGAAGAAGAAACCGTTGAGATGGAAGAAGAAACCGTTGAGATGGAAGAGAAACCGTTGAGATGGAAGAAGAAACCGTTGAGATGGAAGATGAAACCGTTGAGATGGAAGAAGAAACCGTTGAGATGGAAGAAGAAACCGTTGAGATGGAAGAAGAAACCGTTGAGATGGAAGAAGAAACCGTTGAGATGGAAGAAGAAACCGTTGAATGGAAGAAGAAACGGAAAGGGCACTGGATGAGGATTGCTTTTAATCAACTTGAAAAACAGAACCCCTGGTACCTCCATGACCCTTCCCCTCCCTCCCACCCCGTCCCCTGGTACCTCCATGACCCTTCCCCTCCCTCCCACCCCCGTCCCCTGGTACCTCCATGACCCTTCCCCTCCCTCCCACCCCGTCCCCTTGGTACCTCATGACCCTTCCCCCTCCTCACCACCCCGTCCCTGGTACCTCCATGACCCTTCCCCTCCCTCCCACCCCCGTCCCCTGGTACCTCCATGACCCTTCCCTCCCTCCCACCCCGTCCCCTGGTACCTCCATGACCCTTCCCCTCCCTCCCACCCCGTCCCCTGGTACCTCCATGACCCTTCCCCTCCCCTCACCACCCCGTCCCCTGGTACCTCCATGACCCTTCCCCTCCCTCCCACCCCATCCCCTGGTACCTCCATGACCCTTCCCCTCCCTCCCACCCCATCCCCTGGTACCTCCATGACCCTTCCCCCCCTCCCACCCCATCCCCTGGTACCTCCATGACCCTTCCCCTCCCTCCCACCCCGTCCCTGGTACCTCCATGACCCTTCCCCTCCCTCCCACCCATCCCCTGGTACCTCCATGACCCTTCCCCTCCCTCCCACCCCATCCCCTGGTACCTCCATGACCCTTCCCTCCCTCCCACCCCGTCCCCTGGTACCTCCATGACCCTTCCCCTCCCTCCCACCCCGTCCCCTGGTACCTCCATGACCCTTCCCCTCCCTCCCACCCCGTCCCTGGTACCTCCATGACCCTTCCCCTCCCTCCCACCCCGTCCCCGGTACCCCATGACCCCTTCCCCTCCCCCCCCCGTCCCTGGTACCTCCATGACCCTTCCCCTCCCTACCCACCCCATCCCCTGGTACCTCCATGACCCTTCCCCTCCCTCCCACCCCATCCCCTGGTACCTCCATGACCCTTCCCCTCCCTCCCACCCCATCCCCTGGTACCTCCATGACCCTTCCCCCCCTCCCTCCCACCCCGTCCCCTGGTACCTCCATGACCCTTCCCCTCCCTCCCACCCCGTCCCCTGGTACCTCCATGACCCTTCCCCTCCCTCCCCACCCCGTCCCCTGGTACCTCCATGACCCTTCCCCTCCCTCCCACCCCGTCCCCTGGTACCTCCATGACCCTTCCCCTCCCTCCCACCCCATCCCCTGGTACCTCCATGACCCTTCCCCTCCCTCCCACCCCGTCCCCCTGGTACCTCCATGACCCTTCCCCTCCCTCCCACCCCGTCCCCTGGTACCTCCATGACCCTTCCCCTCCCTCCCACCCCGTCCCCTGGTACCTCCATGACCCTTCCCCTCCCTCCCACCCCGTCCCCTGGTACCTCCATGACCCTTCCCCTCCCTCCCACCCCCGTCCCTGGTACCTCCATGACCCTTCCCCTCCCTCCCACCCCGTCCCCTGGTACCTCCATGACCCTTCCCCTCCCTCCCACCCCGTCCCCTGGTACCTCCATGACCCTTCCCCTCCCTCCCACCCCGTCCCCTGGTACCTCCATGACCCTTCCCCTCCCTCACCCCTCCCCCCTGGTACCTCCATGACCCTTCCCCTCCCTCCCACCCCGTCCCCTGGTACCTCCATGACCCTTCCCCTCCCTCCCACCCCGTCCCCTGGTACCTCCATGACCCTTCCCCTCCCTCCCACCTCCCGTCCCCTGACCTCCATCTCACCCGTCCCTTACTCCATGCCCCTCCCTCCCCCACCCCGTCCCCTGGTACCTCCATGACCCTTCCCCTCCCCCCACCCCGTCCCCTGGTACCTCCATGACCCTTCCCCTCCCTCCCACCCCATCCCAGTCTGCCCCGTTAACACAGGTGTCCAGACGCACAGAACATTGTGACATATTCTAACTCCTTTCAGCCCACTCCCGGCTGGGAGGTCTGGGTTTGAATCCCATCAGAGTCATGTGGGTTTTTCTGCCCCGACCGGCTCCTACCCAGAGTTGAGTTTGCTGCGGACTCAGTTGGGAAGACTGGGACCACACAGTCGAGTTTCATCCACTTAATGGATGGGTTTTTGAGAGTTGCTCAAATTTCCTGATCAACACTGCAGGTGCCTGTATCTCTCAGGCCTGGTTGACGCTGGGATATATTGTGAAAGGAAGCATAGAGCACAGCCCAGTCATGTAGTCTCAGACTGAAATGGAAATCCGTAGCATCATCTTAATCATCCTCACTCTCATCGATCAGCATAAAAAAAAGTCTCAAATTCTGTGGCCCTTCATGCCCTGCTCTCAATTTTGATGTCCTCTCCATGTCTGTGGTCTTGGTTTGGTTCAGTCGGGGTCACCGGTGTCAGCGAGTCCATTGGGGGCTGTTGTTGGACGGACGTGGTGGCACCCTCCGGAGGGAGAGCTCATTCCCCCGGCTCCGCAACTAAGCAATTATTGTCGTCAGTAGGGGGCTTAGTAGGTGGTATCCTGCTTATGCTAGATCAGAACAGGTGCCACTGAACATAACCAATGTGACTCGGCAGCAGTGCAGTGTCTCTTCCAGTGGGTTGCCTCTTGACGACTTGACATTAACTGCTCCCTGTGGATTGCCGGTGCCAGCGCTGCAGCCGGGCAAACCGGGCTGTGGCTGTGGACGGGGTGTCGGAATGAGCGGCATGGGTGTACTGCCTCTGAGGTGCCGCAGAGGTTGGGACAGCAAAAAAAACCAAAAAACAAAAAAACCCTCTCCTGTCAGCCCTGCCCATGTCCTCACCTTCAGGACAGTATTTGCCCACAGAGCAGGCGGTGGCCTGGCTCTCGTCAGACAGGGATCCCGCACAGTACTTGCCCGCCGGACACCTCTTGTTGTTCAGCATGTCGGCCTCCGAGGTGGAGCTGTTGTCACAGTAGTACCTGCAACAGTGCCCCTCTGAGGTCAGCTGGTGCTGCTTGCACTCATGGTGCAGACAGGGCTACACTCATGGTGCAGACAGGGCTACACTCATGGTGCAGACAGGGCTACACTCATGGTGCAGACAGGGCTACACTCATGGTGCAGACAGGGCTACACTCATGGTGCAGACAGGGCTAACTCCCAACAGTTCTTTCCACTGATTTTTTTTATCACCAGTGATCAAAGTGTTTTGAATGTAGAAAATATTACATCGAAAAACAAATGGAATAATTTGCTAAAACAAACCTAAACAAAAACACTTACCGAGACAACAAATACTATTTGAGAAATTTTTATAATTTTCTCATAAGTTGTTGCTAAAAAAAAACCATGAAAACTAAAAAAACTGCTGACAGTTACTGAAAATGTAATACAGGCATGAGTTCAAAGTCTTTATGCAATTGGATGTTTACAGACTGACAATCCTGTGTGTGCACCCAGCAGTAAATACAGGGATGAGTTCAACGTCTTTCTGTGATTGGATGCTTACAGCCTGAAAATGCCCTCTGTGCACCCAACCGTAAAGGGCTACCAGATCCAGTTCGGGAAAGTTAAGGCAACGGAGGGAGAGAGATGGACTCCACCTTCCATCGTGCCATACCCCGGACATGGTGAATAGCTCAATGCTCTTACAGCCATCAGGCTATGTAGACTTTATCTAACCTTCCGTTTTTACTCACCAGAGGAAGAAAGCAAATCTGTACCATTCTGAATGGTCCTCTGGCATCATCTTCCCATGTCCAGTGCTATGAGGGATTCACGGCCTGTCAGCTGTCTCCACAGCTCTCTGTCCCCAGTCATGTGTCACAGGGCAGGGGTGCTGTAATCACCTCAAGCCTTCATCTCCGTCCACCACCTAATCTGCATGCCTCTGGGATGTCTCTTCTCCATTTTACATGCTGAATTTCTTTGATGGTTCAGTGTTTTGCTTTAAGTCATTTAGTGTCTGAATAAAACGGTCAGTGAACAGGTCTTCAAAGTTTACTGTAGTATTAATTTTTTTACAGTTTACCAGTATATGCAGAGTCGATTTTGTCAAATTCAAAAGCACAGACCTGCTGTCTTCACTCTGACTTTTGTTTGTTCCCCCCCCCCCCTCTCCCTCACCCCTGTTTTCATCTTCATGTTTTATCCATGTGATTTAACAATCTACAGCGGTAACAACTGTTTAACTCTTTCATTCCTACAACCCGGTTTTTCGGTTTGCAGAAATCGTACCCTTCCTTCCTGCAGCCCGGAAAACCGGGGAGCACAAAATCCCCCCTTTCCTTCCTACAGCCCGGAAAATCAGTTCTTGTGGTAAGCGCTTTGAACTTTGCGCGAGTCACATCATTGATACACATCATGACTGGGTCACTTGCGGGGCAGTGTTTATGAATGGAGTGGATGCCAGACAGCCCCTACAGCGTGGGAAAGTCGTTGCCACTCTATTCTGGCCGGTTTACTACTGCATACTTGGCAGTTCTCACTTTACACTTCTTCTTTTTTTCTCAAAATCCAGGAGTGAAGGGAATATTCATATCATGAGAATCTAGTAACAAGAGGAAGTACTGGTTCACAGAAAAGTAGGAATGAAAGAGTTAAAAGCGATGAATCTGTTTTAATGTTAAAACATCACAGACAGATGTTACTGTAGCATTCTGCAGCCACTGCCACAGGGAAGGTGACCCTGCCCTTCAGGGACTTACCCTGCCTCGCAGTCTAGACAGGCAGACTGTCCCACTTTGGAGTATTTGCCCAAACCACACGCTGCTGGAGTGATGGTCTGCGCCCCGCAGTAAAACCCGCCCGGACAGTCGATGCAGTCACTTTCTCTCTTGGCGTGCAGTCCTGAGCAGAAATGATAATTAACAGTCTTTATTCTTCGTTCAACAGCAACTGTGATGCAGCATATGAAAAAGACACATGAAAATAAAGTCTGCTTTATGGAACTGTCTTCAGAAAATTGAAACTTACCACTTTCAGACACATAAAGCATATAGACAACAGGATTGAAGGGTGCATAATGCTGAAAAACAGAAACAAGAAATAAGTATTCAGCATGCCAAACTCTCAGAGGTCTTCATGTGGATCATCATCAGCATACAGGATGCATGCTATGTGTATATGTGTCATCCATATCATCAGCCTATGGGCACTCCCCTTCCATAGGATGATGATGATGCTGAGTGTGCAAGATATTATTACAATGCTGAAGGCTACAAACACAAAATAATACACATGAAGACCAACAGCCCACAAAATGCTTTCAATCAGCAAAAGACTAGAGAGATAAGATAATGTTGCTTATAGCCCAGCCGACCGCAAAGGGCCACATCAGGGCTGTCACCACGTTAAAATCAACTCACCAGTCAGCAAAAGACTGACACATTCCCAACTACATAGAGCAGAGACTGAAACAGTGTGAACCCCTGAAGCCAGACTCCCTAAACACTGAATGGTGAGGATTTCCAATGTAACAGTCAATGTCAGACAATCAGAAATGGTGAGGACTTCCAATGTAACAGCTAATGACAGACAATCAGAAATGGTGAGGTCTTCCAATGTAACAGCTAATGACAGACAATCAGAAATGGTGAGGTCTTCCAATGTAACAGCTAATGACAGACAATCAGAAATGGTGAGGTCTTCCAATGTAACACTTAATGACAGACAATCACAAATGGTGAGGACTTCCAATGTAACAGTCCAATGCCAGACAATCACAAATGGTGAGGACTTCCAGTGTAACACTTATTGCCAGACAATCAGAAATGGTGAGGACTTCCAATGTAACACTTAATGACAGACAATCACAAATGGTGAGGACTTCCAATGTAACACTCAATGCCAGACAATCAGAAATGGTGAGGACTTCCAGTTTAACACTTATTGCCAGACAATCAGAAATGGTGAGGACTTCCAGTGTAACACTCAATGCCAGACAATCAGAAATGGTGAGGACTTCCAGTGTAACACTTAATGCCAGACAATCAGAAATGGTGAGGACTTCCAGTGTAACACTTATTGCCAGACAATCAGAAATGGTGAGGACTTCCAGTGTAACACTTATTGCCAGACAATCAGAAATGGTGAGGACTTCCAGTGTAACAGTCAATGCCAGACAATCAGAAATGGTGAGGACTTCCATGTAACACTTAATGACAGACAATCAGAAGGAGCTGACATGGAAAACTTTGCTGCGGCTGCAGTCTGTGGTAAACTGTGGTACAATTTTCAGACAGGAGAGAAACAGAACAAGAAGAGGTGTAAAAAGAGTTATGCCCAATTCTTGTGGTACTTCAGGTTTTTTTTAAAATGCTGATAAATGAGGGTGAGGATGATGAAGTGGATACAATGCATTTCAATTCAGAGCTGAGACTGCATGACAGGGATGCCCTCTATGATTACTTTCATAATATATCTGAGCGTCAACTAGGCCCGAGAGATACAGATACCTGCACCGTTGATCAGAAAATGTGAGCAACACTCCCAGATATGCGTCCATTAACCCTTAACCTGGTATATATTCGCTATAGATATTAAAGAGCCACTGGTGAATTAACAGACAGAAATTCTCAGAAAAACGTGCATCATCTTTATAGGCTTCTATCTTGTTTCTTGTGCATATTTGAACAATATACCCAGAATGAAAAATGTACAGAAATGAACAAAGAATACGAAAAACACAATGTTAGTGATTTAGTGGTCAACTGTAATTCACTCACCTGGATTATATTGGAGAATACAGGTAATCCAATTCGGAATCACACCAATATGCACAACTTGATCAAAAATGTAATCCACAGCAGTCAAGTAGACACACACACACACACACATACAAAACACACATACACACACACACACACATTCATTCTTGGGGTTTATAGCCCTGCCGACCACGGAGGCCATATCAGGGCTGTCACACCACACACACACACACACACATACACACACACACACACACACAACACACACACACACATACACACACACACACACACACACACACACACACATACACATACACACGCACATACGCTCACACACACACACACAAACACGCACACATATGTCAGATGCACATGCAGACACGCCCACTCATCACATTACATTAGCAATCAATTATCTAAAAGACAAAAAGTCATTTTTACTTACCTGAATTCTAAATGAAAAAATAATGGTGTGTGTGCATGTGTGCGTGCATGCGTTTGCCAGAGAGAGGGAGAGGGAGAGAGAGGCTCGCACAAAAAAAAGGCTCATCTTAAGTTGGGCTTCAGATTGCCGGCTTCAATTTTCCGTTGAGCGTACAAGTTAGTTTGCTCCACGATCGACCTCAAAATATCGTCACCAACAAAAAGCTGAAAATAGTCCAAAGGATGAGGATTGGCAGGAAAGTTGTCAACAAGCAGACGGCTTTCACCTTCGAACGGCATGTTGATTATTCCATCACCCCTTCACTACTCCAACACTCATCTTCATCATCTTCAAAGTCTCTGTTGTTTGGGGCTTGATTCATGTCTCTGATGTCGCCCTCAAGCATCACATTTTGTAGAACAGCTTGTAAATCTTCTAAGTTACCATCCTCTTCATCTACATTCTCTACATCGCGGAAAAAATCTTCGAAAAAGTCCTGAAAAACATTCCTACCACGATCCACGTTTCGCGCAGCCGCCATCTTGTGGTTTTGTTTACGCTTCGACAAGCAGTCTGTATAATCATAGCACAAGACAACTGAAAAATATGCCTGAACACTGAATATACAGGTTGCAGGGCCCCTCTAGCCTGTTATTCACAAATTGTGCGCCCCTGACCTGGTTTTCTAAGCCAAGAACAATAACCCAAGCGGCTGATTTGCGTCACTGTGCAGCGCGACTATAGTCCGACTACCAGTCGACAGTATAAACAAGCAGCGCGACTATAGTCGCGACTACCAGGGAAAGGGTTAAGAGGATGAAACTTGACTTCGTGGTCCAGTCTTCCCAAATGAGCTCATAACAAACTCAACTCTGGGTAGGAGCTAGTCGGTGGCAGAATAAATCCAACAAATTAATGGCTCTAATGACAATGACCCCTCAACCTCCCAGATGAGTGTTCACAACTCTAACCACTTTGCCATGGCAACTGGTGTTTGTTTGTTTTCTTTATTCCCTGTCCACATCCATACTGTGACAAGTTTATGTTCAAGTCTGCAGCACTGGCAAATTCTTGGGGGGGGGGGGGGTGTCTGAGGTGGATGTTGTGGTGCTGCCCCTCTGGACAAGAATGCTCATTCACATTGTGTCCACACTGAAGCAAACTACCAGCATCAGCAGGGACTTAAGCAGATGATGTCATGCCAATGTTTGATCAGAACAGGCACCAACTAGGCCTGAGAGATACAGATACTTGCACTGTTGATCAGAAAATATGAGCGACACTCCCAAATATGCATCCATTAAGAGGATGAAACAAAAGTGACCAAACTACACAGCAGTGACTTCCCCTGTGAATTGTTCCAATTACATGATGTAGATCGACACTCTCTGTGGCATGCCGGCACCGAGACTGTGAGAGAATAGAGGTGGGTGGGCCTGTGTTGAGGGGAACACCAATGAGCAGTGTGTGAGTGAAACTACTGGTAAGATGAGGAAAACGATAAAGAAAAAGAACAGAAAGAGAGGAAGAGAAGAGAAGAGAAAAAAGGAAAGAGAGTTAAATACCTTCTCCAACGAATAAACTGTTGCTGTCCACGCCATACGGCATGTAGGTTCCTGCCGGGCATTCCTCGGGCAACGTCACCGCAAATTCACAGTAATGACCTGAAGGGAATACACTCACATTAACAGCACCGCCTTCATCAACATGTCTCTTCTCTCATGCCGTCTGTTTCATGTCTGCAAGGTACCGTAAAGTTCGGTCTACTGAGCGCACCTGTATATAAGCCGCACCCACTTAATTTGTTAAAAATCTGAACTTTTTTCACAAATAAACCGTACTGCTTTATAAGCCGCAGATATATACAACAAAAATAAAGTTAATAATCTTAGGATTATCACATTTATTCAGTGTCATCATCGTCCTGTCCACTAAATCTGCTGAAGTCTTCTTCTTTGATACTGGAGTTGAAGAAAGAAAAGGATTTTTTTTTTTCTTTTTAGTCAAGCAGCCGGTTTGTGGAAACACCTTATTCTGTGGCAAAATAATCCGAGTGTTGATTGTGGCCACATAACAGAAGAAGAAGAAGAACAGAAATAGTAGCGCTCCCTCCGCCATCTTGTCACTGACTTCAGCCTCGTTTTCACTGTTGCTTTCCTCTTGAGGCAAGGTGAAGGTTGCTGCTGCTCTCCGTCGCTTGCACTGTCGTCGGCTGCAGCACACAGTCCAGCTTTGCAATAACCATTGATGATGGTCTGAATGCTTCAGTGTGTGCGGCTTTGATTTAAAAATGTGAGCAGTTAACACGATATGGTGATTTACAGAGAAGCTTAGAATAGATGAGGGTGTGATGCTCCTGGAATCGGAAATATCCGCAAATAAGCCGCATCGTTGTTTAAGCCACAAGGTTTAAAGCTGGGGAAAAAAGTTGCGGCTTATAGACTAAACTTTACAGTAGTCATTTTGCACCTGACATGAGACAGCCAAGACACGTTTCAAATGTGATATTCATCGACCACAAAGATCAACGATTAATGCTATAAAAAAAAAAAAAAAAGTGCAAATGATCTTATGCTAACATGCACTGTGGTATCAACTTGTCAAAGAACAAAAGACATGTATTTGAACAACTCCTGTGCTAACATATTCCATTTCTTGGACCTGAAATCAGTCAGAGATACACAGGTGAGGGAGACCGACAGAGAATGAAGGGGGAGGGGAGAAGAAAGAGGGGATGGAGGGGCAGAGCACGAGAGAGAGAGAGAGAGAGAGAGAGAGAGAGAGAGAGAGAGAGAGAGAGAGAGAGAGAGAGAGAGAGATAGGACAGACAGACAGATAAACAGATATGAACACAGACAGGTTCACTAACAGAAAGTAGAAAGACAGACAGAGACAGACTGGTACAGTGACAGACAGGAAGAGGGACAGACACAGAAAACAGACCAGGCCATCAGGAGACCACGACAGAGTGATGAAATGACACCGCAGAGATAAGTAAGAGAATGGGTGTCAAGAATGAAGTCAAGAAAACAAAATATCATGAAATAAACATTGACCACGCACCAAAGATGACTTTTGCTTCCATAACAAAACACTCAAAAGCCAGTGACTCTACATTCATGCTGCTTGTGGTACCCAGTCACCCTCCAAGCATGTGGCCCATCAAGATTTGAAACCCCTTCTCTATTTTCAGCCTCCATGCAGTACACCTAATACCAAACCTCAGAGGCAAAGAACTTACCCTGGGTGCAGTTCTGACACTGGGGCTCTTCATATTTGCCATAATCAGGGTTGTAGGTACCATTGGGACAGCCGTACTGAGACCAGTATTGGGTGCCCGTGGGGCAGTAATACCCGGGGGGACATCTATCCGTGGGGGCTGATTCTCCACCTGCACCATCAGTGAGGATGTACATTAGCGTACAGGGCCACTGGAATGTTATGTATTATACTACACAGATGTACATATGCAAGTGTGCATGTAGATGATGAAGATCATGCATGCAGACATACAAATGTACACACCAGCTGGCAGACATACACCCAAAGACAAACACAGGCACATGCTAACATACTTGTGATTCACTTGAGTTTGTTGTTTCTTTTCAGTAGATTACAGCAGTGAACAACGTTGTTCTCCACACACTGTAGCAAGTGGTGTTTTCATGTATGTACAAACACAAACACACACACACACACACACACACGCACACGCACACACACACACACACACAAGCACACTTATGCATGATATAAAATGATAGACACATACACACATAAACACACATGCACCCATCCAACCATGCAAATATGCATACACATGCATGCAAGCATGCACATGCACACAACACACACACACACACACACACACCACACACACACACACACACAGAGACTCACACACATATACACAGATTTATATTTTGCATACCTAATAAATATTCAAGTCACGCTTTAGTATTCTGATTCTTGAAGTGCCGTCGGCACATGTTTAACGGAAAGAGGTCTGACTGAGAAGAAATGTATATCTGTATGTCTGTCTGTCTGTCTCTCTCTCTCCCTCTCACTCGCTGTGCATCCTCACCGTTGCAGTAGTACTCCTGAGGACAGATGGTACACTGGGACTCCTCGTACAGGTCGGAGTGGTTGGTGTAGGTGCCAGCCGGACAGGGGAAGCTGTCAGGGGCCGGGGTCTGCAGTGGGCAGTAGTGGCCCAGACCACAGGGCTGCTGCGGGTTGATGGTCACACCTGCCGTCCACACACACAGCGCTCACTCATTTCTCTTCTTTGTTTGTTTGTTTGTTGTTCTCTATTTATTGAACACACCAGCGCATCTAAAACAAAACCAGCTGGTGTAAAACAGTGAGTGTCCTTGTCCTAGGAGTGCCATGATGGATGTTTGGCTAGTCAGGGATCTCTACCACCCTCTGTCGTTTGTCACAGCAACAAAAAAAGCTGCAAAGCTGCATCCAGTTCAGTCCTTGATTCCTTCACGATGAATGCTCTGTAACGAATTCTTGCTGTTGGCAACAGAAGATTTTTCTTTTTTTCAGTTTCATGCCTCTTGATACAAACATACAAGCCTAATGTTATATATCAACTCTGTATAATTTTAGCTGATGCCAAAACCTCCTGTAGTGATGTAAAAAAAAAAAAAGACACTTTGTCTGCCTGACATGACAATGTCTAACATTCCATGATCTAAGCTATGTGCATCAAAAATACCATCTCTTCTTTAAAAAAAAATGTTTACCCATTAGATGATACCTAAACTAATTCAGAAACATGACTGTATCCTTTCACTGGTACAAGGAAAAAATTGTGATAATTTTTTTAGACTGCCAGCACCAATACACTGCAAGACCAACAGGAAAAAACTGATTTGCATTCACCTACACAAGGTACACTGCGAAATGTTAATGACATGATAATAATAATAATGTTAATTTATCAGGCATGAAAGTGACCAGCAGTAAAATAGGCTGAAAATGTGGCAGGGCTCTGGGGGCCGCCGTAGGCCCTCAGTGGGGTCCAGGGGCAACGCCCCAGCGGGGGTCAGGGGGCAGAGCCCCCTGAAGCTGAAGCTTTTTATATGAAATAAAAGGCCTAAAACTGCAAATAAACCCCTATTTCAGCGCTGTTAAGAAGAAGGGCAAATAAGCCACATTTTCATGTTTTCAGTAATTAAAATAATACTTCAAAAGATCATATATACATGAGCATACTGCCTCATTCACTTAAAACAATGAGACAACCTTCATCACAACATTGATTCAGTCAGTCAATCTTTCCACATGGAACACAAAATGCAGTGTCTTTTTCGTCTAATTTGCAAAACACATCACCAACTCGAACATCATCCACTTCCTGGTCTAGCCAGTCCCACCTCCAATCGTTTCTCATCCCTTTTTTTTTTGCCGTGAAATCGCGACAAGCTTGACAAACTTTGCCAACTTAACGATGTCCGACGTTCGACAGGCGCGAGAAGACCGGATGTTGATTAACGGCGGAAGTGACCAGTTGACACTTTTGAGAATAACAGAGTTGCAAATTGTCCAAATGGGAATAGCATCGAACGAAAGTTTATTTCAGGATTTTTTTTTCTTTTTTTGTTTTTTTTTTTGTTTTTTGGGCGGCACTTTTTTTTTTTTTGGGGGGGGGGGGGGGGGGGGCGGCACAGATGAAAAAAATGGGCGGAAAATCTGCCTTAGGCGGACGAATTTCATGCCTGTTTATATAGCGCCTGTTCTCTAAAAACTAGGGCTCTAAGCGCTTTACATTACCAACAACACATACACACAGACACACACACACGCGCGCACCCGCGCAGGACCGCGTGTATACACGTGCTCACGCATGACCGCACACCCACGCTCTCAGACACCCGCACGCACTCACATCAACACGGCCTGCACGTACAAGCAACACAACCACCAGGCACTCACGCATGCACGCAAATACCCACTTAGACACTTGGAAGGTGAATTGGGAAGTTGGGGAGAGGAGAGGGGGAGGGGGGGGATTATGTCCATGCAGGACTTCTCTGCCCTCCTCTGGGATGGTCGCTGTGCACTGTAGTCTACACAATGAACTTATACAGGCAGAGTCTAGATGAAATACATGACTGCGCTCAACCAGCGCACACATTGTGTGAACATGAGTTCCTCCCTCCTGAATATGCTTCAATCTGCTGCCTGACAAGCTGTATCTGAACACTGTCCTGAATCTGTGAACACTGATCTCATGAACTGTACATGACCGCTAACAAGTCTATTTTGCTTCCTCAGGTGAATGCATGGCTGATTTTCGTGCAGCTAACTCGAATGATTATGTGATGATTCAAACAATGATTCACCAGCAGGGACGGGGAAAAGCTCTTAACAAACAGCATGAATGAATTAACAACCTGACAGGGGCATCTACTGACTGCGTTTGCCATGAAATTATGGTCAAACAGAACTGATTAACTGCCATAGCTTGCAAGAAGCTGACACGATACAGTATGACATAGTACAAAATAACCAATAATGACCAATAATTTAAACTCAACATCAAGTGAGAAGAATAAACTGCTTTTTCTTTTCTTTGCTATTATTTTTCTAGCTGCTCTACTGCCTTTATGATGTACTGAAACTGGTTGACAAATATGATTCAAAGTACAGAACAACACGAGCTGTACATCAAACTGTTAGATGCAGTAGCAACCAGATGCCCACCTGTGCCAAAGCCGCAGTAAAATCCCAGAGGACACGGATCACACTCATCGGCTGAGGTCAGGTTGGTATTCCCCGTCAGAGTGCCAGGCAGACATGGGAACTGGTCATCTTCAATCGTTCCTTCGGGGCAGTAGTGACCTGCCGTAGGAAAACACAGCCTCTGTCAGTCGCACACATTATGTTCTCTTTGCACCTGTCTTTTTCCTCTCCACTGTCCTGCTGCCACCTTCTCAGCATCTAAAGTTCACCTGTCTTTGTCCTTTCCACTGTCCTTCTGCCACCGTCTCTATATCTAAAGTTCACCTGTCTTCGTCCTTTCCACTGTCCTCCTGTCACCTTCTCAGCATCTAAAGTTCACCTGTCTTTTTCCTTTCCACTGTCCTTCTGCCACCTTCTCTACATCTAAAGTTCATCTGTCTTTGTCCTTTCCACTCTCCTTCTGCCACCTTCTCAGCATCTAAAGTTCACCTGTCTTTTTCCTTTCCACTGCACTATCCTTCTCCCACCTTCTCAGCATCTAAAGTTCACCTGTCTTTGTCCTTTCCACTGTCCTTCTGCCACCTTCTCTGCATCTAAAGTTCACCTATCTTTGTCCTTTCCACTGTCCTTCTGCCACCATCTCAGCCCCTAAAAGTTCAGCGCCATAAAATCTCAATCTTCTCTCCATACTTCCGGCCATACTGTATGTAAAGAACATGGCTGAGTCAGCATGAAGCTCATTCTGTGAGGTTTGTTTTCATTTCCTTATTAACTTGTGTTACTGAACATTGGCAGCACACCGTGCTGTAACTAATATCGCGCTGGGATGCTGGTTATGAAATTTGACCCACAGTTAGGTGTGCTTCTAGAGGAAATGGGATCATAGTATCTTAAAAATAACAATCTGATTAGCTCGATCATGGAAAGAATGAAAGCCAAACCAATAGATCATTTCTATGAGATGTAACCACCATACTGGAAAAACTTATAACCTTTCTATTGAAGTGTGTGATTTGAACATTATTTTATAATCTCCATCAGATTTGCACATTTGATATGATTTTTTGCACTAGCCCACTTTCAGCAGTCAGTCTTTAACAAAATTACTTGTTAACTTCATTTGTGGGAAACAGTCTGGCTTGGCTACCGTGCACCAAAACGACTGTGCCCAGTGTACCATGAGACAGGCTTCCTTTTGAAACATCAAACTTGTTGCAAAAATATCACTACTATAAAGGTGGAGGTATCCATGATCGGAAAGCCATCGAAAACATATCAGCATTTTCAAAACAAAAAAAATTAATCAAGTTTAATCCCGTAGCCCTGAAATTCTTACTGGTTGTATAATTACCTCTCATTTTCTAGGATTTGCAGGAATGTTTATTATCTATTTTATTCTTCCTGAGTTCATTGTGCACTTTGATGACACCAGTTGCATCATTTCATTTGACACAAAAATTTCTTGCATGACATGAAGGTGTTGTACAACTACAACCACACTGATTCTTTGCAATAAAGAAGCATCACAATCTTGCAAAAATACAACCATATCCATTGGCAGCTTCACAATCTTGTAAAATTTGACCATGATCCATGGCAAGCATTACAATCTTGTAGATATAGGACCATGTCACTGCCAGTATTACAATCTAGTAGATATGACCATGTCCCACTGCCATAGTATTAACCAATCCTGTAAACCTATGACCATGTCAACTCCAGTCCCACCTAACTCTATGCATGGCAGTGTGTAGTCGTCTGTTTTGGGAAAGGGACAAGCAATGCCGGGTGGACACTGTGTGGCAGGTTGATGGGGTGGCTTGGGGAAGTTGTCACGGGTTGTAGGTCCAGCGGGACATGGCACCGGTGCAGTGGATGGGTTGGAAGGAGGAGCCGAACGGGCAGTAAGAGCCCGCCCAGGACAGGTCAAACACTGGGTGTAGATCTGAAAGGGAAATAACAGCAATGTCATGTAGTCATTCCTATGCCTCACCTCCATGCGTGGGAAACACCACAGCCACCGCATGGACACACCCACACACACACACACACATGGACACAACACCACACATGGACACACACACACACACGCACATGGACACACACACACACAACCACACACACAACACCACACACACATGGGACCACACACACACACATACACAACAACACACCACACACACACAAATGGACAAACACACAAACACACACACACACACCACACACACACACACACACACACAGACAAACACACACACACACACAGACAAACACACACCACACACACACAGAGACAAAACACACCTCACACCACACATAATACATACATACAAAAGAAATTACATAACAAGCCTACATCTTCCATTCCCTCCCTCTTTTTTGCCAATCTTTTTGTGCATGCAGGCTGCGTGCGTGCAAGCATGTGTGTGTGTGTGTGCGTGTGTGCAACGCATGAACATGAATGTGTGTGTATGTGTGTGTGTGTGTGTGTGTGTGTGTGTGTGTGTGTGTGTGTTTGTGTGTGTGTGTGCATTTTTTTTTGGTTTTTTTTTGTTGGGGGCTTTGTGCGGTGACGTGTGTGAGAGAGGTAGATATGATAAGATAATGTTGCTTATAGACCCAAGCCGACGCAGAGGGCCACATAGGGCTGTCACCACGTTAAATCAACTCAACAGTCATTTAAAAAAAAAAAAAAAAAAAAAAAAAAAAAAAAAAAAAAACTTTCAACTCTCGGTAATGACATCGTCTACAACGATAAAGAAAACCTTTGTTTAAAAATCCTTCTTCCGTAAATCTCAAATCATGATGAAAATGTTAATTCTCTCAACAACCCCAAGGATCACGTCTGGCGGGACATCCCTGAACAGGTTTTCATGGACTCCGCTGTAATGTTTGTGTCTCACATCGTGCAAGTCCCTACACTCTAAAAGAACTGTTTCATTGGTGAGTGGCGCATGTCATGGGAATGCACCCGGAGCTTCTATATCTTTAAAGGTTTATGTATGGGTAAAAATACGATATGGCCGGTGTGCAAGCCGGAACAGAACCGTTTCCTCTTTAGAACCTCCCGAACGAGATGGGAGGGAAGTCCTTAGGTTTGGACGGATTGAAAGAGTTTGTTGCCGTCCTGGGTGTTCCATCCTCTGCAGAGGTCTCTCACATAATCGTTAATTTTGGGTTTCCATCTGAACAGGGGATCGGGATATAAATGTTGGGACAGTTTCTCTTGTGCTGTTCGTGGCTAAACGATCAACCATTTCGTTCCGCCGATGCAACATGGCCAGGAACCCAAGCAACGGAGTAATGTTGTACCGTCAGCCTTCAAACTGCTAAAAAGTTCAAAAAAAGTAAAGTTCGGCTGCTGAAGGTTGCGGCCAGTATGGCCTCCAAAGCTGACAGCGAATACGACAGTACACAGAAGTCCCTCTCGATTGAACTGGGTGATTATCTTCAAAGCCAGTACTTGAGCAGTAAGTTCAGCAGAATAGACAGAATGCATTGATTTTTGTTCAACAATATTTTGAGAAAGGAGCCGGGGCAGTAGGCGCACCAGGCCACTCATCTCAGAATTGGAACCGTCAGTTTGAAAAATTTTTGATAGGATGGGAATTTGGAACAGGCTGGCATACAAAGCTTTGTACGACTGAGTGCTGGTAGATTCCGTACGGAAAGCTGAGAGATCAAATCGATTCTTGGTGTGAAAAAGGTCCATGGAGGTTGATCCGGAAACTTGCGAAAAAATCGGGAAACTACTCCCAGGTCTATACCTGCATTCCGCCGTGAGGATGCATACGAAGCCAACGGCGGAAACATTTCGGGTTTGTTTCAAACTTACTTGGAACGGAGGGTCAAAACACCAGTCATAGGCAGGATTTCTGCGGTTCTGTGAACTGTCGGATGTAATATTTCAAGACAGTTGCAGACTGCGGTTGGTCAAGTGAAGGTTCACCCGCTCTGCGTACTGGCTGTCACACAGGGGTGGTGCGGAACGCTCCCACAGGACTGAGACGATGCCCTTGATGGTGAGATAGGGTCCTATAGAGTTTGAGGTAAGATGATCTTGCGGGAGCCGTGCACAGCACAACGAGTCCAGTTTTGGAACGGACCAGGGCCTCTTGTAGAGGTGCAAACAAGTTTTCTTATCAGCGCCCCCCCAGTCGGTATGTGTGCTACGACCAGCCTCAGAATATTCAGTGCCTTTTGGCAAGCAGTTTTGGGTTTTTAATATGGTGTGAAGTTAAGTTTTTGGTCTTAAATGACTCCCAGAAATTTGGCCTCTCTTAACTGCTGGAATGGGTGATTCCCTACTTGAAGTTCGGATCGCGGAAAAAACTGAACGGGAAATTATGGAAAGTGAATACACTGGGTTTTTGTAGCAGAAATGGTGAAACCGTTTTTCATACGCCCCCCACGATGGATTTTAGCTACGCAAAGCTGGAGCCTGCGCTGGACAACTCGGGGTACAGGCTTCAGTTGCGTTAGGACAGCAAAATCTTCCACAAACAAGAGAAGTCTGAACCCTTGGCTTTGAATGATTTCACATGTTGTTGATCTTAATACTAAAGAGGGCAGGAGATAGTATGCTCCCCTGTGGAACACCCAACTCCTGCCTCGTGGTACATCAGAGAGAGTGGTGCCACCCGGACCTGAACTGTCGCTGCCAAAAAATTTTGAATAAAACGCGGAAGATGACTCGAAAACCCAGATCGTGGAGTCAGGAAGTATCCCCGACTTCAAGGTGGTATCGTAGGCCTTCTCTCATGTCAAAGAAATGCCACTGCATGCTGTCTGTTAAAAAACGCGTTCCTAAGTGTGATTCTCAGACGTATCTAAATGGTCAACATGTACTACGATTGTTTGCGGGAAACCACATGTTCTTTCGCCATAAAGGCCATCGGTTGCGTGTTTCCACATGTGGCTAGCATGACCATTTTTTCCACATCAATTTACAGTCACAGCTGGTCAAAGGCTATGGGACGGGTAGTTAGATGATTAGAAGATCTTTTCCGGTTTGGGGATGGGAATAATGAGGGCTGTCCGACAAGAGGGTGGAAAGCATCCTGTAGTCACACGTGGTGGTATACTGTAACAGGATGTTCATACCTTCTGGCGGTAGATGTTGCAATAGTGATAATGTTTGTCATCTATTCCGGAGAGAATCGCTTGCAAGAGATAGTAGGCAGATTTCATCTCGTTTATTGTAAAAGGAAGAATGTTGTCTTCAATGCTTAGAGAGGAGATAAGTGAGAGAGTGAGAGGAGTGAGTGTGTGACTGAGAGTGCATGTTGTGTGCGTGCTGTGTTTGTGTGTGTGTGTGTATGTGTGGATGTGGTGTGTGTGTGTTCTGTGTGTGTGTGTGTGTGTGTGTTGATGTTGTGTGTGTGTGTGAGTGCGGGTGTGTGTATGTTTGTGTGTGTGTGGTGTTGTGTGTGTGTGCTTGTGTGTGTGTGTGTGTGTGTGGTGTGTGCTTGCGCATGTGTGTATTTGTATATCTGTGTGCGTGTGTTCTTGGTTGCATGGTGTGGTGTGCAGTGCGCATGCATGCGTGCGAGGCATGAATGCGCTAATGTATGTGTGTGTGTGTGTGTGTGTGTGTGTGTGCGCCTGTTTGTGTGTGTGTGTGTTTGTGTGTGTGTGTGTGTGTGTGTGTGTGTGTGTGTTGTGTGTGTGTGTATGTGTGTGTGAGTGTGTGTGTGTGTGTGTGTGTGTGAGTGTGTGTGTGTGTGTGTGTGTGTGGGTGTGTGTGTGATGTGTGTGCCACGCACACATGTGCTGGCGTACCTTGTATGTGTACATGCATGTGTGTGTGGTGTGTGTGTGTGTGTGTGTGTGTGTGTGTGTGTGTGTGTGTGTGTGTGTGTGTGTGTGCACAAGATCATGGACACTTGAATGCATGTGCAATGTACATTGTCTGAAGATAATGGCGATGTGTTGTATGTGATAGTGTTTTCTTTTTTCTTACATTTAAAAAAAAATCACAATGTTACTTGGAGCTACACACAAAAGTTTGTAACAGAGTTCGATGATTTTTCCATGTATGAGGTAATCCACATTGTTCTTTCTGGATCATTCTTCCCATACAGTATTTCATGCCCACCCCTCCCCCACATTTCCCTTTCCCTGCCCCCCCCCCCCCAAAAGCCCTTCATGCCTGTCATTTCTTTCTCTTTCTCTTCTGGTTGAAGCAGGATCAAATTACAGATGAGAAGCTTCTCCTTCACCATCAACAGGGACGATTTTGACCTGACATCCAAAACACACACACACACACACACACACACCACAACACAGAGGAAGAAGAAAAAAAGCCGTCAACTCACTGGTGAAGCCCAGGTTGGACCATAGGTGCCGAGGGACAAAGGGTTGAGTATCCGAGGCCAGACTTCCCACACAGTAGGAATCCCGGGGTCAGTCATTCCCACCATCAGTGGATGACCCCGCTGAGGCAGAACTTCCCCGCGGGACAGGGCGGGGGAGACACTGACTTAACCGGTCGCGTTCTGTTTCGTCAGGTTAGGTTCCACCTGAACATGGGTTGCATTGGTGTCGTTGCCGTAGTGCACTATGTTTTGTAGTAGCGCTGCATTGCCTGAATAGTACTGCACTGTACGCACCGATGTCCACTGTCACTTTGGCATACCGCATTCATGACGCATTTTAATCCCATTCGCACACGCCAATCTTTCAAACTACATTAAGGACGCACTACCGAAGTTTTTTCTTCTCCCCCTCCTTCTGGGAAAACAATTTACTAATTCATAACCACTTGTAAACAGAGTTTACAACTGTATCTCTCTCCCACACTGAGAGACAAATAAATTTGCACACATTATCTCTCCTCACACGAGAGTCAATCATCCTTCAACATGTATCTCTCCTCACACCGAGAGGACAAAATCAATCTTCACACATGTACTCTCTCCTCACACGTGAGATAAAAATAACCTAGTTCCGCTTCTATAATGCTATGGCTTCACATTCCGGTATCCAAAAAAATCCGAACCAGGAGAATTTCACTAACTCCGTAATCATGAGGAGCCTTGCCTTCAAGAAATAGCCTCCCTGCTTTCTCATTTCCCTGTCTCTTGAGACAATATACTGCCCCTCTGATTTCCTGTTGGAGATACGAGTCTCGCTTCTCTTCCGCGATACTTCTGTCTCTGAGAAACGACGAGTTAAGTCCTCTCCTGGAGTTGGTACTGGCTGGGGCTGAACTTACGGTATGTTCCCACACCCTGGCCATTTCACCCACCTAGGGGCGGAAAGATGAAGGGTGAAGGGCGAAGGGTAAAGGGTGAAGGGCTGGTAATGAACTGTAGTCAGCAAGGAGGACACCGTCCTGACAGGTTCGGAGTCTCTAGGCCATCTGTGGGTTAAAAACTGACTCTTCCTCCCTTCTCCTAGTTGAGTGGTATAGACTCAGTGTTCAAAAACTTGAACAGCACCTTACCTTACCAGCCCTTGTTAAAACTATCACTAGTGGTAACTTTCCCAATGACCACATTTGTTTCCTTGAATGATTCATACTCACAATTATTATGGGGTTCGCCGCTACTTAGTCAAAGCCATATGAATATTCTTCATTTAATTGGGGCTCGGGGAAAATGATGCATATCACTAACTTCATCGATGGTGAGTCACATGCTTGATGTGAGGCGACGTCACTTGGACACCCCCCATCGGGGATGAAAAAATTTTTCTCTGAAAATTTTTAAAGTATATACAAATTCACTGAACCACAACTTCAGCCATGATCTCAAAATGCGTAACCATCACACAAGATTCACCAATTTAAATAAGCAACGTTTATAGATATTCATTCATCTTGATCCACCTTAAATAGCATATTTCAAACTTTCAGTCTTTCTAAAAAAACATTCAGAATTGATCACCACATCTCACAAAATTATTTCACAAATTAATGCGATTAAAAAAACAATTAGGGATATTAGCAATTCAAAGTACAAATTGTGTTCATACATTAAGATGTGAAGCACATATTTTCCATCGATCTTTGTCTCACCTCTTATGTTTCAAAACCCTCATGAAAATGAGAACACTTCCAAGTGTGAATGTTTCTCAATAGACATGTAAACAAAATAAACTATAGTTTTAAACATAGTCTCTTTCCACTCATTTATGTTTATGTCCATTGAAAAAAAAGTCCACTCATGGCTTCCCATTGTTGACAATGACAAATGAAAAACAATTGGTTAGTCTCATTGCACAATCAAAACATGTGTATCTACATTTCTTATAGAGTTATTTGGCTACTCACACATACATATATTTTCATCTTCACAAGCAAGTTAGACATAAATAAGTAGGGACTTTTTTCCATTGTTTACCAAAGTATTTAATTTGTATTACATCAAACAAATCATTGTAGTTGTTTGCTTGCAAAAACAACTAGGTCACTTCAATAAGCAAAATTATGCTAATACCACTTGATTTAAATCGCTGGTGCAGCTCAATGCAACCGTCAAAAAGTGCTCATACCGTAATCATTAAAGAAAGACAAAAAACAGGGATTTGCTCGTTCCCTTGGAAGGTCAGTTACATTTGTCCATGAATAATCATAAACGTGACAATAAATCGCCATCGACTTTTGTGTTTACAGGCACTGGGTCAACAGTAAATTGAAATTCTGTAGTCATAGTTATACTTTCACAAAATAGTTTCTTATGGAGAGCTGACACAAGATGTTCTTCAATGTCTGGGATGGGCTCGCAATCGACACAGTGATTCTTATTCACTTTTCTGTAATCGGATGCAGAACGCACGTATTCCATCAGGTTTGTCTCCAATACAACTGGTGAAGTGTACGGAGATGTAGAAGGTTCTATCACCTTTAAATCCAGTCATCTACATTGATTTCTTTCTCAACCACCTCTTTTTTTGCCAAGGGTTGACGGGTTTATATGGTCTGGTTCGCCACTGGTATTTAGAAGTAGATACTGAATACTATGGGGTTCAATACCAGTTACTGTACCTTGGGGTATTCCGTCAAATACATCTGAAAGTCTTTCAAAAATTGTCTTTGAGTGTTCTGTTTGACTTGTAGGACAAATATTCGACAGAACCACATCTCATTGGTTTCACCTTTGTTTGACAGTATAGGAAGGGGTACAACTATCAATCTGCACTGGTCGTTTGTTAAACTCCTGACATTTGTGGTTTCTTAACCTTTGATCTGTCCTGTACGTTACATTGGGTACAAATTTCATCACTGATAATGTCTGTCATGATTGACATCAGTTTCTGACACAGGATATCCACCCAACTGACTGGTTGTGGCTACTTTTGTACGTTCAACATACTTCTTCACATGTTCACGTGAAATACCTTCTCAGTGTTTGCCATTTTTGATCCTTATAATTTACTTCAGAATGTTTTCGTCCACCTGAAAAAGGACCCTTCCAAATAACACTCGAAGCTTGTTATGTTCTTTCAGTTAGTAATACAAGGACTTTATCCCCTACACTTAAGATAGTGCCTTGCTTTTCTGTATGCAAAGTCTTGTACACATCTGTTTTTCCTTCAGGACTGTGAGCAAGCTTCTCATGCATCCTTCAAACGATTATGCAGTTCATAAACGTATTGGTAAACGTTTTACTGTCAGGTATGTCCCGGTCTTTTCCGTCCTTGGTCATCATAGTTCCAAAAAGGTCACCTTGGTGAAGGTCCGAAAAGAAGCTCAAACGGTTGAGAATCCAGCGTTTCGTTCGCGCATTTGACTGTATGCAAAAAGCATGCCGGTATGGAACGATCCCATTCCTTGGGTTCTTGCCTGGCCAACTTCTAACAAGGACTTCAACGTTCCAGTGAAACGTTCAACCATGCCATTCGATTGGGGATGATATGGCTGGTTGAAATGGAAGAGATTGACAAACCGTCTGTAAATTTCTCTCATGAGATCAGAAATGAATTTGCGTTCCACAATCCGAGAGATTTTAGCTGAAGACCCAATCTGGAAGTAAAAAAATTGCAAGTAAGCTTCAGCGACAGTACTGTATCAATTTTCTTCAGTGGAATCGATTCTGGATTACCTTGTTGCTGTATCACCAAAGTCAAGATATAGCGATATCCGGAAGATGACAGTGGTAAGGTCCAACAAGATCAATAGCTACTTCCGAACATGGAACAGAAATGAGAGGCATTTTGTGCAAGGTGCACATGGGTCGCGACTTTCTGAGTTGTCTTTTGGCAAGATGTAACATGAGCGGCAGTTTTGTAAACTTCCTTTGGACACGGCCAATAAAAAGAATTCAAGAACTCTCTTATTGTTCTTTTGATCCACAGTGACAGCGAAAACATTGCATCTTGAGAGTGTGAGTCACTGTTTCTCTAAGTGGTTTTGGAACCACAAATGTCTTGTTGTCCTGTCCTGGTACACACTGTATAGAATGTTAGAGTCAGTATGTACGTTGGTTTGTTCCGCCATTTGTACGTCAGTGACAGGTCTGTTTTGCAGCAGGAACGGTATTGTCGTCTGCGTCTGTCTTTTCCTGCATTTCATTTAAATCATTCTGGGGTAATCTGGAGTTTCAGCCAGTTTTGTGATCTTAGCAGGCTTTGTGCCTTCCTGCTCTATGTCATTTGATCTAGTACTCACAAGACAAGGAATAACGATCGCCGCACCACATTTGTACGGTAGCGGAAACATGGCAAATTGCCCAAGATCAAGTAGCCAGATGGTTATCAATGAAACAGGCGGTATGAAAATCAGGGAGTAGTACGGTGTGTCGACTGAAATTTTCGACAGCGGTATACGAATTTCATTCTTGCTCCAAACGACCTACTACAACGTTTGGACAGTGTTGAGATATGGTCTTGGAAGACGAAAGATTTCCGTACACAGCAAGTGGTGCAACCAGTGTCTCGCCAAAACCGAGCCTGCAATCCATTGATGGCTCCGTTTTCTAGACAACCTGTCCATCAAACAGATTGATCTGGTGTCAAATCAAGGCCTTCTTCACAATCAGTGGAGACTAATGCAGGGTTTTGTTTTTGAAATCACCGGTCTGAAAGGGCAAGTCTGTTTCAGATGGATATCTGGCCAACACAAAAGAAACAGCGGCATTGTTGATCGGCAGCTGGACTATTTTGTGAACTTCTTCTGTTCTGCCACGAACTGGCCCAAAAGGTCTAAGTGGGGTCGTTGTCCACGACCTCGGAACGTTTGCTGCGAAAGTAACGGTCTGTCGGCGGTGAGTACTGGGATTGAGGAAAGTCACTCGAACCGGCGGAGGAAAGGATCCCTGTCCGTTCCTAGGATAGGTTATCTGAGGACTCAAAAATGACTCGATTTCCTTTCCTGTAACTTCCTGTCCTGATGGGATTGTACATGACGCATGAGTCTCAAGATGGAAAAATTCTCCTTCCTAGCCACGCCGATTATCTGGCGTGAGCGAACAATATGATAAGCTATCTGTCACCATTTCCTCCTCGTTTTTCAATTTGCCTTTCTTTAAGGAAGTGGCCAGATCTTTGCTCACGATCTGGTAAAGTGGTCTCCTAAGAAGGAGATCTCGCAGTGGATGAAAAGTTCTTGTTCGTTTTAGATAATCGATCATCGATCCAAACAATGGTATTATACGGTCAGAAAAGACGGGATAACGATTCTTCCTTTTTCAGGGCGCACAGAACGGAAACGTTCGTGGAAACGATCTGCAGAACATTGTAAGTTCTTGAGGAGTCTTCTTTCAACTGGATCAAGTTAATTTGTGTTTCGCTGCAAGATGAGTGGTACAATGTCAAAGCGCTACCTTTAAACAACGACGAAATATACAAATGTTTCACTTTTCCTTTTGGCCAACCACAAGACGTGCGTGACTTTAAATCGGAAAAGAAAACTATCAATGTCATCCGTTTTTCCTCAAAAGGCGGCAACTTGGAATATTATGCCGCTTTTGGTTGAGGCATGGCTGCGGACTCGACTGGTGGAGTTCTCTCGATGCCTGGATTCCTTTTAATTTTCAGCATCGTCTTAGTTTCTATCCTGCCTAACTTAATTGACGTTCTTCAGCTTCGCTTCCCTCTGTAATTTATTTTCTTCAGCTTCCCTCTGTGTCTATTTGCTTCTGCTTCCCTCTGTAATCTATTTTTCTTCGCTTCCCGCTGTAGTCTTTTTTTCTTCATTTCAGTTCCTCTGTAATCTTTTTCTTCGATTTTGCTTCCCTCTGTAGTCTAAATTTCTTCAGCTTCTGCTTCCCTCTGTTATCTATTTTCTTCAGCTTTAAGCTTCCCTCTGTAATCTATTTTTCTTCCCCTCTATTAGTCTGTCTGCCCTATATGTGCATTGTTGCACTTGTTGGTAAGTTTTTATCCCTCAAAACCCAAGCGTTCCGCATGTTGAACATATTTATCACATCTCCTAATGAAAGTCAGATTATAAAAACACCAAACAATCTCAAAGTATGAATAAAAAATAAGGCGTTATATGATAAATGTTATGTCTCACAAAAACCGTAATTATAGTATACTACATATACAGATCTATTTCCGGTGGTAAACAATAAAAACGCTTACTAAACAGGGTAGATAGAAATCCAAGGAATGTATTTTTCCAAAAAATAATTGCAATGTTTATCAATTGGACTTTACCAAAAACAAAATGTAGTTTAAGCAAAACTATTTTCCCTAAGAAAAAAGAACTAACACAATAAGTTTTCTGATATAAATTCTTTTAAAAGTTTTTAGTTCTTTATCTGTTCTTGATTGTCAGTCTTTCTTTCTTACTTATTTTCAATCGAATTTACAAAACAAATGTACGCCTCTATACAAAAAAAATGAATTTAAATTTACAAAACCAATGGATCACAAACATTAAAAAGAGGGGAAGAAAGAGACTTAACGGAATATCTTACCCTAAAAGAGGAAAATGTAGAAAAGAAACTAGATAGGCGCTTATTGAGGAGAAGGTTTAAGATATTTGAAAAAGGGGTGAAAAGGAAATGAAAGGAAACTCAGGACCGTGAATAGTGAGTAGAATCAAGTAAAAGCATAAGAAGGGCCACAGACTGCACCCTAGTGGTCACTGTCTCCACGTGAAACTGGAGACTGGTAAAATACCTAATCATACAATATACACAACAATATAGGCTTTATGCAAAAATATAAACATTCAATTTATAAACTACACATGCACTCAAACTCAAAGAAATCTCGCACCACACCAGAAATAAAAATGATCAAAAGATAAAGATGTTTTATTTGGGTTAGAGCGTAATCAACTCCACAACCTACACTATTTAACGTGACGGTGGAGAAGTTGTTCCCCACTCTGAGGGGCAAGGGGAGAAAAATCAATACTGAAACAATAGGAAAGCGAAAGGTAATAGATATTTATGAGGAGGGGAAAGACTATTGATCACCACCCATGTTCCCCTGTAAACGCAGGAAGTGGTTGGGGCTATCAGTCCTGGGGAAAGGGACATAAAATTTCTCACCCTCTAGGGGAAGGACAACGATCCTCAACGCCTGCCCCCTTGCTGCCAGGTTCGAGCGCAAGAGGAGGTCTGAGGATATCGGTCTGAGGTGGGGAAGGGTCAAAAAGAAAATCATACCAAAAAAAAAAACCTTACGGAGTAGTGAACAAAGAAATGTAAACCACCCAAAACACATATAGAAATACAGAAAAACAACAACAAATGCAAATATTATACACAATCAATAAATCATTATGTCCTTTTTTTTTTTCCTTCCCTCAAACCATTGAGGCACAATTAGAAATCCTTTTTTGTTCTTCCTCATAACCCTTGTGGTAAATTAGAAATCTTTTATTTTTCTCCTCATAAACCCTTGAGGGTACCAAATAGAAATCTTTTTTTTTTTTCCTCTTTCTCTTTTGTCGGGGAAAACAAACGGCAGATCCGCCGGTGAATCTGAAGTCGGGGTCACCAATGTCACTCTGTCTCCTTTTGCATACCCGCATTCATGACAGCATTTACTCCATACGCACACGCAATCTTTCCAAACAACCAAATGGCGCACTACCGAATGTTTTTCTTTCTCCCCTCTCTTCAGGAAAACAATTTTCTAAATCATCAACATTGTAAACAGAGTTTACAACTGTATCTCTCTCTCATGAGAGACAAATAAATCTGCCACACATGTATCTCTCATCACACGAGAGTCAAATCAATCTTACACATGTATCTCTCCTCCACCGAGGACAAATCAATCTCACACATGTATCTCTCCTCACACCGAGAGATAAATAACCTGTTCCGTCTTCTATAAAGATATGGCCTTCACATTCCGTTATCCCAAAAAATCGAACCAGGAGAATTTACATAACTCGTAATCCTGAGGACCTGCTGCCTCAAGAAAATGCTCCCTGCGTTCTCTATTCCCTGTCTCTCTGAGACAATTATCTGACCCTCGAATTCTCCTGTCCTGGAGATACGAGTCTCGACTTTATTCCGGAATTCTTCCTGGATATGTCTTAGTCTCTTGAGAAAGACGGCTTCAACTCTCTCTCCTGGAGTTGGTTAATGGCTTGGGGTGAACTACCGGTTTGATTCCCCACCACCATGGCCATCTTCAACACCTCACGGGGGACGAAGATGAAGGGTGAAGGGCGAAGGTATTGGTGAACGGGCTGGTAATGACCCGAGTCAGCAAAGAGGAACAACCGTCCTGACTGGTTCGTGTCTCTAGGCCAACTGGGGTTAAAAATGACTCTTTCTCCCTTCTCCTAGTGTGGGTTTTATCAGTGTTCAAAACACATGACCGCACCTTACCTACCAGCCTGTTAAACTATCACTCAGTGGGTCACTTTCAATCAATGACCACATTTGTTCCTTGAATGAGTCATATCACATTTATTTTGGGGACGCCCGTCACAATAGTCAAGCCATATGATTATTCTTCTTTAATTGTCGGCACGGGGAAATGATTCATATCACTAATTCATGCGACTGGATGGGACAAACCAACTATGTGCAACAATGCACAGATAGGGCAGGACTAGACAGAGAGAAGGGAAGAATATCACATTCTAGGTGTGGTCCTTTGCGCTGAGCTTCTATCTCTTCACTCGCTGCTTTTAATCTCATTCTACTGGTGGGTCCTTTGTGTTGAGAGGTCGAAGAGATCGAAGTGGTACTATATTCGTACATTTTCATCTGTCTTATTTATTTCTGTCTCTGCCTGAAGACGACCTAAGAGGTCGAATACGCTTGTCGTGTATTGTCTTGTGACTCGTTTGTCCATGTTTTCGTTGGCGGTTCGCTAAATTTATTATGATTTGTTAAGTTTTCCGCCTGCAGTCGTCTCGGCTTTGCCAACTAGATTACACTGGTTTGTTGCTGCATTTTGTATTGTATTGGACTGTACTGCATTGTATGGTGGTGCTTATACTGTAGTTAGTGAATTATACTGTGTTGTAATAAACTGTTCAGAATTACACTGAACTGCATGTTCTGGACTGTATTGGTCTTTATCTGTGCTAAAATTCTTGTTGTCTATTCTGTATGGTTTTCTATTCAATTGTACTGAATCATACTGTTCAGAAACAGGTGGAGAAATATAGCCAGAAGGGTGGGACGAAACAGAAACAGAGGAGAAATACAAGCCAGAAGGATGGAGAGAGAAACAGAAGGAGAAATACAAGCCAGAAGGTGGAAGAGGAGAAACAGAAGGACGATGAAAGCCAGAAGGTGGAAGTGGAGAAACAGAAGGAGAAATAAAAAGCCAGAAGGTGGACGAGGAGAAAACAGAGGAGAATAAAGCAGAAGGTGACGACAGAAAACAGAAGGGAAATAAAAGCCAGAAGGGGACGAACGAAACAGAAGGAGAATAAATGCCAGAAAGTGGAAACACAGAAACAGATAGAGAAAATAAAAGCTGAAAGTGGAAGAAGAGAAACAGAAGGAGAAAACTAAAAGCCGAAGGTGGAAGAGGAGAAACAGAAGGAAAATAAAAAGACCAGAAGGTGGAAGAGGAGAAACAGAAGGAGAAATAAAGCCAGAAGGTGGAAGAAGAGAACAGTAGGAGAAATAAAAGCCAGAAGGGTGGACCGAGGAGAAACAGAAGGAGAATCAATTTTTGACAAGCAGACGAAGTGCGTAAGAGGAGAAAACAGAAGGAGAATAAAAGCCAGAAGGTGGACGGGGAGAACAGAAGGAGAAAATAAAATCAGAAGGAGGAGAAGAGAACAGAGGTAAGGAGAAATAAAAGACTGAAGCGTGAAGAAGAGAAAACAGAAGGAGAAATAAAAGCCAGAAGGTGGAAGAGGAGAAACTGAAGGAGAAATAAAAGCCAGAAGGTGGGAGAAAGAGAAACAGAAGGGAAATAAAAGCCAGAAGGTGGAAGAGGAGAAAACAGATGCGAGAAATAAAAAGCCAGAAGGTGGAAAAAGAGAACAGAAGGAGAAATAAAAGCAGAGGGTGGAAAAAGAGAAACAGAAGGAGAAAATAAAAGCCAGGCATGTGACGAAAAGAGGAGAGAAAACAGGTGAGAAGGTAAGGCAGAAGACAGAAGGCAGAAGACAGTAGGCAGATGAACAGAAGGCGAAGGAAGAAGACAGAAGGCAACGGCAGGAAGCAGAGACAGAAGGAAGGAAGACAGAAGGCAGAAGGAAGAGGCAGAAGGAAAGAAGACGAAGCACGCAGTGGACTGGTCATGCGTGCTAGGGTGGCCGAACTGAGTGCCCTGGCAGACTGTAGTGTCCAGTAGGGCAGAGGAAAAGAGTGTAGTCCTCACGCCTGGTCCCAGGCTAGTAGTACCTGAAACACAGCATGCATGACATTAGTCTGTAGTACCCCTGAAACCACACCATGCTTGACGTTGGTCTGTAGTACCGGAAACACCTGCCATGCATGACGTTAGTATGTAGTACCCTGAAAACACCACCATGCATGACGTGGTCTGTAGTACCCTGAAATACCCCTCATTCATGACGTTAGTCTGTAGTACCTGAAATACCACCCATGCATGACGTTAGTCTGTAGTACCGAAACATACAACAATGCATGACGTTAGCTGTAGTACCCTGAAATACCACACATCCATGTCGTTAGTCTGTGGTACTTGAAATACCAACATGCTTGACGTTTGTTCTGTAGTACCCTTGGAAATAACTACCATGCATGACGTTAGTTGTAGACCTGAAATTCCAACCCATCCATGAAGTTTATTAGTTCGTAGTACCTTGAATACCTCCCATGATGAAGTTTTTGTCTGAGGACCCTGAAATACTACCCATGCATGACGTTAGTATGTAGTTTAATTGATAATACCTACCATGCATGTCGTTTGTCTGTATTAGTACTATGAAATACACCCATGCATGCATTAGTCGGTAGTACATTGACTACCTACCCATCCTATGGTACGTTAGTCGGCTGTACCCTGGAAATTACAACCCTTGCATGACATTAGTCTGTAGTACCTGAAATACCTCCCAATCCATGACGCTTGTCTGTAGTACATTGATATACTACCCATCAAATGACGTTAGTCTGTAATACTGAAAATACACCAATGCATGATGCTCAGCTGTAGTACCCTAAAATTACCCACTCATCCATGACGTTAACATAGTCTGTAGTACTGAATACAAGACATGCATGACGTTTGTTGTAGTACCCTGAAATACAAAGATACTGAGTTAGGCTGTCGTACCTGGAAATACCATACATGCATGAGTTAGTCTGTAGTAACCTGAAATACCACACATCATGACGTAGTCTGTAGTACTTGAAATACCACTCATCATGACGTTAGTCTGTAGTACCTGAAATACCACATGATGACGTTAGTCTGTAGTACATGGAAACTCCACCCTCCATGAGTTAGTCTGTAGTAGACACTGTAAATACCACTGCATGTCGTTACTTAGTCTGTAGTACATTGAAGGAAAAACCACCCATGCATGACGTTAGTCTGTAGTACGGTAATACCAACCATCCATCGACATTAGTCTGTAGTACATTGGGAAATACCTATCCTAGGGTGTCATGACGTTAGTCTGTAGTTCCTGAAGCAACCTAAATAACATGTCCTTTACTCTATGGTACCCTGGAATAACCATCCTTCATGTCCTTTTACCATACAGGTACCATGACTCACATACGTTCATGTCTTTACCCTATGTCCCCCCCCCCCCCATGGAAAAAACCATCTCGGTAGGTCCTTACCCATACAGTAGTACCCATACGTGTCTTTTATCCCACACAGTTGAGCATGATACACCACACACATATGCTCTTTCTTTATACACTGTTTTACTCTGACACACACCTACATATGTCCTGTATTTCTATACAGTATTTATAAGAAACATTATTTACCTTATTAAACCTTATATACAATATTACCCGGATCATCCACGATACATATCCTTTTACCCAATACAGCAGTAACCTGAATACAACAACCATACATGGTCCTTTCCCGTACACAGTTGTATCTTGGACATGCCCCACAGGTCCTTACTGTATATAACAGTATTCTGAAAACACTTGCTATGTCCTTTTATCCTTACATGTCCTTTACCCCATTAGTAGTATCCTGAAAGACAAACATGCCCTTTTCTTTATTTAATAGTACTTGAAACATGAATGTCCTTTACCCCATATAGTTGTATCCTGAAAAATGCCAAGACAGACATGTCTCTTTCTTTATTTATCAGTACTCTGAAACACATCCATGCGGAGGGGGGGGGGAATTCTTCCGACCCCCAATACTCTGAACACCACCCCTCCACAGGGATTCATGATCAAATATGGATGAATGACATTGACTGGTGAGTTCCTCTGTCAGGGGGTCTTTGCAGCATCAGGGTGGACACAAGGAGATGGTACGGCCTGGCATAAAAACAACCTAGTATCGTCAGGCAAACTAACACTGTTGAGCAAAGGCTACAGCTGTGCCTTTAACCTTTAAACAGAGTTCAATATTACCATATGGAGAGTAGCGTTAGTGGTTAACGTAGTTGTGGTAAGGTAGCAGCAGCAGCCAGCAGCATAGTGTGATGCGGCAACATACCAGCAGCAGTCAGTAGCATCATGAGCACCAGCAGTACCCATGTGTAGCAGAGAAACAGTAAGCAGAATTAAAGTAGATGTACAGCAGTAGTAGTAATGGTAACAGTAGTCCACACTGCTACCACCTTGTGATCATTTTAACATAAAGCTCAATTTTCTGGCTGTCAGGGTGTAGTTTGTTGCAGCGTATGTGGAGAATTCATTTCCCTAAATCACTGTTTTTGCTATGTTCACGACAAACAGATGTCCTCACCAGGCAGCAGCTGCCTCACATACTTGGAAGAGAGAGTTTTCTAGCTCCAGCGCAATCCCCGCCTCTGCAATGCCTTAGTGAAACAGTGGCAGTTTCACACTTACCGTGGGCACGGGGTGCAGTCCAATTCGCTGTCAGAGCCGTTGAAAAGGGGTGTATTGTGCCGGAGGGGCTGGGGGAGGGGTGGAAATCTTTGCCGTCACACCAGCCCCCTTTAGCGCACACCTGGCTGGAGGTCGGCCTGTGGGTGGAGCCGCAGAGCATGTGGAACCGTCGCTGCAGGGCGTGCAAGCGATGGCAACACCGGTGGAGTAGAGCAGCAGGGCACTGAGTCTTGCGGAGGCTTTCGCAAGAAAGTCACATGCATGGTGTTATTAGGCGGAGGCTATAAAGACACACAACACCAAATGTCCATCTGTTGAGTGTCGTGTCAGAAGCACACGTCGTACAAGAAAAAGGAAGAAGTGAGGCATGGAGAGATACACATAGAAACAGGAATTCTGGTTTTAGATGTTTCGATGATATTATATTGAGAGAGAGAGAGAGAGAGAGAGAGAGAGAGAGAGAGAGAGAGAGAGAGAGAGAGAGAGAGTGTGAGAGAGAGAGTACTTTGGACAATGTTTTAATTGTTAGGCCTCCAGCTGTTAACCACAGGTTACACGTGAACAGTGTTAGTGGCTATCCAAACAGACGGATGATAGAGATTAACTTAAATTTGTGCAATAATAATGTTCTTCCATGTGTCTCAGCGCATAATTAAAAATATACACTAACTAGACGAGAGAGAGTGAGAGAGAGAGAGTCAGAGTGAGGGTGAGTGACAGAGAGAGAGCGCAGAAGAGACAGAAAGATGAGAGAGAGAGAGAGAGAGAGATAGAAAGAGAGAGAGAGGGGCAGTGAGAGAGAGAGAGAGAGAGATTCAAGTTGTGTCATTAAGGGGGGGGAAAACCAGCTAACCACATTATTAAAGCCCTATTCTGGGCTGTCAAACTCATACAGGAAAAAACACCATTTCACACCTGAACAGGTAGACATCAAAAAATGATGAATCTACGAAAAAAACAAAGCCAACGCAGTCTAATGAGATGGCAGCTACATTTCTGTTATCTTATGGTACATGAACTCAGGCTGGCTGATTGCACCAGGAATTCCCTTCATTCTTCACTCCCCACATCTATACAAAAAATTAAAAAAAGAATGAAAAGCATTTAAATGTGACAAAAATTATACATAAAACAGCCTTATGGAAAACTGACGGCGACACAAGAGAGTATGGCCTGACATACAAAAACCCTAGCATTGTCAGACAACTACACTGTTGACAAGCATTCTCCCTCTCATCTCCTATCCTCTCCCTCCCATATCAGAACTGTGATTCCTTCTGTGGGCATGGTGATTCTGAATCACTGTACCCACATCCACTCCTTACACAGTCCAGCGCAGTCTACCTGTGGTGTCTGCGGCAGTTAGTAGACCGCCTCCACAGCAGTGCTGTTGACGCTCTTCTCTGCGCTTGTTATGCCTGACGGACCACAGGTAGGGACCTGATTGGTCAATGACATGGCATAACTTCGGGCTTGGGGTGCAGGCCAGTGCTCCGCCCAATGAGTTGTAAACTGCACTGCACGGCTAATTGTGTCCATTGATTATTTATTATTGTACTGAATCATACTGTTCAAAACGGGTGAGAAATATATGCCAGAAGGTGGACGAACAGAAACAGAAGGAGAAATAAAAGCCAGAAGGTGAAGGAGAAACAGAAGAGAAATAAAAGCCAGAAGGTGGAAGAGGAGAAACAGAAGGAGAAATAAAAGCCAGAAGGTGAAGGGGAGAAACAGAAGGAGAAATAAAAGCCAGAAGGTGGACGAGGAGAAACAGAAGGAGAAATAAAAGCCAGAAGGTGGACGAACAGAAACAGAAGGAGAAATAAAAGCCAGAAGGTGGACGAACAGAAACAGAAGGAGAAATAAAAGCCAGAAAGTGGAAACACAGAAACAGATAGAGAATAAAAGCCTGAAAGTGGAAGAAGAGAAACAGAAGGAGAAATAAAAGCCAGAAGGTGGAAGAGGAGAAACAGAAGGAGAAATAAAAGCCAGAAGGTGGACGAGGAGAAACAGAAGGAGAAATAAAAGCCAGAAGGTGGAAGAAGAGAAACAGAAGGAGAAATAAAAGCCAGAAGGTGGACGAGAGAAACAGAAGGAGAAATAAAAGCCAGAAGGTGGAAGAGGAGAAACAGAAGGAGAAATAAAAGCCAGAAGGTGGACGAGGAGAAACAGAAGGAGAAATAAAAGCCAGAAGGTGGAAGAAGAGAAACAGAAGGAGAAATAAAAGCCAGAAGGTGGAAGAAGAGAAACAGAAGGAGAAATAAAAGCCAGAAGGTGGAAGAGGAGAAACAGAAGGAGAAATAAAAGCCAGAAGGTGGAAAAAGAGAAACAAAAGGGAGAAATAAAAGCCAGAAGGTGGAAGAGGAGAAACAGAAGGAGAAATAAAAGCCAGAAGGTGGAAAAAGAGAAACAGAAGGAGAAATAAAAGCCAGAAGGTGGAAAAAGAGAAACAGAAGGAGAAATAAAAGCCAGAAGGTGGAAGAGGAGAAACAGGTGAAGAAGTAAAGGCAGAAGACAGAAGGCAGAAGACAGAAGGCAGAAGACAGAAGGCAGAAGGCAGAAGACAGAAGGCAGAAGACAGAAGGCAGAAGACAGAGAGCAGAAGACAGAAGGCAGAAGACAGAAGGCAGAAGACAGAAGACAGAAGCACTCAGCTGACCTGGACATGCGTACTGGGTGGCGAACTGAGTGCCCTGCAGACAGTAGTGTCCAGCAGGGCAGAGGAAAGAGGTGTAGTCCCCACGCCTGGTCCCACGCAGTAGTACCCTGAAACACCAGCCATGCATGACATTAGTCTGTAGTACCCTGAAACACCACCCATGCATGACGTTGGTCTGTAGTACCCTGAAACACCAGCCATGCATGACGTTAGTCTGTAGTACCCTGAAACACCACCCATGCATGACGTTGGTCTGTAGTACCCTGAAATACCCCTCATCCATGACGTTAGTCTGTAGTACCCTGAAATACCACCCATGCATGACGTTAGTCTGTAGTACCCCGAAATACCACCCATGCATGACGTTAGTCTGTAGTACCCTGAAATACCACCCATCCATGACGTTAGTCTGTAGTACCTTGAAATACCACCCATGCATGACGTTTGTCTGTAGTACCCTGAAATACTACCCATGCATGACGTTAGTCTGTAGTACCCTGAAATACCAACCCATCCATGACGTTAGTCTGTAGTACCTTGAAATACCACCCATGCATGACGTTTGTCTGTAGTACCCTGAAATACTACCCATGCATGACGTTAGTCTGTAGTACATTGAAATACCACCCATGCATGACGTTAGTCTGTAGTACTCTGAAATACCACCCATGCATGACATTAGTCTGTAGTACATTGAAATACCACCCATCCATGACGTTAGTCTGCAGTACCCTGAAATACCACCCATGCATGACATTAGTCTGTAGTACCCTGAAATACCACCCATCCATGACGCTTGTCTGTAGTACATTGAAATACTACCCATCTATGACGTTAGTCTGTAATACCCTGAAATACCACCAATGCATGATGCTAGTCTGTAGTACCCTAAAATACCACTCATCCATGACGTTAGTCTGTAGTACCCTGAATACCATACATGCATGACGTTAGTCTGTAGTACCCTGAAATACCACTCATCCATGACGTTAGTCTGTCGTACCCTGAAATACCATACATGCATGACGTTAGTCTGTAGTACCCTGAAATACCACTCATCCATGACGTAGTCTGTAGTACCTTGAAATACCACTCATCCATGACGTTAGTCTGTAGTACCCTGAAATACCACCCATGCATGACGTTAGTCTGTAGTACCTTGAAACACCACCCATCCATGACGTTAGTCTGTAGTACCCTGAAATACCACCCATGCATGACGTTAGTCTGTAGTACATTGAAATACCACCCATGCATGACGTTAGTCTGTAGTACCCTGTAATACCACCCATCCATGACATTAGTCTGTAGTACATTGAAATACCACCCATGCATGACGTTAGTCTGTAGTTCCCTGAAGCACCTCAAATAACATGTCCTTTACTCTATGGTACCCTGAAACAACCATCCCTTCATGTCCTTTACCATACAGTACCATGAAACACCATCCGTACATGTCCTTTACCCTATGGTTCCCCCCCCCCCCCCATGAAACACCATCTCTGTAGGTCCTTACCCCATACAGTAGTACCCATACGTGTCTTTTATCACACACAGTTGAGCATGAAACACCACCCACATATGCTCTTTCCTTTATACACTGTTATTTCTGACACACCACCTACAATTGTCCTGTATTCTATACAGTATTTATAAGCAACATTATCTTACCTTACCTTACCTTACCTATACAATATTACCCTGAATCATCCACGATACATATCCTTTACCCAATACAGCAGTAACCTGAAACACCAACCATACATGTCCTTTCCCTACACAGTTGTATCCTGAAATGCCCCACATGTCCCTTTACTGTATTAACAGTATTCTGAACACTATGCTATGTCCTTTATCCTTACATGTCCTTTACCCATATATAGTACCTGAAATGACAAACATGCCCTTTACTTTATATAATAGTACTCTGAAACACTGAATGTCCTTTACCCCATATAGTAGTATCCTGAAATGCAGACAGACATGTCTCTTTCTTTATATATCAGTACTCTGAAACACCATCCATGCATCTTCCTACCCCACAATACTCTGAACACCACCCCTCCACCAGGGATTCATGATCAAAATGGATGAATGACTAGACTGGTGAGTTCCTCTGTCAGGGGTCTTTGCAGCATCAGGGTGGACACAAGAGAGGTACGGCCTGGCATAAAAACAACCCTAGTATCGTCAGGCAAACTAACACTGTTGACAAAGGCCTACAGCTGTGCCTTGTAACCTTTAAAACAGAGTTCACATATACACATATGGAGAGTAGCAGTAGTGGTTAAAGTAGTGTGGTTGTAGCAGCAGCAGCAGCAGCAATAGTGTGAGCAGCAACAGTACCAGCAGCAGCAGTAGCATCAAGAGCACCAGCAGTACCCATAGTAGCAGCGAAGTAGCAGAATTAAAGTAGCTGCAACAGCAGTAGTAGTAATGGTAACAGTAGTCCCACCACTGCTACCACCACTTGTGATACCACTTTAAACAAAGCTCCAATTTTCTGGCTGTAGGTGTAGTTTGTCTGCAGCTTATGTGGAGGAAATTCATTTCCCTCATCACTGGTTTGCTATGTTCACGACCAAACAGTTTTCCTCACGGCAGCCAGCTGCCTCGACCATACATGGAAGAGAGCGTTTCTAGCCTCACAGCTGCAACGCCGCCTCCTTGCAATGCCTTCTGTGAACAGTGGCAGATTCACAGCTTACTGCTGGGCACGGGGTGCAGTCCAATTCGCTGTCAGAGCCGTTGAAAGGGTTGTATGTGCCGGAGGGGCAGGGGTGGAAATCTTTGCCGTCACACCAGCCCCCTTTAGCGCACACCTCGGCAGGAGGTCGGCCTGTGGTGGAGCCGGCAGAGCATGTGTAACCGTCGCTGCAGGGCGTGCAAGCGATGGCCACACCGGTGGGAGTAGAAGCCAGCAGGGCACTGAGTCTTGCCGGAGGCTTCGCACAGAAAGTCACATGGCATGGTGTTATTAGGCGGCAGGCTAAAAAGGACACACAACACCAAATGTCCATCTGTGATTGTCGCTGTCAGAAGCACACGTCTGTACAAGAAAAAGGACAGAAGTGAGGAAGGAGAGATACACATAGAAACAGGAATTCAGGTTTAGATGTTTCGAAGCATTATTAAAGAGAGAGAGAGAGAGAGAGAGGAGAGTGAGAGAGAGAGAGAGAGAGAGAGAGAGAGAGAGAGAGAGAGAGAGAGGACAATGACAATGTTTTAATGTTAGGCCTCCAGCCTGTAAACACAGGTACACGTAAAACAGTGTAGTGGCTATCCAAACAGACGGATGATAGGAATCAACTTAAATTTGTAGCAATAATAATGTTCTTCCCTGTGTCTCAGCGCATAAAAAATATAACATAACTAGAGAGAGAGAGTGAGAGAGAGAGAGTCAGAGTGAAGTGAGTGACAGAGAGAGAGCGAGAGACAGAAAGAGAGAGAGAGAGAGAGAGAGAGAGAGAGAGAGAGAGAGAGAGAGAGAGAGAGAGAGAGAGATTCAAGTTGTGATCATTAAAGACCAGCTAACCACATTATAAAGCCTATTCGGGCTGTCAAACTCATACAGGAAAAAAAAAACCCACTTCACACCCTGAACAGGTCAGACCATCAAAAATGATTACATCTTACGAAAAAAACAAAGACAAAAGCAGTTAATGAGATGGCCAGCTACATTACTGATATCTTATGGTACATGAAACTAGGCTGTGCTGATAGCACCAGGAATTCCCCTTCATTCTTCACTCCACACTCTATAAAAAAAAATTAAAAAAGAATGAAAAGCATTTAAATGTGACAAAATATACATAAAACAGCCTTATGGGAAAACAGACGCCGACACAAGAGAGGTATGGCCTGACATACAAAACACCCTAGCATTGTCAGACAAACTAACACTGTTGACAAGCATCTCCCTCTCCTCTCCTCTCCTCTCCCTCCCAACAGAACTGTGATTCCTTCTGTGGGCATGGTGATTCTGAATCACTGTACCCACCATCCACTCCTTCACACAGTCCAGCGCAGTCTACCTGTGGTGTCAGGGCAGTAGTAGCCAGCCTCACAGGCAGTGCAGTTGACGCTCTTCTCTGCGCTGTAATAGCCTGACGGACACAGGTCTGGACCCTGATTGGTCAATGGACATGCATAACCTTCCGGGCATGGGGTGCAGGCCAGTGCTCCGCCCAATGAGTAGTAACCTGCACTGCACGGGGTCCTGAAAAAACCCAAAACAAATCACAGTTTGAGAGCTGCGTTCTTTTTCTTTCGTTCAGTATAAAGATCGTATTTGTACAAGGAATATAGAGGAAACGTTAAAGTTGTGTAGTCTATTGGTTTCAGGGTACTGAACTGATAGAGGTTCACCCTATCTGGACTACAGCATTACAGAAGGTGAGCCTGGCCCTCTCCATCATCTGCCACCTGAACGGAGTCTTGTCTACATTGGTTGTTGGGTGGAATGGTCATGTTTCACGATGCTTAGGGCTCAGTGAGACAGGAAGGACACTGCTGGCCATCCACTGCATCTAGGCTCATCTCCAGCCGTCTTGACTGCAGCCACTGGATTCAGATGGGAGGGACCAGAGAGAGAAGCTGACGACCCTGCGCAACTCTCCCTCACTATAACCCATTTCATGAGCAAGTCACGACTTCACAGTCTGCGCGCTATTCACTGCGAGCATCGGCCTGATCAGCCATCTTCGTGCACACACCACCACCCAGTGACAGCGGAAGTCACGGTCATCTTCGCCTACGAAGGACAAACAACCTAACAACAACCATATTAGCTGCAAAAAGCCAACTCCATGGCATATATTATAGGGTAATCAGGTAAGGCATAAAAGATTGTCATACACTATGGGTGTATTTAGGTAAGTCATATAAAGATTGTCATATACTATAGGTATATTTAGGTAAGGCATGCAAAGATTATCATATACTCTAGGGTATTCAGGTAAGGCATATAAAGACTGTCATATACTATAGGTGTATTTAGGTAAGGCATATAAAGATTGTCATACACTACAGATGTATTTAGGTAAGGCATATAAAGATTGTCATAAGCTACAGATGTATTTAGGTAAGGCATGTAAAGATTATCATATACTCTAGGGGTATTCAGGTAAGGCATATAAAGACTGTCATATACTATAGGTGTATTTAGGTAAGGCATATAAAGATTGTCATACACTACAGATGTATTTAGGTAAGGCATATAAAGATTGTCATAAGCTACAGATGTATTTAGGTAAGGTATGTAAAGATTGTCATATACAATAGGTATATTTAGATAAGGCAAATAAAGATTGTCATATACTATAGGTGTATTTAGGTAAGGCATATAAAGATTGTCATACACTATAGGTGTATTTAGGTAAGGCAATAAAGATTGTCATATACTATAGGTGTATTTAGGTAAGGCATATAAAGATTGTCATATACTATAGGTGTATTTAGGTAAGGCATATAAAAAAAACCCAACCCTGTGTTACACTGCATACACCAGACAACATTCTTTCTTTCTTTCTGCGTACGCAGGCTGATACTCCTGTGGACACTGCCTGTATAGGCAGGCAGTGGAGTTTTGTGTGTATGACCGTTTTTTATCCCGCCATTTAGCAGCCATACTCCATCTTTGGGGAAGGTGCATGCTATGTGTAACGTGTCATCCATACCAACGGCCAAACTGGCCTTCTCTTCCGGAAGTTTGTGATGGGATCTTACGTGTGTGCAAGATGTGCGTGCGTTCACACACGGAACCTCTGGTTTATAGTCTCATTCGAAGGACTGCATGGGGAATGGAGTCAGAACCAATGTTAACTCCGAGGGAAAAATCCCCCTGTACCGAAATTCGAACCCGCAACCCAGGGATCACGAGTCCGGCGCTCTACCAACTGAGCTATTCCGGCCCCCTACCAGACAGCATTACAGTCGGTATGCAATGCTACTTACACTGTGGCTGTGTTCACGTCAAGACAACAGTTGGTATGCAATGCTACGTACACTGTGGCTGCGTTCAGGTCAAGACAACAGTCGGTATGCAATGCTACTTACACTGTGGCTGCGTTCAGGTCAAGACAACAGTGGTATGCAATGCTACTTACACTGTGGCTGCGTTCAGGTCAGGACAACAGTCGGTATGCAATGCTACTTACACTGTGGCTGCGTTCAGGTCAGGGCACTCAAAGCCTGCGGGGCACTGGGTGCAGGAGGTGGAGTTGCTCACCGCGTACCATCCTGCACTGCAGGTGACCTGTGTGCTGGTGGTGGTGGAGGGGCAGGCACTGGGGACAGAGTCAACACACAGCAGTGTCAAGGGGCATGTGGTGGGGAGGGGACATACTGGTGACAGCAAGAATGCATATCTTGTATCTCTCTCTCACACACACAAACACACAACCATATAAATACAAAGACACACACACATACATACGCACAAACACACACATATACATATATACACACACACACATAAGCACAAATATATATACAGAGAGAGAGAGAGAGAACACACACACACACACACACACACACACACCACACACACACACACACACACACACACATACACACACACATACATAAGCACAAATACACATACACACACACACACACACACACACACACACACACACACACACCTTCCAGACGGACAGAGGGTGCAGGAGCTCTGCTGTCCTGTGGAGTAGGAGCCGGCAGTGCAGGCGATCTGGGTGTCGCTGTCCGTCTGTGGGCAGGCAAACCCCGGAGGACAGTCTGTGCAGGTTGTGGACCCTGCCAACGAGTAGGTGCCCGCCAAACAGCTCACGATGCCTGTGCCATCAGTGTTGGGGCACTTCTGGCCCGCTGGGCACACGGTGCAGGATGAAGCGCCAGCTGACGAATAGGATCCGGAGGCGCAGCTGTACTCAGGGCTTCTCTGTGGAGCACAGGGAAGGTAGCAGCGTGAATCAATGAAGCCTCATCAGGATCTCCCTCCAATCAAGTGGCAGGGCTTTCATACCCCCCCCCCCCCCCACTCCTTTCTCCCAAAGTGCCGCTGTTGGAGTTACTACACATACACACTTCAGTATGGGGAGGAGAGGGTAGTTGTACACAAACAATTTTTGTCAGAATGATTTAATGAACAATATATATTGGCAATCATATATCCCCTGTGGGGATACCAGGGGTCTTTTGTACAAATAGTTCCCCCTCCTTCTGGACATTCTGTGCTAGTAACGTCCCCTTTTCCTTTTGCTCAAATTAACTCTGTCTCCTCCTTTGCTGTACTGTCGTCTACTGTCCTTTCTGTCTACCATATCTTTTATCTATCATTTTCCCCAATATCTTCCCACAAATTTTTGCACTCAACGAAGTCGGAGTGAACTGACTATACTCTCGAGTATAGTGTGAGTATCCCAACAGGGTAAAACGAGTTCACACGCTACCAGATACTGGAACGCTGGAAAGGAAGAAGAAGGCAATCATATGCCTATGTGACTTGTGACAAGCCCCATGAAAGGCTCTTGCTGATTGGCCTTGTCCACCAATCCCTCACGACACTGAAAATCATGAGTAAAAGCCAAAGTAAAAACGAAACCCGGCCATTTTTGTTTTCTTCACTGATGTCAGCTTACCTTGTATTTTTGACTACAACCAGACTTTATGAGGAGACCCCCTTGCTGACATCCTCATTGCTTTTCTGTAGCTGTTCACACCCTGTAACGCTTTACCCGCACCTGTTTTCAGATGAAGTGTCTGATACACATGCCTCTGTTCATGACGGAAACACTGTGTCATGTAGCAATGGTTCCTGCTGAAAGGTGTCTGATACACATGCCTCTGTTCATGACGGAAACACTGTGTCATGTAGCAATGGTTCCTGCTGAAAGTTAGTTCCATGTTCTCTCCCTCAATTATTCAGTGGAAGAGAATTCACCAAAATGAACCAATATTTTCACAAAATGGTGAGCAGAGGAAAGACTCCTAGCAGACTGAAGCGAAGCTTCCCCTAACTGGTGAATGATACAGCACCTGGAAAGCTGATCAAAAGAAATCACCAACATTCTTGTGTACAAGGCACAACGTTTTATCCTAGGATGACTTACTATGCGTAATCCAATTGCTGCTTGTTTTAGCATGCCAAAATAGAATTTCAGTAAAGGAGGCTGAGGTTTGATTCCGTCTGAATGTTTAGGCCAATGAAAACATGAGACAGGGCCTCCACCAGCTGGTCAGTTAGTCGTAAAAGCAACCAATGACAATCCAATGTCCACTTCCTCAACTCCTTATATCCAATGACTTGGAATTTATTTACACTATCCTATAATACATGAAAACTGACAAATTCAACACACAGCAAGTCACTTCTCCATCAGTTGACTTCATGTCCAAAACAATGGTAATAATGTATGAAGTAAAGTTAAAACTGAGTGCTATTGAAATGATAACTGCACTCAAATTCAGGATGAATGAATGCATAGTGAGCCAGTGGTACCAACAGGAAGGAGAATGGCATTCTGCAGCAGGTAACAAACAACTCTTCTAACTTGGGAAATCCAGTGAGTGCAACAAAAGTAGATAACTCAGTAAATGGTGTAACCAAGCCTCAATCAGACGATGGAGCTGTCAGGTTTTTCTCAACCTTTCATTTCGGATTCAGAAGAATCGATGTCTCCGGATCTTCTGTTTGCAAAACTGACAGTTGAGTGCATCTTTTCTTGTTGCTGTCACCTCTTTTCTTGTTGCTGCCACCTCTTTTCCTTGTTGGCTGCCACCTCTTTTCTTGTTGCTGCCACCTCTTTTCTTGTTGCTGCCACCTCTTTTCTTGTTGCTGCACCTCTTTCTTGTTGCTGTCACCTCTTTTCTTGTTGCTGTCACCTCTTTTCTCATTTCTTTCCAGTCTGATCAGCCTGTGTTGTACATTGTCAAATTCCTTCAAGCATAATGTCACGAGTTTGTCACGAGGCCTACGACGTTCGACCCACCTAGGGCGGCGGAATTACTTATTTGTTATTGTCGTTGCTGTTGTCGTGTATCCGTCCCTTAGTGTGGCTTGTGGTGCGGTTGCACCTTGGTGTGGTTCAGCTCAACTTCAGTTTGCTTTCTCTCTCTCTCTCTCTAATTCCACCGCCCGTGCTATTCATCCTGCAAGTTCACGGTGGCCGGTACCTTTCTCTCGAACTTTCTGTCTATCGGCCTCTCGCCTGTCTTTTTACCTGTCGCACGTGCTTCGTTTCTTTTAGTTTGAAGTATGCTCACTCTGTGACGCAGCATGGCATGTTGGCCGCCATTGCTGGGGGAGGTTAGCTCTTCACTCGAGCGGAAGATGTCTCTGGGGGCGCCTGCTCCAGCCATGGTTCTTTACCTTATCATCGAGAGTACAGTCAGTACTTTCAATTCCTGCAGTCGGCCTGTAGGAGAGGGACATCGCTTCGTCTGTTTCCGCATCTTCGCCTCTGTCCTCTCGACTGGACAGAGGGTAGAGAGAGTCCTTTGACCCGCCTCTTCGGGGTCACCCACGGGTAGCTGGTAAGCATCAGTTTCGTGGTCTGTTTGTTTTGGTTTGTTGTTGTTAGCCGGGTTAGTCTTCGCTTTTGCGCAATTTTCTTTTGTTTTCGAAATTGTAAGAGAAATATTGTGTGAGACCTTTTCTCTGGTTAATTCCATCTTTAACCTGGCCATTCTAAATTATTTCCAAAATTCTTTCTCCTGTTTATGTATCTGGTGATGCGGTAGTCGGTGGGGAAGGAGAGAACCTGGTGATTCAGGTTGGAACTTGCTTGGTCTCGCTCGTCCGCCCCTGTCACATTCGCCGGACTTTTATCCTTCGGCCACCGTCTGTTTGTGTGTGCAAGGAGAACGAGTTTTATGTTCACGAGCGAGCGTACGCATGATTTGTCGTTCGGATGCGTGGTTGGAGATTTGTGTTATTTTGAAATGTGTTTATAAAATGTGACAGTTATGCCATTGAATTACTATTTGCAAATGTGGTGGCAGTTATTAAGCGAGGGTCGCTGTGTTGATTTATTTCCTAAGGAAGGAAAACGTTAAGCGTGAGTGAGAGAAGGGTGAAGATAATTCATATTTGTTTTATAACCTGTTGATTTAATGCAGTCTTTTACCTGCATCGTGTGAGAAGACTTGATTCAATGGGTGTACTGTGTGCGTTTAATACACTTCCCCTCGCCCATCATGCGAGTGGCTGATAAGACTTGACAGCAATGGTCAGACGGTACTGACGGCAGGGTTCCAGTACCCTTCTTCCTTCCTCCTTCCTTCTTCTTTCCCTCCTCTTCGACTCTCCTCCCAGCTACGTCCTCCCCCCCCCCCTCCCGGGGCTTCACCTGGAGCACGATCTGGATGGTGCCACGTACTGGTCGAGGCCACGTTCTGGCTGAGACCACGGACGGGATGGTGCCACACGCTGATCGAGGCCACGCCTTGGTCGGGACCGAGGGCTGGTAGAGACGCCCGCCGTCTTGACTGGCCGGCCTGGACCCCCGTCCAGACCTCCAGTAACAGCTACGTCCCCCCCCCCCCCCCCCCCCCCCCGGGACAACGCCCTTCACTGCCCGCTTGGAAGTCGAGGGTGTCGGCTTTGGGCGACTCCCTGCGAGAACCAACCCGGCTCGGAGCACCTAGTGCGACAGGGTGCTCCCTGCGGACTTGACAGGGGCAGGGATGTGGACGCACTCCGTGGTGTGAGAAAGGTCAATACTGGAAATATTTCTTATAATTGTGTACATGCCATATGTGCTGGAATGCTGTAATTGTGATTGTGTACGTCGTATGGTGAAATATTTATTTATAATCGTGCATGTTGTGGGTGTGGGAGTGCTTGATTGCGATTGTGCATGTTGTGTGCGTTGGAGTGCTTGATCGTGATTGTGCATGTTGTGTGCGTTGGAGTGCTTGATCGTGATTGTGCATGTTGTGTGCGTTGGAGTGCTTTATTGTGATCGTGCATGGTGCGTGTGTTGGAATGTTTATTTTGCTGGTGTGAATAAATGGGGTGTTGTATCGTAATCTTTATTGTGTGGTCTCTTGCGGAGCGTGTGAGGTCAGTCACTCCCTTCACTCCCACCTAGACCGATCCTGTCAGGGCAGACCTCCAGGGGTGGGTCGTGACACATAACCACATGAATGAAAGTATCGAGCCTTTTAAAAATTCTATTTTGATCCACCAAATGATTAATGTTTGGGGCTATATCTTATCTGCACCCAGTGCCCAGTAGCTTGCCAAAACTGATTTTTTATTTTTACAAAATCAATAGATGTGCATAATCTAATATAGCTTCCTATATACAGAAAACTAGTGTATCAAAACAAGTTTACAAACAAGTATTGACAAATCTGGTGAGTAGATTCATAATAATAACTGAAATCTACAAATAACCTCATTACTTGCACAAGGTAGAAGAAGAGACAGAGAAAAGGAATGAAAACAAGGTGCTGATCATTGTTAAAAACAAACAAGGCTACAAAAAAAAACTACGGCCTTTCATAACCTGCTATCATGGAGACCTCAGTTTTCATTTTTTCTTTACCCTCATCCCCTTAGCGTGTTTCGCATAATATCACTGCAAGAATATGACAAAGAAGATTTTTAAAAAGCACAACCAACTAACAAACAAACAAACAATGGAGGAATTCAAGACATTCTGGGTGATCTACAGACACAGGAAAAAACAAAACTGACAGCACGGGTTTGAAAATGTTTTTAACAGAGTGACTGATAAAAATCATATTATATACGTAAAAAGATATTATATACGTTCTCATCATCGCCACTATTATCACTATTATTGCCATTAATACCATTATCATCACAGTCATCATTACTATTTCAACTCCCATGATCCCCTCCTTAACGGCCCTTTTTCATCCAGCAGCCATTTGATTTTGCCCCGAATATGCGAAGATAAGTGGTTTCTTGTTCTTCATTTTCACTGTCCTAAATGTCATTTGTTTTTGCCTGAAGAAGACCCAAGAGGTCGAAATCCCTTTGTGTCTTGTCCTGTACTCTATCTGTGTCTTTGCCTGTAAATAACTCCTTCTCTTTCTAAATTTTGCTTCATTTTCTCCCCTCAGTCGCTTCATTTTGAAACTAAGAGTGACTTACAGATCTAGTTTCAGGGTTACCACCACATCAGTTCCAGACACCAGCCAAGCAAGGGTTACAGACAATCAAGGCTACGTCCTTCAAGGATTGCAAAGACAACATCCCCTTCACAAATCAGTTAATGACAGAGTTGGTCAATAATTCTTCATAATACCAAGTCATCATCCTTTGAGGAACTGGGCTGGAACAGTAAAAGCTGGGAAACAACGTTATCAGCTCACCATCTGCCGACCTGTTTTCATCAGCTGTCGTACAAGATGTTGACTGACACTTCTGTCTGAATTAAGAAAGGGCCTGAAGTAAAGTATGGATTAAGTCATGAACTGGACCTTCAGCAGACAGGATTTAGCCCCTGGGTCCATGGCCCTTGCTAGATTGGTCTCCCCCTGACGCTATGAAAACTAGCCCAGTTTTATGAAACACAGTGTGTTCCCATTTTCACCACGAACACATCCATGTTCTTGACTATGTGAGCTATCCTATCCAAATCCTGAAGCAAATGCCAAAGGAAATTAAGGTGAGGTAAAGCAATAAAGGCCCTCACTCTGTGCTGGGGCAGTATTTCCCCCGCAGGGCAAGAGGTGCAGGTGGGCTGTCCACAATGGAGTAAGTCCCAGCAGTGCAGGCTGCATTCTGGGTAGGGTCCGTCGTGCTGGGGCACTCATAGCCCCGAGGACATTCTGTGCATGAGGTCTGACCAGCCGCGCTCTGAAAGCCTGCACAAAGCCAGCTGTCTTCATTTCAATCTGATGAGGATAACAGATCAAAGGAAAATGATATCTACTCATCTTCCTGTAACTATCAGCATGTGTCCTACCGATGTGTCTATCTACTTATGTCTGTCTGTCCATACACAGAAACAAAAACACACACAATTCATCCTCACCACCCACTCCCTCTCCATCTTAACACAATCTTCCTATCAAAATAATTCTCACCCACCCCCAAACCCATTTTCCTCCCCAACACATCACTTTTCTATCCAGACTGTCTCCTCCTAACCCATTCTGTCTACGATGTAACCTCCTTCCTATTACAATTATCCCTCCCCCCCCCCCCTCCTCCCCAAAACCCATTCTGTCTACGATGTAACCTCCTTCCTATTACAATTATCCCTCCCCCCTCCCCAAAACCCATTCTGTCTACGATGTAACCTCCTTCCTATTACAATTTTCCTCCCCCCCCCCCCCCCCCAAAACCCATTCATTCCAACACCCCACTGACCAACACACACACGCTGTATGCACGCCACTGACCAACACACACACATGCTGCATGCACCCCACTGACCAAACACACATACACACACACACACATGTATGCATCCCACGACCAACACACACACAACTGTATGACACCCCACTGGGCCAACACACACACACTGTATGCACCCCACTGACCAACACATACACACACTGTAGCACCCCACAGACCAACACACACACACACACACACTGTATGCACCCCACTGACCAACTACACACACACACTGTATGCACCCCACTGACCAACACACACACACACCTGTATGCACCCCACTGACCAACGCACACACACGCTGTATGCACCTCACTGACCAACACACACACACACTGTATGCACCCCACTGACCAACACACACACACGCTGCATGCACCCCACTGACCAACACACACACACACTGTATGCACCCCACAGACCAACACACACACACACTGTATGCACCCCACTAACCAACACACACACACTGTATGCACCCCACAGACCAACACACACACACACTGTATGCACCCCCCTGACCAACACACACACACTGTATGCACCCCCCAGACCAACACACACACACACTGTATGCACCCCACTAACCAACACACACACACTGTATGCACCCCACTAACCAACACACACACACGCTGTATGACCCACCAGTGGCACATGGGGTGGAAGAGGCGGAGGTGGAGGCGCAGCTGTGGCCGGCAGGACAGCCCTGACAGCCGGAGCTGGAGGCATCCAGACTGAACTCCCCTGGCTGGCAGGCCACTGGGGCGCTGGCCTGGTCCAGACACTCAAACCCTGACAGAGGGACGGTCACACCGGTTAGAGTCAGTCCACACTACTCTGTCACTGTGGGTGGGAAACATTCATGCAAGGATTGGGACACACATCCGCCACTCTCGTGCACAAATATACATCAAAGATGAACACACAAACACAATGCTCACATACATCGTCATGCACATGCAACACACACAAACACCAACCCCCCATCCACAAAAACACACACCACACCACACACACACACAACACACCACACACACACACACACACACCAACACCAACAACACACACACAACAACAAACACAACAACCAC
>CM031596.1:11152586-11158198 GCA_018398815.1 Conus ventricosus | reverse complement strand
AATGTCTCAATTCAATGCTAAGCCAACGAGCGAGCAACTGGAGTTTCTGCAAAGTATTGTTGGCTGTTTTGATAATTGTTGGCTGTTTTGATAATTGTTGGCTGTTTTGATAAAATCTGAATTTAGCGTATGCCTGTGACTGGATGATCAATGCTCTGAATCGTGCGTCGTGGACACTGAAACCCTGAACATGACTACAGATCATTTTTGTGTTGGCCTTGACAAATGGTAATCAAACAGATATTGTTATTACATAGGCCACTTTATAACAGAAATCATCCCAGCCAGGAGTAATAATGAAAATTCTGCGTAATGCCAAAAGCACATCAAATAACTTGCCAAACTGAAGTCCACATTTGTGAATGTACGCCAATCATAGAACAAAACTACCCATCAAGACCACCTAGTACGAACAAATCTCTCTGTGATAAAAAATGGTGATCTGTCTGCCCCTTTCAGCTGTGCACCAAACAATGTCCAAGAAAACTGCAGAGTTAACCTTCAACAGGAAGCAGACATGAAAAACATCAACGTCTGTAGGAAAACAGCCATTGTTTTTCCAAACAGGGTTGAGATCTAACAACATGGTAAAATACTGGTCAGGGAACAGAAGAAATTAAAAAGGGAACGTCCCCACGGCGTTGCAATGGTCCTAGAGCATTTGGCTGTGGAGGCAACAGTGAGGAGTCCATGGTCAGACTGCCACAGCCCGAAAGTCCCCCCTCAGTGCAAGGAAGATGAAAATAGCAGCAGAAGGACGGTTGCACTCTGCCTTCCATAACGCCATGCCCAAGACACAGCAAATCTCAGACTGTTCACAGCCTGAAAGCCCCCCCCCCCCCCCCCCCCCCCCCCCCCCCCCTCAGTGCAAGGAAGATGGAAGTAGCAGCAGAAGGATGGGGTTGCACTCTGCCTTCCATTACGCCATGCCCAAGACACAGCAAATCTCTGGACTGTTCACTGCCTGAAAGCCCCCCCCCCCCCCCTCCCCCCCCCCCCCCCCCCCCTCAGTGCAAGGAAGATGGAAGTACCGTAGCAGCAGAAGGATGGGTTGCACTCTGCCTTCCATCACGCCATGCCATACAGTAACCCTCGCACTGTTTACTGCCTTGACAGCAATCAAGCTATGGGATGTTTTTTCTTTTCCAAGTTCTCACTGTACTGTCAGACTTTGAGAGAAATGCAAGTGTGTTGTGCCTTTCAACACTTATGTCTTCCACAGCACGGACCAACACAACGACGGAAAAGTACATTGAGGAAAATGGAAAGAACATCTTGTGAATTTTTTTTTTCAAATCTCTCTAACACACAGACACATAGGTGATTAAACTAAGCATTCCAAAACCTAAGAACTGTTTATGTGAGAAGAGTAAAAAAACACAGATGCATGAAATTACAACAACGATTTTCCTTAACCCTCTGTCTTTCCTGATGTATTAAAACATTCTCACAACCATGATGGTATAACTTATGGTTATATATGATTAATCATATATCTTGACAAATGTGTACATCATGTTCATATGTGTGATATTTACATAAATTAGATGTTTGTTTCTTTTTAGGTTCGTCTTGTATTATCATTCGCCTCAAATATTCTTATGAATGAAAAAGACACGCCACAGCTGACTTTGATGTACTCACATCCCAGGGCGCTGTAGATCCAGTAGGAGCTCTATGCAGGGGTGGCACACACGGCACTGGTGCATTCCGTAGGACCTGCTGGACACTGCTCACATGCTGTCCAACCAGCTTCCGGTACGGGACTGGAACAACATGACCATCACATGAATATTAACACTCACCTGCAGACCACTTGAAAAATCCCAAGGTCATAGTCTTGTCCTCCCCAGCTTGTTCCTTTGTCCTCCATCTCCGACTGATTGGCCTGAGTTCCTAGTCTTTCCAAATGACGACAATGTTAAAAGAGAGTCTGGTTGCAGCATTCATCATCCACATGTAAAAGATCCCAAGGCACCAAAGAAGTTTGTCTCCTGGTAGCTTCGCAGACAAATGTCCACTCTGAAGGGACAGACCAAAGACAAGCATACACAAGAACAAGAGGCGGAATGAGAAGTTAGAGAGTGGCACCATCCTGTGGTTCTAAGTCACTGCTAAGTAGGCAGAATGAAGTTCACACAGAAATATTTATATAACGGTTACTGAACGATAAACATGTCTGTTCTGACACTGTATGGCAGACAAAATCAGACATTTTTCAACCTCAAGAAAAAAATAAAGAGATTCGAAAATGGAAAATCTTGCCGAGTATAAAACAGATAAAAAGATAAGCTATGAGAAGAAAATCACAGGGGCAGTACCATGTCTGATGACATCTAATACTTTTATACTTGGGTGAACAGAGAGAGAGAGAGAGAGAGAGCAGAGAGAGAGAGAGAGAGAGAGAAGAGGGAGAGAGCAGAAGAGAGAAGCACACAGAGAGAGAGGGAGGGAGGGTGGGGGTAAGGGGAGAGGCCATAGGGTGGAGAATTCGCTGAGTCAAGTGCCACAAGCTCTGCAATGATGTGCCACAGACAGAAACACGTGAAGTCAGTCAATACACCACATGAAGACACAGGCACCCCGCAGTGATGAGAGAACTGGGGAAACGTGATTAATCTTTTGCACTTCGAACTCCACAGCAACATTTCCTGTTTCACATCATGGTAGTCTGAGAGCTTGAAGAGAAAGGAAGCAGAAACTTGTCACAGCGTATCATCCACCAAAATCAGTCACCGCCACACTTTGTGCGCGAAAGGTTCTTCACAATCACAGTACTGCAGCTGTGCTGTGAAGTTCTTCACAATCATCAGTACTGCAGCCTGTGCTGCAAAAGTATGCTTCACAAAGTTGCACAGTACTGCAGCCTGTGCTGTGAAGTTCTTCACAATCACAGTCTGCAAGCCTTGCTGAGAAGTTATTTCATCAATCACAGTACTGCAGGACCTGTGCTGTGAAGTTATTCACAATCACAGTACTGCAGCCTGTGCTGTGAGTTATTCTACACACTCAACAGAACTGCAGCCTGTGACTGTGAAGTTATGCACAATCACAGTAAACTGTCACAGCCTGTGCTGTGAAAGTTATTCACGATCACATTACTGCAGCCTGATGCAGTTAAGTTTATTCCACAATCAACAGTACGTGCAGACACTGTGGCTCTGAAGGTTATTCACAATCACAGTACTGCTCCTGGTGCTGTGAAGTTCTATCGACAATCACAGTACTGCAGCCTGTGCTATGAAGTCTTCACACTCCACAGTAACCTTGGCAGGCAGTCTGACAGTTCTTCACAATCACAGTACTCTGCAAACACCTGTGCTGAAAGTTCTTCACAATCACAGCACTGCAGCCTGTGCGGAAAGTTTAAATCACTTCACAGCAACTGCAGCCTGTGTCTGTGAAGTTATCACAATCACAGCACTGCAGCCTGTGCTGAAATTTATTCACAATCACAGCAACTGCAGCCTGTGCTGTGAAGTATGCACAAACACAGTACTGCAGCCTGTGCTGTGATGTTATTCACAATCACAGTACTGCGCTGTGCTGTGAAGGTTATTTCACAATCAGCGAACTGCAGCCTGTGCGGTTAAGTATCTCACAATCACAGTACATCAGCCTGTGCTGTGAAGTTCTTCACAAAACCAGAAACTGGCAGCCTGTGCTGTGGAAAGTTATTCCACAATCACAGTACTGCAGCCTGTGCACTGAAGTTATTCACAATCCCAGTACTAGTCTGCAGCCTGTGCTGGTGAAGTTCTTCACAATCACAGAACTGCAGTCCTGTGCTGTGAAGTTATCCACAATCACAGTACTGCAGCCTGTGCTGAAAAGTTCTCTTCACAATCACAGCACTGCAGCCTGGTGCTGTGAAGGTTCTTCACAATCACAGACTGCAGCCTGTGCTGTGAAGTTATTCACAATCACACAGCACTGCAGCCAGACTGTGCTGTAATTATTCACAATCACAGCACTGCATCCTTTGCCTGTGAAGTTCTTCGTCAATCACAGTACTCTGCAGCCTGTGCTGTGAAGTTCTTCACAATCACAGTAAACTGCAGCCTGTGCTGAAAGTACTTCACAATCACAGCACTGCAGCCTGTGCTGGTGAAGATTTATTCACAAAGCACATGTACTGCAAGCCTGTGCTGAAAGTTCTTCACAATCACAGCACTGCCAGCCTGTGGCTGTGAAGTTATTTCACGAATCACAGTACTGCAGCCTGTTGCTGAAAGTTCATCAACAATCACAGTACTGCAGCCCTGTGCTGTGAAGTTCTTTCACAATCCAGTACTGGCAGCCTGTGCTGTAACTTATTCACAATCACAGCACTGCAGCCTGTGCTGTGAAGTTCTCACATCACAATACTGCAGCCTGTGCTGAAAGGTCCTTGCACAAACAGCAGCACAGCAGCCTGTGCTGTTGAAGTTTCTTTCACAATCACGTAATGCAAGCCTGTGCTGTGAAGTTATCACAATTCACAGTACGCATCCTGTGCGGGGAAGTTCTTGCACACATCACTGTACGTGCAGCCTGTGCTGAAAGTTTCTTCACAATCACAGCACTGCAAGCCTGTGCTGAAGTTCTTCACAAACACAGCACTGCAGCCTGTGCTGTGATGTTCTTCACAATCACAGTACTGCAAGCCTGTCTGAAAGTTCTTCACAATCCATCAGTACTGCAGCTGTGCTGTGAAGTTCTTCACATTCCAGCACTGCAGCCGTGCTGGAAGTTGATTCACAAGCACAGCACTGCAGCCTGTGCTGAGAAGTTCTTCACAACACTAGTACTGGCGCCTGTGCTGTGGAATATCTTCAACAATCACAGTACTGCAGCCTTGTGGCTGAAGTCTCTTCACAATCACAGCACTGCAGCCTGTGCTTGTGAAGGTTTAGTTCAAACAATCACAGTGACTGCTAGCCTGTCTGTGAAGTTATTCACAATCATGAGTTACTGCGCCTGGTGCTGAAAGTTCGTTCACAATCCAGTACTGCATGCCTGTGCTGTGAAGTTATTCACATTCACAGTAACTGCAGCCTGTGCAGAAAGTACAGTACTGCAGCCTATCTGAAAGTTCTTCACAATCACAGCACTGCAGCCTGTGCTGTGAAAGTTATATCACAATCACAGCACTGCAGCCTGTGCTGAAGTTATTCACAATCCAGCGCACTGCAGCCTGTGACCTGTGAAGTTATTCACAATCACAGTACTGCAGCCTGTGCTGTGAAAGTATTCACAATCACAGTACTGCAGCCCTGTGCTGTGAGTTTATTCACCATCACAGAATGCAGCCTGTGCTGTGAAGTTATGTCATCGAGAAATCACAGTACAGCAGCCTGTGCTGTGAAGTTATTCACAATCACGAGAACTGGCAGCCTGTGCTGTGAAGTTCTTCACAATCAAAGTAACTGCAGCCTGTGCTGTGAAGGTATTCACAATGAATCACGGTACTGCATCCTGTGCTGTGAAGTTCTTCACAATTCACAGTACTGCAGCCTGTGCTGTAAGTTAATCCACAATTCACAGTACGTACAGGCCTGTGCGAAAGTTCTTCACAATCAACAGCACTGCAGCCTGTGCTGAAAGTTCTTCACAATCGCAGCACTGCAGCC
>CM031596.1:11142586-11150086 GCA_018398815.1 Conus ventricosus | reverse complement strand
CCACACTACTTCATCTGAAACACACTACTTATCTGAAACACACTACTTCATCTGAAACACACTACTTCATCTGAAACACACTACTTCATCTGAAACACACTACTTATCTGAAACACACTACTTCATCTGGACCACACTACTTCATCTGAAACACACTACTTATCTGAAACACACTACTTCATCTGAAACACACTACTTCATCTGAAACAACATTTTTCTTTTCGTTACGATTTGTGTGTGGTCCTCTGCTACATATAGCCCTCAACATGAACGAGCTTTCAGTGCCTTTCTTCACTGAACACCCCCCCTCCATCTCCTCCCTACCTTCTATCCCACGCCACACCCACACATACCAAAACACCACTATCCTTATTACCCTCCCCCCCCCCCACCCACACAAACAACAACAACAAAGAACAACAAAGAAAATCCCATCCATCATTTACAGTGGAGCAGATCATGTATGTTAGAAACATGGATGATCACCTCCTCCCTCCAAACAACAACAACACCAAGAACAAACAAACAAGCAAGTACAACTGTATCATGTCTAGACATCATTCCCATATACAGAATGTGGCAACCTCAATGGCGGCATCAAAAAAAAGTCACACATGCCAACAAGCTCATCAACGGTGACCTTCAGTTGTAGCAGAGGAACACAGAAAAAAAAAGTTTCTGCTATATACCCCCATACCATCCTAATGTGTGGAATTTTTGGCACACATAGACTTCCATTTCTTTTCTTGTGATCCAAATGAAATGTAACGGTTCTAAGAACAAATAAACAAAAAAGACCCATGCATTTGCAACCGTGTTTATCTTCTTTTTTTTTTTGTCCCAGTGAGGAAACATGCAATTTTTTTCATCGGAATTCTGTGCAGAAAAAAAATCTACTACAAACAAACAAACACAAAAAAGAATTTGGCCTGCCTGTCATATACACACATCCATGTTACAACTGACACACACATACATTCCCCGTCGCCTGTGTTCTGGCCTGCCCAACTACATTGCACATGCACACTCGCACACACACTCATGGACACCTGCACACACAGAAACACTCACTCACACACACACACACACACACACACACACACACACACACAGAAACACACACACACACAGAAACAAACACGTGCACACAACACACACCGCACACACACACCACACACACACACACACACACACACACACACACACACACACACACAATACACACACCCACACACACACACACACACACATTGTGATCACATACTTATGACGTACCTGAGTTACAGGAGTACAGGTGTCACTACCCTGCACCGCCACATAGCCGGCCGCACAGGCGGTGGGTGTGGACGTGGCGTTGGAACAGTAGTGACCGGCAGGGCAAGGAGAGCAGCTGGAGGACCCTGCAAAACAACATTCCCATCAGCCCATGGCACAGCACAGACACAGCTTGGAGTCTGCTCGTGAGTCTCAGGCAGACGGCACAGGTTTGTCATTGTCAGGACAATACAATTTTTCCAGCTCAAAGAACAATGTCAGTCACATGCTCAAAATCACAAAAATATACATGTAAAGCATTAGATAAGGGTATATTTGAAGTCATGATTGATTTATCTGCACACACAATATCTATCTATTTATATACAGATAGACTGGATGATAGAGTGATAACATATGTGGGTGAGTTCTTGATTTCTGTGTGTGATATACTGCCAATCTGTCATTGATGCCATGCCCTGCTTCATCCCAGCTGTTACCACAAGTTGCAGTGGGCCATATTCAGTGGACAGCACCTCATTGGATTGGTGTTATTCACAAATTAAATCGTTCACACCAAAATTTGATCCTGGCCTTTCCTTCTAAAAACAATAAAAGGAAATTGCTATTCAGTTATTACTACCGAGATCTATTATGTCGAGGTAAGCTTCATCGGTGACCACAGCATGAGTGAGCTTGGCCCAACTCCTTTCTGTCTCACTGCTCTAACTACCTTCCCTGTCACTAAAAGGAGTTCAGGCACTGTGTTGACAGGTGGTTGAGCTTCGGAGCATGTGTGGTTAACATGCCAATGTTAAGGGAGGGTTAAAATTGGTAATTATGCTTACTTATCCATGACCCCAGATTTGGGGATCTGAGCGCTCCAGTCACAACACTTATTCCCCCTCCCTCATCATTTCCTTTCATTTCCCTGTTCATCCATCCTCCCGATCTGAGCAATAGGTTTATTTCCTTACTTAGTCTGAACATTTTCACATGGCAACTGCCACCTTCATGTTCAATGTCACACATGGAATTTATCAGTTTTTTTTCCTGCAATGAACTCTGCCTCCCTGGCCAAAGTTTTATTTTACAGTTAACATGTTTCATTTCATGTAGAAGTACAGGCATTATGCCGTCTCTATCCCGCCACTTTCGCCCCCTCACCCAGTTTTCGGGCGGAAAAGTGACGTAGATTCGGCATATTCCTGTTCTCGACAAGGACTCCAAAAATAACGATTATCTACAAACAAACTACTGTGTTTAAGGTTAAGTCCGTTTTTAATAATAATTTACTAAAGTTTTTCATAGCAGTAGCGTAGGGGAAAGTAGCCAGGGGACTGAACACTTTCCCATAGAGTAAACGCAGGGGAAAAGCAGTTGTGTCTGAACGCGCCCATATACCGGTGGAGCACCAGGCTAGACGATTACTTCGCGGTTTGTTATTCTACTGAGTGGGGTGAGAGAGAGGGAAACCCTAAGGTTAAGTTGCCCTCAGAACACTGACAGACCAGAGAAGAAGGAGACAGAGAGACAGAAAACCACACACTACACACACACACACACACACAACACACACACGCTCGACACGCACGCATTGCACGCACACACACACACACACACTCGCACAAACACACATACACACACACTTCTTCGCTACTTTTTGCTGTCACACTTCCTGACTGCTGTCTACCTCCCTCCTTCCTCTTCTTCCCACACATGCACCCCAACCCCTCCACCACCACCTCCGCCACCCCCACCCCCCAAACACACACTCACACACACACTCACACACACACACACACACACACACACACACAGACGGGACAGACAGGCAGTCAGACAGTCAGGCAGAGGACAGAACTCATACACGCGCGCCGCGCGCGCCTCACACCTGCCGACAAAACTGAGAGCTAAAAATTCACATTCTGCCGCCTTGCTACTCCCCTCACCCCACTCTCCTCTCGCTGGGCCTGCGCATTGCGCCATATGACTCCGCATTCTTGAATCTTCTCGCGTGTGAGGGCGCTGTTTTAAGAGCTCACATGATCACGTTACCCAACACCGGTTTCTCATTCTTCTACTGACTACCCGGACGAGTAAGACGTTTTTTTTTTATTGCGCTGTGTTCTGTGCTTGGTGTGTTATTCTAAATTAATGGCTACCCGCTGTTCACTGAAGAAGCAGGCTCTTGCCAATTGAACACCACAAGTTTTACCATACTTGCAATGTCAGAGTATTGTTGAAAAAAGAACGAGGTGAGCTCTGTGCGTTGACGTCGAAACCGAAAGAAGTATATGCTTCCTAGAAGGAACAGAAAAGAAAAAGTGAAACCGACTGCTTTGGGAATAGGACGACTATGTTAAAGGTTTTTGTTGGTTCAAGGAAATGTAAACGGTTTGAAGGCAATATTGCTGCAACAAATATAGCCAATTTCATGGTGTTTGTCTATCGATGAGATGGTTCCTCTATTTAATAAATGTGCGCTGCATTGTTGAAAGCCGGCAGAGCAAAAACAATCTCCATCACGAGTTGGAAGATTGTGGGGCGTTGGCTTGAGACAGCCCAAGTCATGTTTAAAAAAACAAAAAAAAAAGCATCAAACATGGCGTTCATTTCTTAAGACGGCAGGTGTGAACATGTTCTGATTCGTAGCTAGGGAAACTCATTCAACTTTTGTGTGTTTTTATTACTATCCTATATTCACAAGACTAGGGAATCAGTATAAATGAACTGTGTATGCAAACGCCAACCTTTATTAATTACTTATGCAACTGGATGGAGATTTTTCGGGGGTTCTGGCAAAACTAGATTGGGTTAGGACAGACTTAGTATCATCTACCAGTATGGAGAGGAGTTGTGTGCTGGCCAGCACTATTCCTTCATATACAATGCTCAAATATTCTATGACGGATGTACTTTACTGCGCGATTAGAGCCGCCATAAAGCTTGGCTACAAGCAAAAGCAGTTGCAAGCATGGTTGAGAAAAGAGGAGCACAGCAAACTAGGCCAAACAACCCTTTGTGATCGCTGCCGCCAATGAAGTTTCAGCACCTGCAAAGCTTGGTGGCAAACTAGGTCATCGACCCTCATGTGATCGCTGACTACAAAGCGCGGCAGACCAGCAAAGCAAGCGGCCTCAAACTAGGCCAAACGAACCCTATGTGTCACTTGGGGTTATTGAGGTTGCGCGCGAGACACAGCTGTTAGTCACAAAGCAAGAAGTGGCCTAGGAGTTTTGCTTTTTGTGTGTTGTGTGTTTTTTGGCCTTACCCCACGCACGGGGGGGGCCGGCCCCCCCCAAACGTCCCCCAACCCCACCCCTGGACTGTCTATTGTGTGTTTGTTGTTTGTTGTTAGTTTTGTCCTGCCCACACGCACTGACACCCCCCACCCCCACCTGCATCACCCCCCACCACGCATGCACACACTCAGTTCCTTCTAGTTTTTTAACAAGTTATTCTCAAGTTCTTACTTAAGTTACTTCTAAGTTGTCCTTAAGTCATTCTCAAGTTATTCCCAAGTTTTTTAATAAGTTCTTAATAAGTTCTTGATCAAGTTCTAAGTAGTTCTTCATAAGTTCTTGATAAAGTTCTGATTAAGTCATCTTTAAGTACAAATAAGTTCTTATTAAGTTATCTTAATTATTAAAAAATACAAGCTATGTTTTTATCTTAAATAGTAAATGTCTAAGATAGTACACACACGGCCTCAAAAACCGTGTTATCGTTGAGGATGTCTGGCTCAGCGTTCTCTGTATATGATTTTTAATGATGTTTTTTAAATCCGAAGCAAACGCTATTGATTACAATTTGGTCTATGGAAATGTCTTTTATAGACTCTATGGATCTTTATTTTTGACTTTATCATTTTATAATACGCCATGATCTTATTTTTATAAAAAAAAATTTAAATTTTATTCCATATAATGGATCAAAATGATGCTTTGTTATTGTCGGTTTTGGCGTACAGTGTCTTTGTCTCGTATTTAGCGGTTCAGGTGTTTTATCTTCTTTCGTTTCTGTTGCCATTGTTGTATATATTTTATAGCCTATAATAACTGCCCCAACAGCTGCAAATGGCGCCAAAAATGGCACAGTTTTAAGTTCAACATTCATGAAGACTTTGCGGGCCCTTGTATCACATGGAGTTTTTATTTATAGCGGGCATTGAATCAATTGTTCTGGCGCTGGCGGTGTTATGTTTCATGAGTGAGTCTTATTCTGTAACATTAATTTTTTTTGTCTGTTCCACTCTGCTAATTTTTTTCATGTTTAGCACGCCCAGGGATTGTTAATGGTCTCCACCTGATTCAGCGTTTTCTGCGGATGTTCTGGCTTGGTTACTTTCCTCTCCTGATTCACAGTGTTTTCCTGGTTCTGATGATTTTCAGCTCGTTTCATTTTGAAGGGGAAACAAAATCTATATGATTAAAAGTATTAATCCCCATGATAATGGCGATAACAATGTTCCAAAATCTGTAGTATAGATCTCACAGCTAGTGACTCTAATGACTTTGGTTTAAAAACTGGAATCTTGTTCGTTAAATCATACATAATATCTTGTTCAGAATCAATGGAGGGGAGCAAATATCTGACTAGTGTTAGTGTACAAAAAATAAGAACCGTTTGCCCAATCATTTATTACATTCTAGAGCCCAGCTGGCTTCATACCTGTTATGTTTACTTTTAAATGTTTGCGGCGACATCTTTTGAATCTGTTCAATGCTGAATTCAGTTCCGAGGAACTGTTTTGTTTTTTCCACCACGCTGCCAAGAATACAGCCTAGCCTCTCCTTTTTGGCATATAGCTTGATCATCTAACTTGGTCTTCCTAAGTTCAGGAAGGTTTAGGCTTCCCAGTTGCTGTAGTAGATCACTCGCTGTTAATGTTTTTAATAATTATAAATTATTTTATTTTATAAATGCGCCCCCCCCCCGCCCAAAACTGTTACAACTTGTATACCATTCTGCTGGTATTGGAGGCTATGTGTAGGATCCTCAATGCTTGGTAAAGCTTGTTATGTACATTAAACAAGCAGATCTGGCCATACTAGACTTTGAGGATTCAGCAAAGCTGATTGTATCGTTGCAGCTTCGGTTGCCACGAAAGATTTTCTAGTCAAGCAAGGAATAATTCCCCAGACAGTATTAATATGTAAGAAAAAAAATACATTTATAAAAAATTGGCTTCACTCGCACTAATGATAGCGGCGCTGTGTGGTGAATGCGCTTGCTTTTCCAGCGGAAGTAATTTCGCCATTTAGTATCTGGGGAATGACGGCGAGAAGGAAAAAGACTTAATCAAAGTTATGGAGGAACTAGCAGCTGCGCAAGACGCCTATGAAAGCGCAGAGACTTGAGCAGTTAGATTTTATTAATGAACACAATGAAAAAGACAGGAGGCATGCAAGCTTACACATTTAAAAATGTTGATCAAGCAAATAAAACAATATTATCTTGTAACAGGCAAAACCAATCGAGGCAGTGCCCCCACCAAAATTCAGTGACTTATATCAACCATCAGAAAAACAAGGATGCAAGAAATCGGGTTTATTGTCGTTGATGTATGACCGTCGTTGTGTATTTTGTTGCACATAATATTGGCTGGAATTAATAAAAATGAAACAAAATCCTATTATTCGACCAAAGGGATATTGGAAGGGCATACAGCAATACAAAAGCTAAGCCAAGCAGCTGGAGTCAGTGAACAAACTAGCGCAAGGAATGGTTATCTAACTAGCGATTTGGCAAATTTATTTTTTACCTGCCCTAGACGTTTACAGAGGCCACACTTGCGAATACAACTTCCCAAAACGACACCCATCAAATGGATCTCTCTATATTTTACCCTATGATAGGATTAGACGAAAAGATTTAAGAACGCACTCACAGTCATTGACATGGCTTCATGATACAAGATGCGGAGCCATTAACACTAAAGAGTGCTTCTGCTGTTCCTGTCGCTATACAAACTGATATTAACATACGTGGCCGCTTACTTATCCTCGCTTGATTCAAGTTGACGATGGAACAGAATTTAAGGCCAAGTGAATCAATTATTGTTGAAAACATTAGAGTTACATTAAATGAGCATTTCAGGAGTTCACTGATCACAGGCTTTAGTTGAAAAAACTTAACAAACAGTTAGCCGAAGACTTTTCTCCTCCAGTATCACAGAGAGCTGATTGACAATTCTCGTAACACAGAATGGGTTTAGAAGACTGCACTCAGTTTTGCGCGCAA
>CM031596.1:11105627-11141586 GCA_018398815.1 Conus ventricosus | reverse complement strand
CGGATATTCCTGTTCCTCATGTCTTTATCGCAGTTCTGTTCATTCGTCTTTATCTACAGTTCATGTTTCATTTCATGTCTTTATCTGCAGCTCATGTTTCATTTCATGTCTTTATCTGCAGTTCTATGTTTTCATTTCATGTCTTTATCTGCAGTTCTATGTTTTCATTTCATGTCTTTATCTGCAGTTCTATGTTTTCATTTCATGTCTTTATCTGCAGTTCTATGTTTCATTTCATGTCTTTATCTGCAGTTCTATGTTTTCATTTCATGTCTTTATCTGCAGTTCTATGTTTTCATCCACAGTTTCATTGAAGAAGAAATATCCTGGGTTTGTGTTTTCATTAAGTTTCAATATGTAAAGTCTACTACTAATCATGTAGCCATCGAAGGAATGTAACACTTCTATGTGGATTACGCATTTATAGTTGTCACAAATTTCAATGATTTTCCATATTTTCCTACTATAAAATGCACAGGCACATTACACACACACATCACACACAAACGCACACACACCACATGTGCAAAACACACATGCACAAACATAAATATCACACACATGCATGCACACACACACACATCCATGCACACATGCACAAACACCTGTGGTCAAAAGCACTCTAACCACCATCTACCGCTACCCCCTAGACACACACACATAGATCCTCACATCCTCCGTTGCAGACATACACACCCTCCTTCCATGCCCCACACCCTCCTTCCATGCCCCACAACCTTCCTCCATGGCCCACTCCCCCTCCTCCCCCCCCCCCCCTCCACATACACATCATCCACACCTTGCCCACAGCCAAACACAGTGTCAGCACACATACCAGCACTGGCGGAGTACTGCCCGGGCTGCAGGGCAGACAGTAGCCCAGTCCCCCCCTTCCCTCCCCCCCCCCCCCCCCCCCCCCACACCACACACACACACCAGCACTGCGCGAGTACTGCCCGGGCTGCAGGGCAGACAGTAGCCCAGTCCCCCTCTTCCCTTCCCCCCCCCCCCCCCCCCCCCCCACACACACACCAACACACAGTCCACACCTTGCCCAGGCTGCAGGGCAACAGTAGCCCAGTCCACCCCTCCCTCCCCCCCCCCCACCCCCCACACACGCACGCGGGACTGCCGGTCAGAGGCAGACAGTAGCCCAGTCCCCCTCCCCTCCCCCCCCCCCCCCCCCCACACACACACACACACAACCAGCACTGGCGAGTACTGCCCGGGGCTGCAGGCAGACAGTAGCCCAGTCCCCCCTCCCCCCCCCCCCCCCCCACAACACACACACACATACCAGCACTGGCGGAGTACTACCCGGGCTGCAGGGCAGACAGTACCCAGTCCCCCTCCCCCCCCCCCCCCCCCCACACACACACACACAACATACCAGCACTGGCGGAGTACTGCCCGGGCTGCAGGGCAGACAGTAGCCCAGTCCCCCTCCCCCCCCCACCCCCCCCCCACACCACACACACACACACACATACCACACTGGCGGAGTACTGCCCGGGCTGCAGGGCAGACAGTAGCCCAGTCCCCATGCTGTCCCACTCCCAAGACCCGCACTGGCGAGACTGGCTGCAGGGCCTAGCCCCCCGAGGTTAGTAGGCACTCCGTACCTCCGACCGGACACTGCGAACAGGACGTCTGACCTGCCAGCATCCCATGGCAACAGAAACATACAGTCCCCTGGCATTGGTGCCATCTTCCGCAGAGACTCGTCTTTGAACTGTTTTACCGGAAACTGCCACCTTCGACAGTGAAAGTGGTTGATTATTGGTCACTTGACAGAAAAAGAACAACAAGAAAGTAATAAGTGCTCCTAAGGTCGAATGTCTTGCATGCCGATTTCTGTTTTAACAATGGAGCATTCAGCTGCTTTTTTGTTTACTCTTTTAACTGCTTGTATCTCCCACCCCTACCCCTCCCATGTCAAGTTGCCTTTCATTCAAAAACAAACAATTCACAAAATGTGTTCCAGCCCAATTCTTTTTCAATATATTATAAAATTTCACTGACTTAAAAAAAGAGAGAGAGAGAGAGAGAGAGAGAGAGAGAGAGAGAGAGAGAGAGAGAGAGAGAGAGAGAGAGAGAGAGAGAAAGAAAGAAAAGAAAGAAAGAAAAAGCAAAATGAGGGGAGATCATCAATAACTGGCTTGTACACAACAAGTGTCATTTCCAGTTGAAAACAAAAAAATCAAACAGAAAGGTCTTATTGAGAGAAACAGAAGGAAGGAGGAACGGAGAGAGACACATTAACTGAAGGTCTTATAAGACATCACTGCTACAAATCAGATCAGCATGACACAAACAGCAAATTAAAATTTACAAAGCAATTTTTATGTACAAAAACAAAACAAAATGGTGAACAGTTATTCCTGTTCCTTCTTGTCCAAGCTCATTTGAATTCTGGCCATGTGTTTTTCAAGTACACACATATGTTTCACTGTGTCAGCATACACATCAAATGTTGGCAGTTCTCATTTCCATCTTGCGAAACCTGTCAAGGATTTAGCTATCAAAATGACAAAAAGAAAGACCCAACGACCAATAGGATAATAACCAGATGTTGGCTAAGGCAAATGGCACTCTCCAGAACACGCTGTGTCTGACACCATTCATTCTCTTACTGTCCCACGACAGTAGATCACAGCATTAACTGGGTGATTACCACAGCTCTCTGTCCTCAGTCATGAGCAACAAGGCAGAGGTGCTGTCACCACAACAGTACTGTACATTGGAACCAAAAGATCTGATCTCTACAAGATTGGAACCAAAACATCTGATCTAGCTACAAGACTGGAACCAAAGACCTGATCTCTACAAGCCTGGAACCAAAAGATCTGATCTCTACAAGACTGGAACCAAAAGACCTGATCTCTCTACAAGACTGGAACCAAAAGACCTGATCTCTACAAGACTGGAACCAAAAGATCTGATCTCTACAAGACTGGAACCAAAGACCTGATCTCTACAAGACTGGAACAAAACATCTGATCTCTACAAGCTGCCATGGTGAAGTGGTCAGCAGCACAGCCGAGAGGTCTGGGGTTTCAGTCAGATCAGGGGTATTTATCTTTTTTAATGTTCATCCTGTGCCCATCCTCCCAGAGATGATTGCACTGCGGGCCTGGCATACAAACAAACCAAACTGTGGTTGCACAAAGTTCAGTTTCTTCTGCTTCATGAGAGAGCTGCTCCGGTTTTCTGACCAACACTGTAGACATGCATCTGCATCTCTCGGTTCTTGATGACTGTAAGACATTATGAAAGGACACATAGAGCACAGCCCTGTTATATAGTCTCAGACCAGAACAGGACTCCTCAGCACCATCCTGATCTTCCTTGTGCAAAGTAACCACCTTAAAAAAAAAAAAAAAAAACTTCTATGCCTCTCATTCTGCGGCCCTTCACACCCTACCCTGGTCACCACCTTGGCGTTGGCATGGGGATGGGGTAATTAGGTAGACGTTGTCAAAAGAAGGCTAAGTCGGCGGCGCCATGCTCATGCCAGACCTAAACAAGCGCCACTGAATCCCTCCACAGTGTCTCAGCAGCAGTGCAGCATCTTCTCTGATCAGTTGCCTCATGAGAACCCCATACTGACTGTTCCAGATGGACGGACAGTCGGTCTGCTGCGACAGGGAGAACTGGCATCTGGCTGAACATGGGACAGGAGGAACTGATTGTTCCTGGTGAAATGTATGTCTGCTGCCACAGAGAGAACTGGCATCTGGCTGAACATGGGACAGGAGGAACTGATTGTTCCTGGTGAAATGTCTGTCTGCTGCCACAGAGAGAACTGGCATCTGGCTGAACATGGGACAGGAGGAACTGATTGTTCCTGGTGAAATGTCTGTCTGCTGCCACAGAGAGAACTGCATCTGGCTGAACATGGACAGGAGGAACTGATTGTTCCTGGTGAAATGTCTGTCTGCTGCCACAGAGAGAACTGGCATCTGGCTGAACATGGGACAGGAGGAACTGATGTTCCTGGTGAAATGTCTGTCTGCTGCCACAGAGAGAACTGGCATCTGCTGAACATGGGACAGGAGGAACTGATTGTTCCTGGTGAAATGTCTGTCTGCTGCGACAGAGAGAAACGGCATCTGGCTGAACATGGGACAGGAGGAAAGAGCAGCACGGAAACCTACACACAGTGAGAGAGCAGACTGACCCAAAAACAACAACAAAGATACAGTGAGTGCCTGACTGACCTGTGGTGGACGTGTACTGCCCGGTGTCACACTCAATGGAGGTGCTGGACGTGGAGGGCAGCGGAACCCACAGGACAGGCAGTGCAGCTGCTGGCACCGCCCACAGAAAAGGAGCCTGAGGCGCAGGCCACCGGCTGCTGGTGCCTTCACTGGGGCACTCATGGCCAGCCGGACAGGACGAGCAGCTGACCGACCCGTCGGTCACTGTACTGACCAGCAGGACAGTTCTGCAGGCAGACAAGGACATGGGATTATAGACAGATTTCTCCCAAAACAATGATTAGTGCTAGGAATCACACACACACACACATACACACATACGCACACACACACACACACACACACACACACACACATATACACACACACACACACACACATACACACAGAACACAACACAACACCACACACATACACACCTGAAAATGGATCGATTCACTTTCAAATATATCTTAAACCAAAAGGAAAAAGCCAAACCTAACCCTACACTGAACCTAACTTAATGTTAACCCTAACCCTATCAAACAATTTCTTAAATTGTTTTAAATATTTTTCCTTTAAAAAAAAAATAGTGAAGCATTGGATTTGAACTTATTTCATGTTTATCAGATATTTAGGTGTTGATTATCTTTGAAATATTTCCAACAGTAAAAATATGCTGGGATCTATAAAAACAAAAAGGATACTTAATAAAAAAAAAAGTTTTTGGTAATTACCCTACTTTTCAATATTTGAGCAAATTCATAAACGCACCTCAAGGGTTACACACACACACACACACACACACACACACACACACACACACACACACACACACACAACACACTTATTACACTGTAGTATACCAGACTTGCAAGTTCCCTTGATTTTCCGAGCAAATACTTTTAAGATTTAAGTTCAGTAAAAACAAACAGCGTCTGTGGTGCTGTGGCTGATGTCATGAGCTTGGGGTCTGTGAAGTCCTGGGTTTCACTCCCATCCAAAGCATTCATTTGCATAACTTTTCGTCCACTGACTGCTTTACCAAGAGCTGCTTCTGTGGAACACCGCAATCACACACTTGCCTTCCATCCACTGAACAGATACGTCTCTGAGAGCATCATTAACATTTCCTCACCAGAGCTACACCCTTCGGCCTGGCAGACTCCTGGAAGCATCTTGAAAGGAAACATTGTCTTAGAAAAGACTGGAGTTAATAAATTCACCTTCCCGCCTTGCTTAAGACTGTGTCAGGCCAATTGACTTCTAGCTAGAACACCAAGGCTACATCAAAATGTTGTTATACTCTGCCTAGTTATGTGGGGATTGTCTTCAGTTGTGACAAGCTCCTAGCATAACATTATCAGTCTCCAAAATCCCCCGAAGTCGGAGTGTGGCTGCCCATGTGGCCGGGTAATCAAAAACGGTCACACACGTAATGTTCTCATCCCCAGCTGATGCATTTGTACCATAGTGTTCAAGTACTTCGGCTGTTTGGATGATCCCTGGAGTCTTTTAGCCAGGGTACGACAACAACAACAATTCACCTTCATCATTTTAATCCTAAACAAACAGCATGAAAAAAAAATCACATTCTGTGACCCTTCATGCGCTGCCCTTGTGGTGACCTCAGCTTTATTTCGTCTCCACATCTATGGATGAATGCGCTGAGTGCATCAAAGTCGTGAGTACTGGCAAGTGCAAGGTGACTATTGCCAGAGGGATGTGGTGTCACTATCCGCGAGATGACACTCACACAGGGCCAGGTGGCCGACGCCCTGGGTCTGCTGATCAGAACAGATACCATGAAAGTGACCCAGCAGCACCGCAGTGTCTCCTCCAGTGAGTTGCCTGTTCAAAATCGCTGTCACTGCAACCTGACAGCCTGGATGTGACTGTGTATGTGGTGGTTCGAATGAGAGTCATGAGAATAATGCAATCTAGGGCATGGGAAATAAAAGGGAAGAAAAATATGTTAAAACACGTCAACTTTTTGTGGCAAACATGTCACTAGACAGTTAAATTTCTTCTAATATTCATACATTAGTATTTCTTTTTAAAGAACCCTTTGGGAGCTAATGTCTAGTCATATTCCTTTAAAAGAAATCAAACCTTCAGGAACTAATGTCTAGTCATGTTCCTTTAAAAGAAATCAAACCTTCAGGAACTAATGTCTAGTCATGTTCCTTTAAAAGAAATCATACCTTCAGGAAGTAATGTCTAGTCATGTTCCTTTAAAAGAAATCAAACCTTCAGGAACTAATGTCTAGTCATGTTCCTTTAAAAGAAACCAAACCTTCAGGAACTAATGTCTAGTCATGTTCCTTTAAAAGAAATCATACCTTCAGGAAGTAATGTCTAGTCATGTTCCTTTAAAAGAAATCAAACCTTCAGGAACTAATGTCTAATCATGTTCTTTCAAAAGAACTATCACATCTTTCATGCCTAGCCCCGTGTTATGTTCTTAAACAACAATCTTTAGAAATCAGATGTTGCATGGCTTTCCTCCCTTGTTGCATAGCATTCTCATTTCAGTTGATGGAGTGGTTGATTAATATGCACACACTGTCTCCTGTTTCCACTTTGTCCTTATCAGTTAAAAAATCATTTTTATTAGGAAATACAAACTGTCAGAACACCATATATTCACACACACACACACACACACACACACACTTGCACATGCAAACACACACACACACACACACACACACTTGCACATGCAAACACACACACACACACACACACACACACACACACACACCACACACACACACACACACACACACACACACACATACACACACACACACACACCACACGTACACACACACACATTGTTTTGATATATCGAGCTTGTACCTTCATTCCCTGCACCCACCCCTCCCAGGGCTGCATACTAACTGTGGGTGAGGGTCTTAATGACTCATCATGTTTATTGGATAAACTGCTTCTGATTAAACACCACTTTCTTCACATGACAGCATACACACACACACATACACACACACACACACACACACACACACACACACACACACACACACACACACACACACACACATGACTCACACACAAATGTACACACCAATAGTAAAATCATCACAGACACAAGCATGCATGTACACACATGCATGTATGTGCCCACATGCAATACACACATAATAACCCTTGTCTGCAAGCCTCTTCTTTCTGACTCATGTTCAAACACATAAGTGTGAAAAAGCAACAGTGACAAATATTTCTATACAATGTTGTTCCATTTCCAACTGATCAGCCATGCCTGAAAACACTATCAACTTGGATTGATGACGAAACAGCTCTTGACCTCAAACTAACAACAACATGTAATGTAAAAGTAATGTCAAAGGATATTTACAGAGTGCTTTCCCTCGCAAGATCCCAAAGCGCATATTACAGAAAACATGATAAAATACTAATTCTAATTCAAAGCATATGCACACACACACCCACCCCCACACACATGCTCACGCACGCGCTCACACACATACCACCACACACACACATGCTCGCGCATGACATATTATGACTTTGATGTTTAAACTTCGTCTAAATGCTTTTAGAACAAAATTTTCTAAAGATGAAAATTGTATATGTGGAAACCAGATTACCATAAAGCATTTACTCCTACACTGATCTGAAATTAAAGCACTCATTACTAAACTTTAGGGTGCATGCTGCTACCTTATGAGCCATTATCCATTGAAAAAATTGTAAATGACTTTCAGCTTCTAAAAATTTTTTCCCAAATTTTGCATTCCAGTCCTGTTGGTATTTTTCTTTGATTTGTTGATTTATTGTTGTTCTTTCCTGCGTTATTAAATTATTTTTGTTAATTGTTAAGATAGTAGGACACATTGGGAATAGTCTGAATATTCCATGCAGTATGCAAGTCAATTTTTCTAACCATAACTGGAGATTACGGGATCGAACTTTTACACGGTGGCTATCCTGGGATGGCTTTCATGATTGGCTGGGCTGTGGACCGCATAACTTGAATTGATTTGCAGTCCAAATCTATAGATACTTTATAATGTATCAGATCTGTCAATGTACTAATAGAATAGATTAATACGTGAAGGACAGAAAGAAAGGGTGAAGGACAGATTATTCCACTATCACTACAGGACACTACACACCATCACCACAAACAATACAAACCCATCCAGTGACACATACCTACCCCCCCCCCCCCCCATACACACACACACACATTTCTTTATTATTCTATCCTGTTTAGTTTATCTATCTATTATTTTATTTTAATCAATTTATTTCATTCATTTAATTTATTTTATTTTACTATACTATTATTTTATTTGATATTTATTTTTTTTGTCTAATATCACCTTTGGGTGAACAGACGTTAAATCAAAGATGATGATGCTCGCGCATGCGCTTCGCGCGCGCGCGCGCGCACACACACACACACACACACACACACACACACACACACACACACACACACACACACACACTTCAAACACTAGAAATGATAACACCAGAGAAATGATTCATGACACAGTTGATCAACAACTATCACCCAGTATCAATGACAGAATTAACCTGTTTATAATGTGTTTAGCTGACAAGCAGAGATTAACACCCATACTGTGAGTGCAAAAGGTTGTCAATAAACCCACCCACACCTTTATGAGAGCTTTGTGTGCTGCACAGTATGTTTCATCTAAGCTATAGCTTGAACGTGAAACAATACCATGGACTCTCACACTTTGTCTATGATCCTTACATTGTGCATTTAGGGTCCTGTTTGTTCTTCTGATTATTCGTTTAAAGAACTGACCCTATGACATGGGAATGTAACATGTCTGTTTCTTGAACATGAATGGCTCTTCTGTCTGTGTGTGTGTTGGGTGTGTGTGTGTGTGTGTGTGTGTGTGTGTGTGTGTGTGTGTGTGTTGTGTGTGTTTGTGTGTGTGTGTGTTGTGTGTGTGTGGGTGTGTGTGAAGTCAAGTAAAAATTATCTTCATTAGGGTTGAAAAATTAGTCCCAAGTTTTTCCATCCTGCCTCTGTGTGTGTGGGGTTGTGTGTGTGTGTGGTGTAAGAAAAGATAAGGTTGCTTAAAGCCCACCCGCCAAAAAAAGGGCCCCACTGGGTGGTGTGGTGTGTGTGTTTGTGTTGTGTGTGTGGTGTGTGTGTGTGTGTGGGTGTGTGTGTGTGGGGTGTGTGTGTGTGTGTTTTGGGTGTGTGTGTGCTATAGTGTGCGTGCGCATGGTGTGTGTATGCGTGGTGCATGGGTGTGTTGTGTGTGTGGTGTGTGTGTGTGGTGTGGTGTGGTGTGTTGTTGTGTGTGTGTGTTGTGTGTTGTTTGTGTTTTGTGAGACAGAGGGTATACTGTAAAAGTGAATATGGGGGGCCCCATCAGTGTGCGGTTTGCATATGGCTTTTGGTGCATTTGGGTGTGAATGTGTGTAAGTGTGAATACATGTTTGCTCATGTTTTTTTTTTTTTTTTTGCTGCCCCAACCTTTGGGGCCCACCTCAGAGGAGTGCACCCCCCCCGCCATTTGACCCCCCGTCCACAGCCACGCCTGGTGGCCCCCCGGTCGGCAATCACGGGGGAGCAGTCAATGTAAGTGTCAATAGGCAACCCCCCGGGGGAGACACTGCACTGCTGCCGGTCATTGGTGGTGTTCAGTGGCGCTGTTTGTTTTAAATTACGCAGGACACCCCTACTAACCCCCCTACTGCAACAATATGCAAGTCGTGGAGCCGGTGTGAGTGGCTCTTTTCCCCGGAGGGCGCCACCACGCCCCTTTCCACGACAGCCCCCTGGATTGTGATACTGGTGCCCCCGACGGAACCAAACCCAAGGCCACAGACGTGGAGGGGACACAAAAATTGAGGTCACCTAAGAGCAGGGCATGAAGGGCTACAGAATTTGAGCTTTTTTTTTTTTTTTAATTGGATAAAATGAAGGGATGATTAAGATAAGCTAGGATTTCATTTCGGTCTGGATACTGACGGGCTGTCTTACTTTTTTCTTTATAAATACCCCGGATAAACCCGGGCCCCCGAGAGATACGGCACTGCAGTGTTGGTCGGGAAAATTGAGCAACACTTCAAAAACGACCCATTAAGTGGATGAAACTTGGACGGGTTGGTCCCAGTTTTCCCAAAATGGTCTGCAGCAATAACTTGGGTGGGGCCCGGGGTCGGGGTAGAAAAACCCCCATGATTCTGAGGTATTGAACCCCGACACCAGGCGGGAGTCCGCGACCAACCACTTTGCCCCGGGGCTGGTTTGTGATCATATGTTTGCTGATGTGTATGTGTGTATGAGGTGTGTGGTGTGTTGCATGCTCAAATTTTCATTTTATCTTACCCCGCAATACTGACCACACACACACACATGTATTTGAGAGAGGGAGAGGGGAGAGAGGGGGTGAGAAGAGAGGGGAGAGGAGAAGAGGAGGAGAGGGGAGGAGAGAGAGGGGAGAAGGGGAGATGGAGAGGAGGAGAGGGAAAAGAGGAGAGAAAAGAGAGAGAGAGAGAGAAGAGAGAGGAGAGAGGAGAGAGAGGCAGATAAACAAGATGATGCTAAAAAAAAATGTTTTGTGCTGCCGTGTGATTTTAAAAACCCGTACTATGACAATGATGATTGTAACCCCCTGTATATGACAAGAAGGGCTAACAACACTGTTGCTGGCTGCCCGTTATTTGTAAAACCTGTACTACGACACAGAAGACTAAAAACCAGTTGCATGCTGCGTTGGCCGGTCATTTACACACCTGTATATGACACAGAAGATAACAACACATGTTGTGGGCCGTCCCCGATTGTAACACCCCATTGCATGACATAAGGATTCAACACTGTTGTGGCTGCCCTAAATTTATTTTGCACAAACCCTGTCCTATTACAAGAAAAACTTACAAACAATGTTGCTGGTGTCCCAATTGATTTTTCACAACCCTGTCCCTTTTTCACAGAAGAACTTACAACACATGTTTGGGGCTGTCCCAAATTTTTTTTGTACAAACCCTGTTCTATGACCGAAGACTTAACACATGTTTTCTGAGCTGTCCTGTCCCCTGGCGGCACTGTAAATTTTCCCTTTTAAAAATAGCTCTTTGGCGCTACTTACCCCGGAGCTAAAAAAAAAACAAACCACAAGGCGATAGTGATCACAAAATTAGCATTCACCCTCACGATATCATCATCATAGCGTAGCATTTATAGTATTATAGCATGACATAAGAGTCCAACCCCCCAAAGACAAACCAAAACAGCCCAAAGTGGGAACTCAGCACTGCCGAAAAAAGCGTACAAACAAAATATTCAGTATCTGTAAAAGGGTCCCGGGGGTCTTTGAATCCCAAAGGGGTCTTACTTTTGGCATGGCAGGAAAAATTTTAAGGGATGCTCACGTGAACGAATCATTCACACACACCCCTCAGTAACAATGTTCTTCTCTTTTTTCTGTGTGTAGGCTGAACTCCTGCGGACCTCCCCGTATAGAAGGCAAGTTTTAATCCCCTCTGCCCCAAAAAAGGGGTGGGGTTTTTGTGCTGACCGTTTTTTATCCGCCCTTTTAAAGGGAGCATACTCCTCTTGGGGAGGTGCATGTATGTGTGCGTGCATCCATACCAAGGCCAAACTGGCTTTCTTTTTGAAAGCTTGGGGTGGGATTTTTTGTGTGTGCAAGATGTTACGCATGCATTCACACATGGAACCTCCGTTTATAGTCTCATTCAAAGGACTGTATGAGAAATGGAGTCAGAACAAATGTTAACTCTGAGGGAAAAATCCCTCTGTACCGAAACAGCCTGTCGGAGATTCGAACCTGCAGCCCTTGGATAACGAGTCCGGCGCTCTACCAACTGAGCTATTCCGGCCCCTATAACAATGTTCAAGAGAGCTAGTGCAGATGCAGAAGTGACCAAGGAATGCTAGGTGTGTAGGACACTCAATATCAAGAGGCACTGTGAGCATAAAAAGAAACTTCATAGATCTTTCTGTTGATTGGACAAAAGCTTCTGACACCGCCTGACACAAAAGGAGACAAGTCCATCCCTTAAGAACTGTTTGTCCACCAAAGTCTGTCACAGTGTCAGCATCCTCCACCCCCCTTCATGATGGCCACAGTCATTCAAAATGATGTCCTTCAGACTCATTTCCAGTCGGTGAATCTTCATCAATGGTGTTGGGCAGGGATCTGTCCTGTCATCCTCCCTCTTCACAATTACTGTTTGCTGTCCTCACCCCAACAGATGCTGGAGAAACCATCACACACACACAACTAATGGCTGCTTCCTTAAATCTACAACACCTCGGTGACAGTGGAAAACAGAGAGACAGATGAACAGACAGACAGATAGACAAGCAGAGTGGGAGAGGGAGAGAGAGGCAGAAAGGAACGTACAAGCACAAAGGGAGGAAGGTGTGGGGGGGGGGGGGGGGGGGGAGAGAGACAGACAGATAGAGAGAGTGACAGACTGACAGTAGATGGACAGACAGACATACAGCAGGCAGATGGATACATAAGAGACAGACAGCGAGAAAGTGGGAAGGGAAGGTGAGAGGGAGAGAGAGAGGAGAGAGAGAGAGGAGGAGAGAGAGAGAGGGGAGGGGAGAGAGAGGAGAGGAGAGGAGGGGAGGAGAGACAGACAGAAGACGAACAGAGACAGAGAAGAGAGGAAAGAGAGGAGAGAGAAGAGAGACACAGAGAGAGAAGCAGACAGACAGGAAGGAGATGAACAGACAGACAGAGAGAGAGAGAGGGAGAGAGGAAGAGGGAGAGAGGAGAGAGAGAAAGACAGACTAGACAGAGAGAAGAAGATATAAGAACAGTAAGCAGCGAGAAAAGGCGAAGGAAAGAGAGAAGAAGAAGATGAGAAGAAGAGAGAGAGAGAGAGAGAGAGAGGAGAAGAGAGAGAGAGAGAGAGAGACAGAGACAGAGAGAAAAGCATGACAAGAGAGAAAGAGAGCAGAGAGAAGAGAACAGAGAAAGAAAGAAGAAGAAGAGTGAGAAGAGACAGACAAGAGAGAGAGAGAGAGAAGAGAGAGAGAAAGAGAGAATGAAAAAGAGAGAGATCTATTTTTCAGAATATCTGACAGAAATGAAAAATATCTATCTGTTTTATTAAACACTCAAAATAACATCTGGTAGGCCATCTCTCAACAAGGCTTTCACCAAGTTTGTCGTGCTGAAGTCTGTTGTCCTTTTCTCCCAATACGCTGTTAAAAATGATGTTAGAAAATGCTGTTAGAAAATGCTGTTAGAATGCTTTATAGTCAGTGGCTCTTCATGCACATTTGTATGATTACAAAGACTTCCCACTGTTCAAAGCATAGGAGTGTGTGTTGAAGGAGTGGCCTGTATGACTGTTTCTGGTGGCCACCAACTGCACATGTAGTGACTTTTCAACAACAAAAAAAGAGATCTGAAAATGTTTAATATCCTAAACTGCTGTTTTGTTCCAATCCTCTTGCCAGAAGTCCTTGACACAAATGGACCTCGGGTTTTATATGTGTAGGAGAACAGATACTTTGAACAGTTTTCTTATTTGTGGCATTCTGACAATACGAAGCGCCATCTTATGGACATGAATGCCAGCGTGACCTGGCACCCGTGCAGAACAATGTTGTCACCACCTGGCTTATAGACCTCTTGAGTGCCAGGGCCATGGCTGTAAATACAGTAGTGTGTGTGTGAGTGGTGTGTGTGTGTGTGTGTGTGTGGTGTGTGTGTGTGTGTGTGTGTGTGTGTGTGTGTGTGGTGTGTGTGGTGTGTGTGTGTGTGTGTGTGTTGTGTGTGTGGTTGTGTGTGTGTGTGTGTGTGTGTGTTGTGTGTGTGTGTGTTGTGTGTGTGTGTTGTGCGCTGTGTGATTATGAGCATGTGGTGTGTGTGTGTTGTGTGTGTTGTGTGTGTGTGTGTGTGTGTGTGTGTGTGTGTGTGTTGTGTGTGTGTGTGTGTGTGTGTTGTTGTGGTGTGAGTATGAGCATGTGTGCGTTGTGTGTGTGTGTGTGTGTGTGTGTGTGTGTTGTTGTGTGTGTGTGTGTGTGTGGTGTGTGTATGAGCATTTGTGTGTGTGTGTTGTGTGTGTGTGTGTGTGTGTGTGTGTGTGTGTGTGTGTGTGTGTGTGTGTGGTGTGATTGTATGCATGTTTGTTTGTGTTGTGTGTGCATGTGTGTTTGTATGTGTGTGTGTTGTGTGTGTGTGTGTGTGTGTTGTGTGTGTGTGTGTGATCGTGTGTGTGTGTGTAGTGTGTGGTGATGTGTGTTGTGTGTGTGTGTGTGGTGTGTGTGTGTGTGTGTGTGTGTGGTGTGTGTTGTGTGTGTGTGTGTGTGTGTGTGTTTGTGTGGTGGTGTGTGTGTGTGTGTGTGTGGTGTGTGTGTGTTGTGTGTGTGTGTGTTGTTGATGTGTGTATTGTATGTTAAATACACATGTGTGTTGTGGTGTTTTGTGTGTTGGTGTTGTATGGTGTGTGTGTGTGTGTGCTGCGTGTTCATGTTTGTGTGTGTGATACATCCCATGTGAAAAAATGGATTAAAAAAAGTGTGGGGGAAAAAAAAATGAGAGAATGTCTGTATCTGGTGGGTGCATGTGAAAAAAAAAAAAGCTGCACGAGTGTGTTGCATGCATGCATTTACTCACGCCCATGCCTGTACATTACAGCATGAGTTTATGTCTTGTGTCAAGCGTGCAAGCAACCGAGTGAAACACGATTCTCTTCTTCTTGTGGGATCAAGCTTCATGTCCTTGATAAGACCAACGTCTCCACACAGGGCTGAAGGAGGAAGGGCTCTGATAACCCATGATTTACAGTCCTCCAGATAACCTGAGACTTGTGCTCTGTCAAAGGCTGTTAGGCTGTTGTGCTCTGCCCAAAGGCTGTTAGGCTGCAGTGCCCTGTCAAAGGCTGTTAGGCTGTTGTGCTCTGTCAAAGGCTGTTAGGCTGTTGTGCTCTGTCAAAGGCTGTTAGGCTGCAGTGCCCTGTCAAAGGCGTTAGGCTGTTGTGCTCTGTCAAAGGCTGTTAGGCTGCAGTGCTCTGTCAAAGGCTGTTAGGCTGCACTGCAGTGCTCTGTCAAAGGCTGTTAGGCTGTTGTGCTCTGTCAAAGGATGTTAGGCTGTTGTGCCTGTCAAAGGCTGTTAGGCTGTTGTGCTCTGTCAAAGGTTGTTAGGCTGTTGTGCTCTGTCAAAGGTTGTTAGGCTGTTGTGCTCTGTCAAAGGCGGGTTAGGCTGTAGTGCCCTGTCAAAAGCTGTTAGGCTGTCTCACGGGCTAGCTGACAGCATGCCACACCTCTGTCAGGACACAATCTGCAATTAGAGCCAGTAAAGCTGAAAATGACCCCACTGAATGCTTCACCAAAGTTGATCCATGTATTACTGTTGGGTTCTCTCTTTGAGGAGTCAGAAACGGACCAGGTTGATAAAGACCATCTCATCAAAACGCATCTGGTCGTATTTCAATTGGGACCACAGACCACTCCCCACTTCACAAACTGAAGCGCAAAAGTTCTGTCAGATTGTTGCTCAGATTTTCTGAATACAGCTGCGGGGCCTGCACATTGTATGCAACTCTTGTGACTTTCAGCACTGTATAGAATGGCCATGCAAGAGTGATAGCTACACTTGACAGAATCTGTTCAAAATCATGGTTCTAGAATGAAAAGGAAGAATGGTGACTTTCTATGGCTAAAGCACTTCAAATAGGATAAGAGATCACAGAAAACAGAGACAACCTTCCACACAGTACATGCAATGACAGGTTTCAAACACAAATGAAACAACTTCCCATTTTACTCATAATAATGAATTATCTACAGTATTAGGTAAAGAACATCCTGTTTCTGCCCAGGCGTGGAAAGAAATGTCTCCCTTTGTTCACAAGTACATGCCGCCAACTGATAGCCGTTAACAGGATTTCATCGTCGGGCACACAGGATTCCTGGGCCACTTACTATGCACCCTGTGGACATGTCTGGCAGGTGGAGGAGCCAGTGTCATAATAACTGCCCCGCCGGACAGTTGCTGACACAGTCGGTGGCACAGGTACACTGGCCTGAAACAGAATCATGCCTTCACTCTTACTCATGCTCAGGACATCATCAGTCTCGCTGCCAACAACAACAACAACAACAAAAAAGTAAAAGAATCTAAGGGGGAAAAAAGCAAACAAAACAATCAGTCAAACAAACATACATGTATCTCTGTGTTTATTAATAATAATTCTTTTTCTTTTAAATAAAAAAATTATGTTGTTGTTGTTTCTGCTCATGTGAGTACCTGTGGTCACTTCGATGCACATTCAATCAGAAACATAGTATGAACAAAAAAAACAAACCCCAAATACATCAAACAAACCAGAATGATACTGAAAATGCTTTAGTTTTGACTTTATGTGTGTTGTGTGTGTGTGTGTGTGTGTGTGTGTGTGTGTGTGTGTGTGTTGTTTTTCTCATTACTTTTTTCCTCATGGTCAGTCTGATCTCATATTGTTGAAACAGACAGGAGTGAATCGAACACATGGAAACAGCGAGGAAAAATACTAGTATTTCTAACATTTAAAAATTTGCTTAATTCTTACATAATCCAGTGACTCTTTTAACTTTTTTTTAAAAAGGGCTCTAACCTTTTAGTAGGCCTAAAGCAATTTAAAAAAAGCTTTCAACATCATATTTTTGTTTTGTTTGTTGGTGTCATTAATTTCCTCTATCATTTGTACAGTATTCAAAGACTTTGGGGAGTTTTTTTTAATTTTTCAATAATTAATTGTAAGGTTACTTCCCAGTTTAGAAGACATTTTCATGGATTTGTTACAAGTCTTTGTTGTTGTTCTTATCTCTTATGTATCTGACATCCTAGGGTTAGCAAGCCTATAAGGTTTCTAGATTTGCTTTGGTTTGGAATGTTCAACACCTCCCTTCTTGAAGACATACCACATCACAACTAATGTGTGTGGTGTGTGGTGTGTGTGTGGTGTTGGTGTGGTGTGTGTGCGACTCTGTGTGTGTGAGTGTGCGACTCGTGTTGTGTGTTGTGTGTGTGTTGGGGGGGGGGGGGGTGCGCATAGTGTGTGTGTGTGTGTGTGTGATGTGTGTGTGTGTGTGTGTGGGGGGGGGGGGGGGGCATGTGCCATGTGTGTGCGTGTGTGTGCGCGCACGCATGCTGTTGTGTCCGTTGTTGTGCGACAGTGAGTGTCGGTCATGTGTGTGTGTGTGTGTGTGTGTGTGGTGTGTGTGTGTGTATGGGTGTGTGTCAACAGGCACCCTTGTTTCTCTATGCGTGGTACTTATTGCAATATTCATCTTCTTACTGGTTTCATTTATGTTTTTTTTATAACTTTTATGTATTTGTTAGCGCTTAGGGCTTATGATGTAAGATGAAACACCATAAATAATCATCACTATTATAATTATTATGTTATCACAAAAATGTATGACATCAGTTGAATATTATATATTATCGAAGCCACTTACAACGAATCGCCGCGGACATTCAAAATTGCTTTATTATATCTGGCTTTTATTGCAACCAATGTGCGGGTTATAACAAATTTCTGTCTGGTTGCTTTGTTATATCTGACGTGACATGCTTTCTCTCTTTCTTTCTTTCTCTCTCACCACACGCAAACACATGTATACACATACTGACACACACACACACACACACACACACACACACACACACACACACACACACACACACACTCTCATGCATGCCAGCATACATTGGCAGTAATCAAACTCGTTTCCTAGGCTGTTATGTGCTTTAAGAGAAATGATTTGAAAACTTATTTCCACAACCTGGCTGTAAATTAATGTAAACAGATTGCAAAGGCCTATACTGCAATTTGAATACTTAAAAACTGATAATAAGTAAAACAGGTGAACAAAATCTACTGCATTATTCTGAAGACTTCAGAAGAATTGATTGTCAGAAGAAATTACACAGTGCCAGGAGGGGGTGGGGAGAAAGGAGATGGAGAATGATCTGTCTGGAAAATAGATGATAAAAAGAAATAATTCAAAAGAAAACTTTGGGACGCCCCGTTTAAAATTCCTTTTTGGGGAAGACAAACCCTTTTTCAATCGCCTGCTCCAAAACCCTTTTGGGGCCCGTCGGGGCGAAAAAACGGTTGTGTCGTGTAAACCGGTTCAATGGGGAGGAAAACCCGACCGAACGCCCTTTTGCAAAAACTGTGTCGGCATATTTGGGGCCCTTGGGGCCAATAGGTGTTTTTTTGGGGTTTAATGGGGGGCCGTCGTCTGCCCGCTTCTCAGTTTGGGGGTCCCTTTGGGGTTCACTTTTTGGTTTGGGGGCCGGGGGTTTCGGCCGACGTGGGCCTTGGGGTTTTACTTCTTTTTCCCCCAACCCCCTTTTTGAGCGTTTGCGCAAAATCCCTTCTTTTCAAATGGTCCACCCAGACGACGGCGGGAAAGGGCGTTTTTCAGCTAAACCCCCCAGGAAGAGGGGCCCTCATCCCCCGGTCCAAAAAAAAAATGGGGGTTACCCCCCGGGCCATGGCAATAAAAATTCTGGGAATAATTTTTTTCCCTTTCCCCGGGAAAGGGGGTTTTTTAAAAACCAAAGATTAAGAATATGGGCGACTCCCCCTTTTTTTTTTTTCCGTTGCAACTATAACCTACGAAGGTTCTGGGCCAAGTACCCTTTCCGACCCAACGTATCAGGAAGCGCTCCCTTTGCCTGGGCTCTCGGGGAAACGCCCCCCGGCGGGGAAAGGGCAAACCCCCCACCTTTCCCCCATAGGGCCCAACCCCCAGTTGACATTCCCCCTCTCACGACAGTGCCCCCCCCCAAAAGTAGAACAAAACCCACAAACCTTTTTTTTAAAAAAAAACAAAAAGGCCTATTATGTCCTTTGCAAAATTTCCCCCGGGCTTCAAATGGGAAAGGGGCAGTCTATATTTTTGGCCTGTTGTGTTCCTCTCACCACCAAGGGGTTCAAAAACAGAATTAAAACAGCCCCCTAAAGCCCCCAACGAAAGGTACAAGAGTAATATAAACAGAAAGTATGATTTTTAAAAAGGAATAAGTTGCTGAAAAACAAAAATTCCTTTGAAAAGGGTTAGGCCCCCAAAAATGAAAGGTGAAAATCTTAAAGCCTTTTTGTTTGGGGTTCTTTTAAAATTTAAAACGAGGGCAAGAAGGTAAAAACCTTTTAAAAAAAAAAATTTTTTTATGTGGGGGGCGCGCGCGCACACACACAATTAAATATATATATATAATATATTAAACAAATTTAATAAATTTCCAAGGTTTAAGTACGGGGAAACCGTTCCAGCAATTTAAAACAGACCCCTTTGGGTTTGTTGCAATATTTGCAAGAAAAATTGAATTATAAACAAAGCTTGCTCAATCCCCTTAGATTGAAAAAAAGGGGGGAAGAAAAAGCTTTTAAAAATCTAAGTGGAAATTTTTTTGTTTCGCCTAACAAACCCAGAATGTGTTTTAATTTTTTGGGGTAAAGGGGGAAAGATAAAAAAAAAAGTTTCCCTCAAAAAAAACCTTCAGCAATTTATAGTCTCCGGGGGAGAAAAACCCCCCCCAAAAGGGAAAAGGGAAAACCATTTAACATTTAACCCCTGGTCAATCCCGTTTTTCCCCGAAACTTGGTGGTTTCCCTCCTCATAAACCGCGGAAAGGGTTTTTTGGTTTTTTTACTCCTTTTTCCCTTTTTTTAAAGTTTTAAAAACAATGCAACCCCCAAAAAAAAGGTTTGGTGTGGCAAAAAACCGCGTAGGTTTTGTTGGGGTTTTTAAAAAAACCAAACCCAAAGGGCCACCTAAAAAAGAAAAAAAAATCATAAAAGAAAAAAACACGCTACTTTTTTCTTTTTAAAAGAAAGAAAAAATTAAAAAAGATTTTCCTTTTAAAAAAAAACAATGCGGGGGCCCCAAGTTCTTGGAATGAACCCCAAAGGGGCCCTTAAAATACAACAAACTAAAAAATTTCCCAAGGAAAAGAACCGGGCATTTTTCCAAGGCAACTTACAGAAAACCTTGGTTTTTGAAATTGACTAAAGAAATTTGAATTATAAACAAAGCTTGCTCTTTTTTCTTAATTGAAGAAATGGGGGGAGAAAAAGGCTTTTAAAAATTGGGAAAGAAGTAGATGTTTTCTGCCAAAAAAAAACCCTATTTTGCTTGATGGGGGGAAAGGGGGAAAGAAAAAAAAAATTTTGCTTCTAAAAATGAACCTTATATAGGGGCCCCTATTTTTTTTTTTTTTTAACAACCGTTTTTTAAATTCAATTTTTTTTTTCCCTTGAGAATTTTTAAAAAAAATTCAACAATCCCCAAAAAAAACCCAATAACTTCAAATACTTTTAATTTTAAAAAAAAGTGGAGGGGGGGAAAACGTAAAAAACCCCTCCTGAGCATTTTGGAGTAAAAACTGGGGGGAAAATTTTAAACCCCGAGCCCTTTAAAAATTAAAAACTTTAACCGTCGTCAACCGCGTTCAGTAGATGGGGTTTTTCTTTTGAGGGGCCTTTAGTTTTTTAAAATTTCCCTTGAAGGGGTTTTTCCAAATTTTTTAAAGGGGGTTGGCCAAAAAAAAAAAAAACCCTTTTCTTAAAAAAAGGCTTTCCCCCCCCCCACCCCAAAAAAAAAAAAAAAAAAAAACCCCCCCCCCCCCCCACCCCCTTACCCCCCCCACCCCCCCCCCCCCCCCCCCCCCCCCCCCCCCCCCCCCCCTTAATTACCTTCCAGCTAGCCTAAAACACACACACCCCCACACACACACACACACCACAAAACACAAAACACACTTTAAGTGTGGGCTGCAAAAGGGCTCCCCAATTTTCACCTTTTAAAAAGGGGGGGTTTCCCCACCCCCTATTTTTCCCCCCAGAAAAAAGCATTGGGTTTAGTCCAGGCCCCCCCAAAACCATTCACACACATTCCCACAACAAAAATCCCAAGGGCTTTTTTTTAAAAATAAAGTTTGTGAGCTCCCCCTCCTAAAAATGTGCCAGAAAAGGGGGGCCTGGCTGCAGTTTCCCCGGGTTTTAAGATTTCCCAAACTGGAATGGTGCGGTGAAAAAAACAAAATACTTCGGGGCATTGGTTTTTTACTAAGATGGGGGAAATTTTTCTTGGAGTGGTTGTGTGAAACCAATATTTTTTATGGTTTTTGGGCACTATTTTTCATTCCATCCCACAACCAAGCACGGGACTAAGGAGGTTACCAATTTTGCGTGAATTTTTTTTTTTTTTCTTTTTTTTTTTTTTTCCCCCCCCGCCAAAACCCACCCCAAAAAGAACAAGGCAAAAAACCTTATGAAACCCTTTACCCAAAACCACTCCCTTTAAGGTTTTGTTGTTTTCCCTTAAATTAAACCTGAAAAATTTTCCTGTAAGGGGATTCTCTCTCTCCCCTCTCTCTCTCTCTCCCCCTCCCCCTCTCCCCTCTCTCTCTCTCTCTCTCCCCTCTCCCCAAAAGCAAAAAGGGGAAAAATTGTCCTAAGCCTTTGTACTTACCTAAAATCCCAAAGGTGCATAACACCCAAACCAAACCCAAAACCCAAACGAATATCAGGTCTAAAAAAACCCCATTGACCATTCTCTCCCTCCCCTCTTTGTAACTTAAATAAAACAAAAAACATAGGTATAGAATCACTTTCCAACAAGGGTTGTTTTTTTGTTTTTAACATGTTCACGGGACATTTTAAACCCAAACAAATATTTATATATAATAAAATTGACAAAAATTTAATCCCCAGGAAAACAGTTATGGGGAAGGAAACAAAAGGGAAAACATTATGATGTTTCTCAAGGAATTATTAAAAATACCCAGTGGCACACACAACACAGCAAAATTTCTATAAATACACAAAAAAAACCCTTGCCAATTTGAAAAAACCCACAGGGGGAAAAAGAAAAACGGGGAACTATATTTAAAATTTCAAAAAACAAAAATGGGCCAAAATGCTATATTTCATACAAAAAAAAAATCATAATAGAAAAGACAGCCCAAATAAATGTTTTGGGAAATGCCGCCGGGATACGAGATGAAACTATTTCATACCCCTTTTTTCGCCTTTTTTTCCCTCTCTGACGTGACAGTGAAGCTATTGCTTACGGGCTTTCCCCCAAAAAACCCGTTTGGGGAAAATTTTTAACATGGATGGCCCTTTTTGACGCAAAAACTCTCTAAAACTGTTTTTTCCCTTTAATTTTAAACCCCTCTTTAAAAATTTTTTAAAGGGTTTTTTAAAAAAAAAAAAAATTTTAAAAACCAAAAATAAAAAAAAAAACAATAAAAAAAACCCCCCCCCCCCCCCCCCCCCCCTTTTTTTTTTTTTTGTTTTGGTTTAAAAAAAAAAAACCAAAAAAAAAAGGGGAAAAACCCAAACCCCCCCCCCCCCCCCCCTTCCAAAATTTTTTTTTTTTTTCCCTCTCTCCCCTTTTTTCCCCCCCCCCCAAAAACAAACACCACACACACACACACAAAAAAAAAAAAAAAATTTTTAAAAAAAAAATTTTTTTTTAAAAAGGGGAAAAAATTTTTTTTTTTTGGGGGGGTTTTTTTTAAAAAAAATTTTAAAAAATTGGGGAAAAAACCCCCTTTTTTTTTTAGAAAAAAAAAATTCTTCCAAAACCCCCCCTTTTTTTTTTTTTTGAAAAAATTTTTTTTTTTTTTTTTTCCCCAAAAAAATTTAAAAAAATAAAGAAAAGCCGAGGGATGAAAAGGGGGGTTTTTTTTTTTTTTTTTTTTAAATTTTTTTTTTTTTTTTTTAAAAAATTTTTTTTTTTTTTTTTCCCCCTTTTTTTTTTTTTTTTTTTTTTTTTTTTTAAAAAAAAACAAAAAAAAAAAAAAAAAAAACCCAAAAAAAACAAAAAACCCCCAAAACAAAACAACCCCCCAAAAAAAAAAAACACAAAACCCCAAAAAAACCCCCCCAAAAAAAAAAAAAAAAAAAAAAAAACCCCGGGGCCCAACCCAAAAAAAAAACCAAAAAATTTTTTTTTTTTTGGGGGGGGCCCCCCTTTACCCCAAAAAAAAAGGGGGGGGGGAACCAAAAACCAAAAACATTTAAAAAAAATTTTTCCCCCCCGGCCAAAAAACCCCCCCTTTAAAAAAAACCCCAAATTTACCCCAAAAAAAACCCCCCCCCAAAAATTGGGGCCCTTTTTCCCGGGGTTCTTTTTGGGGAATTTCCCTTTAAACCCAAAAACCCCCCCTTTTTTTTTGGGTTTTTACTTTTAAAACCCCCTTTTTTTTCCCCCCCCCCCTTTGGGCCCCTTTTTTTGGCCCCCCCTTTTGGGGGGGGCCGGCCTGGCCCCCCGGGGGGGGTTTTTTTTTCCCCCCCCCGGGGGGGGGGGGGGGTTTTTTGGGGGGGGGGGGGAAAAGGGGGGGGAAAAAAAGGGGGGGGGAAAAAAAAAGGGGGGGGGGGGGGGGGGGGGGGGGGGGGAAAAATTTTGGGGGGGTTAAAAAAGGGGGGGGGGGGGAAAAAGGGGGGGGTTTTTGGGGGGGGGGGGAAAAAAAAAAAAAGGGGGGGGGGGGGGGGGGGGGGGGGGGGGGGGGGGGGGGGGGGGGGGGGGGGGGGGGTTTTTTGGGGGGGGGGGGGGGGGGGGGGGGGGGGGGGGGGGGTTGGGGGGGGGGGGGGGGGGGGGGGGGGGGGGGGGGGGGGGGGGGGGGGGGGGGGGGGGGGGGGGGGGGGGGGGGTTTTTTTTTTGGGGGGGGGGGGGGGGGGGGGGGGGGGGGGGGGGGGGGGGGGGGGGGGGGGGGGGGGGGGGGGGGGGGGGGGGGGGGGGGGGGGGGGGGGGGGGGGGGGGAAAGGGGGGGGGGGGGGGGGGAAAAAAAAAACCCAAAAATCCTTTTCCTGGGCCCCCTTTTTTTTTTTTCCCCCCCCCCCCCCCCCCCCCCAACCCCAAAAATTTTTTTCCTTTTTTTTAAAAAAAAAAAATTTTAAAAATTTTTTTTTGGGGGTTTTTTTTTTTTAAAAAAAATTTTAAAAAAAAATTTTTTTTAACCTTTAAAAAAAATTGGGGGAAAAAAAAAAAGGAAAAGGAAAAAAAGGGGGGGCCCTTTTTTTTTTTTTAAAAACCCCGGAAATTTTTTTTTTCCTTTTTTTTTTGTTAAAATTTTTTCCCAAAATTTTTTTTTTTTTTTCCCCCCTTTTTTTTTTTTTTTTTTTTTTTTTTTTTGTTTTTTGTTTTGGGGGGGGGGGGGGGGGGGTTTTAAAAAAAAAATTTTTTTTTGGGGGGTTTTTGGGTTTTTAAAAAAAAAATTTGGTTTTTTAAAATTTTAAAAATTTTAAAAAATTTTTTTTTTTTTTTAAAAAAAAAAATTTAAAAAACAAAATTTCCTTAAAAGGGGAAAAAGAAAAGGGGGTTTTTTTTTTTTTTGGGGGATTTAAAAAAAAAAAAAAATTTTTTTAAAAAAAAAAAAAATCCGGGTTTTAAAAAATTTTGGGAAAAAAAAAAAAAGAAAAAAAAAAAAGAAACAAGAAAAAAAAAAAAAGGGGGGTTTTTTTTTTTTTTAATTTTTTAAAAAATTTTGGTTTTAACCCTTTTTCCTTTTTTTTTTTTTTTTTTTCCCTTTTTTTTTTTTTTTGGTTTTTTTGGGGGGGGGTTTTTTTTTGGGGGGGGGGGGTTTTTTTTGAAAAAAAGGGGGGGGGGGGGCCCCCCCCCCCCCCCCCCCCCCCCCCCCCCCCCCCCCCCCCCCCCCCCCCCCCCCCCCCTTTTTTTTTAAAAAAAATTTTTTTTTAAAAAAAGGGGGGGCCTTTAAAACCCCAAAAATTTTTTTGTTTTTGTTTTTTTAAAAACCCCGGGGGAAAAAAAAAAACCCCCCCCCCCTTTAAAAAAACCCCCTTTTAAAAAAAAAATTTTTTTTTTTTCCCTTTTTTTTGGGGGTTTTTGGGGGTTTCCCCCCCCCCAAAAAAAAAATTTAAAAAAAATTCCAAGAACCCCCTTTTTCTTCTGTTTTTTTTTTTTTTTCCATGCATTTTTTCCCTTCTGTCTTCTTTTTCTCTTTTTAATCTTTTTAAAAAAGAAATGTCACAGGATTACCAAGAAAGGATAGAAAAAATATGATCATAAATTCACTGTTTACCTGCGGACTTAACGGCATAAATAAACTCATTAAACCCGGGCTTCATTGAATGATGTAGAAGTTTAATAATATAAGCCCTTTCTCTTTAAAAAAAAAACCAACGCTTTAGAAACAACAGCAACATAACACTTGAAGAAGAAAAAAAGAAAGAAGAAGACAAAAACAACAACAAGATCTAATAATGGTAATGATATGATAATAGAAATAAGATAATAAAATAATAAAAAAAGCAATGAAATGATAATAATAAAAAAGAAGAAAAAGAAGAAGGAAGAAAGAAAAGAAGAAGAAAACAAGAAGATCAAGAAGAAGAATGAGACTGTGGATTGTATCTCTGTGTCAACGATGTAGCCTAATCCAGTGGGTAAATTATCAAGTGCTGTGAACTGTGTACAATTAATATGCAGAGGAATGTTTGAAGCCCAGTGTTTGTGGGGGGGTTGGTGTGTGTGTGTGGTGTGTGGTGTGTTGTGTGTGTGTGGTTGTTGGGGGCGTGCGTGGTGCGTGCGTGCGACACGTGTGTGTGTGTGTGTGTGTGTGTTGTGTGTGTGTGGTGTGTGTGATATCGATTAGGTATCGTTCAGATGATAACATGGGTGTCACTTTTGATTTGATTTAAATGTTTTTCTATTGCATACTACCAGGTGTTGTGCCTTAAAATGATAAAACGATATTGTTGTTGTTGTTCTTCGTTCATATTTGGCAGCTGATCTAAAATGAAAGATTTTGACATAATATGAAACATGAAAGAATCGCTGTGTTATAATGTCATTTTTCTTCTTCTCAAACATTTTTTCAGAGAGATTAACAACAAACAACAGCAACAAACAAGCAAGCAAACAACAAACAAACCACAGCCATTTCAGTTTTTATTTCTGTTTTTTAAAAATTTAAATGGAAAATTACTCAAGTTTCCCTTTTTTCCTTATTTTTTTCTTTCTTTTTTTCTTTCCCAACTTATAATATTTTTTCCCCAATTTTGACCCCGCAACTCATGGAATATTTATCCTAATAAACTGATAGCCTTTGACAAAAAAAAAAAAAAAAAAAAAAAAAAAAAGAAAATTTTCTCCCCTCTCTCCCCCCCCCCCCCCGCCCCCCCCCTCTCTCCTCTCTCTTAACTATGTTAAACTTTCAGTTCTTTCTCAAGAAGACTTAAACGCGTCGTGTGAGGCGTCCCCCTGTGCGGGGAACTTCTTTAGATGCCCAGAGCAACCCGAACAAACCTGTCGACAACGAAACGGGCCCCTCCTCAAGACCCCTCCACCTAACCACCACATAAGGAACCCAGTTCGCCAAAATTTTGGCACACCGTGCATGCCCATGTGTGCACCCACCCCCCTCCAAACTGTCCCCGCGGACATTTCATACCAGGGGGCCATGATTACAGCCTAATACAAATAAATATTCTCACCTGCTTTGAAAATAAACACTGTTCCTCCACATCCCGGATTGTGCAATGCGGATTGCCCCCCCCCCCTCCCCATGTCCCCACCCACATGGAGTATTCTCCCCCTCTCTCCCCCTCCCTCCTCCACACCTACCCTGATCATTTTCAGTTACAGATCAGCACTACTTGCTAATGAATGTCATTTTCAGTTACAGATCAGCACTACTTGCTAATGAATGTCATTTTCAGTTACAGATCAGCACTACTTGTAATGATTCATTTTCGTTCAGTCACCTACTTGCTAATGAATGTCATTTTCAGTTACAGATCAGCACTACTTGCTAATGAATGTCATTTCCAGTTACAGATCAGCACTACTTGCTAATGAATGTCATTTTCAGTTACAGATCAGCACTACTTGCTAATGAATGTCATTTTCAGTTACAGATCAGCACTACTTGCTAATGAATGTCATTTTTGTCCGAAAACGATGAATGATCGGAAACAGTAGAGGCGCAACCTCGGTGGAATTTCTGGATTTGTATGAAGACGCCAAGCGAACACTTCGGAAAACCTTGGTGCTCAAACCCAGTTTCAGTCGAGTGACATTTAAGTCTATCGTTCAAATTGTTATTGTTCATATTCCAGGGAGTGGAACACTTGCTGTCGTTGGCAGAGTAACCGACAAAAATAAAGGGGAAGGGGGGGGGGGGAGGGGTGGGGGGGGGGGGGGGGGGGGGGGAAAACAGCATAAGCTAGCTCAGACAATCTTCTCGCCATCACAGCTTGGGCCCTATAACCTGGACTGCATCCCTGAGCCCCCTTCCACCCACTTTCTCCCTCCTCTCCCCCCCCCCCCCCCGCCCCCGACTGTCCTTTCCTCCCTCCCCCTTCCCCTCCCCTCCCCTCTCCTCCGACAATAGCTCAGTTGGTAGAGCACCAGACTCGTCATTCTAGCGATCCTGGGGTTGCATATTCGAGAAGTTTCATTGGGCATTTTCGTACAGGGGGATTTTCTCCACCGATTTTAACATCGGCTCTAATTCCATTTCCAGGAAAGTCTTTGGAATGAGACTATAACCCGAGAGAGAATCCGTGCGTGAACGCACGCATAACATCTTGCATTTGTCTAAAAACCCTATCACCAACTCAGTTTCGGAAGTGCAGGTCGGTTTTGCTGTTGGTATAGAGGACACGCATTCAGACAGCGTGTCCCTTCTGTGAACAATGAACAGAATGAGTGAAAAACTGACATTGGACAGATGACCCGGGAAACGACTTACAATGTAGCGCCAGCGCTGAAGCAGTCTTTCGGCCTACTGTGCTCCTGAATCCAGGACCATCATCAAGGCCAAGCTGCAGAACAAGTGGAAGCAGCAGCATCCACGCCACAACAGAGCAGACCCGTACTACCTGCTGACTCGACGAGAGCAGGTAGTCATCTTCAGGCTCAGGACAGGCCACAACCGCCTGAAACACCACCTATTCTTTAAACTCCGCATCGGCAACACAGAGCAGTGCCCCTGTAGAACAGGCAGCCAGACAACAGAACATCTCCTGCAGTCCTGCCCGCTCCACCAAGCGTTCCGAGAGAAAACCTGGCCCGACCCAATGCCAGTGGCCCGGAAGCTCTACGGAGGACTGGAGGACCTGCGACGTACTGCCACCTTTGTCGAGGAGACGGGGGAATCCATCTGAAGAAATGACTAACGAGACAACAACTGTGCTCACATAGGCAGCCTGTTGTGTAAACAAGACTGCGGCTTGTAAAGCGTAAAGAGCCTGGTCTAAGTAACCCAAGGTAAGCGAAGAGCTCTCGAGAAGATAATAATGATAATGATAATATTAGTAATAACAATGATGATGATAACATAATGATAATAATAGTAACAATAATAATAGTGATGATGATAATAATGATAATAACAATAAATAATAATGATGATAATAGTAATGATAATATAACATAACAATAATAACGACGACAATAATAGTAATAATGATAATGATAATAATAGTAATAATAATGATAATGATGATGATGATGATGATGATATGATGATAATAGCCTAATAATAATAATGATGATGATGCTAATAATAATAATGATGATGATGATAATAACAACAACAACAACAATAATAATAATAATAATAATAATAATATAATGACAACAATAATAATGATAATAATAATGATGATAATGAGGAAGAAGAAAAAGAAGAGGTAGTAGTGGCAGTAGTAGTCGTCGTCATCATCATAATCATCATCATCGTGGGCCAGATCACAATATGAAAAAATTGTCTGTGGGGAAACAGTTTGAACACGCCACAGTTTGGGCTAGAGCACCGGCGCTCCCCCTCACCCGTCCAACAAGTAATCGTGATCGTACGCAAGTATGGCCCACATATATAATTCCGGATCTACCCAGCCCATCAAGCTGTTGATAACATTCTGTCTAGCTCTACGTTGATCATATGACGTCATGCACAGTGGTTCGAAGATCAGGTCGTCGAATTATGTCCTCACTGACCTCGAAGTCGGAGATTTTATTTGAGTTCCGGCATCGTTTATATCGCCCCCCCCCCCCCCCCTTCCTTTTTTTTTCATGGACATTAAATCCGAAAGAACATGATTTCAATGCTTGTTAACAGAGATGAGTCCGTACGTACTGGCAGAGGAATATACGACGAACACGGTAGAAGTAGAAAGTTCAGTGTTGGCCTCTTTAATCTTTTAAGCCCATGAAAGGACTGAGAGGATTGCAAACTTGATGCACATTAAAAGCATCCTTTCCCTGTTTCCCTGTCTTGGTAGCCTATTCTCAGCTCATCCATTGTGGCAGAGCGGGTAGGTAGGCCCCAAGGTCTTACCAGCGCGTTGGGCTAATGCGTAGGTCAGACATCCGCTGAGTCGTAGCCACGAGACCCTCTTCTTCAATTGTCTCATCTTTGTTGTCAATTCATTTGTCCATCAGCTTCAAATCATGCGTAGTGTGGTCTCCAAACTTAGCGGATGTGGTGTAGCGTATATGGACTAACCCGCACGCAGTGACGCCTCCTTGATGAAACAAAGAAACTGAAACTGAAACGGTAGAGCAGATTGATCAGCTTACATACACCGCAAAAGATTACACAATCAAAAGATTGGTTCTACAGAAAGAATTTTTATTGAACAGGGTAGGTAGGGAGGAAGCAACGCTGAACATTTTGAAATAACATGGAATTCATCTTTTAGGGCATCATCTTTCATCTCATGTGGGTCTTGACGGATTCTGTATGTTGTGAACCTTCCCTCGAAATGACGGCATTTTCATTTTGTCTCCAAGTCAAGTTTATGACAACTGCATATCAGCGCGTTGATCTAAAACTGACTGATTGAAAATTCAGAAAGAATTTTCTTTATTATCTTTTATCCTTACTTTCAACAAAGCCAACCATTTGCTGTGGGCATGATATCGTTTAACCTATTTTCATTGTAGTGACCGAGTTTCTGTTTCATCAAGGAGGCGTCACTGCGTGCGGACTAGTCCATATACGCTACACCACATCCGCTAAGTTGTGAGACCACACTGCGCATGATTTGAAGCTGATGGATAAATGAATTAATAACTAAGATGAGACAATTGAAGAAGAGGGTCTCGTGGCTACAACTTGGCGGGATGTCTGACCAACGCATTAGCCCAACCGCTGGTCAGACCTTGAGTGCCTACCTATCATAGGTCGTGTCTTAATTTTTTTTTTTTAATGTATGGCTGTGTAGTGAATGTACACGTGTGTGTGTATGGATGTATGGGCACAGACCCATGTGTGCATATGTGTGTGCGAGCGCGCGCGCGCGCACGTGCGCGCGCGCGTGTGTGTGCATGCGCATGCGTGTGTGCGCGCTTGTGTATGTGTGCGTGCACTTGTGTGTGTGTGTGTGTGTGGTGTGTTTGAGACAAAAAACGTTTTGTATCATTCGCTTCACACTGTAAGCGCAGACTCAGTCGTGGCCATGTCCTCTCCCAGACGTGACAATCAAACCACGCGAACGAGCATAAATCATGCATAATTGATGGCGCCTGACCCACCACATCATGTGACCGTCCATGCACGTGACTCTATGCATCCTGCCACTTCAGTGCTACTGCAAAAAAAAAAATTGTCAGGGAGGGAACCTTCCAGAACACCTGAACATGGGAAAGGTGTGTCCGTCTGATCACTCCCTCTTTTCACTGTCCTCTCCCTTTCGTTTTGCATTCGTGTTTTGGGTGTGTATGTGTGCGCAAAATGCTTGCTGCTATTGATTTTTTTTCTCTCTCTCTCTCTCTCTCTCTCTCTCCTCTCTCTCTCTCTCTCTCTCTTTTTAATCCTTAAGTATAGGACGCTGCATTTCCGGCGAATGGAGGTTGGGATCAGGTAGTTGGTTACGATGAATGTCAGACAATGGGGAAACGTGTTGAAGGCAAAGAACAAAACAAAGCACAATAAAAACAAAAACAAAAACAAAAAACAAACAAAACAAAACAAAAAACAAACAAAAAAAAAAAAAACCAACCCCGGAAAGATTGAAAGAAAGTTTGGATAGAAAGTAAAAGGCAACTTTTACCTATGGTGAAGTAACTGAATAAGGTGACGTACATGCCTCTTAAAAAAACAAAAAACAAACTAAAAACAAAAACAAAAACAAAAAAACAAACAAAACAAAACAAAAACAAAAACAAAAAAACAAACAAAACAAAACAAAAACAAAAACAAAAAAACAAACAAACAAAAAAAACCAATGCTGTTTTTAATAGCTTCCCAGTTTGTTAAGTACGAGTGTAGACATCACACACACCACACACACACACACACACACACACACACACACACCACACACACACACACACAAATACGGATGTATATGTCATTGAGCGTATTCCCCGGAGGCTTTCGAATGCAACGCACGATTCAGTTATGGGGGAAACAGGCACTCGTTTACGTACAAATGGAACCACATCCGCCTTCGGGAACTGAATGACCCGCTCCTGATATCATATCATGAAGTTAGAAGAGACACCAGACTGATCTGTTTGGTTTGTAGGAGGCACACAGGCTGCAGGCCCACCGGCTGAGGGTTTGCGCCTTCCTGAACAACTTGGATTCTTCGGCAGTGGAACATTGCTAGAAAATGAAATGCTCCTGCATATTCAGCAGCTGTGAGGAACTTTAATGTCTCCTCCGGGACAAAGCTTGCGCACGTGATGTGTGCGTGTGTGTGTGTGTGTGTGTGTGTGTGAAAATTACCGATGCTGCTCCTGAATATTCAGCAGCAGTGAGGAACTTTTAATGTCTCCTCCGGGACAAAGCTTGCGCACGTGATGTGTGTGTGTATGTGTGTGTGTGTGTGTGTGTGTGTGTGTGTGTGTGTGTGTGTGTGTGTGTGTGTGTGTGTGCGTGCGTACGTGTGTGTGTGTTCGTGTGTGTGCTTGTCTCGTGTGTGTGTGTGTGTGTGTGTGTGTGTGTGTGTGTGTGTGTGTGTGTGTGTGCGCGTGCGTACGTGCGTGCGTGCGTGCGTTTTTCGTGTGTGTCACAGGACGGTCCCCAGGCACACACTGACATGCACACAGAGACAATGACGCGCCCCGCACGCAGCGGCACATCTGACTCCTTTCTTTCAATACAACGAAACAATAGAATTTTAGATTTCTCCCTAGGTAAAAACAAAAAAAAGTTTTTTTTCCTTCTTTCTATTCGCGCCTCACTTCTTTTGGCGCGAGGGGGTTTTAATGTTTCCTCCCCCCCCCTTTTTTTTTTTCGATATGTTATTCAACAAGACGCCCCTTTCATATCAAGTGTTAATACAGTCCTCAAAAAAAAAAAAAAAAAAAAAGAAGAAAAAACAAAAGAAAATCTAGTCACAGTGACCTCAGTTCATTCGTCCACTTCACATCTTTTTTTTTTTTTTTTTTTAAATTTTAGGTCATACAGACGACCAATCTGCCTTACATAAACAACAAACCACTCTCTGAGTTCACAGATTCCAATTCTCTTTAAATTTTCCAATGGGGAGAAAACTCCTCTTTTCTTTCAGTCACCAAAAATGACACAGTCTTCCCGTGAGGACAACCATGTCATCAAATTTGGAAATAAAATTTCTCTCGACAGCAGACATTCCAAAACATTTCACGGGCTACGAGGGGCTACGAGAGGCTACGTCCAATTAATAGTTCCGACGTACAGGGTGCTCGCCCTTGAAAGACAAGGCACGCTATTAGTAGTCTAAATCAATAACCTAGTTGACGATCGGTCACATGACCCACTTCTTCCCTATCGGATGTGTGAACGGGGTAAATTGGGAAATGATTCCGATCACGGCCAAAACGAGAAGAAACGATCGAAATTCGAGATCGCGATAAAAAGCTTGTGTTGAGAGTTATTAAATATGTACACACATCCCATAAATCACCCTAGATCAATGGTATACAAGATCAATGAGCCTACAACACAACACACACACACACGTACACAAACAACAACAAAAAACAAACATCAAACTAACCAACCAATAGAGAAAAAAAAACACCCGAGAGTTCGGCTCTCTCTCATACTTTTTTCGTCCTCTTCTCCTCTTAACTAATCTCGCTCTCTCTCTCTCTCTCTCTCTCTCTCTCTCTCTCTCTCCTCTTTGCTAGTCCCCTCCTTCCGCCAAAGTGACAGGCAGTTTCTTTTTTCCCAAGAGTACAAATCACTATTTAAAAAACAACAACTGATCACTAAAGAGCAAGCACACAATAAAGGTGAGTTTTTGATCACTCCAGTTAAGGTTCTCATGAAACACGGGCTGGTACACCCATGGGGATGCTACTTTAAGGCTGTTATGAGTTGCATCCTGTAGTCTGATTTACCTCTGTTCAGGAGCAGTTATGTCCCTTGATATCTTAATGGAGTGTCCTGCGCGTGCCTGTACCCATCGTCAACACAGCGCAGGCCTCCAAGGGTGGTACAGGACTGCTCTAAAGGCAGGTGAAGACAGTGCTTCTCTGGGTCCTCCCCAGCACCTTCGGGTGTTTCTTTTTCTTCAAACATATCAAATAACTGCAGAGCAGGTCTGCCCGTTCGATGTGCACAAAGCTGGAAAATTATATATTCTATAATTTTTCCGGGTCGCATGACAGCGTGCGTACGTGTGTGTGTGTGTGTGTGTGTGTGTGTGTGTGTGTGTGTGTGTGTGTGTGTGTGTGTGTGAGAGAGAGAGAGAGAGAGAGAGAGAGAGAGAGAGAGAGAGAGAGAGAGAGAGAGAGAGAGAGAGAGAGAGAGAGAGAACCCTGAAACGAGTGCGTTTTGATCGTTGTGCTGGTAAATATATATATCTTTTTATGTTTTATCTTTTATGCACGACTTTAAAACTTGAGATGGTTAGTCCAGTCAAATGAATACATGACGTCAAACAAATTGCAACAAATCATTCAAGGCGTTAATCAACTGAAACGATCATGTTATTCGTGCACAGAAAAATCTAAAGTAAAAGATGGTTCCGTTTTAACGTAATTAATCCGAAAGTGTAAGACGAACCGTGAGAATGAGAATTTTTTTAATGTCCGTGGACGGAAAGCTGAATGAACGCGCTGAGCAGAAAACGGCAGGAAAATCCAACGCTGCCCGCAGGCGCGCGATGATGGCGGACACTGACTGCGCTGATTCAAACAATTACCAGAGCCCCTCATGTTCATATTCACGGGTAATGTACCAATTTCTTATTGATAAGTTAACTTTGTTTTGTATGTCTGTGTATGATTTTAAGATACCACTATGATACTACTCAATAACTTTTGACACTACAGGCCAAACTAGACTGGCATTCGCCGAAGCTGACACGTAAACACGTGTTTCGCCTGCCCGAGTAAGTGAAGTGGCTTAACTGATAGCACGCAGCAGTAGATTCGGTACAACAAGAAGTCGTGGAATAAAGGGAATAATGACTGTATCTGCGAACTACACTCTATTGCACACACATGCCTTGTACTTGTGGTTGCGTGGTAATTGTTGTGGCTTATTTGAACGTTTTATGAACTCCAATTTTCATGGAATGTGTGAATTGGGCAAAAGTCAAACGGAAAATTGAAACAAAACCTGATTGATAACAATAATAATAAAATAATAAGAATAATAACATTTAAAAAAAAATAATGATAATAACAATAATAATAATATCGCCCATATAATATTTGTATAATGATTACGTAATAGTAATAACAACAACAACAACAACAACGTGATAATGACAGTAACAATAGGCTAACAATAATGAAAGCTTTCTCAAAGCCATTTTAATTCTGAATTTCAGAGTCCAGAAAAGGATTGCTGCATCATTTGCAAGCTGGGATTTTGCAGCCAGGACAGGAAAGTAATTCTAACACACAAAGGGTGTGCTGGGATCAACAAGGCAAGCGCTCAGCGAGGTGATGATATTGTTGCTTCAACTGGCAGTTTTGTTCATGCTAAATGTCGGCGTGAATACACCAATATAAACGCTATTACACAGTTTCTGCGTAGCAGGCAAAATGATCAGTCTCCTCAAAAAAGCATAAAACGAAGACTTCGGACTGTAGATTCTGCATACAGTCCAGCAGCCCAATGCCTGTTCTGCCTGAAAGGAGAAAAATGGTCACGTAGAGGCGGACACAAGACCTGTATAGGTCTGACATCAGTGACAACAACACAATTCCAACAGACTGTGGCCGGTGTTTGCAGCAGCAGAGGTGACGAGTGGTCACGGAAAGTTAAGGCTAGATTAGAATTTTTGCAGGACTGTTTTGCCCAGGATGTGGTATACCACAGTATCTGCAGTACCAACTTTCGAACAGGAAAACATGTCCCCCGAATGTTTTTAGAAACTGATGATATGCCAGCAAGAAAAAGAATCAAATTGGGGAAAGCAGGCAGACCAAAAGATGAGGCGTATCATGCTGCCTTTCAGGATATTGTTTCCTATCTAGAAAACAATGACACAGAGCAGGTCACTGTGTGTGACCTTGTTAGGATGATGGGAGATGCCCTGGACCAGTGCAATGAGTCAAATGTGGGTTCTGCGTACAGTGTGCCTTACATGAAGAAAATGCTGCTTGAACATTTTGGTGACAGTATATCTATCTCAGAGTTAGAAGGAAAATCAGATGTTGTGACCATAAAGACAGCCGCGTCCAACATCCTTCACAAGTTCTGCGAAGAACACAAAAAGAATGACAGTGACAGTGAATCTACTCGCTTGATTAGAGCAGCAGCTGCTCTAATTAGAAGTGACATAATGTCCATCTGTTGTGACAGAAGTATGTA
>CM031596.1:11093127-11098127 GCA_018398815.1 Conus ventricosus | reverse complement strand
ATGACACCACCCTGTAAGCCCTCTACTGACGACATTAACCGTGCTTAGTCGCGGAGCCCACGGGAGTGAGCGACCCTTTCTGGTGGGCGAGTCCCAAGGAACTTGCCGATAGCGGTGGCTTTTGACACGATCTCATAAGAGCGACGTTGAAAGGAAATAGAAGCAGAGGTCTCCTCAAGATTAGGGCCTGAAGGGGCAAGGAATCAGAGATATTTCTTTCTGTGCTGATCGACGAAGATGATGTTATGAAGTTCCATTCTAGTCAGGGACTGGGCTGCATGACAGAGTTCCTTCCCTTTCAGAACACACTCATGGTTAGTCAGGGGCTGCATGACAGAGTTCCTTCCCTTTCAGAACACACTCATGGTTAGTCAGGGGCTGCATGACAGAGTTCCTTCCCTTCAGAACACACTCATGGTTAGTCAGGGGCTGCATGACAGAGTTCCTTCCCTTTCAGACACACTCATGGTTAGTCAGGGGCTGCATGACAGAGTTCCTTCCCTTTCAGAACACACTCATGGTTAGTCAGGGACAGCATGACAGAGTTCCTTCCCTTTCAGAACACACTCATGGTTAGTCAGGACAGCATGACAGAGTTCCTTCCCTTTCAGAACACACTCATGGTTAGTCAGGCGCTGCATGACAGAGTTCCTTCCCTTTCACAACACACTCATGGTTAGTCAGGGGCTGCATGACAGAGTTCCTTCCCTTTCAGAACACACTCATGGTTAGTCAGGGGCTGCATGACAGAGTTCCTTCCCTTTTCACAACACACTCATGGTTAGTCAGGGCTGCATGACAGAGTTCCTTCCCTTTCCCAACACACTCATGGTTAGTCAGGCGCTGCATGACAGAGTTCCTTCCCTTTCACAACACACTCATGGTTAGTCAGGGGCTGCATGACAGAGTTCCTTCCCTTTCAGAACACACTCATGGTTAGTCAGGGCCAGCATGACAGAGTTCCTTCCCTTTCAGAACACACTCATGGTTAGTCAGGGGCTGCATGACAGAGTTCCTTCCCTTTCACAACACACTCATGGTTAGTCAGGGCTGCATGACAGAGTTCCTTCCCTTTCAGAACACACTCATGGTTAGTCAGGGGCTGCATGACAGAGTTCCTTCCCTTTCAGAACACACTCATGGTTAGTCAGGGGCTGCATGACAGAGTTCCTTCCCTTTCAGAACACACTCATGGTTAGTCAGAGGCTGCATGACAGATTTTCCTTCCCTTTCAGAACACACTCATGGTTAGTCAGGGGCTGCATGACAGAGTTCCTTCCCTTTCACAACACACTCATGGTTAGTCAGGGCTGCATGACAGAGTTCCTTCCCTTCAGAACACACTCATGGTTAGTCAGGGGCTGCATGACAGAGTTCCTTCCCTTTCAGAACACACTCATGGTTAGTCAGGGACAGCATGACAGAGTTCCTTCCCTTTCACAACACACTCATGGTTATCAGGGACAGCATGACAGAGTTCCTTCCCTTTCAGAACACACTCATGGTTAGTCAGGGCTGCATGACAGAGTTCCTTCCCTTTCAGAACACACTCATGGTTAGTCAGGGGCTGCATGACAGAGTTCCTTCCCTTTCAGAACACACTCATGGTTAGTCAGGGGCTGCATGACAGAGTTCCTTCCCTTTCACAACACACTCATGGTTAGTCAGGGCTGCATGACAGAGTTCCTTCCCTTTCACAACACACTCATGGTTAGTCAGGGGCTGCATGACAGAGTTCCTTCCCTTTCAGAACACACTCATGGTTAGTCATGGACAGCATGACAGAGTTCCTTCCCTTTCAGAACACACTCATGGTTAGTCAGGGGCTGCATGACAGAGTTCCTTCCCTTTCACAACACACTCATGGTTAGTCAGGACAGCATGGCAGAGTTCCTTCCCTTTCAGAACACACTCATGGTTAGTCAGGGGCTGCATGACAGAGTTCCTTCCCTTTCAGAACACACTCATGGTTAGTCAGGGACAGCATGACAGAGTTCCTTCCCTTTCAGAACACACTCATGGTTAGTCAGGGCTGCATGACAGAGTTCCTTCCCTTTCAGAACACACTCATGGTTAGTCAGGGGCTGCATGACAGAGTTCCTTCCCTTTCAGAACACACTCATGGTTAGTCAGGGCTGCATGACAGAGTTCCTTCCCTTTCAGAACACACTCATGGTTAGTCAGGGGCTGCATGACAGAGTTCCTTCCCTTTCACAACACACTCATGGTTAGTCAGGGGCTGCATGACAGAGTTCCTTCCCTTTCACAACACACTCATGGTTAGTCAGGGGCTGCATGACAGAGTTCCTTCCCTTTCACAACACACTCATGGTTAGTCAGTGGCTGCATGACAGAGTTCCTTCCCTTTCACAACACACTCATGCTTAGTCAGGGGCTGCATGACAGAGTTCCTTCCCTTTCAGAACACACTCATGGTTAGTCAGGGGCTGCATGACAGAGTTCCTTCCCTTTCACAACACACTCATGGTTAGTCAGGGGCTGCATGACAGAGTTCCTTCCCTTTCACAACACACTCATGGTTAGTCAGGGGCTGCATGACAGAGTTCCTTCCCTTTCACAACACACTCATGGTTTAGTCAGGGGCTGCATGACAGAGTTCCTTCCCTTTCACAACACACTCATGGTTAGTCAGGGGCTGCATGACAGAGTTCCTTCCCTTTCAGAACACACTCATTGTTAGTCAGGGGCTGCATGACAGAGTTCCTTCTCTTTCACAACACACTCATGGTTAGTCAGGGGCTGCATGACAGAGTTCCTTCCCTTTCACAACACACTCATGGTTAGTCAGGGGCTGCATGACAGAGTTCCTTCCCTTTCACAACACACTCATGGTTAGTCAGGGGCTGCATGACAGAGTTCCTTCCCTTTCAGAACACACTCATGGTTAATCAGGGGCTGCATGACAGAGTTCCTTCCCTTTCAGAACACACTCATGGTTAGTCAGGGGCTGCATGACAGAGTTCCTTCCCTTTCACAACACACTCATGGTTAGTCAGGGGCTGCATGACAGAGTTCCTTTCCTTTCACAACACACTCATGGTTAGTCAGGGCTGCATGACAGAGTTCCTTCCCTTTCAGAACACACTCATGGTTAGTCAGGGGCTGCATGACAGAGTTCCTTCCCTTTCACAACACACTCATGGTTAGTCAGGGGCTGCATGACAGAGTTCCTTCCCTTTCACAACACACTCATGGTTAGTCAGGGGCTGCATGACAGAGTTCCTTCCCTTTCACAACACACTCATTGTTAGTCAGGGGCTGCATGACAGAGTTCCTTCCCTTTCAGAACACACTCATTGTTAGTCAGGGGCTGCATGACAGAGTTCCTTCCCTTTCAGAACACACTCATGGTTAGTCAGGGGCTGCATGACAGAGTTCCTTCCCTTTCACAACACACTCATGCTTAGTCAGGGGCTGCATGACAGAGTTCCTTCCCTTTCACAACACACTCATGCTTAGTCAGGGGCTGCATGACAGAGTTCCTTCCCTTTCAGAACACACTCATGGTTAGTCAGGGGCTGCATGACAGAGTTCCTTCCCTTTCACAACACAATCATGGTTAGTCAGGGCTGCATGACAGAGTTCCTTCCCTTTCCCAACACACTCATGGTTAGTCAGGGACAGCATGACAGAGTTCTAATTGTCCTTTCCTTTCAGAACACACTCATGGTTAGTCAGGGGCTGCATGACAGAGTTCCTTCCCTTTCAGAACACACTCATGGTTAGTCAGGGACAGCATGACAGAGTTCTAATTGTCCTTTCCTTTCAGAACACACTCATGGTTAGTCAGGGACTGGGCTGCATGACACAGTTCGAATTGTCCTTTCCTTCAGAACACACTCATGGTTAGTCAGGGACAGGACAACATGACACAGTTCGAATTGTCCTTCCCTTTCAGAACACACTCATGGTTAGTCAGGGACTACATGACAGAGTTCTAATTGCCCTTTCCTTTCAGAACACACTCATGGTTTCATACCGCTGGTGGGACGGAAGGTGAATTGATCTGGCACTGGCACTCTCAGCCGTTGACGGCACTTGAGTATCGCCATTGTCCAGGCAGCGTGACACGACACTGTTGACACATGCCAGTCTGTTCGGCTGTGCATGCCGTCTGGTTGACACGATCTTGAATGTCATTTCTCTGTCTGTCTGTCTGTCTGTCTTTGCATTATATTGAATATCATATTCTCTCTCTCTCTCTCTCTCTCTCTCCTCTCTCTCTCTCTCTCTCTCTCTCTCTCTCTCTCTCTCCTCTCTCCATAACATTGAACGTCATTCCCCCCCCCTCTCTCTCTCCATAATATTGAACGTCATTCTCTCTCTCTCTCTCTCCCTCTCTCTCTCTCTCTCTCTCTCTCTCTCTCTCTCTTTCTCTCTCTCCATAACCTCAGATGCCATGACACCCCCACCCCCTCTCCTCTCTCTCTACATAAGCTTGATTGCCATTTTCTCCTTCTTCTCTGTCTCTCCGTAATCTTGAATGCCATTATCTCCCGTCTGCCCATGAAAGTTTAATCCTGAAAGCCACTATATCCTCCTTCTAAGTAATCTTGAATGCGCATTATCCCCCCACCCCCACCCCCTCTCTCTGTGTCTCTGTTTCCCTGTCTCTTGCAAAGTCATCCAGGCTTAGGCCTATTCTATACATGCTCTCGTTAAAACAGAACTGTTCTTGTCTTGTCCTGTCTGTCTGTCTGTCTATTTGTCCGTCTGTCTGTCAGTCTGCATTTCTGTCTGTCTGTATCTGTCTGCCTTTCTGTATGTATGTCTTTCTCTCTGCCTCTGTCTCTCTGTCTGTCTGTCTGTCCGTCCGTGTGTCTGTCTGTCTGTCTCCTTAAATGACCCCCATCCCCCTGTACTGAGCCAATATAATCAGGACACCACCTACTAAGCCCCCAACTGACCATAATAATTGCGTTGTCGCGAAGCTTGCGTGAGTGAGCTCTCTAATCGGAGGGCGACTCTACGCCTGTCCA
>CM031596.1:11073127-11083127 GCA_018398815.1 Conus ventricosus | reverse complement strand
TTGTGATGTGATTGGTTTTAAAGCAACGTTGCAGCTCTATTGATACCTTCGTGTCATGAAAGGGTTTTTAAAACAAATTTGAAAAGCAAGAAAAAATCCCTCTCTCTCTCTCTCTCTCTCTCTCTCTCCTCTCCTCTCTCCTTCTCTCTCTTCTCTCTCTCTCTATCTATCTCTCTCTCTCTCTCTCTGTCCACACACACACACACACACACACACACACCAAACACACACACACACCACAACACAAACACACCACACACACACCCACACACACACACACCCCACACACACACACACACACCCCACACACACACACACACACACACGAACGCACGCACGCACGCACGCACGCACGCACGCACGCACGCACGCACGCACGCACGCAAGCACGCCCCGCACACACAACACACACACACACACACCACTCCCCCACCCAAAGAAAAAAGGAAGATGACCTAGGAAGGGAGGAAGGGGTTTCAAAGCAGAGGGGATGGGGGAAAAAGGGCGGAAGGGGGGGGGAAGGGGGGGGGGGGGGGGAGGGAACAGGGGGAAGGGAGTTTTAAAGTTCAAAAATTAAAACCTTTAACTGTAGCTATTCGAAAATCCTTTCCCAACTGTTTCTCTTTAAAACAGAATAATTTTTAAACCCGGGCTTTCGTTAAACGTTGCCCCCCGGGGTGTCCCATTTTCTTTAAAAACCAACACACACAAACACACACCCACACCACAACCCCACACACCCACACCCCAACACCCCCAACACACCCCAACACACACACCACCCCGAGAGAGAGAGGGAGAGGGGAAAAGGGAGGAGAGAGGAGGGGAGAGGAGAGGAGAGAGAGAAAAGAGAGAACGAGGGGGGAAGAAGAGAGGGGAGAGGAGAGAGAAAGAGTGGAGAGAGAGGGGAAAAGGAGAGAGAGAAAAGAGATTTGGGAGAGAGGGAAAGAGGCCGGGGGAAGGAGAGGAAAAGAGAGAACAAACCGAACGAACGAACGAAATTTTTTTTTAAACCAGGGGAAATGAGATAAGAAAATTGCGCATGATTTTTTCACCACCCCTGGGGAAAAAAAAAAAGCACATGGACAACACACAAGTAAATTTTGGAAAACAAAGAGGAAAAAGTAAATTTTCCACAAGTAAAATTGAAAAATGTAAGAAGTAACAGACAAATATACAAAAGAAACGAAAAAAACCATGCAAGCACCCTAGGCACGCGCGCGCGCGCTCACACACCACACACACACACACAACCCACACACCACACACACACCCCAAACCCCAAAACCACACCACACACGACACACACGAAAACACAGGGCACGCCCCACGCCGCACCAAAACAACAACACCCCACACAAAACCCACCCCACACACACGCCCCACACACGCACACGCACGACACGCACGCACACGCACCCCAAACACGCACCCCACACACACAAAACCACACACACAACACACAAAAACCACCTCAAACACACCACACACAAAACCACACAAAAAACACCCCCACACACACGCACTAGGGAAGGGAAATTTTTAATCAAATGACAAAATCAGCAATCTGTACAGTACTTTTTAAAACCATAACTTTGGTCCCCAATGTCTGTTGAAATTTTTCTTTCGATTAATGGCATGAAGAGAAATATCAGGGTTTAAAATATGTAGTGTATTTTTTAAAAATTTTTTAGTCCCTGAAAGAGAAATGCTTTGAAAAAGCTGTTTTAAAACGAGCTAATGTTTCTTTATCTTTCACGTAATTTGGTAAGGATTTCCCAAAGGGGCCCCTCCTAAATAGGCGGACTTGTTTTTAAAAATCAATTCGGGGGTTTTCCTTACAATATTGTTGGGGTTCTTGTTTGGGATTTCGCGGAAATCTTTTGTGTTGGGGTTTAGTGTACAAGGAGCAAATCCTTTCTTATTCGATACATTAAAAGGCTTTGTTAAAAAACTGTAGTTTATACGATAAGGGAAAGGTTTCCCCAGCGTTTTAAGTAGTCTTCGTCGTCAAACGGGAAGTTTTTAAAAGTACTAACTTCGGGAGAGCGTTTAAAAACCCTTTGTTTGAAAATTTAATGTTTTTTGCACTGCATTGATCATAGGTGTTAAAGAAATAATCGATAGATGATAAAATAAATGCTTTTGAAAGAATTTTTTTCGGGGGTTTAACATCGAGGAAATTCAAAATTTTTGAAATTTTGAAATAATTTTTGGGGGAAAAAACCGTTTGCAAAAACCTATCGATATGGGGTGACCGGGAAAAAGATTATTGTCATAGTAACACCTAGAACTTTGGGGATATCAATTCATGAAGGGCTGTCCTACCTATGTGTAAAAAAGGCAAAACCTAAGGGTTTTTTTTTTGGCCGTTTTTGCCCGGGGAAAGGTTATTTTCAGTATTTGTTTTTTGGTCGTTCAAAAAACTTTTGGGGTTTCAGTAGTCCAATAAATTAAATTTTAAAACATTGTTTTTCCCAGGTTGTAGAAAAATTGTTCAAATTGGAGGGCCCTCAAAATGAAAGACGTTATCTAAAAAACGGGTTTACATACCCCTCCTTTTAACTTTAAAAGGGGAAAGATCTTTAAATTATATAGGGGGAAAAAATTTAGTGGACCAAAAAAGGACCCTTGGGGGGAACACCAAATGTTTGTGCCCGGGAAATTTGGATTTTTGGTTCCCCCAAAAAAACCCTTTGTGATGACGGGTTAAAAAGAAAGATGTAAGAAGAAAAAGATTTTGGTCGGAAAGCTATTTTAAGGCTAGCTTAGTAGCAGAAAATTTATGGTAAAAGACGTCGAAAGCCTTTGCAAAGTCAACGAACAATACTCCTGTGAATTTTTTTGTCATTGATTTTTAAAAACCAAAAATCCTCGACGAGGTTTTTTTAAAAGCAGTGTGGAATAAATGGTTTTTCTCAAATTTCCTGTTTGATTGGGATGAAGCAAATTGTTCTCCGAAACTGTGACTTTAGTTTTTTATAGACATTTTTTCCCCAAAAGGTTTCGAAAGCCCGATAAATTGAATAGGTCGAAATTTTAAAAGGGTTAGTTTCATCTCCAAAATTTAAGATGGGAAAAAATTTTTGGGGCTTTTTTAAGGGGAAATTGGGGAAAAATAGCTTTTGTCAATGCAGAGATTGTAAAAAAAGTTAAAGAGTCTGTGATGATAGGAGAACTGATTAAAAATTTCCCCATCTAAATTATAAAAGGCCACGTGTGCCGTCTGTTTGAGTTGTTGAAGATGAACGAAAAACGTCAAACCCGAAATGGGAAAGGAAAACGACAGCGTCTGATGTTTTTTTTTTAAAATAAAAAAATTTTTTTTTAGTAGCTCGAGTTTTTTAAAATAGGCCCTTCATTTGTTTTTGTTGAGGAAGATATATTAAAAAAATGGGGGGTTTTTAAAAATCATCATTTAAAAACCCCTTTAAAAGAGGCAGACTTTTTTTGGGACTTTCTTTTTTGGGAAAATTTTTAAAGCTTTCCAAATCGACTTTAGGAATTTTTAGAACCTTCCAAAACAAGTTGGAAGTATTTCTTTTTCGCTGAACGTAAATTGCCGAAAACTTTTTTTCGTTGTTTTTTGAAATCTTGAAATTGTTTTTTTTTTTAACCTTGTCTTTTTTCAGCATCGCATCTTGGATGACATCATTTCAACCAAGGGGGGTTTGGGGGGAATTGTTTAACTTTTTTTGGTTTTAAAGGGAGCATGTTTTTTCATAGATTAAGTAAATGTTGTGCCAGAATTGAAATGTTTCATCAGGATCAGTGACCGGTTTAAAATTTTTGGTAAAAGATGAATGGGGCAAAGTGAAAAAAAAAGGGGGTCTTTATCAAAGTTAGCAAAAGATTATAGGTAATAACTTTTTTGTCCAGGTTTGGGGAATTTTTGTTCCCTTTTCCCTGAAAAAGTAAGGCAATCAGGTGGGTTTATCCCTCCCAGCCACAAGGTGGAGAACACACTTTTCAATGTTTTTTTGGTGTTGCTATAAATGTGATCAATCAGTGTTTCAAAGGGGGAAAAAAAGGGAAAATAATTCTAGTGGGCGTTTCAATTAAATGAGAAGTCCCCAAAAATTTTAAAAATGTTTGGTCCCTCGATGATTGGGCCCTTTTAAAAAAATTTTCCCAAAAGTTTTAAAAATTTGAAAAAGGATGATTTCAAATTTTTCATTGGTGTTAATCTTCAAGCCCAATTTATTAAAATTTTTTGAAACCCCTTCTATTTGTTCGGGGGGGGTTTTGGTAAATGAAACCAATGAATAATTTCCCTTTTTTCTTTTTAGATTGATTTCGAACCCTATACATTCTAATTGTGTTTTTCAAACGGGGTTTTTGATACGTTTATACGTAACAGAAAGACTGATATATAGGATTTTTAAAACCCGTTTGTTTTTGGTTTGAATGGGATCAAGTCTCACGGGGTGTTGTAACCTGGAATAATACGTTCCCGCATCAGATATATTTTCGAAAAAACGTGTTTTGGCACCCAAAAAAACCGGTTTAAAAATGTCGGCCGGGGTTTATTATAATTTGGGCGAAATGATTAAATTTGTTGGAACATGGTTTTATATTTTAAAAAACCCCCCCGGAGGCCGTTTCCCCCAAAAGGGCCCGCATTCAAACCCTGGGCCCTTCGACTGGGTGGTTTTTCACAGATAAAAGATACAGGGTTTCAGCTTCAAGGACAACCCAGTATCTGATTTTAGCCAGCGTAAAAGGGGAAAAACGTGCAATGTATGCAAAAAAACCGAGATTTTTGGGTAGGAATGCGCGAAAAGGAAAAATAGCCCAAATTTAACCCCAAAAAATGGGGTTTCACATTTTTCAAGAACAATTAGACTCACAGACAAAAGAAGATAAAGGGGAAAAAAAAAAATCCAATTTAAAAAAAAAACCTTTTAAAAAAAATCAAATTATCAGACAGCAACCTCCTAATTACAAAAAAAGCAAGCAATCATGCATTTTGAGCCGTAAACAGTTTTAAGAAAATAAAAAAAAAGAAAACAAAGTATGCTATCAAATATTCTGGAAAAAATCCCCCAAATTTTTAAACCCCGGTTTAGGTATACACCGAGAAACAAAAAAGCCCCCCTTCAAATTTTCGTTGCAAAAGTAATGGGATTTTTGCAAAGAGTACGGCAATTTGCAGAAAAAACACCCCTAAGTTGGGCCCAAAAAAAATTTTTAAAATTTTACGCAATTACCAAAATGCAAACATAGCGATTTATTATGCTCGGGCATAAAGGGTTTTGAAGCCTGAATTATGCAATTCTATCTTTGAAAAGTTTTGCTGCAGATTTAACCTTTTGAGACGTCATCATGGGGTTTAAAAAAGTAAAGGTATTGTTTTATTTTTTTGAGGAGTAAAATGCCCTTTTTATTCAGTACTGTGTTTGATTCTTTGGGGGGAAATAGGGGAAAAAACTGGGTTTTCTTTGACACAAATTTTGGGGAATTGGGTTCCCCCTCCAGGTTGGGATGAAATTTTCTTTTCGTGAAGAGGGTGGGGGGGGGAAAGGGGGGTGGTAAAGTCGAGTGCTGGGGACGGGGATTAAACAAGGGAGGATAGTGGGCCATGGACCCCGTGAGGGGGAAAAAAAGGGTCCATAATCAGGACCGTGGGGCCCGGAAACTGTGGTTTTCGTTTAGGGAAGGCAAATTTTTTTGTGTTGGCGCCCTGTTTCCCCCTACCCCCCTGTACCCGGCAGGGGCTTTTCCTGAAATTGTGTTGCCAAACCCGCATCCCTTTTAAAGTGGGGGGGGCATAGGGGAAATTTGCGATACTGGGATTGTGTGCGTTCGTATTTCGGGGATCATAACCACCTGATTCAACCCGAGTGTAGGGACCCGCATAAACAGCTCTGCACTGCCAAAGATCAAAGGGTTTTAGGCCCCCTGACGTTTGCCGGTTTGTACCCATGGTTGACTGGTCACGTTTTCCCCCGGCTGCAGACCACTGGTTTTTAAACCCCCTTCTGCTTCTTTGGGAAATTTTTTGGGGGGGAAGGGTGTCTCGAGCCGGGTTTAAAGAAAATTGCGTTTGGGCGTTGGCAGCCCGTTGAGCAAATCCTTTAAAAAAAGGATGATTAAAAACCTGTTACAAGCCCCCCCGGGAGCACCAGACGTAGCCACAAAGAATCGTTTTTTCGATGGAAAATTATTTCCATAGGCTGCAATTTCAGTTTTGAGATTAGGTTCAAAAGGGAAGGGAAAGGAAATTTTTAGGTTGGGGTTGCCCTTGGCTGGATAATCGAACCCAATGCAAATCTTTGCAAAAGGGGAAAAACCCTTTCAACATGTCTGAATCATTCTCCCCAAATTTTTCAGTAAGGGAACTTGGTCTGAGGGGCGGGTTTTTGACCCCTACATGTCAATGCGCTTCGATTTTTGTTTTTTGGGGATTGCTGTGAAAGCCCCGCGCTCTAAATCGGGGTGCCCATGCCAGGGAAAACATTTTTTTTTTTAAAAAAGGGTTTTAGGGGGCGGGGGAGCTAGTTTTTTTTGGGCCTCTACGTGTTTGTGTTGAGTCACCCAAAAAGCAGTGCCCTCGCTCGGTCATTCACAGGGCCGTACTTAAAACTTCGGAGGGAGAACGTTTTTGATTGTTTTCGGAGGCTGGTAGATTTCCTGCGTGCCCAAAACTTTCAGTGAGTCGATGATTATCATTAGTTGTTTTTCGTCGCACAATGCCACATCATGGAGGAGCAAACCCATTTTGGACCAGGGATGGAGGGCGTTTATAGGCAGGTCCCCTGAAAGAGAAAATTGTCCTCGAAATGCAGACTGCATAAGCGTTTTTTTCAGACCCGAGGACGGGGAACAGCGCCAGGGGTTCTGTGGGTCCCGCTTTCCTGCAGGCGGGCGTGGTGGGGGCGGGGTTTTCCGCGGAGCTTTTATGGACAGATTTGGCCCCCCTCAAAGGGGTGTTTTACGCTCGGGGCCTTTGGGGCTTGGGCTTTTGGGCGCTTCTGTGTTTTCCCGAGTAATGCCAGGACCATGACGGAGATGGATGATTTTCAGCTTCCCGGGGCGGGGAGGCTGAATTTTTCACACTTCGAAGGGGGCCGACCCCACTGAAGTTTGGGGCCAAAGCTGGTTCGTCATTTTTGAAAAATTCGTGCCGGTAAAGACTACAGTAGGCCTTTTCTTTTTAAATTTTTTCAAAATTTGTTGTAGGGTTTCCCAAACTGGACCCGGAAAAGGGTGGTTGGGCATCCCTTTAAAAAATTCCACAGATACTGTTTGGTTTTTAGACAATTTTGCCCTTTAATTCTAGAAAACCCAAAAAACTGATTTTTTTTGTTCATGGCCCCTTTTTAGTTCATTTTTAAAACCCCAGTTTTTGTACTTCAATAAATTTACATTAAACGAGTCCTTATCTCTTGCTGTTAAAGTTATTAAATCCCTCAACCCGTTTTTTTTTAAATCAGTGAAATTTTAGTCTATTGTCTTTAGGTGGATGGAGAAAAAAACCTTTTAGGGGTTTGGGGTTGGGAAAAGAGGGGGGTTTGTTTTTACGGAGGGTTTTTTTTTTCTTTAATGAGAGGAGAGAGAGAGAGAGAGAGAAGAGGAGAAAAGGGGGAGAAGAGAAGGAGAAGGGGGAAAAAGGGAGAGGAGGGAGGAACCTGAAGGCCAAAAAAATATTTGGGGGTAATAGGTATTGAGTTTACAAGGGGAGAGAGAGAGAGGAGAGGGGAGAGGAGGGGGGAAGGGGAGAGAGAGGGGAGAGGAGAGAGGGGGGAAAAAGGGGAGAGGAAAAGAGGGAGAGAGGGGAGAAACCCCGAAAAGGCCCTTTAAAAATTGGGGGGTAATTTGTTATTGAGTTTACAAAAAAAAGGGGGGAGAGGAGAGGGGGGAGAGAGGGGGAGGGGAAGAGAAAAAGAGGGGAGAGAGGAAGAAGGGGGAAAAGGGGAGAGGAGAGGGAGAGAGAGGAAAAGAAGGTGGGGGGGGGGGAGAGAAGGAAAGAGAGAGAGGAGAAAACCCCGGGCGGCCAATAAATTTGGTGATAATAGTGTAAATTTAGTTTTCAGAGAGGAGAGAGGGGAGGGGGGGAGGAGGAGAGAAAAGAGAGAAAAGAGAGTGGGGAGAGAGAGAGAGAGAGAGAGGAGAGGGGAGAACCCCCCACGGCCAATAAATATTGGTGGTAATAGTGTATTGAGTTTACAGAGAGAGAGGAGAGAGGAGAGAGAGGAGAAGAGAGGAGAGGAGGGGAGAAGAGAGAGAGAGGAGAGAGAGAGAGAGAGAGAGAGAGAACCCCGACAGGCCAATAAATATTGGTGGTAATGTGTATTGAGGTTTGCAACACTCAACGTCTTTCAAGCGGTTTGTCGTGAGCTCGTCTCACACGTCTGAGATAATGTTCCCCGCACCCCACGCCTTCTTCTTCTTCTTCTTCTGTGTCCTCTTCCCCATAACATATCATTTTGTATTTGGGGGGGACAGAAACATGACTCAACATTATAAAAACCCCGAGGCGTGCCTATTTCACGCTTGGTTTGTATTTGAAAAAGACGAGGAAGGAATATTGCCCCTCCTGCCATGCCATGGTACTTGGGTGCAGCAGACGTGAAACCTGAATGCAGCCAACTAACGGAACACTGTGGGTACTAGTTGGCTCAGCGGCAGACCACTCACTTCTCAGACGTTGCTTTTTACCCCGTTGAAAGCGGATGGACAACAACACTGATTATGGCCTGGGTTCCCGGTCACGTTGGCATCGGAGGGAATGAAATGGCTGATCGTTTGGCCAAGAATGCTCAACAGGGAAACTGTCTAACATAATTTACACACATCAAAAACCAAAAGTTAATGATTATGTCAGAGACCTCTGGCAGGAGGATTGGAATACACTGACGGATAACAAACTCTTCAGATCCGTCCAAACCTGAAGGGGTTCCTCTCATCCAGTCTGGTGGTCGCAAAGAAGAAACGGTTCTATGCCCGGGTGCACACCGGCCATTGGTTCACTCGTACCTTTTAAAGAGTGACGAAGCTCCGTGGTGCATTCCATGTCATGTGCACTCACAAGGAAACATGTTTCTCTTAGAGTGTTGGGACTTGCATGATGTGAGACGCAAACATTTTACAGCAGATTCCATGGAAATGTTATTCAGAGATGTTCCGCCTGATGCGATCTTTGAATTTTTGAAAGAGATTAACATTTTTCAACGGATCTGAGATTTTACAGTGAAAAGATTTTAAACAAAATTTCGGGTGGGTTTTTAGAAGATATCTTTCAAAGAGTTGTGTGAATTAATGATTTTTGAGTTGATTTTAACGTGGTGACAGCCGTGATCTGGCCCTTTGCGGTCGGCTGGGCTATAAGCAACATTTACCTTACCTTACCTTGTTCGATTCTCACAGGCGCACTGGGGTTTTCCCTCATGAGACAGGTACCCTCGCACGTCATCTGAGATGGTGTGCATGTTAAACATGAATGAAAGAGGATAAGAGAGACGTCTCTCTCTCTCTCTCTCTCTCTCTCTCTCTCTCTCTCTCGGTCTGATTGAACACTCTGAGAGGGGACAGGAAAGACAGTTAATGTTTTTGTCTCTCTTTCTCAGTGTCTCCACCGTCCCATATTGTCAGACACATACTGAACTGGGCTCTTACCTCCCCTCTCCCCTTCAATCCAGCTACAATATGCACTAACGTGAGGCCATATGCTCGAGGCACCAACAAACACCGAGGTAAGTGTCACGCTAAACTACTTGACAGACCATACTTTGGTCATTGTCTGCAGGACCACCGTGATTCAGCATGGAGCACAGTCCCTCTGCAGTTGCAGATCTGCCATGTCATCTACACACATATCTACAGCCAGAGGCTGGGGGTGGAGGTGGGGTGGGGTGGGGGGTGGGGTGGGTGGGGTGGGGTGGGGTGGGGGGGGGAAGAAGTATACCCCAGTTCCGGTAGCTGTGTGAAGGGCAGATTAAAGTATGTCATCTATTTTGTCATTAGGAAGACACGTACCCTTTTTCTTTTCGCCGTTTGT
>CM031596.1:11039167-11064167 GCA_018398815.1 Conus ventricosus | reverse complement strand
TGCTGACGGCTGAGACGTATTGTTGTGCGCATTTTGCGCCTGGTAAGTGGCATTTGCGCATTATGGACTTCTTTGTGTGCATGGCTGTTCTGCTGACGGCGGAGACGTATTGTTGTGCGCATTTTGCGCCTGGTAAGTGGCATTTGCGCATTATGGACTTCTTTGTGTGCATGGCTGTTCTGCTGACGGCGGAGACGTATGTTGTGCGCATTTTGCGCCTGGTAAGTGGCATTTGCGCATTATGGACTTCTTTGTGTGCATGGCTGTTCTGCTGACGGCGGAGACGTATTGTTGTGCGCATTTTGCGCCTGGTAAGTGGCATTTGCGCATTATGGACTTCTTTGTGTGCATGGCTGTTCTGCTGACGGCTGAGACGTATTGTGTGTGCGCATTTTGCGCCTGGTAAGTGGCATTTGCGCATTATGGACTTCTTTGTGTGCATGGCTGTTCTGCTGACGGCGGAGACGTATTGTTGTGCGCATTTTGCGCTGGTAAGTGGCATTTGCGCATTATGTCTGAAGACGACACCGTCGTCGACAGTTCACTGATCTGAATCCTAGAGTGCATGAAATGAGCGGTGACTACGACCGCTGTTCTACGTGCTTCATTGAGCGGTGACCATGACCTCTGTTCTACGTGCTTCATTGTCGGTGACCATGACCTCTGTTCTACGTGCTTCATTGAGCGGTGACCATGACCTTGTTCTACGTGCTTCATTGAGCGGTGACCATGACCTCTGTTCTACGTGCTTCATTGAGCGGTGACCATGACCTCTGTTCTACGTGCTTCATTGTGATGTGATTTGACTATGACCTCTGTTCTACGTGCTTCATTGTGATGTGATTTGTTATTTTTTAAAGCAACGTTGCAGTCTCTATCGATTCCTTCGTCGTCATGAACATGTTTTAACACAAATTTGAAAAAGCAAAGAACAATTCTCCCTCTCTCTCTCTCTCTCTCTCTCTCTCCCCACACACACACACACACACCACACCACACACACACGCACGCACGCACGCACGTACGCACGCACGCACGCACTCACGTACACACGCACGCACGCACGCACGCACGCACGCACGCAACACACACACACACACACACACACACACACACACACATACACACACTCCTGTAAAAACATACTTCTGTAAAAACATTAGATGTATGTGTGGAGAAAACTCGGAGTAGGACATCTGTTAATCAATTGTCCAAGAGCAAGGGAATTATATCGTAAGTCGGGCGTTTTGTAGTTTATCTGACGGATCCAGTCCGTCCATCTATGTCCAAGATTTTGAATGGCTACTCTTTCCTTTCTCAGTTTGTAAATGTTTGTTACACAGCCAGTGGGCATTTACCTTTGATGTTCTATCCTTTAACATTTTGATTGTTAATTACTTAGCATTGATTACAGTATTCTTGCTCCTATGCTACAGTCAGTTTGAAGCGTACTTGCCCAATTCCGGATACATTTACACATTTACATACAAGCGCCCTCGCGCGCGCGCACACACACACACACACACACACACACACACACACACACCACACACACACACACACACACACACGCGCACGCGCGCGCGCTCACACACAAACTCACATCACACTTTGTCCCTCTATCTGGCCATCTCCAATCTCAACTCATATCATAAGAAATGTTTATTCATATAACACATTTTCAAGAAACAATCACACAGTTAATACGCACATTTCATATACTTCAACACGTCGTCTGATATCACTTTTAGTGGAAGGACGTTAAACTGAAGAAGAAGAATACACACACTCCCTCACCCAAAGGAAAAAAGGAAGGTGACCTAGGAAGGAGGAAGGGGTGTAAAGCGGGAGGGGAGGGGGGAAAAGGGGCGGAAGGGGGGGGGGGGTTTTTAAAGGGGGGTGTGCGGGGGGAAAGGGAGTGTTAAATTTTCCAAAAATTTAAAACCCGTAAATGTAGCATATTCGAGAACCCAATTCAATGTTTCTCGTTAACAAAACAATTGTCAACCCCGGCTTTCATTGACTTTCCCGTTCCCTGTGGGGCCTTTAGTCGAAACACACACACCAAAACCACACAACACACCCACACACCACACACTCACACACAAAATCACCCCACACCCCCCCCACACAACCCCCCAAAACCACCACACACACACAAAACCGAGAGAAGAGAGAGAGAGAGAGAGATAAAATGAGAAAAGAGAGGATTGGAGGGGGAGAGAGAGGGGAGGGGAAAACCCGGGAACGGGCCCAATAAATGTTGGTGGAAAAATTATTGTATTGAGTTTACAGAGGAGGGAGAGAGAGTGAAGGAGAGTAAAGGAGAGAAGAGAGGAAGAGAGAGAGAGGAGAGGGAGAGAGAGAGGAGAGAAAACCCCCGGGACGGGCCCAATAAATATTGGTGGTAATTTTTTGTATTGAGGTTTGAAAAACACTAAAGTCTTTAAAAGCGGTTTTTTTTTCCCCGTGAGCTCGTTTCACATTTGGGATAATTTCCCCCCACCCCACGCCTTCTTTTTCTTCTTCTTCTTCTTTTTCTTCTTCTTCTATGTCCTCTTCCCCAAAAAAACTTTTCTTTTTGTTTTTGGGGGGAAAACAAAAACATGAAAAAAACCATTATAAATCCTTGGGGCGTGCCTTTTCACGTTGGGTTTTTGAAATTTTAAAAAAAGGACGAAAGGTTTATTGCCCCCCCCCATCCCAAGGTATTGGGTTTTGCGGGACTTTGAACCGGGAAGAAGCACCAACTAAGGGGAACCTGTGGGTCCCTTTGTTGGTCGCGGCGGGCCCCTTCACTTCTCAGACGTTTTTTTACCTCGTTAAAAAGCGGGTGGCCCAAAAAACTGTTTTGGGTGGGTTGGGTCCGTTGGATGGGAAAGGGAATGAAAGGGCTGCCCTTTTTTGGGCCAAGAATGCCCTCAACGGGGGAAAACCGTTTAACTTAATTTAACAGTTAAAAAACCAAAAAAGTTAATGATTATTTTCAGAGACCTCTGGAGGGGGGAGGGGAAAAACACGGACGGATAAAAAACTCTTTCAGACCCCGCCCAAAACTAAAAGAGTTCCTCTACCCAAGTCGGGTTTGGTCCCCCAAAAGGGAAAAAAAACGGTTCTATGCCGGTTGCACCCGGCTTTTGGTTCATTCGAAACCTTTTAAAGAGTGAAAAAGCCCCGTGGTGTATTCCGGGTCATGCGCCCTTTTCACAATAAAAACATGTTCTCTTAGAGTTTTTGGGGACTTGCCGATGTAAAGACACAAACATTTTACAGGGTTTCCCGGGGAATTTTTCTTTTCTTTGTTGTTCCGCCTGATGCGCCCTTTGGGGAATTCTTGGAAAGAAAATTAACTTTTTTAATCGGACGGGAGATTTTACAGGGGAAAGGTTTTAAAAAAAAATTTTGGGGGTGGGTTTTTAAAAGATTTTTTTTAAAAGGGTTGTGTAAATTGAATGTTTTGTGAGTTGTTTTTAAACGTGGGGGAAAGCATGGTAGGGCCCCTTTGGGGTCGGCTGGGTTTTAAAAGAAAATTTACCGTTTTTTTCCTTGTTCAAATTCTCACAGGCGCACGGGGTTTTTTTCCCCCCAATGAGACGGGTTTACCCTCGCACGTCATCTGAGGTGGTGTGCATTTTAAACATGAATAAAAGAGGATAAAGAGAGACAGTCTCTCTGTCTCTCTCTGATTGAACACTTGAGGGGGGGACAGAAAGCGTTAATGTTTCTGTCTTCTTTCTCAGTGTTCCACCATCCCCTTTTGTCAGACAAATAATTTAACTGGGCTTTTACCCCCCCCTCTCCCCCTTCCAAACCAGCCACCCAAAATGCACTAACGTGAGGGCCCTATGCTCGAGGGGGGACCCCCAAAAACCGGGTAAGTGTACGCTAAATTTCTTGGGCAGACCTACTTCTGGTCCCTTGTCTGCGGACCAACCCTTTATTCAGCGGGAGCAAAAGTCCCCCTGCAGTTGCGATCTGCCTTTTCATCTCAACATTTACAAACCCGAGGTGGGGGTGGAGGTGGGGGTGGGGGTGGGGGGTGGGTGGGTGGGGGGGAAAAAAGTTACCCCCGTTCCCCGGTAGCTGTGGGAGGGGAGATTTAAAAAACGCTCTATTTTTCATTAGGAGACAGTACCCTTTTTCTTTTCGCCGTGTGTAGAAAGGTTGTACAAGAGAGGGAGAAAGGGTGTCCCGTGGACTTTTACAATGGGTGTACTGGGACGTCAATGGGTGTCCCTTTGGGTGTACAAAGGTGTCTGTGGACTGTAAAATGGGGTCTGGGACTGTACCAAAGGATGTCCTGTGGACTGCACAAAGGGTGTACTGTGGACTGTAAAATGGATGTCCCTGGGACGTACAATGGAGGCCCGTGGCTGTACAATGGGTCTGTGGATGTACAATGGGTGTATGTGGATGTACAGGTGTCCTGTGGACTTACAAGGGTGTAGTGGTGTACAATGGATGTCCTTGGCTGTACAAGGGTGTCCTATGGACTGTACAATGGGTGTCCTGTGGGATGTACAAAGGATGTCCCGTGGATGTACAAAGGGTGTCCGTGGACTGTACAAGGTGTCCTGTGGACTGTACAATGGATGTCCCGGGCTGTACAATTGGGTGCCCCGTGGATGTACAAGGATGTCCTTGGGCTGTCAATGGATGTCCCGTGGTTCAAGGGTGTCCGTGGACTTTTCAAAGGATGTTGTGGATGTACTGGGTGTCCTGTGGACTGTACAAAGGTGTTGTGGAATGTCATGGATGTCCTGTGGACTGTACAATGGATGTCCTGTGGGGTACATGGGTTTCCCGTGGACTTTTGTATGTTTGAAAAAAAAAGAGTTCCAGGCCCAAACGAAGCATTGAACATGCTCTGAAAACGATCGTCCAGGTGCTGAGGGTTGGCTCCCCGTTGAAAAAGAGGAAAGGTTCAACGCTATAGAACAATGAGGAATTGTTCACCACGCTATGGAACAAAGAGAGAATGGGTTTACCAGCTTGGAAAAATGAGAGAAAGGTTCACCCGTATGAACAATGGAGAATGGTTCACCCTATGGAACAAGACGAATGGGTTTCCCCCGCTATGGAAAAATGAGGAATGGTTCACCACGCATGGAAAAAATGAGAGAATGGGTTTCCCCCGCCTGGAACAATGAGAGATTGTTCACCCGTATAGAAAAAATGCGAGAAGGTTCACCAGCTATGAACAATGAGAGAATGGTTCACCCCGCTATGAACAATGAAAGAATGGTTCACACGCCATGGAACAATGAGAGAATGGTTCACCACGCTATGAACAATGAAAGAATGGTTCACCACGCCATGGAACAATGAGAGAATGGTTCACCACGCTATGAACAATGACAGCATGGTTCACCACGCTTGAACAATGAGAGAATGGTTCACCACGCTATAGAACAATGAGAGAATGGTTCACCACGCTATAGAACAATGAGAGAATGGTTCACCACGCTATGAACAATGAGAGCATGGTTCACCACGCTATGACAATGAGAGAATGGTTTCACCACGCTATGAACAATGAGAGAATGGTTCACCACGCTATGAACAATGAGAGGATGGTTCACCATGCTATAGAACAATGAGAGAATGGTTCACCACGCCATGGAACAATGATGAGAATGGTTCACCACGCTATGGAACAAAGGTGGCAGAGTGGTTAAGACGTTTGCCTCTCAATCCAACGTGTGAGAAGTGCGTGGGTTCGAGCCCTGCCTTTCTCGCCCTTTCTTTCCCAGTTTGAATGACAAATCGAACTGAACGTCAAGTCCATCGGATGGGGACTATAAGCGAGTCGGCCCGTGTGCTTTCCTGGCCCCCTGCACACGTTAAAGAACCCAAGGCAGTTGAAAATCGAAAAAGAGCAGGGGGGTTCCCCGCTGCCCTGGCAAAATTGATGTAGTTGAAGATAGCCGCCTGGTATTTCTTACCAAGCCACAAAAAATTGTCACATACTGTTATCGTGTGCCATCGTGTACTGTTACGGATGGTGTGCGGTGCGTGTTTTGTTGTCTGACTCTCGTTCTCAAAAGTTTGGATGCGTGTAATAATTATTCTCTACACACACCCACACATTACGTACATGGATAGCCAGGCAACACACGAGTTAGATTTCTTTTCTTTATAATTATGCTGCCTGAACCATCAAAAACATACATTCTTGTGAATTGGTACAAAGTAATACATGTCACTACACAGCATTATAGATCAGATATCAATACATAGGAACTTCAATCATCAGATATCATATTACATATCGTGATATCACTCACAGATCTCGCCGGCGCCGTCCACAGTGTCTCACATATATAATCAACGTATTCAGTTCCACAGTACCCAAGCCACAGTCTACAGCATTAAAATAAGACGAAGAAGGATAACCAAGGTCCCCACACGGTAAACACAGCCGTTCACAAAACACAAGCGATGAAGAAGAAACAGGGTCTCAACACAGCAAGCACAATATATTCCGTCGAACTATCAGAAGAAGAACCGCAATTTACAAGGCAAAACAATCCACAGAAGAAGAACCGTAGGATTCATAAAGCACAGCAATCCAGATGAAGAACTGAAGATTCATAAAGCACAGTAAACCATAGAAGAAGAACCGCAGATTCACAAAAACACAGCAATCCACAGATGAAGAACCGCAGATTCATAAAGCACAGTAACCATAGAAGAACCGCAGATTCACAAAGTACAGCAATCAATATTGAATCCCGGAGAAACACAATTTCACCAAAGTCCATGGAACACAATAAACTTCGATTCGATACCGTTGATCTAAAACAAATATTAATTCTCCGTGTATTGATACTAGTGTTCACATCAATAAATTCAGCCCACCGTCACACATGCGGTGGTACAATTAGAGCAATAAATATTCTTACACTTTACGGGAGTTTTAAGTCACTCTCGGCGACACAGCATTCACAACAATTTTATAACAAATACATTTCCTGCTACATATTCCGCTGGTACCGTCATCAAAAGTATCCCACATAACAGTTAACATCGATGCACTACTGACTTGAAAGTCAGCCTCTCCACATAGTAACACTACGGAGAAAACGATGATTAAAACAAAATAAATTAGGCTGGACACCAAAGCCTCGGCCGTTAGTTCTTGCTCCCTTCTCTTGTCTCATATTATTATCTTCGTCATGTAGTTACTATGTCATTTTAAGTTGACGTCTAATTTACGTTGACGTCACGTGTACCGGTGGAAATAGAGGACACGTATAAACATCACGTGCATCCTATGTGAGAAACTGGAGGAATAAATGAGATAAATGAAATGAGTGACTGATATTTGAATGGTACGGGAAAAAGACTGAATGAGGGGCCAGTAGGCTGCTCTTCGGCCGGCACTACCTGGGTAGGCAGCCCGATGAGTGAGTGAGGTAGTGTGTTTATTGTAAAGCACTTAGAGCTTGGTCTGTGACCGAGGATAGGCGCTATATAAATACCCATATAATATAATAATGGAACAAGGAGAGAATGGTTCACCACGCTATGGAACAATGAGAGGTTGGTTCACCACGCTATGAACAATGAGAGGTTGGTTCACCACGCTATGAACAATGAGAGATTGGTTCACCACGCTATGAACAATGAGAGAATGGTTCACCACGCTATGGAACAATGAGAGAATGGTTCACCACGCTATGAACAATGAGAGAATGGTTCACCACGCCTATGGAACAATGAGAGAATGTTCACCACGCTATAGAACAATGAGAGAATGGTTGACCACGCTATGGAACAATGAGAGAAATGGTTCACCATGCTATAGAACAATGAGAGAATGGTTCACCACGCCATGGAACAATAAGAGAATGGTTCACCACGCTATGAACAATGAGAAGAATTGGTTCACCACGCTATAGAACAATGAGAGAATGGTTCACCACGCTATGGAACAATGCGAGAATGGCTCACCACGCTATGGAACAATGAGAGAATGGTTCACCACGCCATGAACAATGAGAGAATGGTTCACCACGCTATGGAACAATGAGCGAATGGTTCACCATGCTATAGAACAATGAGAGAATGGTTCACCACGCTATGGAACAATGAGAGAATGGTTCACCACGCCATGAACAATGAGAGAATGGTTCACCACGCTATGGAACAATGAGAGAATGGTTCACCACGCTATAGAAACAATGCGAGAATGGTTCACCACGCTATGGAACAATGAGAGAATGGTTCACCACGCCATGGAACAATAAGAGAATGGTTCACCACGCTATGGAACAATGAGAGAATGGTCACCACGCTATAGAACAATGAGAGAATGGTTCACCACGCTATGGAAACAATGAGAGAATGGCTCACCACGCTATGGAACAATGAGAGAATGGTTCACCACGCCATGAACAATGAGAGAATGGTTCACCACGCTATGGAACAATGAGCGAATGGTTCACCATGCTATAGAACAATGAGAGAATGGTTCACCACGCTATGGAACAATGAGAGAATGGTTCACCACGCCATGAACAATGAGAGAATGGTTCACCACGCTATGGAACAATGAGAGAATGGTTCACCACGCTATGAACAATGAGAGAATGGTTCACCACGCTATGAACAATGAGAGAATGGTTCGCCACGCTATAGTACAATGACAGCATGGCTCATCTCACCACGCTATAGAACAATGACAACATGGTCTCACCACGCTATAGAACAATGACAACATGGCTCACCACGCTATAGAACAATGACAACATGGCTCACCACGCTATAGAACAATGACAACATGGCTCAGCACGCTATAGAACAATGACAGCATGGCTCACCACGCTATAGAACAATGACAGCATGGATCACCACGCTATGGAACAATGACAGCATGGCTCACCACGCTATGAACAATGAGAAGATGGCTCACCACGCTATGAACAATGAGAGAATGGTTCACCACGCTATTGGAACAAAGAGAGGTTGGCTCATTATGGAATAAGAAAAAATACAGGCATAGATTGCACACTGATCTTTCGAACACACCAATGTTGAACGCACAAAAAATGAGCTGTCATTTATTCATTTATTCATATATTCATTCTTTATCATCTGCCTTTAAAAGGAGATACACCATCTTCTGAACTGTCAATCCACACAGATATGTCCATTCACATACGTTTCCTAGAGATGCTATGTAGATCTCACGTTTGTGCATACATTAAAAGCATAAAAAATGTAAACTCACATTCACATTCGTGCGCAAGCACACGCACACTTCCATGCACGCGTGTGCGTACACGCGCACGCCCACACACACAACACACGTACCACGCATGCACCCACCCACCCACACATGCAAACACACACACACACACACACACACACACACACACACACACGATGATCATGTCAGCTGTCACTTAAGACCTGATCAACGCTTGAATTAACTTGTTGGTCAGCCGTCAGTGTAACTCTTCACCCATGAGCCAGTCTTCCCGATCCTTTCCTTCTCTTTTCTCCCCCTATACCTTTGTCTCTCTGCCTGGATGCCTGGAGCGCTGTGGCCTGCTAGGCAGACAGGGTGTGGCGTGTGTTGTCTTCCCCTAGACCTTTTTCTCTCTGCCTGGATGCCTGGAGCGCTGTGGCCTGCTAGGCAGACAGGGTGTGGCGTGTGTTGTCTTCCCTAGACCTTTGTCTCTCTGCCTAGATGCCTGGAGCGCTGTGGCCTGCTAGGCAGACAGGGTGTGGCTGTGTGGATTCCAGTGTTCCGCACGCCGTGACGCCCTCTTGACGAATCTGAACTTCTTCTTCTTCTTCTTCTTCTTCTTCTCTACGTCTTCTTCTTCTTTTTCCTACCCCGCTCTCTCCTTCCTCTTCATTCTTCTTCTTCTTCTTCTTCTTTCCCTACCCCGCTCTCTCCTTCCTCTTCATTATTATTATTCTCATTTTTATTTTATTTTATTTTTTTGTTATTATTATTTTTGTTGTTGTTGTTATTCTTATTTTTTGTTTTGTTTTCATTTATCTTCTATTTTCATTTGATGTTCCTCTATGATTACATGACGCTTTGCTTGCTTCTTTGATTTCTGACATTAATTGATTTCACTGCATGTTGTAGTCCCTACTCAGGGCGAGGACTGGATGTAAAAAAGCACGTTAGTGCTTATCTATTATCCTCGTAAATAAAGAATTTTGTCTTTGTCTTGTCTTGTCTTGTCTTCTTCTACTTTTTCTTCTTCTTTTTCAGCGTTCCAGTATCTGGTAGCGTGTGAACTCGTTTTACCCTGTTGGGATACTCACACTAAACTCGAGAGTATAGTCAGTTCACTCCGACTTCGTTGAGTGCAGAAATTTGGGGGAAGAGGTGGAAAACGATAGATAAAAGATATGGTAGACAGGAAGGACAGTAGACAACAGTACAGCAAAGGAGACAGAGTTACTGAGAGCGAAAGAAAAGGGGACGTTACTAGCACAGAATGCCAGAAGGTGGGGGAATATTTGTACAAAAGACCCCCGGTATCCCCCCATGGGGGAGAAAATGAGCTGATAATGCCCGACAGGGGATAACCATTCTAGGGTATGGAGTGTGGACCTGTATGGACACGGCACTGAGACCACCAGAACGACAACACGTTCAGTGGGCAGTGAAAAATGTGATTTTTTTCCCGACGTTGGTGGCTTTCAGGATTCAAACATGGGGCTTTAGTTACCATTCAGTCAAAACCGCAACTAGAGGTTTACAATATTTGCAGGTTTGCCCAAATATCTGCAATTTTTATTGACATACAGATTCTATGGCCAGGAGGGGAGAAAGAGGGGTGTAGGTGTCGAAGGCTTTTCCAAAGAGAAAAAAAAACAGCAATAACCAAACCCGAGCCCCAGAGTGTGAGTCTGAAGGTTAGAAAAAGCGCTAAAGGTATTTCAGGTTGTCAGGAAACGCCTGTTCTCAGTGTCCAAAAACCGCGGCTTTTCAGCGCAAGGAATACGTTTCCCCTGAACTACTACTCTATGAAACCAAATATTGAGCAAAATTGTCTTTTAAAACCTCATTAATTAAAACCATCCAAACGTTATGTAGATTATTCCTGCCCGTGGGGAGGGAGAAAAAATGCAGGAATTAACATTAAAAATGATTTCTTTTGGTAAAATCTCCAACACTGCATACGATATATATCACATGATCCTTGACCACAAAACATTTTACTTCAAATTCGCGTTTGAGACGATTGCAGACATGTACTTTCAGATACGATCACAAGCTAATAATCACAGAAGTTCGCGAGATTTCTGGATGCCCCCGGGTTTTTTTTTGGGGTGGGGGGTGGGGGTGGGTGGGTGGGGGGGGGGGGGGGGGGGGGGGGTGGGGGTGCGAGCCCCTGGTCCGGTGAAGGGAGTTGAAAGTAGATGAATCGACTGTGACTGAGAGGACGTGATTTGTTTACGTGTATAAAAACGTTTTGACAAAGAGGGCGGGGACGGGGTGACGTAGACATTGTTGTGTTGAAAGCCGCCCTCCACTGAGGCAGGTGGAACCATGGAAAAGTGTTTTAAAGATGGGATGAGACCCCGACAGGATGGGTTTAAAACGGGGGAGGGCACGGCTCACTTGCTATTGAACGGGGGAAAAAAAGAAAGCGGGTGTGGAATGTCCCTGTGGATATAAAACTCATGATCTTCCCCCGCTGACAGTGGGGTGTGGGGAAACCCCAAGAAGACCGACTTTTTGAAACCTGGTGTGTGTGTTGTGTGTGTGTGTGTTGTGGTGTGTGTGTGTGTGTGTAAAAAACATTTGATTTTTCCCCCGCAAACGTGGTTTTTTGGAAACCAATGACAGACCTACATTTTGAAAGTGTATGTATTGTGGTGTGTGTGTTGTGTGTGTGTGGTGTGTTTTGTGCGTGCTTTGCGTGCGTGCGTGGTGGTACGTGGTGCGTGGTGCGTGCGGCGTGCGTGGTGATGGGGGTGTTGTGTGTGTGGGTTTTGTGTTGTGGTGGGGAGGAGAGGATCGGGGGATTGGTAGGTACTAGGTGACGAAGAGAGATTTTTTAAAATAAAAAACAGGGGTTATTTTCCCCAAAGTAAGGGGTACTGGATGTTGAAGGACTGGATGTCCCAGGAATACTTTGAGGGTGTGAAGATAAAGTCAACTCTGGGGTTCCCCTTGCTACGCGCACCAGGAAAAACCCAGTACTATACCTGGAAAGGGTTGGGTCCACCAGGTCCCTTTTGCCCCAAGAGACGCCGCATGGGAAAAAGAAAATACAGAGATCAACGGATCGGTCGATTCCCCTTTAACAAAGTTCGTCATCCGTCGCGATTTTGTATTCTATGCAGAAAACTGACAGCCCCTCATTAAGAAAAAGAAACATTCAAAGGCGGATATATGCTCCATTTTAGGGGTTTGTGGCTTGAAAGGGTGTCAACCTTATGACCGTTTAAAACACCGTCGGCGATGTGGGCTAAGTGAAAATGCTGTCAATTTCTGAGCGTTTTGAATAGGTACTTCAGTGTACAGAGCCTAAGGGAAATGCTGTAAACCTGTGCGTTATAAAAGATACTTAGCGTATGGAGCCTAAGTGAAAAATGTGTCAACTTTCTGTAGCGTTTTAGTGATAAGTATTCAGACGACATGGGCCTAAATGAAAAAGTGTCAAAATTTGTTTGCTTTAAATAGGCCTTAGGATATGGAGCCTAGTGAAAATGCTGTCAAAATTCTGTAGGTTGAATGGCACTTAGAGATTGGGCCCAAAGGAAATGCTGTAATTCTGTGCTTTTTTAAAAGGACTTCAGACGTTTTTAGGCCAAGTGAAAATGCTGTCAAAAATTCTGTAGCGTTGAAAGGCACTTCAGACGATGGGGGGACTAATGAAAAAACTGTCAATTTCTTAGCGTTAAAAAGGCCTTCGCGGATTGGGCCCAAAATGGAAATGTGTCAACATTCTGTGCGTTATGATAGGATTCAGACTTTTGGAGCCCAAGTGAAAATGCTGTCAACATCGTAGGTTGTAAAAGGTATTCGCGTGTATAGCCTTTAAAGGCTGTCAACATTCTTCAGCAGTTCAAGAAAAGCAGCCCGCGACACTGAGAAGTCCCTCACCATTCTGCAGCAACACCCACGATGCTGCGAGATACAGGATACAGCACACATGACACCCGGAACAGTGTCTGCACACATAACTTCGTAGATGGAGTAAGCAAAGGAGCTATATATCATGTAAAGGTGGCATCCCATGTCTCTCTGTGACAGCTCTCCGAATTCTTTCTTCGCTCTATTTTTGTTTTTTTTTTTAATTCTTGTTTCTTGTCTTTGATATTTTGAATTCTATGTTGTTCTCTCCCTTTTCTCTTCTGTCCGTCTTTCCTTCCTTTTTTTTTCTCTATCCTTCATTCCGTCTTTCTTCCTTTCTTATTGAATGACTGACTGATTTTTTTTTTGCTCTGTTTTTTCCCTTTTTCTTTCCTTCCTGTGTTGTTTTTCCCCTTTGTTTTGTTAATATTTACACCCCCTTTCTTCTTCTGTCTGTCTTTTTTTTTTCTTGTTTGTTTTTCTATTTGTGTGTTTCGTTTCGTCCCTGTTCTTTACCGTTTCCCTTTTTTTTCCCCTGGACTTTTTTCGTTCGTGCAATCATTTCTTCTTTTTTGTTTGCATTCCGTGCTTTTCGTTCTTTTCCCCCTTTTTCCCCCCTTTTTCTTTTTCTCAGTTTTTCTTTATTTTCTTCTTTGCTTTTTTCTCATTTTCATTTTCTTTCTTTCTTTCTTCCTTCCTGTCTTTCTTTCTGTCTTCCATCATTTCCTTCGTTCCTTCTTTTCCTTTTTTCCCCTTTAAGTTCTTTCCACCCTTCTGTCTATAGTTCCCCCTTCCCATCCCTCTTTTGTTTTACTGTTTTCTTTTTCTTTCATTCAATTCACTTCGGTTTTTCTTAGGGTTTTTTATTTTTATTTCTCCTTTCCTTCTTATCTTCTTTCTGTTCTTCTTCTTTTTTATTTTATTTTATTGTTTCCTCGCTTTTTATATACACTTATTTTTCTTTTCTTTTCTGTCTTCCTTTCTTTCTTTCCTTCTCTTTTTCTCTTTGTTTATTTCTTTTATTCTTCTTCTGTCCATTATTTTTTTTTCTTTCTTCTTACTTTTCTGTTCTTTCTCTCTCTCTCTTCCCCTCTCTTTATCTCTTTGTTTATTTCTTTTATCTTTTTTTATTTCATGATTTCTTTTCTTCTTTGTTTTGTCTTTCTGTCCTTTGGTTTATTTTTCTTCTTTCTTTTCCTCCTTTCTCTCGTTCTTTCTCTATGTCTTTCAATGCTTCTGTCTTTTCTCTTTCTGTCTTTCCTTCTTCTTTTTCTTTCTTTCTTTCAATATGTCTGCCAGTACTTCTTTGCTTCTTTATTTCCTTCTTTCTGCCTTCCAATCTTTTCTTTTTTATTCGTTCATTCGTTCGTTCATTCATTCATTTATTCATTTGTTCGTTTATTTATTCATTCATTCATTGTTCTATTCATTCATTCATTCATTCATTCATTCATTCATTCATTCATTCATTCATTCATTCATTCTTTCTTTCTTTCTTTCTGCCTTTCTGACGAATACACCTCTACACCAGTCAATGAATATGCACAGCAACTGCTGTGTTCGGGACGTGTGAAACAACTGATTGAACACTAACAAAAGCTCAGTCAGGCGTGATTGACACCCAGCGACAAACAGTAACACGTAAACAAACAGCGACACTCTATTCGGCTCGCGCGCGCGAGCACACACACACACACACACACACACACACACACACACACACACACACACACACACACACACACACACACACACACACGCACACATCACACCACACACACACACAACACGCACACACGCACGCACGCATGCACACACGCACGCGCGCACGGTGCACGCTCACACACACACACACACACACACACACACACACACACACACACACACACACACACACACACACACACACACACACACACACACGCACGCACGCACGCACGCATGCACGCATGCACGCTCTCTCTCTCTCTTCTGCTGCCAGTAGTGAAGTAAGTGATGACCGATCAAATATGGATGATGTCTCTGGTTTCAGTATGCACATGTCTTCAGAAGAGACTGACACTGGCACTGTAGCTAGCTCCCATGTTGACGCTCAGCCTGCACAGGTCACACCCACTGGGACTGAAGGGGAGTCAGTCCGTGTCAAAGGCACTCCACATGACACGGCAAGTGTCAAAGTAGTGCTTCACGCAAGAGCGTAGTAAACGTCAGAGACGACGCACGCTGTGTCCGAAAAGACTGTTTGACAGAGCCACCAGCGACAAACTTCAGGTGTTGGAGGAAATCAGGACACACTGGCCGCTGAACTTTCTGAATATCAGAACAAACTTATTTCACATCTAGAAGATATGAAAATAGCGGTTAAAAATGAAATTAAGCATTACATCAGTCAAAAAAATAGAAACTCTGCTAGAATCAATGGGTCATTTTCAGAAATGCTCAACAGCTTAGAAAGCCAGTTGAATACTATCTGTAAGGAGAATCATTCATTAAAGACACAATTAGGAACTCTCCAATCTCAGATAAAATCTCAGATGGAAAAGGCTCGTACTACCACCACTTCCACTCAGTATGACACAGAAGACATCAAGCTAGCGGAAGAAAACCTCTTTCCTGACATCCGCGATCCTTCAACTCTAAGTGATGAGGAAACACCCACGTGACATTGCACACAGTCCTGAAATGTCTACAAACAATACATCCTCCTCCAGGACATCCTTGAAGCAAAATAGCCCTGTTATACACCAAACACCATCGACACCTGTCTCTACTCACAATTCCTTTCAGGTCTTAGGCGAGGACAGTACGTGATGACACTGTTCAACAGAAATGTGACCAAAACGATTCCAGTGTAACTTAGGGTAACACAGATACTGATCAAAACCTTCACCTTCAATCAGTCACTCAGGACAAGTCTCCAGTGCAAATTTTACGTGATATAAAGATTCCTGGGTATTTTTCTTCGGTCCTCATAGGTGACTCTGTCCTGAGGATATCGATCCAAGACGTATTGGCAGTGAGAAAGACAGGGTATTCAAACTGTGTGTTCCCGGGATGACAATGAAGGATTTGATGCAGTGGCTAGGCACAATGCCGGACAAACTCACCCACATCCAGCATGTGATTGTTCATGTAGGAGTCAATGACTGCCCGCTGGCCCTGTGCCCGTGACACAGTGGACAGAACTGATCAATCTCTGCAAGATCTCCTTCCCTTCAGCTGTCATCACCTTTAGCTCCATCGTCCCAGCACGAGGACGTCACCCTTTTAACAACTCGATCTTTCCCTCCAACAGAACCCTGCGTACAGCCTGCATTGCTGCTGAAATCAACTTGATCAACATCATGATACATTTATTACTAAGAATGGTGCCCCAAGACTTGCATATTACAAAGATCCTGTCACCCTAGTCTTAAGGTACTGCAAAACTAGCCACCAATTTAGCAGTTTTGCTTTTTTTTTAAAATTTATTATTTTTTTTTTTTTTTTTTTTTTTTTTTTCCCTTTTTTTTTTCTTTTTTTTTATTTTTTTTTATTCTTCTTTGTCCCTTTTTTTTTTTTTCTTTTTTTTCTTTTCGTTCTTTCTTCTTTCTTTCCCCTTTTTTTCTTTTTGTTTAATTTTTTTTTCTTTTTTTTATTTAATTTATTTTTTTTTTTTCTTTGTTTTGTCCCTTTTTGTCCCTTTGGGTTTTTTTTTCCCTTTTTTTTTTTCCTTTCTCTGTTTTTTCTAGTTTTAATGCTTCTGTTTTTCCTTTTTTTGTTTTCCCTTTTTCTTTTTTTTTTTCTTTAAAATGTTGCCGTTTCTTTGGTTCTTTTTTTTCTTTTGCCCTTCCAATTTTTTTTTTTTTATTGTTCATTCGTTGTTTTTCATTCATTTATTCATTTGTTCGTTATTTTTTTTCTTTTATTCAATTTTTCTATTAATTAAATTTTTTATTTGTATTATTCATTATTCATTTATTCATTTATTCATTCTTTCTTTCTTTTTTTTGCCCTTTTGCGAATAACCCCTTTCACCCGTCAATGAATTTTTGACAGAATGCTGTGGTTTCGGGGAGGTTGAAAAACTGATTTAAAAACAAAAGTCAGCAGGGTGGGTTGGGCAAGGAAACAGTAAAACGTAAACCCAAAAAAGGGCCCCTCTTTCGGCTGCGCGCGCCAGCACACAACAACAAACCACACAACACAAAAAACCACCCAAACCAAAAACACAACACCACAACCCAACCAAACCCCCAAAAAACGACCACGCCGGGAGCATGAACCCCGCCGGGCGGGGTTTCCGTCACACACACACAACACAACACCACACACACAACACACACACACAAACAAACACACACACACAACCCACGCACGCCAACCCCAGTTTCCGGATGCACGCTCTCTCTCTCTCTCTTGCTTTCCGTGTGGAAATAAGTGATGGCCCATCAAAAATGGATGATGTCTCTGGTTTCCGTATGCAATTTCTTTAGAAGAGGGCTGGACACTGGCACTGTTTGCTAGTCCAGTTGACGGGTCAGGGGGGGGGGCCCGCCAGGGCCCCCCAAATGGGGGTGAAGGGGAGTCAGTCGTGTCAAAAAGGGATCAATGACACGGCCCCGTGGTTTAAAGAGTGCTTAGAAGAAACGTTTTGTTTAAAAGTCGAGACGACGCACGCGTGTCCCGGGAAAAGACTGGGTTTTACCCGAGCCACAGCGACAAAAATTTTTGGGGTTTGGGGGGACAATTTTAGGAACCTGGGCCGCTGAAAATTTCTGAAAATCTGGAAAAAACCCTTTTTACATCTAGAAGTTTTGAAAAAAAGGGTTAAAAATGAAATTAAGCTTTTTTCAGTCAAAAAATAGAAACCCGCTTGAATCAATGGGTCATTTTTAGAAAAAGCTTTAAAAGTTAGGAAAACCAGTTTAATACTATCTGTAAGGGGGAAAACTTTTTTTAAAGACACAATTTTGGAATCTCCAATTCAGATTAAAAAATTAGGAAAAGGGAAAAAATGTTTTAAAATTCCAATCAAAAATGACACAGAAAACATTAAATAGGGGAAAAAAAAACCCCTTTCCTGACATCCCCCGTCCCTTAACTTAAGTGATGAGGAAAAACCCCCGTGACTTTTACAAGTTTTTAAATGGTTTCAAAATACATCTCCTCCGGACATTTGGAAGCAAAAAAGCCCCCGTTATACACCCAAAAACCTCGCATGTCTTATCACCAATTCCCTTTTAAAGGGCTTTGGCCCAGGGGGAAATTGTGAGACCTTTTAACAGAAATGTGACCAAAAAGATTCCCGTGTTTCTTGAGGGTAACACCGATAATGCAAAAAATTCACCCTTTAATTTAGTCATCAGGCCAAAATCTTCCCGTGCAAATTTTAAAGTGATATTTTAAAATTCCCGGGTTTTTTTTCGGGGCCCAATTTGGGGAAACTGTCTGAGGTTAAAACGTCCAAAACGTTTTTGGCGTGAGAAAGAAGGGTATTAAAATGTGTGTTGGGTGAAAGAAGGGGTTTGATGCAGTTTGGTAGGACAAAGCCCGGAAAACTCACCCCATCCAGCATTTTGATTTTTTATGTAGGGGTCCCAAAGAATGCCCCCCGGGCCCCGTGCCCCTGGGCAAGTGGCAGAAATGATCAATCTTTGCAAGATTTTCCCTTCCCCTTTAGTGTCATCACCTTTTAGCTCAAAAGTCCCCGGCCCAGGCGTAACCCCTTTTTTTAACTTGATCTTTCCCTCCCAAAAGAACCCTGGTACGCTGAATTTCTGGTGAAATAAATTGGTTTAAAAAATTTTATAATTTTTTGAATGGTGCCCCAAAACTTGATATTTTCAAAGAATCTGTTCCCCTAGGGCTTAAAAGGGACTGCAAAAATAGCCCCCAAATTTTTTTTGGAAATTTTTTCCACGGTTTTTTTTCGTCAGGCCAACAGCCCGAAAAGGTGAAGGTTGGCCTTTTTGTCCCAGAGGCAGCCAAAGGTGATGGGGGAAATGGAAAAGGGGGAGGTGGTTTTGTTAGCCCAAACCAAACGGCGGGTTAAAAATCCCCCTGAGTTTGGTCAGTGTTCAGGATTGGTGGCTAGGAGTGGGGGCCCCCCCCATTCTTCCTCATCCCCTCCCCCTTTTGGGCCCTCCCGGGGAGGGGAGGATTTGGGCCCAACCCCCGGCTCACCAGGTCCAACCCGAGGACGTGTTTGTTGCGTGTTCCGCCGAACAGGTTACGACCCCCGTCGAGGGGCCCTTTTAGCCCCCCATCACAGAAAGGGCCCGGTCCCTTTAAACAGCGTTTTGGGGGCCCTGAGGCCCATCGCCCCCCTTAAAAGGGGGGTGTTCTTTTTTACAGAGCTGTTTCCCAGTGGGCGAGGTTTTTAGGGGTTGTTTCCAGTCGGCCCCGGAAAACAGGAATGCCCCCGTACATGAAGCCGCCGTGCTCCCCACCCCCTTTCCCCAAACCGTCCCAGGTCAATCCCGGACCCCGGTTTTCCCCCGTTTCATACCCACCCCCCACTTTTTGAATCCCCTTCTGCCAAAAGGGGGGCCACTGGGACTGTTTTTCCAAAACTGCCCCCGAAGTTCGAGAACCCCGTGGCAAACTGTTTCCCCCCTACCGCCTATTGTGTGGAGGTAGGGCCGTGATGGAGAGTACGCCCCCCAAAAGGAAATGGGTCACAGCTCCGAACCGTCCCGGGTAAGTAGTTTTCATTTTGCACACCCTGATTATATGATTGTCAAAATTTAAAATGGGTGGAAAACTGTGTTGTTTGTGGGGTATTTTTGTGTGTGTGTGTTTTGTTTTGGGGGGGGGGGGGGGGGGGGGGGGGGGGTTTCTCATGTATGGGTGTCCCTGCGCATGCGCACATTTCGCGCCGTGTTTTTTATTTATTGAGAAAAAGTAAGGGGGGGGGTTTTAACGGGGGGGGGGGGGAGGGGTGGAGCGGGAGCGGGGGAAGGGGGGGGGGCGAGAGAATGGGAAAGGGGGAAGAATGGGGTTTTTCTATCAAAATTTTTAAATAAAAAGGGAAATTGGGGTTAAACCCTGGGAATTCATCAAAAAGTGGATATTCCCTTTTTTCCCTTGTATGATTTTGGGATTAACAAAAATGATTCAAATGTAACCGGGGTTTTAAAAAAATGTTATGATATGTTAACAGTTTTTGGGTGTTAAAGTATGTTTTTGAGAGAGGGGGGGGAAGAGGGGAGAGGAGAGGGAGAGGAGAGAGAGAGGGAGAGAGAGAAAAAGGAGAGAGGGAGGGAGCATGTGTGGGTGGTAAAGTGAGTGGTATGTGTTTTCGTGGATTTTAACGTAGTGTTGCGCTGCGGGGGAAAGCGCGGCCAGTGAGCGAGGTTTAAAATGTTGTACCGGACCCCGGGAATCGGAAAAGGAAGGGAAAATTTTTTGTTTTGGTTTTTTGGGGGGGGGGGGGGCCCTTTTTTATTTCGTCCCCCCTTGCTGATTGTTATTTCTTGGGTGGTTTTGGCCCCAAAATTTTTTTTGTAGTATAAAATAATCTTTTTGATTTTTTAGGAGCCCGTCTTTTTTGGGTTTTTTTTGTTGTTGTTGTTGTCCCCTAATTTTTTAAAAAACAAAGGGGTTTGTTTTGACTTTTATTTATTTTTTAAATTTTCAGGTTGTGTAATCCGTTTGTGTTTTTTTTTGTAAATAAATTTTTTTATAAGGGAAAGAATGGTTTTTAAATTTGGGTTTTAAAATTGGGGGGTTTAAAAGTTTTTTTTTTTTAAAAAAAAAATTTTTTGAGTGTCCCCCAAATTTTTTTCCCAATTCCAATAAAAAATTTCATTGTTTTTGTTTTTAGAATTCCGGGCTTTAATATAGTAGGATAATTTATTTCAATCCAAAGGGGGTAATACTATAAGAAAAGGGTCAAAAAAAAAGTTGAAAGGTTTTTGTGACCCTTTTTTTCCCAAAATCAATTAATTATAAACAGATTTAAAAGTATGGATTAAAAATAAATTTGAATGCATATGGAATTTGAAAAACTATGGAAGGGCACCCAAACCGATTTTGCTAGGTGCTTATATAGAAAATTTAAGAACGCTTGAATGGTTTTGTTTGTTTGAACATATGATGGAAGAATGTCAAAGCGTTGTTGAGATTATTTAAATTTTTGGGGGATTTTAACATTTATTATTAAAAAAAAAAAGATAAAAGGAAAAGGATTTTTGAATTAAGAATTTTTAAAGTTTTTAAAACCCCCCGACAAGAAAAAAAATTTTCCCCCGAAAAAGTAATTGAAATTTTACGAACCAAACCCTTTAAAATTATAAACATCGTGCCTCTATACGGGCTCAGTGATCATTTCCAAATTTTTTTTAAAAAATTTGGGCAAAAAAGGGTGTTTAAAATTTCCCCGAAAAATTCCCAAAAGGTTTTTTTTTTGAAGTATAGGGAAAAAACGATTTTAACAATTTTTTGTCCCATTTGGGGTAACGCAAATTTTTTGAGGTATATAGACAATGACCCCGATGGACTCGGGTGTTGGGATGACATTTCATTCTGTTTTAATAAACAGTTTCCATCCCGGTTTTAAAGTGTCAAAACCCAAGGGGGAAGCCCCCCGTGGTTTTAATTGGGAAAACTTTTTTTGGCCTTTTTTTAAGAGATACTTATTGCAAAAATGGTTAAAAAAGTTAAATTTTAAAAAACAAAGAAATAAGGGAAACCTATGAAAAGAAAACCCCCAAAAAAAAATATTTTAGTGATTTTTTTCCGTAAAGAAGATTAAATGATTGGAAAAATATTAATTTAGGGTTCCCGGTTTAAAATTGTTTATTCGCGTTTTTGAGAGAACCTTTTTGCTTGAATCTTAAATGAACACTTCACAACTGGTTTCCCGAAAAGACGAACAAAACCCGACTGTTCAAAAAATGACCTTTTTTGAGTAAAAACGTACTGTGCATCGTAAAAATTTAAAAACTAATTTCAAATTTGGTTTTTTGGTTTTACCTGATGTTTATTAAAGGGAATTGTGTTCCCTTTAAATCAGTTTTTTCGAGGGGTTTTGATGGGTTAGATGGAAAAATTTTTAAAAATTTCCCCGCTCGATTTATTAAAAGGTTTTTCTCCCTTTTTCAAAATTTTCCTTTATTAAAAAGGTTGTTTCACACCCCTTCAAAGTTTCAAAATTTTACCCTTTTTTAAATCTGGGGATCCCCCTGATCCCTTTTAAAAAGACCCATCTTATCCCAAATTTTTCTAATTTTAAAATTTAAAAAAACACATCAAATTTTAAAAATCCCTAAAAATTTTAAAATTTCAATTTATTAATTCTAATCAAAGCGGTTTTGAGAAAATTATTCTTGTCCACCTTGTCACTTTAATTGAAAAAATGGATTTAAAAATAAAAATTTATCTTTTTCACCGGAACAGTTTTTTTGAAATTCGCTAAAACATTCGGGGCACTATAGATAAAAATTATTGTTAGGAAAAAAAAAAACTTTGTATGGTTTATCCCTGAAAACTTTAAATTATTTCTTCATTTCTCAACGGAGGGACAAATGGTATTAAAAAATTCCTACTTCCCCTTTTTTGCCGTAAAAATTTTGGCGGGTTTCCCCCAAAGGGGCAGTCCGGGGCTTTCTTATTCCAGTTTTATTAAAAGATCTTCCTTTTTATGTTTCTCCCTGTGAGTTTTTGTTTATGACACTAAATTCCCTAATAATAAAGAGCCGGGTCAGTATGTTAAAAATTTCAGAATGTTTTTTAATAAAATTTCCAAAATGGGGCTAATTTGAAAAATATGGCCCCAAATTTTAAAAGTTTAAAATTTTGATGTTTCAACCCGAAAGAAACGTCAAAAATGAAAGCCCAAATTTTTTTTAAAAAACGTATACAAAATAAAGTGTTGAAGGGAAATTAAATTTTACACAAAAAATTTTTTGGTCTTACGTTTTTAAAATTTATTGGGTTTAAAATAATTTGATTTGTCTAAAAAGGGTTTTCTTTAAAAAAATTTTTCTTGTTGAAGAAAAAGAAATTTTCCCTTTATTAAATTTTAGAAAATTTATTTTTGCTTTTGTAAAACCCGACAATTTTTATGTTACTTTCTGGCATTTAGCCCGTAAAAATTGCTTAAAACCACTAGAAAAAGAATTTTACAGAAGCGTATTTAAATTTATACTTTGAAATCTTTTTCTACAAGTAGGATTATAAAATTTAAATTTTCCATTCGATCTAAAATGTGTTTAATTAAAAACTTTTTTAGTTTAAAATCATTAATAAAATTGGGCCCCCTTTTCTTATGCAAAATTTCCCTTAAACAAAATTCGAGGCAAAAATAACTATCCCCCCCCAAAACCGGGAATGGGTCTTTTAAGTCATCCCTTACTTATTGGGAGGGAAATTTTTGGAGTGAAATCCCCATATTTAAAAAAGATATTAGTTTAAAATCGTTTAAAAAAAACATATTTCAAAAATTTCCCCATAGAATTGTAAATCATGTTTCAAATTTTTTGTATTTTTCTTTCCGTTTTTATGTTCCTTTTGAAAAAAAACAAGTTTTGAGCCCGGGGATGGCTTCGCAGTCGGGCGGGTATAAGGAATATGAAATGATTGGGGTCAAAATTAATTTGTATCTATGTGAAAGTTTTTTTTTTTCAGTTGTGTGTGTGTGTGTGTGTGGTGTGTGTGTGTGTGTGTTTTGTGTGTGTGTGTGTGTTTTGTGTGTGTGTGTGGTTTGTGTGTTGAGTTGTGTGGGTGGTGTGTGTGGATGTGTGTGTGGTGTGGTGTGTGTGTGGTGTGTGTGTGTGGTGGAAATAGTTAAAAAGGGGGACTGCTTTCTATTTTTTTTTATATTTTTTTTAAAAAAAGTTTTTCTTAATTTTTGGTTTTAATTTTTTAAATTGATGTAATTGTTCTTTTTTGTTTATTGTTTTTTTGAGGGCATAGTGTAAAAAAGCTTCCAGCTTATTATTCACCCTCATTAAAGATTTCGAGTTTCGAGTTTCGAGTTTCTCTCTCTCTCTCTCTCTCTCTCAACACAACACACACACACACACACACACACACACACAACACACACACGCACGCACGCACGCACGCACGCACGCACACACACACGCACGCACGCACGCACGCACGCACGCACGCGCACACACACACACCACACACACACACACACACACATGCATGCATACACTCACACATCCGGCTGTGCCTGGTTTTATTCAGATGTCCACTGCGACAAAAATAAACAAAAAATCAATGGAACGAAGTGAGCCAGTTCCGTGACTAACTGCAGAGTTCAATTTGTCATTGTGCACAGCGTATTCGCTACACTTGGCGTACTCATGTAAACCTGTAACAGCAAAAATAATTCTTTGAGAGAGAAGAGGAAGGGGGTGGGGGGGGGGGGGGGGGGGGGGGAGTGTAAGCAAAAAAATAGCGTTAACTGCCTTTTGAAAAACCAGGCATTCAATGAACGAGGACCGGTTTTTTACGTGGATTGCCAAAACGCGTGACATTTTTTTTTTTATTGAATGTGCTGGTAATTAAATTCAAAGTATGTGTATTGACAGGTAGTTACACCCCTGCACTCTGAATGCAATGGAACTGAATCGTTTACAAAGCTGAGAGAGAGAGAGAGAGAGAGAGTGAGAGAGAGGAGAGAGAGAAGAGAGAAAAGAGAGAGAGAGAGAGAGAGAGAGAGAGGACAGACGACAGACAGGACAGACATATATATCACTTTTCCTTTCGTTTACATGAGGGCCAACGTGACCGGTTCTGGGTCATTTAACACTTTGAATCATTGTGACCTTCACTTTGAATCATTGTGACCTTCACTTTGAATCATTGTGCTTCTCGGGAGCACCCAAGCCTTAACCTGGACATTGGTCATCGCGACCCAACTATAGCGTCATTTACAATTAATATTGATTCTAAGGAACATAGACCTAAGGGAACATAGACCAAGGAAGATAGACCTTAGGGAAC
>CM031596.1:11004725-11039067 GCA_018398815.1 Conus ventricosus | reverse complement strand
GATCGCAGATTACAGATTATTCCCCCACTTGTCTTTAGCGCGTGACATATTTCGCTTCATTCCCCGCCCCCTGCCCCCTCCTTCCGCTCCACTATGTTTCCCTTTCTGTTTCTCTTCGTTCTTTGTTGGATTTTTTTTTTTTTTGGATTTTTTTTCTTTTTGTGGGTTTTGTCAGTTACACATTTTATTGCAATTTGGCTGGTCTGGTCCACTGAAGAGTAATTTAAACTATAAAGAAAGATTACATTATCTCAAATTACCCTCACTGAAAGGAAGGAGGATCAGAGGAGACCTGACCCAATTTTTTGAATATTCCATAATTATGATGATGTTAATGTGCATGCGCTTTTCAAATTCTCAGAAGTGGATTGCACGAGAAATAATGAAGGCAAGATTTTTATCAGACATTGCCATACTAACAAAAGAAAGTCTTGTTTTACTTTCAGAATTGCTAATTATTGGAACGCACTGCCTGCTAACACTAAATATGCACCTGACATCAACAGCTTTTTAAAAAAAAAACCTCCTAGATGAAGACCCTAAATTGAAAGATCTTTTCTTTAGTGTGGATTGAATATAATGTTATTTATAAGATAGGCATGCAACCAGACCGAAATTAAATTGAAAAATAATGAGGGGACGCAAATAGACCATAAGGCCTAAGGCTAAAAAAAAAAGCCGGTCCCTACTACTACTACTACTATTACTACGACTACTACTGAAATTCACACACAAGAGATCTCTGTGCTTACTCTCTCTCTCTCTCTGGCTTTGGAAGCCCTATAAATAATTACTTTCTCAAGTTGTATTATTTCCCCGCCATAGGCCGTTTTTCTCCGGAGGTTTCTGTAACAAGACAAACCAGTCGCGCTGTGTGCACTGGATGAAGCGTATTTACGAACCACACACCTCAATTGTGATATGGCCAGTCTCCGCATAGAAACGTGCTTGCCTTGAGGGTGTGTACCCTTCAAGTCCACCATCTGTCATCGTTCATGAGATCATCAGGATTATGAATTCGGTGAGTGACAGCCGCGCCGAGCGGACGCGTTCTACCTGCGCCCCAACCACGCCGAATGTGAACTGTATTCGCGCACAGATTTCCCCCCGCCGCACGGTTTTTTCTTGTGTGTTCGGACTGTAGCCGTGTCGGAATTTTTTTCGAATTCAAACAGATTTAAACGTCCCGATTGCTGTGCTTTCGCGTCGTGTGTGTGTGTTTTTTTTTTTGTTTTGTTTTTTTTTTCGAAATGGCCGCGGGCGTCCAGCCTGTCATCATGAAATGGAGAGACATCCCTGACTCTGCTAACAAACGCCCTGCTACTGTACTGGAGATTTGCCAAGCAGCAGAGTGCATCGCTGGACAAGGGTCAGTGATTAGTTCTCAGCAGATTGGAGGGCTATGGAGGGTCTACCCGGCTACTGAGGACACGAGATTCCAACTTCTTGTACTTGACTTTGAGGAACGGTGATACAGGTTGGTAACACTAACCCTTACATTTTGAGAAGTCAGGAGAAAAGAAAAAGCTGCAACTAAAGTCTTTGTCGATAACATCCGATATCTGAGGCTAATAGCGAGATCGAACACGCTGTACTAAAAGCGGGGTGCAATTTTCGCTCCTTTCTGAAATGTGAAATAGCGAGGGACAACGACAACAAACTTAACACGCTTTCACACCCGGCGACGGTTTGTGTTTATTACTCGTCCGTCTGTCCTCCTTGAGAAAACTCTAAGGGTGAGTTGTTGTTTTTTACTGCAAAAATTTATCACAAGGAAGAAAAACTAGTGTAAAGGCCGGTGATGTGTTCCAGCTGTTTGGAGGAGAATCACCACACATCTGTGTGCGTTGAGGACGTGGTGTGCAGGGCATATAAAAAGACCGGGCACAAACGGGGTGATCCTGCTTGTGACCTCAGTGTGTCGGATCAGCCTGGCAAAGAGGATGGTGGTGGTAGTGTGAAAAAGAATGGACAAAATAAAGTGAAGGGAGGAAAAGCGACGGGTGAGAAAGTCGGGGCCACGGGTAGAGTGAAAGGGCGAGGAAAAAGGGGGGGAAAAAAAAACCCAAACCCACCAAGCCCAAAGGGGACGATCCATCACATGAAAAGCTAACCCCGGGGGATCCTCCCTGGAACTCCCACACCCTTCCCTGCATCAACCCCCAAAAATGCCAAAACAAACCCCCGATCTTTGGGGGGGGGGGGGGGGGGGGGGGGGGGGGGGGGGGGGGGGGGGGGGGGGGGGGGAAAGGCCCCGTAGGAGAGTTAAAAACAAACCCCCAAACATGAGGGGAGGCCCGCCCCTCGCCCCAAATGAAACGCCCAAAAGACGACCGTTGCGTTTGTGGACGGGGTCGCAAACGTGGGGGAATCACGGGGACTGATATTTCCATGACGCCCCTGGCTTTCCAAAATGGACTGCGATTTTTGAACAGCACTTAAATTTAACAAAATTTGATTTCAGCGGGTTGAATCCAAGAAAAACGTGAAGGCAAAGAACAAAATAATGGAATAAAGAAACTAAAGAAAAATCTTAAACTTTCAATGGATAAAATGCGTATACTTAAATTGAATTGAAAAAGATTAAAAAATAAATATAAAAAAAACATAGAGAACAGTTTTTTTAAAAACCAAATTCAACTAATTTGCTCCTCCCCCCCAATTTTTTGGGGCGAAAGGGGCCCCAAAAAGCCGCCTTTTCCTTTTTCTCTGACAAGAAAACTTCAATACTAAAAAATAACGTTTTATCTAAAAAAACAAACAACGTGAAAGGGTTTTTTCCGTTTTCAAAACTAATTTACTAAACTTTTCAGATTTCAGTTTTTTTTTTAAATCCTGTTTTTTTCCGGGGTCTTTTTTCAATAACATCTTTTTTAAACGCAAAAAACCCAATCAAATGAGTCCCCTGCCCTTTCATGTAAAAATAGAACTACATTTCAAAAAATTTTTTTCTCTAAATTTTTTTAAAAACTGAAAAAATTTTTTTGGGACATAAAACCACAAAACTTTTTTCCGCATGTCTTCCACTGAAAGCCATTTTGCCAAAGTATTTTCTTTTTTAACTAGTCTTTTTTCCGCCGAACATCACTATAAAAAAATATGTCTGCTTTCCCTTTTCAAACTTCAAAAAAACTGTTCAAAACCCACTCACTCAGTTTTTTGCGGGATAAAACAAAATATATGCCCATCACCCTGCCCCATAAAAAACCCTTCATTATGAATGCTTTGTTCCTTTAAGTGTTGGACAAAAAACCACAATATGATTAAAATTATAACGATAAATTTTTTTTGTAACGGGTTTGGATAAATTTTGTTTTTTTCCAAAACCATTTGCCCAAAAAATTTTAATAAACAATGGGGGGTTTTGTCATAAAGTTAAAACCTGCCCATATTTTTTATAATAAAATTTTTAAAATCAAAACCCTTTTTTATTTTATAAATACTCTCTGTCAAAACTTGTTCAGAAATAAAAAAACCCCAACGGCCCTAAATTGAAAATTTTAACCCAAATTCAGTTCTGTAAGATTTTTTTCTTTTTAAAGTCAACATTGATTTTTTTGGCTTGTTGTTATATCTTAATATCCTCGCCATTGTGAAGAACGACACAAAAAAGGGAAAAGACGTTTAACGTCAAAGTTTTGCCACAAATTTTAAAATTCCTTTTATAAGGTAAACACAAACCCCACAACCCCCATCCCCTTCTCCAAAACCTTTAAAAAAAGAAAATTAAAAATTTTATTGTAAACCCGTTCCTCCAAATTTTTCGTTTGGGAAAAAACAAAAATTTTTTGTAGAAGTTTTTTTTTAAAAAAACTTTTTCTTTTCTGGGGAGGATGTATTTGTTTTTTTTCCCCAAACGGCGTTATTTCAATTTTTTTCCGACAATTGCCCGTCCGGAAATAAGACTTACATGTAAAGGGCCAAAGTTGAATGCTTTTCGAAACTTTTTTGAGGGCAAAAAAAAGTAAAGGGGTTTATTTTTTCAAATTTTTTTTCCCCTTTTTCTAAAATTTCAAAGTCCCTTTTTTGAGGGTCGGTTTTCCCGAACAATTAAATCATATTTACCAAAAATTTTTTTGCTTCTAATTGCGCAGCTGTTCTAGTTTAGGAAACTTTTTACGTCGCCCAAACCTTTTTTTGCGTTTTTTAATAAACCATCTTTAAGTGTCCCAAAAACCCATACAAAGCCCCAAAAACTCACCATTTTGTTCAAAGCCCGCAACGTCTGAAAGGGGCCTTTTAATTTAAATTTTATACACCCACGGGCCCTAATGTAACCCGGGGTTCTTCTGGCCCACGCGACATTTTTTTTTTAGAAAACATTATTTTACCCCCCCAAAAAACAATGTGCAGGTTATCACATTTCACGCTTTCCCCCCCTTTTTGTCTTTGATTTTTATATTAAAATGATCCGACCCCCCCACAAACTAATCTTTAAAGGGGAAATTGGGGAAATTTGGGTAATTTTTTCAAAAACGCAATTTTCACTTTCCGGGGAAGACTTTTAAAAAACATTTGAGGGCCTTCCATCATAAAATTTTTTTTTTCCATCAGGCCAGCTCTTTCCAAAAAAAAGAACAAAGAGAAATAAAAGAAATTGCAAGATCGACCCGGATTTTCCCCCCCTCAAAGTATTTGGGTTGGTGAAAACCTCTAACCCTAAAAATTGTTACTGTAAAGCCTAACATTTAAGCTATTCTTTTCAAAATAGAAAACCTACTTCTTTTTCCCGGCTTGAATTTTTAACCATTTTTTTTTAGATTCGCTTTGGGTAAGTTTGGAGAAATTTTAAAAGTTACTCATTGTTTTCTTTTAAAGTGACAAAACCCAAATAACCATCCTATTTTTTAAACCCTGGAAAACTTTGGCCCCTGTTTTGTCAATTTTTTTAATCAAAATTATTTTTCCCCGGGAACCCACTTATTTTAAAAACCATAATTTTTGTAAAATATTTCAGGGAGCGCGCCCTTTTTTGGGCCCCCCGCAATTTTTAAACAATAGCATTTTCCTAAAAACGAAGGACGGTCTTGAGTTTTTAAATTTTTTTACAAACTTTTTTTAAAACAAATTAAAAATGATGCATTCAAAAACCCCCCAAAAATATTCTTTTGGGGCCGAAACACAATTTAAAAATAAGCAACTGTTTACTTTTTAAAATTGCGGCCCCCAGACTGCCTCTTTTCTTTAAAAAAGGTGGTACTCCATTGAAGGGGCTACCCTTAACCCCCCAATTTGAAAACGACCAAAATCAAGAAAGCGGGTTTAGTCATCCGATCCCGGTTTTAAAACAGAACCATTTAAACTTTTCGTTTTTGCGCACCCAACGGGTGTGGAGTGTGGGAAATGCTGACTTTAAAAATCACCATAAATTTTTTGGGTGAGGCAGTTACGATTTCATTTCAACCCCCCTTCAGGCGAAATTTTGACTGAACGGCAAGCTCCTTTACCAAATGACAAACCTTTTAAAACCATTCAGCAAAAATAAAAAACCCAAATGAAGGTTTTTTGAAAGGATCTGAAACGAATTCAATTTAACATCAAGACAGACTTTGGGAAAAAAATTTTGGATCTAATCAGGGCCCTGGCGACCTTTTTTTTCGGGCACCACAGAAAGTATAACTATGACTGGCATCCCCTTTCAAAAATTTCTTTTTTGGGCCCAACGTTCAGCCCGGGCCCCCAACACAAGAGCAAAAAAAAAACAGCAGGACAACTTTTTATTTTAGACCTTCTAAGGGCCTAACAAAGAGCGGGAAAAAGAACGAAAAAAAACAAATCTTTTCCCGTATTTTACTTTTGGTTTTTTCCAGGTTCGAAAGCACAGGCAAGATCGAGCATAACGATCCTTCTCTGCTTAGACGCACAAAAACAATACTTAGAAAATTTTAAAGGGGACGCCAAAAATTCTACAGTTGTTTTAACCTTCAAGTATTCAAAGGTCCCAAAACATGTTTTTACAATACCCAAGATCAAAAGTAGATTTTTGCAATTGGCACGGGTTTATAAAAGCTGTTTCCCCGACCCAGATTTCCAAAAGGGTCCAATAATAAACTATAATAATGAAATTCTTAAGGGGGGCAATAAAAAAAACAGAAGGGGGGAAAAACGACATAAATTCTGACCCCCAGTAATTTTAACAAACAATAAAAAAAACGCCCAAATTAAGTCATCTTTTTCCTGAAGCCCAAAACCCCCAAAAAGCCTTTGGAAGATTTCAGAAAAGCTCGGGGACTCTTTCGCCGATGACCATGAATATGAAAAAAAAAGCGCTTGTTCTTGGATTAACGGGCTTTGGATTACTTGGTTTTTAATCTTCCCTAAATTTTAAACCCCCAAACAAATTCCGAGAACTAAGGGGTCCATAAGTGCTGGGGCCATAAAGCCAACTACTTTCCCTTCAGTAGGACAAAAGCCAGCGACAAACCCCCCCCCAAATTTTCCCTTTAAAACGTCCACGCTTACCAGCAATTTTTTTTAAAAAAACCTTGCAAAAATATCAAGCGGTTTTTTTACCCAAAGATTTATCAGGGGGAGAGGGGAGGCAGGGGCGGTGGAGGAAATAAACTTTTAACCTCCACCGCCGCCGTATTGCCATCCCAGGGCTATTTGCAAATCCAAGGCCGTTATAACGCTTCCCAAAATTTACCCCGGGCCCCTCTAAACAATGTTCTTTTTCCTTCGGCTAGCTTTTGGCGTTCATAAAAAATTTTTTCGATATTTTTCCTTATTCTATTCATTTTAGTTGGGGAATTGGTCCGGTTAGCGGGCGTCATTTCATCTTGCGACTTTCTTTTTCAAGATTTTTTTATCTTTGGGTTTTTCTTTTTTTAAAATCACCCTAATTTTGGCGTCATCACCTCAAGGGAGTTTTTTTTTTTTTTCTCTTTTTTAAATATGCCCACTATTTCACCTATTTTGCTAACTTGTTTTTTAAAATCCCCCCTCTGATGGTTCTCAAACATGACCCGGGGCCATTAGTTCTCGCAGGGGTAGCGGTGAGTCGTGTATAGTCTTTAAACGCTGTTTTATTGAAAAACGGGAAATTGCTTCATTACATTATTACTTCACCTCTGATTGATTTAATTCTTTGTTCCTTTTTTTTTGGCTTTTGGTTATTGTCGGAGTTTTTGCATGTTTTTGAATTTTTGCAACTGCATCCCATCAATTTTGGCCCTACAATGCCAAGGCGTTTTTGACGCTCCAGGGAGCCCAATTTCAAATTAAAACCCCGGCAAAAAAACTTTGAGGGGCCCTTTTTTAGTTGTAAGCTGAACAAGTTCCCCTTTCGATGGGGTTTTTTCAAAAAAAAACAAATGGCCCATCTTTTATTTAAAAAATCATTGGGGCCCTAAAAAATTTCGGGGGTTCCCTTACCAAAACCCTTTGGTACAATGATTTGGCCTTTTTTTCCCTTTTAAAATAAACGCCCAATGGAGCTTTTGAGCGATGCTGTGTAAAAGGGGATCTTTCACTAAATGTTCGCCCCGGGAAAAAACCCTCATAATCTTCTTCACTTAAATTCCTCCCCTTTTTTTTTTAAAAATTTAATTTTTTATTTGCTTTAAAAAAGGGTCACAAACACATGCTCGATTTTTGGGACCCGCATAGAAGACTGAAAAAAACCCTTTTTGGGCGGGAAGGAAAAAAAGGACTTTTTACTGTTCCAAATAACCCATCTCTATTGATGCAGATCAAATTTTTTACTGTCAAATTTCCGACCGGGGAGCAAAGGACTGTTTGGGGCCGGGCTCGGGCGCGTTTTAAACTTTCAAAATAGCGCCGATTAAACAACAAAACCCCAAACGGGAAAATTTGTACAGAATGGGGGGCGGGCAATCGTTAAAAAAATTTTCTATAAAACTTGGGGGGCCCAAAAAAATTTTTTTTACACAATGCAACATTTTTTTAAAACCCCTTTTCTGATCTAGGGCAAAACCCGGGTCTAAAAGGGGCGACTTTGCTTTTTAAAAGAATAGAAAATGAAGAAGCACAAAAACATAAAAATGGGGGCCGCAGATACAAAGACGGAAAAAATAGGGGGGGGGGGTAAAATTTTTTGCTTTTGGAAAATCGTTTTTTCCATTCCCTTAGTTTTTGGTTGTTAAAAAGCGCATGCCCATATTTTTCAAGGAGAAAAAAAAAAGACAGTTTGCCCAAAGGGAACTAACTTTTAATAAATTTCAAAGGGGTTTATAAAATCACAGAAAACCGAAGAAAAGTACAGCATTTCTGACATCTCGTTGATTTTTTGGAACGTTTTTAGAAACCCCAAAATTTAGAAAGGGCAAAATTAAAACAACAATATCAGTAAAGTTTAAAAATATATTACAAAAAAGAGTGTTTTCATCATAAAAACAAATCCAAGAAGCGGGGCAGACACTATATGGAATTTTAGTTTTAGCGCTCACAAAAAACGTTTAAAAGGGTTTTTTAAAAAAATTTTGGCTTTGTGTGAAGAAGAAGAACCATTCAAAAGGGGAAATGAAAAGTTTTTTAATCCAAAAATAACGAAAGTACAATGTTTTTTTTGAGGGCAGTCCTAACCAATCAATGCTAGGGGGCCAAAACCCTTTATCAGCTTTTTGATAAAAAAGAAAACTGTTTGGAGGGGGGGAGGTGAAAAAATTTCCAAACCCTTTTTACCTTGTGGCTAAAGTTTCACCCCTTTCACAGTGTAAACTTGATGATTATTTAACAACAAAATAGGGTTTTTAGGAAATTGCCCCAAAGGCCCAAGGGAGGATAATCAGTTACATGGAAGGGGGGAGAACTGGAGAAAACGTAAAAAACCTTTAAAATTTGATAAAGAAAAAAAAGCCGAAAAACCCCTTTAAAAATTACATTTTTTTTTAAATATATGATGCGCACCCTGAAAGGGAAAATAACAGTTTTAAAAGATATACAATACTAAATTATTTTTATTTTAAAAAACATGTCTTGGTTTTTTTTTTAACCAAATGTGCCACAGCCCGCCAAAAAAGAATAGAGAAACCCCTAACAAAAAAAACCCTTTCAGATTAACAAACTTTACGCAAATGCAGAAAAGTACTAAGAGCAAGCCCTTTTTAAAAAAACACAAAACCAAACAAAGGGAAATTCCTGTTTCCCTTTTTAATCGTTACATATGTTAATACGGGAAGCATCAACTATAAGTGCCTATCGCAAACAGTGGGGTCTCTTAGAAAACGGGCATGGGCCCGACCCGCATTTTTAAACCTCTGGGGAGGGGTTTCTTTAGCTCCGGCCTGTGTTCATTAGTTTGTAAGTGGGCTGGAAAAAAAAAAATTAAAAACTAAACTCCAAAAGCACACACCCTAGGGTTAAACTAAAAAAGGGCCCAAACTTTTCGTTAAACGGACAATAAATAAAGCCTTTTTGGACTAAAACCATCAGGGAAAGAAAAAATTTAATTCGTTACGGGGTCGTTTTTGATGACTACAAAAGACAAAAGTTTGGGATCTTAAAAGGAAAGGCGGGACAATTTTTTTCCTCAACAGCCAACCCGGCAGAAAAAAAAGGGAAAATGTTTAAAAAAAAGTAAACGAGACTTTAAAAACCCTTTTCCCTAAACAGCTAAAACAGTAACAACACCGAAGGGTTTTTATAAAAAATTTAAAGTCCAAGCGCAAAAAAAACCGTTGATATTAAATTCAAATTAAGTTTTTTTTTTTTTAATTTAAAAAAAATTTTATTTAAAGTTAAAAAAAAAAATCAAAAACTAAGATATATAAAGGGGCAAACAAATTTGGGTTTGAAGGAATGCTTGAGGAGAGAGCTTTTAAATAAAGAGCACTAAATGAAATTTTTTAAGAATCATTAAACCCCGGCAAACGTACAGGCAAGGGTTTTTTTTCATCCTATTTCTAAATTTCCGGGGCAAACTAACAATAGCCCCCCAAAAAAGTAATTTTTAGCTTTTTTAAATTGACAAAAGAAAACAAAAAAATTGAAAAAACCCCCTAGAATCGGGTCCACAAAAAAAACAGACTATTTCTTCAGAAATTGACTTAACCCCCGGTTGGGGGCAACGAACTGCTTTGCACATTTTAAACGCTGCCCCCGGAAAACCCAAAAAATGAAGGGCCTCTGGTTGGTCAGGGGGCGAAGTTTTAGAGAAAAATTTAAAAACAGGCTAAGTATCCAACCGATTGGGGCCAAGTCTTACATTCCACTCCCCTCGAGATTTGGTAGCAAAAAGAGCATTTTTTTAAACATAAAAAATTTTCCAAAACAAAAAAAGTTTTATGTGGTTGTTCTCGAAAGGGCCTGCATTATATCCCAAAAACCCCAAGAGAGTTGTCTAACTATCCCCCCTTAAAATAAAATATCTTAACTTTAGTGGGTGTCCTTTCCTGTTAGGGAAGCCCAAAATTGATGGGTTTTGAAGAACAAAAAAAACCAAATAACTTTTTTAATGTATACACAGGGGATAAAGAAACAAATTTTGGTGCCAATTAAAGTGCCCAAAAGAACAGTCCAACAATAAGGCGAACCAGACAAAAAACATTTTGACTTACTACTGATTTTTTTCCCAACCACGGGGCAAACCCTTTTTACACATTGATACGCACAAAGAGTAGCCCAATGAAACAAAACTTCAAAAGAGGGGCACAAACAAGAATTCTGTAAAAAATTTTTTAACAAGAATCCCCATCTTTTAAAGGGCCGCGAGCGAACAAAGAAACATTTTAAAAGTTCTTGACTGTAAAAACGGAACTAATTACACCTCCCCCGGGATCTAAAGTTAGTTTTAAGAACGGGAAAACGGATGCAAAATTTCCATACGTATTTTAAAGGGCAGACTTCGAGTCGTTTAGGGGTTCCTTATGAAGGGCCAGCACCGAAAAAAATTTCAAAAACCAGTTTTAATGAAAATAAACAGATTTTTTTCATTTCCCTTTAAAATTGGTTTGGGTCAAACGGTGTCCATTCAAAACCCAAAAAATGTTAGAGGACCTAATGCTCCCAGAAACATTTTTAAGAATCAGGGCACCCAAGTGCTTTAAAATGACTGTTCTAAAAATTCAAAATTTTTCTGAAATCAAATGGCCCTGAAAAACCAAAGAAAAAGAAAGGCCGCAGCCACTCCGGGGGGATTTGTGGTTTGGGTCTCTCATCAGACGCAGAGAACCCAAAAACAGTAAAGCCCAAAGTCCCTTTAGGGGGAAAGTTTAGGGGGCAGCGCAAGTAAATGCAAATCTTCAACTAAAGTTTGACCCCTAAAAACATGGGGGCCCTCCCCAAATTTTCTTTCATAACTTGCGGGGTTACACTCTCATCTTATATTGAAAAGCATAACCAAGGGCCCTTCGGGGTAGCATGCAATACCAGTAAACAAAAAAGTAAAAGGCTTTAATCAAAAACATTTTTCTTTTTAAGACTTTATGAAAACACATGAGGGGAAAAAATAGAGTCACGGCAAATTCCTTAAAGTCCTGCCCAATAAGGGAAAGATATTTTTTGACTCAACTCTTGTTAAAAGGGCGTTTACCCCTTTGAGTAAATGAACATTTGGGAAAAGGGTTTTGATGAGCACACTTCCCCCCTAAAGCCGTTCTTTTCTATCTCAAGGAAAGGCATCAGGGATTCGATTCCCCGAAATGCTCAAGATCTGGCAAATTTTGATTGTAAAACGATGGGAGACTATCTGATTCATACTTAAAAGGCCCCCAGAGTATGTTTGTTGGCGGACCCCTTTGAAAAATAGAAAGACCTCTGAAACATTATAGCGGGTTCCCGCGCTTTAAACTTTTCTGCGCCCGGGTTTAGTTGGGTTTTCCTTTTTTAAAAAGGTTTAAACGGGAAATTTAAAAAATTGATTTTTTGGGTCAGATTTACCAATGCTTCAATGATTGAAAACGATTGCTTTGGAGGAATTGTATGGCGGCCCCGCACCTTTACGTAAAGCAAACAACAAATATTTGGGAAACATAAACCAAAGAAAAAAGGTCTAACAATCTCAGGGATTTAAAAATGCAAAAAAATTTTAAAGGATGGGCAATGGGGGGCAATCACTTCCATTACGTAATTTTAAAAATTTGGACACAGGCGGCGATCCGAAAAAAATTTTTCAAAAGGCATTAAAGGGGTTTGGGGCAGTTTAACCCCAATCAACAGCGGGGGTTTTTATTCTAGAATTGACCTTTGAATTTCCTCCTTGAACCCATGACCTGCATAAAAGACCCATCCATTAGCAGCAGAAAGTCAAAGATGGGTCCAAAGAAAACCCCCTAAACTTTTTCCAAAACTTCGGGCAAAAAAAATTTTGTCGGGCATTAAAAGACTTTTTACAATTTTAAATTTAAAACAAGGGGGAAGTTAAAAGCAGTTCATCGCATAATTTCTTTTGGGTCAAGGGCACGAGTTTTTTCCGCGAGGGCCCACGACTTTCGACCCCCCCAGTGTGGCCCGGGAAATTTCTTATTTTTTATTGTCCGTTGCTGTTGTCGTGGGGGACCCTCCCCCTTTTTTGGGGTGTGGTGCGGTTTTCCCCTTTGGAAAAGGTTTAGCTTTACCCTTTGGGGTTTTCTTTCCTCTCCTCTTCCCCAATTCCAAACCCCCCCGGCCGATTCATCCTGCAAGTTCACGGGGGGCCGGTTTCCTTTCCTTTGAACTTTCTGTCAAACGGCCCCCTCGCCCCGTCTTTTACCTGTCGCACGTGCTTCGTTTTTTTTTAGTTTTTTAAGATGGCCCACCCTGTAAAGCCATGGCATTTGGGGCCCCCATTGCTGAGGGAGGGTTTGCTCTTTACCGACGGGAAAAATGCCCCTTGGGGGCGCCCGCTCCATCTCGGTTTTTCCCTTTCCGTACAACGAGAGAAAAGGCCCTACTTTCAATTCCGCAGACGGGCCCGGGAGGAGAGGGACATCGCTCCCCTTTTGTTTTCCGCATCTTCGCCTCTGTCCCCCTCGACGGGACAGAGGGTAAGAGAGGGCCCTTTTAAACCCCCCTTCGGGGTCCCCCCACGGTAGCTGGTAAGGGACAGTTTCGTGGTCTGTTTGTTTTGGTTTTTTTGTTGTTTTGCCGGCTTAGGGCTTCGCTTTGCGCAATTTTTTTTGTTTTTTGAAATTTTAAGAAAATATTGGGGTGGGAAACCCTTTTTCTGGTTAATTCCTTTTTTAACCTTGGGCCCTTCTAAATTATTTCCAAAATTCCCTTTTTCCTTTTTTTTGTATCTGGTGATGCGGGGGTCGGGGGGAAGGGAGAAACCCCGGTGATTTAGGGGTTTAAAATTCTTGGTCCCCGCTCGTCCCCCCCCCTGCAAAATTCCCGGAAATTTTAACCCCTTTGCCACCGTCTTTTTGTTTTGTGCAAGGAAAAACGAGTTTTATGTTCACGAGCGTCCCTACGCATGATTTGTCCCCTTCGGGTTCGTGGTTTGGGAAATTTTGGGGTTAAATTTTTAAATGTGTTTAAAAATGGACAGTTTTGCCATTGAATTATTATTTTGCAAATGTGGTGGCAAATTAAATTTAAACATGGCGCTTTTTGATTATTTCCGGGGGAAGGAAAACGTTTTAAACGTAGTGAGAGAATGTGAAGAAAAATTCATATTTGGGTTTTTTTTAAACCCGTTGATTTAATTCAGTCTTTTTTCCTGCATCGTGTAGAAGAATTGATTCAATTTGGGGTTTTCCCCGGTGCGTTTTAATACACTTCCCCCCCGCCCATCATGCAGTGGGTAAGACTTGACAGCAAGGCAGACGGTTTCGACGGCAGGGTTTTTAGGGACCCCTCTTTTTCCCCCTCCTTCCTTCTTCTTTCCCCCCTTTGACTCTCCTCCCAGCTACGTCCTCCCCCCCCCCCCCCCGGGGCTTTTACCTGGAAACACGATCCCGGGTGGTGCCACGACGGTTCCCGGGGGCCCCTTCTGGCTGAACCACGGACGGGGTGGGGCCACCCCAAACCCCCTGATCGAGGCCAAACCCCGGTCGGGGCCGAGGGCCCGTAAAAACGCCCGCCTCTTGAAATGCCGCCTTGGGCCCCCGTCCAGGACCTCCATAAACCCCTACGCCCCCCCCCCCCCCCCCCCCCCGGGGCCCCGCTCTTTACTGCCCGTTGGGAAATCGAGGGTGTCGGCTTTGGGGGACTCCCTGCGGAAACCCCAAAACCCGGGTCGGGGCACCTAGTGCGACAGGGTCTCCCTGCGGACCCTTTACAAAGGGGGAGGGATGGGGGAAAGCACTTCCGGGGTGAGAAAGGGGCAATACTGGAAAAAAATTTTTTTTAAATTGTGTACACGCCCCTATGTGCCCGGGAAAGGCTGAATTGTATTGTGTACGTCGAAGGTGAAATATTTATTTATAATCGTGCATGTTGTGGGTGTGGGGGTGCTTGATTGCGATTGTGATGTTGTTGCGTTGGAGTGCTTTTATCGGATTTTGCAGTTTTGTGCGTTGGAGTGCTTTATCCCTGATTGTGCAAATTGTGTGCGTTTGGAGTGCTTTATTGTGATCGTGGGATGGTGCGTGTTTGGAATGTTTATTTTGCGGGTGAAAAAAATGGGGTTTGAAACGTAAAACTTTTTTTGTTGGTCTCTTTTTCGGACGTGTGAGGTCAGTCACTCCCTTTTACTTTCCCCCCCAACCGATCCCCAGGGCAACCTCCAGGGGTCGGTCTGACAATTGTGGGGGGGGGTCCCTCCGGGATGTGAGGGGCTCTGGCTGTCTCTTTTCCCCGGGTTTTGCAGGTTTCCGTTTAGTTTTGCTGTTTTAAAATGTTTTAAATCAGTTTGTTGTGTTTGTTCGTGGGGGTTGGCTTTGGGGGCTCTAGGGAAGGGAGTCCCCTTTGGGGGCCCCGAGGAACATCCGGTTTTGACCCGGGGGTCGAGGTGAGACCCAGGGGGGTCACCGCGTCCCCAACCCCCCTTCCGCCGGGGAAACCCCACGCAGGTAACCCCAATTTGCCCTTTTGTTGCCGCCAGGGCCCTTTCCCCCTTTCCCGTTTTTTTATTTTTGCCAGTTCTTGTTTTTTTTTTTCCCCTAAAACCGGGGTTTTTGAGTACAGGGGTTGTAAACGGGCGCTAGGGGGTTTTTTTTTTTTTTCCCCTCTCCGGGTCCCCTCTGCTAGGGTTTTTTTTTGTTTTTTTTTTTTCGGCCAGCCCCACCGCACGTTTTCTCGTGCTGTAAAGCGCGGGGTTGCCGAGTGGGGCAGCCCCGGGCCCTAGTTTTTTTTTTTTTTTTTTTTGTGAGCCCCCCCGCACTGTTTCTCGTTCTGAAAAGCGGGTGTTTCCAGAGGGGGGAGCAGCCGGGAAATTGCCCACACACAAAGCACAACACACTTTCAAACATATACACACGCCCCTAAAAAATTTGTTTTTTTTTTCTCTTGGGAATTTTTTTTTCCCCCCTTTTTTTGAAAACCAAAAGGATATTTTTGTCATGGCGACCCCGGCGCTGGTGGTGTGGCGGGCGCGTGCGTCGAAGAAGAAGGGTATTTTTAAAAGGGTTCGGAGTCCCTACTATTAGTACCAGTACTTTTGAACCCTTTTCGGTAACCTTTTTACCCTTTTTCAATGCTATAGCAGGTAGTCCCCCGGAAATACTGTCACTTCTTCTTTGCTGGGGGATCTCCCCGTCGAGAAACCCCCACGGCACTTCCGCCCGGGAAACGTCAAAGTATAGCGAAGCAACTGTGGGGTTCTGTTGAGCGCAGAGACCCCAAACCTTCCCCCTCTTTCCCGGCTTCCCCCCCGTAAGGGACGTCCCCAGAAAAAACTTTCTTAAGGGAAAGTCCCAGACCCAAGGGACCGGGGAGACGGGCCTCCTCCCGGGGTCCCGGGGGTTGGGGAACCCCGCCCAGGACATCACTTTTCCCTCCTGATGTTTTTTTAGAGCGACAAACGACGGGGGGATTAGGGGCCCAAAGTAGGGAAAGGGTTGCTAGGCAGGAAGCCCTGCGTAGGGAAGAAAATAAGGGGAAAAGGCAAGGCTCCTTTGGAAAGCTAGAAAAGGAGGAGGGTCGCGCAAAAGGAACTGATAGACCGGAGGGTCACGTAGGGAAGAGGCTGCCAGGCCCGGCTGCCCCCGGCGGGGGGAGTTGGATCCCAAAGTAAAAAGGAGGCTGCCAAACCCGGGGGCTCTTTCGCAGGGAAAGATGGAAAAAACCCTTTTTTCGCAGGCTCCCGCGTCGTAAACCAGGGGGTTTAAACACCAGGGATGATAGAGTTAGAGGCCCAAAGGTTTAAAAATTCCCGAGTTTAGAAACCAAGTGGGGGACATTGATAAAGTTCTTAGAGCATTTCGACCAAAGGTTTTCTTTTTTCGTTAAACCCAAAAGTCTGAGGAGCAAAAGGCTATGCCCCCTTTTTTTCCCCGGGTTATCTGGTGCTGCAAGGGGGTGTGTGCTCACTTTTAAATGAAGGTGCGGCTTTTTCAGACTGCAGTTGGGTCGGGGAAAAAGTTTCCCCCCTTACCCCCGAAGACCTACAGGAGGAAGTTTAGGTCCAAAGAAGAAAAATAATGATGAGACCTTTCGGGGGGGGGGCAGTTTGGTGAAAAGGGGGCGCAAGACGCAGGGGACCGGGGTCAGTTTTTCTAAGTTTTTGGGGCGGGGATCTTTATCCCATTGAACAGCTCACCAACACTGTGGGCCCCCCAAATTAGGTCCGATGGGGAGACACACCTCCCGGATTTTTGCGGCTGCGATTCCCCACCCGCTGAAATTTTTGCTGAAAACTCGCAGGGTTAGGGGATCGCCCAGATACGGGGAGGAACCCCCACAATTTTTGTAAAAATAAGGGGGCCCACAACTGCTAGCGGGCAAAAAAAGGCAGCAGTCCTCGGGGGCCTCACTCCTCGATTTTGTTTTCTTTGTGGGCGTCCTGGCCACCCTCAGGAAAAAATTGCCCTAGAGCTGCTGGTAGTCAAGGGGGTATCCTTTTTCCCGCATCCCCCTGCCTCCCCGGGTAACGTGGTTCCCTCCCAAACCTTTCTGGGGGATTCAGAGTGGCCCCTTTTTTTTTCTCCTGTTGTTGGTTCCTCCTTTGGTCGACACCATCAGGGATCAGGAGCACAACACTCTTTGGGATAAGGATTTAATTTTCCCCCCCAAGGCCCGGCGGGCGCCATTTTTTTGATGTGTGCGGGTTGGAGCTGGTTTTACCTCCACCCCCTCCCCTTTTGGGACTTATTCCTAACCCCCCCCCCTACTTCTGTGGGGAAGTATGGGCCATCGCGGGGGAGGGGACCCCTGTATTCCCTTATCAAGGGAATACTATCACCTTCGCCCGACGGGAACCCAGTCCGTCCTTCTACGATTTGCCCGAAAAAGGCGTGTGTGGGGTCACCACCCGCGCCCCAAAACTAAAAGCAGGAAAAGGAAAATTGGGGTCCCGTTCTTCACCCATCTCTAACGAAATTTTGGCAAGGGGCCCATCCCGCAGCATTATTTCCCTCCTTTAGGCCCGGACTTTGGGTTTTCCCAAAGCCCACACAACTGGTAGGGGCGTCCTGCCATCTTTCCCCACACCCAAGGGACTTTCAACTCCAAAAGGGGCCTTTTTTAGGGGTTTTCCCCTCAGGCAATCGTGTGGCCCAAACACAGTATCCCCCAAAGCTTGAGAGAATCTTTTCTCCGGCCCGGCCCAAGATCCCTATGGGAGGTCAATGGGCTCAAAACGGACTCTCGGGGCGAGTAAGACAAGACTTCTTTTGGCCAGGGGTGAAATCACAGGTTTGGGAGAAATGCCCAGTTTTCGATTCCCGCCAACGGACCAAAGCCTTTAAAGGGGCGCTTTTAAAACGGTTCCCCTAGGTCAGTGCCACGGGGTTTGGGGGGGCATAAAACAAGGTTGGGGGCACCTGGGGAAAACCCATTTAACCCCCCCTCCGATCCCCGGTCCCCCGCTACACTTCGGGAAATGGGAAATCTGCGACGATAAACCCCAAAGGGTGTCCCCCCTTTGGGCATCGATGCCCCCACCGGGGGTCTGAATCCTCAAGGGGAGATTTGGACGCCCCACTGGCGTGCCCAAGAAGAAAAAACGGCCGGAAGTTTGTACCCGGAGAGCGATCTCACCCTCCAGTTCCCCGGACCGGATCCGCCCCGTCCCGTCGTCGACCCCAAAGAGTTAGGCAGTGGAGCTGCAAAAATCATGCGTTCACTTTTCCCCTCAATCAAGGGGTTTCCGTAATACGGGGCTGACTATCTTTGCCGGCTCCGTAGTTAAACATTTGGGAAAAACATTCCAGGGACACCCCCCCCCAACCGGGTTATATCCCTTTTTTGGGCCCCTGTATCAGGTTTTAGTGACAGTTTTTTTTTTACTTCAGTGATGTTAACGGGAGTGAATTTACCAAAGGTTCGGATTGTTACTTTTCATGGTTGGGAAAGGGTTTTCTAGTTGTTTGATAAATGTATATTAAGTAATTTTCCCCGTGTGATTCTAACGTGGAATGTTTTAAAGGGGTTCATCGTACTCCTGTCGAACACGAGAGTTGGGTTTTGGTCCCCCTTGTTTTTTTAAGTTTTCACCCGACCAAAGGGTTCCCAAAGGGGCACTGTATTCAAGAAACAATGCTTTTTTGAAGGGGGGTTTGGGCACGAGTTTGTCCCTCGAGGGCCCACGACTCGAAAACCCCCCCGGGGGCGGAATTACTTTTTTTGTTTAATTTTTTCCCTTTCTGTTTCTGTACCCGTCCCTTTGTGTGGCTTTTGGGCGGTTGCACCTTGGGGATATTTACCGCTAAAATTTCGGTTTGCCTTTTTCTCTCTCTCTCCTCCAAAATTTCCCCCGCCCCCTGCTATTCTCCGCAAGTTTACGGGGGCCGGTACCTTTTTCTCGAACTTTCCCGTCTATTCCGGGCCCTTTCGCCCCGTCCCTTTTTTAAACCCGTCGCACTGCCCGTTTTTTTTTGTTTGAAGAAAGCTCACTCTGTGACCAGCATGCCTGTTTTCCGCCATTGGGTGAGGAGGTTAGCTCTTTTACTCGGGGCGGAAGATGTCCTTTTGGGACGCCTGCGCCAGTCCCGGGTTCCCTTTCCCGTATCCCCGAAGTACAGTCATACTTTTAAATTTCCCGCAGTCGGCCTGTAGGAAGGGACCAAACGCTTCTTCGTTTCCGCATCTTTTGCCTCTGTTCTCTTTGCTGGACAGAGGGTAAAGAAATCCTTTTAAACCCCCTCTTCGGGGGCACCCCAAAGGGGAAAGGGGGAACATCCCTTCGGGGGTCCCGTTTTTTTTGGTTTGTTGTTGTTACCGGCTTAGTCCCTTTGCTTTTTTCGGGAATTTTTTTTTTGGGTTTTTGAAAATTTTAAAAGAAATATTGTGTGAGACCTTTCCTGGTTTTTTTCCACTTTAAAACCCGGCCATCTAAATTATTTCCAAAAAATTTTTTCCCTTTAGTATTTTGGGATGCGGTATTCCCCGGGGGGGAAGGGGGGAGAACCTGGTGATTCGGGTTGGGAAATTGCTTGGCTCGCTCGTCCGCCCCTGTCACATTTCCCCACTTTTAAACCAACGGGGGAAAACCCTCCCGTTTTGGTTGCAAGGAGAACGAGTTTATTTTCACGACGTGCGGAACCCCATGAATTTTCCCTTCGGATGCGTGGTTGGGAAAATTTTTTTTTAATTTTTTAAAAAGTGTTTTTAAAAAAGTACAGTTGTGCCATTGAATTATTTTTTCAAATGTTGGCCCGTTAATTTAAACGATGGGGGGGTGGGGTTTTATTTTAAATTTTCCGAGGAAAAGGGAAAAAGTTAAACGGAGTGAGAGAAGGGGGAAGATAATTCAAAAATTTTTTTTTATAAAACCCGGTTTTTTAATGCAGTCTTTTACCTGCCCTCGGGGTGAGAAGACTTGATTCAATGGGTTTTTTGTGTGCTTGGGAAAACACTTCCCCTCGCCCATCAAGCGAGTGGCTAAGACTTTACAGCAATGGCAGACGGTACGACGGGAGGGTTCCAGTACCCTTTTTCCCCTTTCCCCCTTCCTTCTTTTTTCCCTCCTCTCGACTTTTCCTCCCACTACTCCCCCCCCCCCCCCCTCCCCGGGGGGTTCAAACCCGGGGCACGACGGGGTGCCACGAAATGGGCAGGGCCCCGGTTTTTGGGGTGAACCAAAGGACGGGATTTGGGCCACAGCTGGAACCCACCCTTTGGTTTCCCGGGCCGGGGCTGGTAGAGGCGCCCCCCCTTGACTGGCCGGCCTGGGCCCCCCGCCAGGACCCCCATAAAACCCCTACGCCCCCCCCCCCCCCCCCCCCCCCCCGGGACAAAAAAAACCCCTTTACTGCCCCCCCCTGGGAAGTCGAGGGTGTCGGCTTTTGGGGGACCCCTGCAGAACCAACCCGCTTTGGAGCACCTAGTCGACCCGGGGGCTTCCCTGCGGACCCTTTACAGGGGGAGGGATTGGGCGCACTTCCCCGGGGGAGAAAAGGGGCAATACGGAAATATTTCTTTATATTTTTTGTACATTCCATAAGTGCTGGGAAAGCTTAATTGTGATTTTGTACGGCGTATGGTGGGAAAAATTTTTTAAAAACGTGCAAGTTGTGGGGTGGGAGTGCTTGATTTGCGATTTTGCATGTTGTTTGCGTTGGAGTGCTTGATCGGATTTTGGGAAGTTGTGGCGTTGGGGGCTTGATCGTGATTGTGCTTTTTGTGGGTTGGAGTGCTTTTTGTGATCGTGCATGGGGCGTGGGGTTTTTTAAAGTTTAAAAAAGGGGGGTGTGAAAAAATGGGGTTTGTATCGTAATCTTAAATTTTGTGGTCTCTTTCGGGGCGTGTTTAGGTCAGTCACTCCCCTTCCCCACCCCCCCCCCTAACCGAACCCCGTCAGGGGAGACCCCCGGGGTCCGGGCGTGACAATCAAGAACATTTTTATGAAACCATACAACATGAAGAACACTGATCCAACTAAATCCACAGATGCTTTTGGAAAAAGACTTTTTCAAGCGATGAACAACAGCTGTTTTGGAAAGACTATGGAGAATCCGCACAAGCGAAAAATGTCAGATGGTTCCCCCAGAGAGAACGAAGCAAATTTAAACTGACTTTAAAACCAATTATCAGGACTTTAAAAAATTTTCCCTGAAACAGCTTTTGGCCCAAAAAATGAAAAAAAAGAAAGTCAAATTGGCCCAAAACCCTTTTTTTAAAATCGGGTTTAAATTTTTTTAGAATTATCAAAACTTTTGATGTTTGAGTTTCTTTTTGACTACTTTAAAAAACCCTTTTATCCAGAGTCCAGAAATCTTTTAAAACAGATACAGACAGTTTTGTTATAGATAATCCTACTGAAGACATCTATAAAGACATGGAAAAACCCAAGTACAAAGGGCATGCGGGAGGTTTTGACCCGTCCGATTACCCAAAAATTTTCCTTTGCAATTTAATTTACTAACAAGAAGGTTTAAAGGGAAAAAATAAGGATGAATTAGCTGGAAAGGGGATTAAAAGGGGGAAATTTGTTGGTTTAAGGTCAAAAAAAGAAAATAATTTCGAGCCGGAGAAAATCATTAAAAAAAGCAAAGGGGAAAATCTCCAGCGTTGTGGGAGTCAAACATATCACATGGCAAATACAAAAAACAATTTTTTGGCAAAAGACTTTTTATCATTACAACAAAAAAGGCGATCTAATCAAAAAGAAATCAACACAACAGTTTAACAAAAAAATTTATTAGATAAACAAACACAAAACGGTGTTTGTTAAAAACCGGATTTTCATATGCAAAACGGGGACTGGAGAACAAAATTTAAATTAAAACGGGAAATGTGTCTGGCGGGAAATTTTCTGAAGGGTGCGTTTTTACAAAAAATCTTTTTAGGGGCGGTTTTTTTGTTGTGTCAGTTCTCGGGAAATAATACACCCGGCGGATTCATCCTTTTCAATTCTTTTTTTTTTCAAATGGGCAACACTCCAAACTGGATCGGTTGCCCTGATGCAGTGCCCCCTTTTTCCGTTTCCCCCCCGGTTAAAAAAGGGTACCTTACTTCAAACCAAAACGTAAATTTTGCTGGGGTACGGGAGTCTCACAACATTTATTTTTTTTCTTTTGATTGCTTTACGGTTTTAGCCCTTTTAAATTCTTCATTATCATTGCGCGAAAAACTGGGGGCAGTCTTTACCCATCTGGTTGCGAAAATTGTCATCACTCTCTGTGTAGGGGTGGGAAAAAGCTTCAGCTAACGTTTTTTAAAGTTTTCGAAAAAAAGCCTGTGATCATGAATCCGGAAATGCCTTTTTTAATGGTAACTCTATTTTTTCAACAAAATTGATTCATTTTGTTTTTAAAATTCTTTTCCACTAAACTTAATCATGGGGGATAATTTAAAGGACCCGTTGATAATCATTGTGGCAACAGCAACGCAGAACACTCTTTTGTGTTAAGGTTCCGCACTTTGTTCTTAAACTATTAAATGACTGTAAGTGCTCTAAAATTTTTTTCGTCAAATCCTATCAGGGGGTAAATAAGAAATCCATTGAGGGGTGTCGTTCGGTATTGTATTCCAAAGTTGGTCCTGTTTTTCTTTGGGGGCGCAGGTAAATAAATTTGCCAAATCGCTTTTTAGATAACCATTCTTTTGCTTTTTGTTCACTGACTCCAGCTGCTTGGCTTAGCTTTTAATTGCTGTTTTTCCCTTCCAAATCCTTGGGCGAATAAAGATTTTGTTCTTTTTTTATTCAGCCAATATTTGCAAAAAATACACGAGGGTCATCCAAAAGGCAATAAACGCGATTTCTTGCACTTTTGTTTTTCCTGATGGTTTTGAAAAAAAAGTCACTGAATTTTGGGGGGGGCAATGCCTGGACCTTGCCTGTTCTAGATAATATTGTTTTATTGCTTATCAACATTTTTTAAATATGTAACGCTGCCCCTGTTTTTTTCAGCTGTCTTAATAAAACTAACTGCCCCAAGTCTCGCTTTTCTAGCGTCTTGTGCAGCGCTAGTTCCTCCATAGCTTTGTTAGCTTTTCTCTCGCCGTCATCCCCAGTTTACTAAATGCAATTACTTCCGCTAAAAGCGAGCGCATTCACCACAGCGCCGCCTACATTATTGCCCGAGTGAAGCCATTTTTTAAAAATTATTTTTTATTTAATATTCATACGTCGGGAATTACCCTTGTTTGCTAAAAAAATCTTTCGGGGCAACCGAAGCGCAATGAAAGCAATCAGCTTTGCTGAATCCTCAAAGTTAGTTTCCAAGATCTCGGTTTTTTTTCTTAACAAGTTTTTTACCAGTTGAGTATCCACACTAGGCCTCCATAACGAGAATGGTAAAAAGGGTTTGGAAACATTTTTTCGGGCTCATTTTTAGAAAAAAAAATAATTATAATTAATATAAAAAACAGAACAGCGATGATCTACTACAGCTACAGGGAACCCTAAACCTCCTGAACTTATGAGACCAAGTTGATGACAAGCTATTTCCCCAAAAAGGAGAGGCTGATTTTTTGGGCACAGGGGGAAAAACAAAACAGTTCCACGGAACTGAATTCAGCAAAGAACAATTTCAACAATGTCTACACAAACATTTAAAGTATCATAACAGGAGAACGCACGGGGGTCTAGAATGGTGAAAAGGTGGGCAAAGGGTTTTAGTTTGTACACTAAACTTCATAGTTTTGCTCCCATTGTTTCTGAACAAAAATTTTGATGTTTTTAACGCAAGATCCTTTTTAAACAAAGTCATTAGAGTCTCTAGGCTGGTTTAAAAATTACAGATTTAACTTGTTATCGCCATTAATCATGGATTAAAAATTTTTAATCATAAGATTTTATTTCCCTTCAAAATCCCGGGGCCAGAAAACAGCGAATCAAAAACCTGAACCGGTGGAGAAAGAACCAAGCCAAAAATCACAAAAAAACCTGAATCGGCGGAGACCATTAAAAATCCGGGGGTTTTTAACCCGAAAAAAAATTAGCAAGTGGAACAGAAAAAAAAAATTAATGAAAGAATTACCATCATGAAAACAAACACCCCAACCCAAACAAGTTGATTCAACCCCGCTAAAAAAACCCCATTGATACAAGGGCCCCAAAGTCTTCATGGAAATTGAATTAAAACTGTTGCCATTTCTGGCGCCATTGCTGCGTTGGGGGGGGTTTATTAGGGTTTATAAAATATATACACAATGGCAGCAGAAACAAAACAATCAAAAAAAACTGAACCGCTAAATGCAGAAAAAGAAACTGCACCCAAAACCGCCAACAACAAAAGATCATTTTGATCCATTTATAAGCAAAATATTTTAAAACAAATTTTAAAATTTTAATAAAATAGATCATGGCGTATTTGGGGGGGGGCTAAATAAAGACAAAGGGGGTCTAAAAAGGGATTTTTCCCTAACCAAATTGTAACAATGCGGTTGCTTTGGATGTAAAAACTTTTATTAAAAATCAGCTGGCCGATCCCGCGCAAGGGCTTAAGCAAACATCCCAACTGACGCGTTTTTTGAGGCGTGGGTTGTACTAATTAGACATCACTATTTTAAGATAAAAACATAGATTGTATTTTTTGAAATTTTAAATAACTTAAATAAAACTTTGGTTTACTTTGAGGATGACTTAATCAAAACTTATCAAAAACGATCAAAACTTTAAATTTAAAAAATTAATCAAGAAATTTTTAAGAACTTTAAGTAACTTTAATTTAAAAAATTAATTAAGACTTGGGCGACTTTTTAAAAACTTTAAATTAAAACTTGGGGGAATTAATTAAAAACTTAATTTAAAAACTTGGGGGGACTGGGGGGGGAGTTGTGTGGGGTACACAGAGCTTTTTATTTTTTCAGTGTAACACCACTTGGCGCAAGACGTCTGAAAGACCCTTTGTAGTAAGTGGGCGAGACAAACAAAAACGAGAAGCAGCAAAAAAAAGTCTAATCTTTTCACTGCGATAACCTTTGACCGCTCTAGGGGAGCGCTGGATCTCTCAACGGCTTGCCACGTAACCTTTGAGCCTCTAGGGTGGGAGCGCTGGAAAACGGGTTGCTACTGTACCTTTTACCGCTCTAGGGGAGCGCTGGGAAAACGGCTTTTCCCGCGACCTTGACCCTCTAGGGGGGAGCGGAAGAAACGCTTGCCCCCGTGACCTTTGACCGCTCAGGGGGGAGCGCGAAGAAAAGGGTTTCTACTGGACCTTTGACCGCTCTAGGGGGGAGCGCAGTTCCCCTCACTGCTGCGGGCCTTTTAGAGGAGTGGTTTGGATTGCATTGGTTTTTTTGTGCGGAGAGTCCAAAAATTTTTATCTCCCACGCTTGAAAACATTAAATACAAATCCTTCCTCATAGAGTAACTTCTATGAAAAAAACCAACGAAAAAACCTTTTTGCATAGGTTCAAAAAACGAGCAATCTCTTTAGTTTGCGAGAATATGAAGGGCCGCCCCCTCAACCATCCCAAAACACTAACAAATTTTGCAGGTACTCAAAAACTCGTCAAGTATTGTCACTTAGAAATCTCCCCCCCTGTCTTTGTTCTGCCCTGATCAAAATATTATATAAAAAAAACCCCCATACAAAACCCGTAAAAAACTCTCACTACACCCACACCTTCAATGACAATACAAGCCGGGTTTTTCAATGTGGCGGCCACAAAGTGGAGGACACGAACATCAAACATTCGCTAACGCGGGCCCCCAGGGGTCGGTCAACCCTGAAATGAAACACCCTCCACCCCCACCCCTCACCCGGCAAGCCCAGTCCCCCCCCTTTAATTGATTTTTTGGGCCTTGCCGTGCGCTGTGTGAACGAAGGGGCGCTCGTCCCGCTACCGTAAATTAAGCGTTAGGTTTTTGGCCCGGCACCTATCGTTACCATAGTTTTGTAGGGTTTGAAATTTTCAAATAAGTGGGGCGGATTTTTTGCAAAATATAAAACTTATCACTTGCCAAATTTTTCTGTGCTCCCTTTTCTCAAACCCGGCTTAAAATTGGGAAGTACAGCAATTACTGCCCACCAAGCTTTTTTTGGCGGGTCTAATTTGCCAGTAGTAGTACAAAACCCCAGTTAATTTTAAGCATTTAAAAATAGTGTGGCCACACACTACTCCCCTTCCCAACGGTAGATTACTAAGGCGCCCAACCCTATCAGTTTGTTTTCCAGAACATTCGAAATCGCCATTCAGTTGCATAAGGCACACTTGAAAAGGGGATGAACTGGGTTTGAATTAAAAAAGTAGAAAAGTATAACATCTTAAACACAATCACTTTTCCACATGAACATGAATCTTAGTTAAAAAATCAATCAAGTCCAAAAACAAACTGAGAACTTTTTTTTCTTGGGGGAACAGCAAAATTTCAAAATAAGTTTTTTAGCATACGAACAGCCGTTTTACCTCCGCCTTAAAAATGAAAGCCATGTTTTTTAAAAATGGCTTTTACTGTCCAAGCCCGCTCCCAAAAACAACGCGCAATGGTTTTTTTGCTTTGCCAACTTTCAACAAAGCAGGGGCCATTTATTTTTAAAAAGGAAACCCTCTCATCAAAGTCCAAAAACGATTAAAACTACAACATCTTTTTCATTTCCTGGGAAAAACAAAACCCTTTTAAAATAGCTTCATTTTTCCCAAAGTTAGTTCACTTTTTCGTTTTCAAAAAACAACCCCGGTTTCACAACATGCTTTCCCCAATTTTTTTCAACAAAACTCAAAAATGCAGTTTAAAAAAAACCTAGGCCGCAAATATCACAACCCTGTTCTTCAGTAACGTTTAACAAAACCAACCTGCACAAAACCCGGGAAAATCTTTTCACTAAACGCACACACCTTTACAGCCCAACCTGCCAAGTAAACTGACAATACAAAACCCCGGGCTTGCCCCGACTTATTCGCCCGACGCGCCCCCCCTGTTTTGCTTTAAATTTATTTTTTGGTCCCCGTTTTCGGGCCCCAAACGCCTAGCCTGCGCTGGGGCCAAACCCAAAAGGGCCGCGACCAAATAAATGATCAGGGTTTTTGGCCCCCCGTTCTGCCTTCTGGTTTACAAAATTTGTTTGGGAAAAAATTTGTCAGAAGAATTTGCGGGGTTTTATGCCCTTTAAATGAGGGGAGAAAAAAAGAAAGAGGGGGGTTGTGTGGGTGTGTGTTGTTGTGTGGGGTTTTGGGGGTGTGTGTGTGTGTGTGTGTGGGTTAGTGGTGCCTGTGCCCCGGGCTGTCTCCTCTCTGTCCCCTCTCTTCTCTTTTTCGTTCCGGGGGTTTCCCGAGGGGAACTTGACTTTAAAAAGGGCCCTTTTTTTAGGGTTTTTCGGGGATTTTTTCTCTCTCTTTCCCCCTTCCGCCCCAGGAAAAGGCGGGTTTTAGGGCCCCTTTTGCCCAAAAACCCGGGGTGAAGCAAGTGATTAGAATTTTTTTAAAAAGCTGGGTTTTCCCAACATCGATTTTTCATTAACCCTTTAAAAACGGAAAATTCGACTCGGGCCCGTTTACAAGAAGTGTTTAAAAATTGATTGTGAGGACAAGAAGGGGCAAAATTTAAATTTATATGATGGTACAAGAACGCAAAAATAATTGATATTTATGTACAAGAAAATGCAAAATTGAAGTGATTTTCTGTGGGAGGGAAAAAACAAGGGAAAGGGAATATTTTCTAAAAACAGGGGGACCCCAAAAGGGGCAAAAAACTTCCCAGGCAAAGTCACACAGAAAAGGGAAAAAGAAAGAATCTTGATTTGGGCTTTTCATACACGATTAACTGAGGCCCTTTTACTTAGGGAAACAAACCCCCTTTCTCCTAAAAGTGGGTGAATAGCTGGGCCCTTTTTTGATCTATTGCCCCAAAAAAATTTTAAAACTACAGTGATAAAAAAAAACCCTCATCCGCTTTGGAGACTTTAGCTGGGTACGTAGCAACGCTAAATTTAATATAGTATCAGGGAACCCCATCGCAAAAAGTACGGGGAAAAGGGAGAGGCAAAAGTCCATTTAAAAAGCCCTGGACTTTTTTTTTTTTTTTTTTTGCTGTCCTAACCCCCTGCGCCAACTCAGAGGGAGTAAACCTAAAGGGCCCCTCGTTCCGACCCCCCGCCACGGGCCCCCGCCCGGTCGGCCCGCCCCCTCAGCCCCCGGGACCGGCAAACTACCGGGGGCATTTAATGTCAAGTCCCCAAGAGGAACCCACCGGAGGAGACAAATGCACTGCTGGGCCCAGGTGGGGGGTGTGTTTTAGTGGCGCCCGTTCGGGTCAACATAAAGCAGGACAAACCCCCTACTAAAGGCCCCCAAAGACGACAATAATTTCCTTATCCGGGGGAGCCGGGGAGTGGGGCTCTCCCTCCAGAGGGTGCCCACCACGTCCGTCCAAAAACAGCCCCCATGGGCTCGCCCCAAAACCGTACCCCGACGGAACCAAACCCAAAGGCCCCAGACGGGAGAGGACTCGAAACTGGGTCCAACCCCTGAAAGCAGGGGAGGAAGGGCCCCGAATTTGAGAATTTTTTTTTTTGCTGATTGATGAGAAAAGAGGGTACTAAAATGAATGCTAAAAGGATTTTTCCCTTTTTGGGCCCGAGACTAGACTACATGACAGGGCTGTACCCCAACGCTTTCCCCCCAAAATATATCCCGGCTCAAACCCGGCCCAGAGATACAGCACCCGCATGTTGGTCAAAGGGAAAATTTTAGAAAAAACCTCAGAAACGCACCATTAAAATGGATGAAAACCCCGACTGTTGGTCCCATCCCTTCCCCAAATGATCCGCAGGGAACTCAACTCTGGGTAGGAGCCGGTTTGGGCAGAAAAAAACCCCCATGACCTTTTGAAGGATTTGAAAACCCCCCACCTCCCCGCCGGGGGTCCGCGACACTTAAAACCCCTTTTGCTAAAAAGTGGCTGGTAGGCCGGAGACTTGACTATTGACACGAAGACATTTTTTAAAATTGTTATCAGGGAACATTTGGCTGGCCCAAATGTAATTTATAAAGAGTGATAATTGAACTGAACCTGTGTGAAATTTTTTACGTGGGACCAGGGGTTAAATTTTTAATTTTAAAAACACTATTTAAAAAAACATGAGTTTTTACAAACACATTAATGCTTTTTTGGGTTTAAAAAAGCTTAAAAAGTTGATGGTGAAGAGAACTTGCCCGATATCGATAAATGGGAAAAGCTGAAAAATGAAATAAGAAATTTTTGTAGCGAATTTGGAAAAGAATTATCATGCCGAAGGAAAAACGATTCTCTAAAGTTAAACCTACAGATCTCAGAAATAAAAAAAAAAGAAGCTTATCAAAGACCCTACAAATGAAGAGATGCCAACCACGTATATGCATTTAAAGCATGAATTAGAATCAAAGCAAGTAAAGGACGCAAAGGGAGCACAGATAAGATCCAGAGTTAAATGGATCGAAGATGGGGAACGCAATACAAAATATTTCTGCAATTTAGAAAAAGCTAGGGGAAAACGAAAATTCATCACAAGGTTGCGTAGGGAAACGGGAGAAGTAAATTAACTACACAAAATGACTACACTATTAACTACACGCGGTCAAAAATCTGTTTTATTACACACAATGATATTTTACAAGAACAAGTTTCGTTTCATAAAAACCTGTATAGTCAAACAACGCTAGTGGAAAATGTTAAAGAAGAGATTAATAAAGTTATGGAGTCAGAACTTTTTCCACGTTTAGAAGAGAATGATGCTGCCTTATGTGAAGGACTTGTTACCTAAGAGGAAACAACGAATGCATTTAGAAAGCTCGGCACCAGGGTACGACGGAATCACAGTAGAATTCTTGAAATTTTTCTGGGTCAAACTGGCAAACTGATCACAAGTTCCTTCGTTGAATCTTTCCATACAGGAGAATTATCTTACGACGGAAGTCAAGGAATTAACTACTTTATTACATAAAGGAAAAGATGTAGAAAGAGATCAGTTTACTAACTGGAGACCAATAACCTTGACTAACACAGATTACAAAATTCTAGCACAAGTTCTAGCTGAAAGACTTAGCAAAGTTTTCACAAGTTAATTATCAACGATCAAGTTGGCTCTCTGAAAGGTAGAAATATTGTCAATCATAAGGTCCATAGATGATGTAATAAACTGCTTGAAACACGTAATGAAGCTGGATATCTACTAGCAGTCGACTACTCTAAAGATTTCGATTCTATATCCAGAAATTGTTTGTTACATGCTTTTGATGTTTTTGGCTTTGGTGATGACTTTAAAAGGTGGATGTATATTCTTCACAACGGTAGTTAAGTAGTATTAATCACAGAGGCTGGATTTCTGAACCTTTCAATATTTCCTTTGGCATCAGACAGGGTTGCTCTTTTTCGTCTCTCGCGTTTGTACTGGCTGTAGAGCTGCTCGCTATCAAAATAAGGAACAGTTCAGTAGAGGGCATTAAAGCTTACACAACTTACAAAGTCCAGTATATATCAAAATAAAGCCAATGGCAGACGACACAACACTCTTTCGAAAAAAACAAGCAAACCAAAAAAAAAAAGAACAGACATGTGAGAGCTTTAGAGATACTTGTTGAATTTGAAAGAATTTCGCCATAGCTTAAATGCATAGAAAATGGGTAAAAAAAGATGATGAAATAACCAAGGTTCTGAAAATGGGTTAAAAAAAATGAAGAAAATATTCCATTTACCTTGGACAGTAAAATAAAAATACTGGATATTTATTTTGAAACAAAATGACTAGAGACATTAAGGACAACTGGTCGCATAGATTGGATGCAATGAATTCCCTCATTAAGGAATGAGTAAACGCGACCTAGCATTCAAGGTAAAGTTGTTGTACTAAAGACGTATTTGGTTAGCCAGTTTATATATGTAATACAATCTATAGGTCTTATGGCCAAAAAAAAAAAGCAATAGGAGAGCGCTTGAAAAAATAAAACGTATAGTAATGGAAGCTGATTACGGAGAGGGGGGACCTAAAAATGTAGAACATGCTCGATCTACAAAAAGATTTTTATTGACAATTGGCAGGAAAACAGTTTGAAGCCACTGAAAAACAAAACGGGTGTCTAATTACCAAAATGGCATCTGGAAAAGATTGCTAAACGTGATAGAATTTTCCGCATCAACTGTAAAAGAAAAGATGTCACAGGACTGGGCAGAATAGACAATGCATTCTGGAAAGAGGTCCTTGTCATTTATTTAGAGAACAAATCGATAATTACGCTAGAAGATATTAACTGTAGTAATTTTCAAAGTCAAATGCTCTTCGATAACTTATTCCTCACTCATAAACACAAAACACTGTTCCTCCCAACGTGGCAAGCGAAAGGAATTGAAACGATTGAACAAATCATTCAATCTCGAGAAAACCGATTACTTTACACTGGAGGAGTTGCTAAACATGATCGGACACAACAGAGCAAATACCGTATTAGAGTATAACGTTCCTATCAACACTATTCCAAAGGCATGGGTACAGTGGATACAAAACGGCGAAAAAGAAAAAGGGAGTCAGACGTGCGAGGCGAGTCGGTTCAATACGAAAGTAAAAGATATTAAGAAATTAGTTTGCGACGGTAAAGAACAAATGACTCCGCGCACGTCACGATTTTGCTTAAGAAAATTCGGCATTAGGTTAGATTCATCAACATGGTGGAGAGCAAAAAATGTTCCAAAAGAAACAAGAATAAAAGTCCTGCATGGGAAAATCTTGCACAGTGTTGGTCCTACAAATGTTCTGCTAAGTAAAATGCAGGAAAAGAAAATGAAAGCTTCTATTGTCCTGACACAGTTGATTGGATTACATTTTTTAATAAAAGAATAAGTCCACCTGCGCAAATGTTTTGTTGTTGTTGTTATGTTTGTTGGTTTTTGTTTTTTTTGTTTTGTTTTTTTTGATAAATCTGAGGAATTTTAATTACGTAAAATAAATAAAAACAAGACTATCAGTTTGGGGTAAAAAGAAATTTGGTCTAAATCTTGTGCATAAAATTCAGGTAAAGAACATTAAGTCTTTCTATAGTCTGTAAAGTTTGTGTTGAGGATTTTTTTTTAACCGACTTCTGTTCTTTTCCTATACATTTTTTTTTTTTTAAAGAGCTGAACATCAGAATAGATCACCTACTTGAAGTAGACATGACAACGTACTATCTGTAAAAAAAAATTCTTCTTTGTTTGCATATGTCTACAAAATCATTACCACTAGCCGTTGTGAAATGTATGTTTTACAAGCCATGTGAATTTCCCACTTCTCTATTTTAAAATAACATCCCAAATTCCCTCTCCTCGCTTCATCTCTCTCTCTTTGCATTTCTCGACCATCCCTCTTTTAAATTCTATCCTCTCTTGTCTCTCCCATCCTCCTCATCCTCTCTCTTCTCTCATTTCTCTCTCGCCTCATCTTCTCTTTCTTCTCTCTCTCTCTCACTCTCTCTCTCTCTTCTCTCGTCCCCTCTTCTTTTTTCTCTGGCAGTTTGTTTGTCATCGGTCGGCCCGTCTATCTGTTTGCCTGTCAATCTGTCTGCCTTCCGTCCGTCCAACCGCCCTCTCCCTCTCTCTTTCTTCTTTTTTCTGTCTCGGCACGAGTGACGTGTCTTTAATTTTCTCTGCATGTTCGCTTGTCTGTCTATCTGTCTGTCTGTCTGTCTGTCTCTCTCTCTCTCTCTCTCCTCCTCTCTCTCTCTCTCTTCTCTCTCTTCTCTCTCTCTCTCTCTCTCTCTCTGTATAAGAGTGAGTGTGCCTGTTTGTCTGTCCAGCTGACTCATTGTTTCTCTTCCTGTCGTATTTTTTTATGTTTGTCTGTCGTGCAGTGTCTGTCTGTCTTCAACCCCCTCCCCCCCCACTCTCTTTCCCCTCTTTCTCTAACATGTATGTAAATACTCGCTCACCGACCTCGAGTTTCTCTCTCTCTCTCTCTCTCTCTCTCTCTCTCTCTCTCTCTCTCTCATCTCCCCTCTCCTCTCTCTCTCCTCTCTCCCCCCCCCTCCCCCGCGGGTGCGCACGCGCGCGCATATTTTTTTAATTTTCTCCCCCCCCCCCCCCCCCCCATTTTATAATAACTGCAGTCAATGTTGTTTTGTTGTTTAGGTGTGATGGTAAATGCAACAGAGCGAAAATGCGGCACACTAAACATTAGAACATAAATCGACCCAGAAGCCTTGTATCAAACTAAAAAAACAAACTAAAACGGCATGCTAATGTCCATCGGTAAGAAACACACAGACAATGCATGGTGTGTAAGGCTTTGAGGGAAGAAAAGTGAAAAAGGGGGGAGTAAAAGAGGCCCCACATAAAAGAAAAAGAAAAGAAAAAAGAAAAGAAAGGACCGTTTAAAAAAAAAAACAAAAAAAAACGAAAAGTAATAAAAGAAAACAAAACCACAAAAAAGTAAAGGTGGAGGGAAAAAAATCATCAGGTTATGGAAGTAATTGTCTGAAAGGGGGCTTTGAAGATTCAGTTTAGAAATTGTTTTAAGATTCTCGCGCTATTTTAACGTTGTGATTTGTCTTTTAAAATTCATCAAAATTTACCAAAAGTAAAAACACTAAGCTGGCTTCAAAAACAATAGAAAAAAAAAAAGTCTAAGAAATTATTAAGAACATCAAAGAGAAAAAACACTAACCCTTCCATTCATCACCTAAAATTTTCAGACCTCCGTGTACAAGTAAACAATCTGTTGCCAATCTGTTGGCCTCCACTGTTGACAAAAATTAACTTCCACGTGTTAGTCTGCTGATCTTTAATTTAAAAGAAAAAAAAAAAACAAACGAACAACTGAAAGCAAAAAACAAAAAACAACCTCCCCATAACTTTGCTTCTGACAATACTGAAGTAGACAATCTACCTTTGTGATTTAATGAACTGAATTCAGCTCAGCAACTGTGGTGATACTGCGCCTGGCCTTGATGACATTTTATTAATAACTTCTGAAACATCTCCCAGAAAACCGCCGCCGGACCTTTCTCAACTACACAAGCATACCTGGACCACAGTTGCAGAAAGACCTCATCATTCCTGTTCACAAGCCTGGAAAAGACTCGAACAACATTTCGAATTATTGCCCAATTTGCTCTAACCAGCTGCCTTTGCAGATTAATGGAAAAGGTCGTCGACTATCGTCATATGTGGACGCTGGAAACAGATGGCCTTTTGGCCAAAGAACAGAGCAGTTTCCGCGAGTTCAATTAACCACTCAGTCTATCTTGAAACCACCACCCGCAACGCCTTCGTTAATAAACAAGTGTTTGCTTTTTCTTTTTTTTTTCTTTTCTTTTTTTAATACATGGAGAAAGCTTACAACACCACGAAGAAATCTGGTCAACTTATGGATCTTCATACTTTAGGGTTTCGAGATCACTCCCTTTTTGTAAACCTTCCTGCTGATCGACAGTTCTAGTCCGGTTGGCCAGGCTGTCTGACTCCATATGCAGAAGTTAGGTGTCCCCAGGGAGCATCCTTCCTTTCTCTTCAGCATCAAAGAATGCGATT
>CM031596.1:10983894-11003725 GCA_018398815.1 Conus ventricosus | reverse complement strand
TTTCCAGATCGGTCTGCTGCTGGTTAAAAAAAAAAAGAAAAAAAAGAGACGTCGGTATCTCATACAGTACCGTTACAAGTAGTGTGTAGGCCTACAATCCCAAACACAGTACTCTGATGAATTGGTCACTGCACCGCTGCTTTCAAAATCGTTAGTTGTCATGTATACATGTGTTGTCATTTTTGTAAAGCGCATAGAGCAGTCTTCTGGGCAGTCTGTTATATAAATCTTCATTATTATTATTATTTAGAAAGCAGATCTGATGAATTTGACGTCGAACTTGCAGTCCCAGAGACACGTGGAGAGAGAGAGCGATTACCGCCACTGTAGCAAAATTTGGCCACATGCGCATGCGCAGCAGTCGCGTGTTTATGTCATGACGTCAGCCATTCTGCTGAGGCTAGCGCTTTGCGGGAAATGGATTGCGAACGGGAGGTTCAGATTCTGTGTCTTTAGAAGGCATGGGTCCGCTCGGACCCACGACGTACGGCGCTCAAGGTTTGTTCCGTTTCAAAGCATGGGTCCGCTCGGACCCACGACGTACGGGCGCCAAGGTTTGTTCCGTTTCAAAGCATGGGTCCGCTCGGACCCACGACGTACGGCGCTCAGGTTTGTTCTTTGAAAGTATGGGTCCGTTCGGACCCACGACGTACTGGGACGTTTGTTGTTTGTTTACTCTTTTGTTTTTTGACAAAAACAAAGAAATTTTGGTACATAAGTGGGGCTATGCTATATTGACAAGGTCATAAATTTAGTGAAGAACAGCTTTAAAACTTTTTTTATCAATTAAAAATTACCCCTGTGGGTCCATGGGGACCACGGCGTACGGGAAAGGTACAGAGCATAGCAAACAGAGAGGACTCGGAACCAGGTTTACAGAATTGACAATCGCATTCTTTTGATGCTGAGAGGCAAGGAAAGGATGCTCCCCTGGGGCACACCTAACTTCTGCATATGGATGTCAGACAGCCTGGTGCCAACACGGACTTAGAACTGTCGATCAGCAGGAAGGTTTTAACGAAATAAGGAGATGATCTCGAAACCCTAAAGTATAAGATCCTTAAGTTGACCAGATTTCTTCGTGGTGTTGTAAGCTTTCTCCATGTATAAAAAAAGAAAAGAAAAAAAAAAGAAAAAGCAAACACTTGTTTATTAACGAAGGCGTGCGGGTGGTGGTTTCAAGATAGACTGAGTGGTTAATTGAACTCGCGGAAACTGCCCTGTCTTTGGCCAAAAGGGCCATCTGTTTCCAGCGTCCACATAAGACGAGAGTCGACGACCTTTTCCATTAATTTGCAAAGGCAGCTGGTTAGAGCTATTGGGCAATATTCGAAATGTTGTTCGAGTGTTTTCCAGGCTTGTGAACGGAATGATGAGGTCTCTCTGCAACTGAGGTCCAGGTATGCTTGTGTAGTTTGAGAAAGGTCCGGCGGCGGTTTTCTGGGAGATGTTTCAGAAGTTGTTATAAATGTGTCAGTCAAGGCCAGGCGCAGTATCACCACAGTTTGCTGAGCTGAATTCAGTTCATTAAATGACAATGGTAGATTGTCTACTTCAGTATTGTCAAAAGCAAGTTATGGGGAGGTTTTTTTTTTTTTTTTTTGCTTTCAGTTGTTCGTTTTTTGTTTTTGTTTTTGTTTTTTTTTTCTTTTAAATTAAAGATCAGCAGACTAACACGTGGAAGTTAATTTTTGAACAACAGTGGAGGCCAACAGATTGGCAACAGATTGTTTACTCGTAAACGGAGGTCTGAAAATTTTAGGTGATGAATGGAAGGGTTAGTGTTTTTCTCTTTGATGTTCTTAATAATTTCATATGTTTCGGCAACAGAAATCATAGTAGTTCTTTTAACATTTTGGTAAATTTTGATGAATTTTTAAAAAGACAAATCACAACGTTAAAATAGCGCGAGAATCTTAAAACAATTTCTAAACTGAATCTTCAAAGCCCCTTTCAGACAAATTACTTCCATAACCTGATGATTGTTTTCCCTCCACCTTTACGTTTTTGTGACTTGTTTTCTTTCATTTACTTTTCGTTTTTTTTAAAATTTTTATTTTTTTTATTTTTAAAGACGGTCCTTTCTTTTTCTGTTTTCTTTTCTTTTTCTTTTAAGTGGGGCCTCTTTTTTCCCCACTTTTTCACTTTTTTTCCTTCAAAGCCTTACACACCATGCATTGTCTGTGTTTTCTTACTGATGGACATTCGCATGCCGTTTTAGTGTGGTTTTTTTTAAAGTTGATACAAGGCTTCTGGGTTGATTTATGTTCTAATGTTTAGTGTGCTCGCACTTTCGCTCTGTTGCATTTACCACTCACACCGAAACAATCAAAACAACATTGACTGCAGTACTTATAAAATGGGAGGGGGGGGGGGGGTGGAGAAAAAAAAAAATTGTGTGTGTGTGTATGTGCGCGCGCGTGCGCACCCGCTTGGGGGGGGGGAGAGAGAGAGAGAGAGAGAGAGAGAGAGAGAGAGAGAGAGAGAGAGAGAGAGGAGAGAGAGAGAGAGAGGGGGAAACTCGCGCGTGAGCGAGTATTTACATACATGTTAGAGAAAGAGGGAGAGAGAGAGTGTGTGGGGGGGAGGGGGGAGGGAGTTGCGGACGGGACAGACACTGCACGACAGACAAACATAGAGAGAATACGACAGGAAGAGAAACAATGAGTCAGCTGGACAGACAAACAGGCACTCTCACTCTCATACAGAGAGAGAGAGAGAGAGAGAGAGAGAGAGAGAGAGAGAGAGAGAGAGGAGAGAGAGAGAGAGAGAGAGAGAGAGACAGACAGACAGACAGACGACAGACAGACAGACAGACAGATAGACAGACAAGCGAACATGCAGAGAAAATTAAAAGGGACACGTCACTCTCATGCCGAGACAGAAAGAGAAAGAAAGAGAGAGGGAGAGGCGGTTGGACGGACGGACAGGCAGACAGATTGACAGGCAAACAGATAGACGGGCCGACCGACTGACAAACAAACTGCCAGAGAGAGAGAGAGAGAAGGAGAGAGAGAGAGAGAGAGAGAGAGAGGGGAGAGAGAGAGAGAGAGAGAGAGAGAGAGAGGGAGAGAGAGAGATAGAGAGAGATGGAAGGAGGGAGGGAATTAGGGAGATAGACATAGAGAAGGGGAATTCACAGGCTTCCTAACATACATTTCACAACGGCAGTGGTAACTGGTTCTGTAGACTTATGCAAACAAAGAAGTTCTGTAGCAGATAGTACGTTTCCATGTCTTCTTCAAGGAGAGGTGATTATTCTGATGTTCAGCTCTTTTAAAAAAAAATATGTTGTAGGGAGAAGACAGAATCGGTTAAAAAAAAAAAAAAACAACTTATACACATCTTAGCTAAAAAAATTGCAGTTAATGAATTTGTAATGTACAAGATTTAGACCAAATTTTTTTTTACCCAAATTTGATAGCTTTAGTCTTATATCTATTCTTACGTATTTAAAATCCTCGATTAAAAAAAAAAAAAAAAAAAAAAAAAATAACAACAACAAAACATTGCGCAGGTGGCAATCATATAAAAAATGCTCAATGCAATCAACTGTGTCAGGACAATAAGAACACTTATCATTTTCTTTTTACCTGCATTTTACTTAGCAGAATATTTTTTGGACCAACACTGTGCAAGATTTTCCCATGCAGGACTTATGTTCTTGTTTCTTTTGTAAGCAGAACATTTGTAGGACCAACACTGTGCAAGATTTTCCCATGCAGGACTTTTATTTCTTGTTTCTTTTGTAAGCAGAACATTTGTAGGTCCAACACTGTGCAAGATTTTCCCATGCAGGGACTTATGTTCTTGTTTTTTTTGTAAGCAGAACATTTGTAGGACCAACACTGTGCAAGATTTTCCCCATGCAGGACTTTTATTCTTGTTTCTTTTGTAAGCAGAACATTTGTAGGACCAACACTGTGCAAGGATTTTCCCATGCAGGACTTTTATTCTTGTTTATTTTGTAAGCAGAACATTTGTATGCCCATACACTGTGCAAGATTTTCCCATGCAGGACTTTTATTCTTGTTTCTTTTGGAACATTTTTTGCTCTCCACCATGTTGATGAATCTAACCTAATGCCGAATTTTCTTAAGCAAAATCGTGACGTGCGCGGAGTCATTTGTTCTTTACCGTCGCAAACTAATTCTTAATATCTTTTACTTTCGTATTGAACCCGACTCGCCTCGCACGTCTGACTCCCTTTTTTCTTTTTCGCCGTTTGTATCCACTGTAACCCATGCCTTTGGAATAGTGTTTGATAGGAACGTTATACTCTAATACGATATTTGCTCTGTTGTGTCCGATCATGTTTAGCAACTCCTCCAGTGTAAAGTAATCGGTTTTCTCGAGATTGAATGATTTGTTTAATCGTTTCAATTCCTTTCGCTTGCCACGTTCGGAGGAACAGTGTTTTGTGTTTATGAGTGAGGAATAAGTTATTGAAGAGCATTTGACTTTGAAATAACTACAGTTAATATCTTCTAGCGTAATTATCGATTTGTTCTCTAAATTAATGACAAGGACCTCTTTCCAGAATGCATTGTCTATTCTGTCCAGTCCTGTGACATCTTTTCTTTTACAGTTGATGCGGAAAATTCTATCACGTTTAGCAATCTTTTCCAGATGCCATTTGGAATTAGACACCCGTTTGTTTTTCAGTGGCTTCAAACTGTTTTCCTGCCAATTTGTCAATAAAAGTCTTTTTGTAGATCGAGCATGTTCTACATTTTAGGTCCCCCCTCTCCGTAATCAGCTTCCATTACTTTTACGTTTTATTTTTTTCAAACGCTCTCCTATTGCTTTTTTTGTTGTTGCCATAAGAGCTATAAATTGTATTACATATATAAATGGCTAACCAATACGTCTTGAGTAAAAACAACTTTACCTTGAATGCCAGGTCGCGTTCTATTCCTAATGGGGGAATTCATTGCATCCAATCTATGCGACCAGTTGTCCTTAATGTCTCTAGTCATTTTATTTGTTTCAAAATAAATATCCAGTATTTTTATTTTACTGTCCAAGGTAAATGGAATATTTTCTTCATTTTTTTTAACCCATTTTCAGAACCTTGGTTATTTTCATCATCTTTTTTTTACCATTTTCTATGCATTTAAGCTATGGCGGAAATTCTTTCAAATTCAACAAGTATCTCTAAAGCTCTCAGCATGTCTGTTCTGTTTTTTTTTTTTTTGTTTGCTTGTTTTTTTTCGAAAGAGTGTTGTGTCGTCTGCCATTGGCTTTATTTTGATATATACTGGACTTGTGCAAGTTGTGTAAGCTTTAATGCCCTCTACTGAACTGTTCCTTATTTTGATAGCGAGCAGCTCTACAGCCAGTACAAACGCGAGAGACGAAAAAGAGCAACCCTGTCTGATGCCAAAGGAAATTGAAAGGTTCAGAAATCCAGCCTCTGTGATTAATACTACTTAACTACCGTTGTGAAGAATATACATCCACCTTTTAAAGTCATCACCAAAGCCAAAAACATCAAAAGCATGTAACAAACAATTTCTGGATATAGAATCGAAATCTTTAGAGTAGTCGACTGCTAGTAGATATCCAGCTTCATTACGTGTATTCAAGCAGTTTATTGCATCATCTATGACCTTATGATTGACAAAAATTTCTACCTTTCAGAGAGCCAACTTGATCGTTGATAATTAACTTGTGAATAACTTTGCTAAGTCTTTCAGCTAGAACTTGTGCTAGAATTTTGTAATGTGTTTAGTCAAGGTTATTGGTCTCCAGTTAGTAAACTGATCTCTTTCTACATCTTTTCCTTTATGTAATAAAGTATTAATTCCTTGTCTTCCGTCGTAAGATAATTCTCCCGTATGGAAAGATTCAACGAAGGAACTTGTGATCAGTTTGCCTAGTTTGACCCAGAAAAATTTCAAGAATTCTACTGTGATTCCGTCGTACCCTTGGGGCCGAGCTTTCTAAATGCATTCGTTGTTTCCTCTTAGGTAACAAGTCCTTCACATAAGGCAGCATCATTCTCTTCTAAACGTGGAAAAAGTTCTGACTCCCTAACTTTATTAATCTCTTCTTTAACATTTTCCACTAGCGTTGTTTGACTATACAGGTTTTTATGAAACGAAACTTGTTCTTGTAAAATATCATTGTGTGTAATAAAACAGATTTTTGACCACAGTGTAGTTAATAGTGTAGTCATTTTGTGTAGTTATACTTCTCCCGTTTCCCTACGCAACCTTGTGATGAAGTTTCGTTTTCCCTAGCTTTTTCTAAATTGCAGAAATATTTTGTATTGCGTTCCCATCTTCGATCCATTTAACTCTGGATCTTATCTGTGCCCCCTTTGCGTCCTTTACTTGCTTTGATTCTAATTCATTGCTTTAAATGCATATACGTGGTTGGCATTCTCTTCATTTGTAGGGTCTTTGATAAGCTTTTTTTATTTTTTATTTCTGAGATCTGTAGGTTTAACTTTAGAGAATCGTTTTTCCTTCGGCATGATAATTCTTTTCCAATTTTGCTACAAAAATTTCTTATTTCAGTTTTCAGCATTTCCCATTTATCGATATCAGGCAAGTTCTCTTCACCATCAACGTTAAGCTGTTCATCCAACAAAGCATTCATGTGATGTAAAAACTCATGTTTTTTTTTAAATAGCTGTTGTTGAATTCCAAATAACCTGGTCCACGTATAAATTCACACAGGTTCAGTTCAATTATCACAGCTTTATGATTACAGTTGGGAACAGTCAAATGTTCACATGATACACAATTCTTGTAATATGTCTTCAGTAGTCAATAGTCAAGTCTACGGCTACCAGCCACTGTAGCGAAGTGGTTAGTGTCGCGGACGCCCGGCTGGGAGGTCGTGGGTTCGAAATCCCATCAGATGTCATCTGGGTTTTTCTGCCCCGACCGGCTCCTACCCAGGTTGAGTTGCTGCGGACTCAGTTGGGAAGACTGGGACCACACAGTCGAGTTTCATCCACTTAATGGATGCGTTTCTGAGAGTTTTGCTCAAATTTCATGACCAACACTGCAGGTGCCTGTATCTCTCGGGCCTGGTTGACGCCGGGATATATTATGAAGGAAGCGTAGAGTTTCAGCCTGTCATGTAGTCTCAGACAGAAATGGAAATCCGTTAGCATCATTTTAGTCATCCTCATTTCATCAATCAGCATAAAAAAAGTCTCAAATTCTGTGGCCCTTCCTGCCCTGCTCTCATGGTGACCTCAGTTTCGAGATGTCCTCTCCACGTCTGTGGCCTTGGTTTGGTTCCGCCGGGGGTCACCGGTTATCGGCGAGTCCATGGGGGCTGTCGTTGGACGGACGTGGTGGCGCCCTCTGGAGGGAGAGCTCACTCACGCCGGCTCCGCGACTAAGCAATTATTGTCGTCAGTAGGGGGCTTAGTAGGTGGTGTCCTGCGTATGTTGATCAGAACAGGCGCCACTGAACACCACCACCACCTCGGCAGCAGTGCAGTGTCTCATCCGGTGGGTTGCCTCTGGACGACTTGACATTGACTGCTCCCTGCAGATTGCCGGTGCCGGGCTGAGGCGGGGCCGACTGGGCTGTGGGGTGTGGACGGGGTGTCGGAATGAGCGGCGTGGGTGCACTGCCTCTGAGATGGCGCAGAGGTTAGGACAGAAAAAAAAAGAAAGAAAGAAAAAAGAAAAAAAAAAAAAAAAGAAAGAAAGAAAGAAAAAAAAAAAGAAAAAAAAAAGTCTACGGGCTTTATAAATGGACTGTGCCTCCGCCGTGTCCCGTACTTCATTTTCGCGATGAGGCGTGCCTGATACTATATCAATAGCGTTGCTACGTACACAGCTAAAGTCTCCAAAGAGATGAGGGTTTTTTATCACTGTAGTTCTTACAATTTTCTTGCAATAGATTGAAAAAGGCCAGCTATTCAGCACTATCATTAGGTGCATAGATGTTTGCTAAGTAGAGCCTTATGTTTCGTGTATGACTGAGACCATCAAGATTTCATCTTGTACCATTTCTGATGTGGGCTTTGCCTGGGAAGTTTTTTGCAATTAAAATCACTTCTCCCTTGCTCCTGTTGGTACCCTGTTATAGAAAATTTTACCTTACCATTGCTTTTTCCTACACAGATACATCACTATCAAGTATAAGCACTTCTTGTACATTTATATCAATTATGGGGCGCTCTTGTACATCACTATTCATATATATGCACTTCTTGTACATCACTATCAATTATATGCACTTCTTGTACATCACTATCAATTATTAACACTTCTTGTAAACAGACCGAGTCAAACTTTCCCTTTTTCAAGTAATGAAAAATCGATGTTCTTTCATATTTATTTTTAAATCCTCTACAATTCAATGAAATAATACGTATTTTATCCCATTGAAAGTTTAAGAATATATCTTTAGTTTCTCATGTCCATTATATGTTCTTTGCCTTCACGTTTACTTGGATTCACAGCTGAAATCATTTTTCGATTAAATGAAGTGCTGTTCAAACTCACAGTCCATTTTGGAAAGCTTTGGTCGTCTGGAAATATCAGTCCCAGTGATCCCCGCCGTTAGCGGCACACGTCCACATCGCAGCGGTCGTCATTGGACGTTTCATGGCGGCGAGTGCGACCTCCGTCATGTTTCGCTTGTTGTTTTTAAACTATCCTATCGGGACCGTCCCCCCCCCCCCCCTCCCCCCCCGCTCATAAGATCGGCGTCGTTTTGGCCTTTCTGAGCGTTGACGTAGCAAGACTGTGCAGTTCCAGGGAGGATCCGCGTTAGCCTGTCGTGCGATGGATCGTCCTCTGTCTTGGCGGGTGGTTCTTCCTTTCCCCAAGGGAGCATTTTAGGACCTGTACTGTTACTATTTTTATAAATGACCTTCAGTGAGGTAAATAGTTTTTGTAAAATTTTTGCTGATGATACAAAAATATATGACAAATCAGTAACTATAATAGTCTGCAGGAAAATTTAAATTGCCTCCAAAAACTGGTCAGACAAGTGGAATCTACACTTTTAATGTTGAAAAATGTAAAGTTTTGCATGTTGGCAAAAACAATCCAGAACATGAATACCACAGGAAAATGGGATGGTGGAAATAGGCTGGTACAGAAATGTGAGGAAGAAAGGATCTGGGTGTAATCTTATAAGATTTACTTTTTGTACTCACATTCAAAAGTGTATAAATAAGCAAACCAAATGATTGGATTAATAAAAAGAACTTTTATTTCCTAATAAGAAATGTTTTTAAAGTTATATAAAGCTATGATTAGATCGCATCTTGAATATGGCAATATAATCTGGTACCCACACTTGAAAAGACAGTCAATAGCAATTGAAAGACTACAGAGAAGAGCTACTAAAATCTTGCAAGAATGTACAAACATGTCTTATACAGATAGATTAAATTACTTAAATTTGCACTTTTTAAAGGTAGACGTATTCGAGGGATTTGATTGAAGTGTTCAAAATATTTCACCAGCAAACGGACATACAGTGGGACTATTTTTTTGAGGCTGCTAAAACAGATAGAACAAGAAATTCGGAAGGAAGATATTTGTTAAGCAGTTTCATACTAATATGGGGAGATTCAAGTTCAGTAACTGAGTTATTGCTAAATGGAACAATTTGCCAACTGCAATTAAATTTGCTAAAAATACTAATGTTTTTAAGAATTTGCTGGATGAAGACTTGAAATTTTTAAAGTACAGTTTAGAAGCTTTGATGAATAAGGAAAATTTATATTGCATGCATTTCAACCCTGTCATAAAAGTAAAATAATCACGAGGGGACACTGAAAGGCTTAACAGCCTATGTATTGATTACGCCCCTACACTACTACTGCTACTACTACTACTCCCCTTTTCTCCTCCGCTGTCACGAGTTTGTCACGAGGCCTATGACGATTGGCCCATCTAGGGTGGTGGAATTATTCATTTATTTATTGTCGTTGTTGTTGTCGTGTATCCGCCCCTTAAGGTGGCTTGTGGTGCGTTTGCACCTTAATGTCGTTCAGCTCAGGTTAGGTTTACTTTCTCTCTCTCTCTCTAATTCCACTGTCCGTGCAATTCACCCTTTGCAGGTTCACGGGTGGCTGGTACCTTTCGCTTGGAACTGGCTGTCTCTATCGGCCTCTCGCCTGTCTTTTTACCTGCCGCATGTGCATCATTCTCTTAGGCTTGAGGTATTCTCACTGTGACGTAGCGTGGCATGGTGGCTGCCATCGTTTAGGCAGGTTTTTCTTCACTCGAGCGGAAGATGTCTCGGGGAGCGCCTGCTCCGGTTCTGGTTCTTCACCACTTCGGCGAAGGTACGGTCGGTACCTTCATTCCTACAGTCGGCCTGTAGGGGAGGGACATCACGTCATCTCTTTTCCGCATCTGCTCTGCTGTCCTCTCGACTGGACAGATGGTAGAGAGTCGCTTGACCACCACTGGGGTCAACCACGGGTAGCTGGTAAGCATCAGTTTCGTGGTTTGTTTGTTGTTGTTTTTTTTATTAGCCGGCTAATTCTTCTCTTTTGCGCAATTTCTTTTGGTTTTCAAAATTATAAAAGAAATATTGTTCGAGACCACTTTTTCTGGTTAATTCGATCTTTAACCTGGCCAGTCAAAATTATATCCAAAAGTCTTTCTCCTTTTTATGCATCTGGTGATGCGGTAGTCGGTGGGGATGGGGGAGAGCCTGGTGATTTAGGGTTGGGACTCGCTTGGTCTCGCTCGTCCGCCCCTGTCACAATTGCCGGTCTCTTATTCTTCGACCACCAATCTGTTTGTGTGTGCAAGGGGAACGAGGTTTATGTTTGCGAGCGTGCGTACGCATGATTAGTCGTTTGGATGCGTGGTTGGAGAATTGTGTCGTTTTGAAATGTTGCTATAAAATGTGGTGATAATTGTGCCATTAAATTATTATTTGCAAATGTGATGGCAGTTATAAAGCAATGGTTGCTGTATTAGTTCAGTTCCTAAGAAAGGAAAATGTTGAACGTGAGTGAGGGAAGGATGAAGCTATAATTTTCTTTCATGTGTTTAACCTGTGAATGTAATCTCTTACCTGCTCGTGTGAGGAGACCTTTAGCGAACGTTCCTCAGTTGGTTTGTTTACTGTGTTATGTTCAGGTCTGTGTTGAGCTGATGCTGTTGGTTTAGTCAGAAAACCCTCCCCGCGCCCATCATGCGAGGGGCTGTTAGGATTTGACTGCGTATGCTAGACTGTACTGACTGCGGGGTTCCAGTACCCTTTCTTCTTTTCCTTCCATTTCCCTTTCCCATTCCTCCTTCCCGGGGGACTCACCCGAAGCTTGCGCTGTGGGGGCCGCGCACTGGTTGAGGAGCACATGGGCTTTGCTGGAGGACCCCGACCCCTGTCCGGGACCTTCAGCGACAACCCTCGTCCCACGGGACGTGTTCCCCGCGGTCCTCGGTCTTCCTACAGCCCGTGTCACCAGTGTGGTTCGCTATGTGTCATGCAATTCGGGTGTGTGTGTGTCAATGGTGTCGGCATTGAAAGACACTTCGTTCAAGAACTGACCCGGTTTGGGGCACTTGATGCGACTCGGTGCTCACAGTGGACTTTGGAGAGGCAGGGGTGTGGGGGGGAACCACATGAAGCACGGAAGGGAATGTGTGCTGGAAATCCTTATTTATGATTATAGTTATATTGTGTGCGTTGAAATGCTTGTTTGGTGACTATGGGTATGTCGTGTGTGTTGAAATGCTTAATTGTGTGTATGTCGTGAGCGTTGAAATGCTGATTGTGATTGTGCATGTTGTGTGTGTGTTGGAATGCTTATTTGTGACTATGTGTGTGTTGGTGTGAATAAATGGGGTGTTGTATCGTAATCTTTCTTGTGTGGTCTCTTGCGGGGCGTGTGAGTTCAGTCACTCCCTTCACTCCCATCTAGACCGATCCTGTCAGGGCAGACCTCCAGGGGTGGGTTTCGTGACATTTGTGGGGGCTCGTCCAGGATGTGAAGGGCTCTGACTGTCTCTCTCGTTTCCCCGGAGTACCTGTCCAGTTCTGTCTGTTCTGTATACGTATAGTTAGTTTGTCATGTTTGTTTGTGGGTGGTTGGCTGGGTGACTCTAGCGTGTAGGGAGTCTTGTGGCCTGAAGGAACATCTGGGGTGACTGGGGAGTCGAGGTGAGACCAGGGGAGTCGACCGCGACCAGACCTCCTCCTTCCGCCGGGTGCCTCACGCAGATACGGCCGTAAGACTTTCCTTTCTGTTGCCACTCAGTCTGTCATTCCTGTTTTGTAGTTAACCAGTTTTTTTTTTACCGGGTGGTTATTGAGTACAGGTGGGTGTATCGGACGTTAGTGTCACTTTTTCCTCTCTCCGGATTCCGTCTGCCATTTTTTTTTTTTTGTCGGTGAGCCCCACCGCACTGTTGCTCGTGCTGTGGAGCGCGGTGTTGCCAGAGTGGGAGCAGCCTGGACATATTTTTTTTAAATTTTATTTTTGTCGGTGAGCCCCACCGCACTGTTGCTCGTGCTGTGGAGCACGGTGTTGCCAGAGTGGGAGCAGCCTGGACATTGTACGTTGAAGTTTTCTTTTATTATTTGCTGTTTCTCAGTCAGTCACCAAGAGACGTGACATATCCGAGCGGTATTTGTTTCTTTCAAGTGGAATTGTCTTTCCCCTGTATTTGAGAACCGTAGGATATAGTTGTCATGGCAACGTCTGGTGCTGGTGGTTATGGCGACGCGTGCGTCAAAGAAGAAGGGTTTTCAAAATGTAGTCCCTACTATTAGTACCAGTACTTCGACTACAGTGACTTCTACTTATTCCAGTGCTGTAGCCAATAGTCCAGCGAGTACTTTCACTACTTCTTCGCTAGGGGATCTTCCTGCTGAGAGACCCTGACTGGCACTTCCGCTCGGAAGCGTCAGAGTATAGTGAAGCAACTGTGGGCTTCTGTTGAGTCGCAGAATCCGAAACCCTCTCTTCTCCATGCTTCCCCTCGTAAGGAGCATGCCCCGGGGGACTTTCCTCATGGGAAAGTCGAGACCCAAGGGACGGGCCGAACTGGTCATCCTCCCGTGCCGGGAGTGGTGAATCCTGCTCAAGATACGCCTCTGTCCTGATGTTTTTGGAGCAACAGCGACGAGAGGATGAGGCCCTCCTAGGGAAGAGCGCAGAGAGGAGGCTGTCAGGCAGGAGGCCCTCCGTAGGGAAGAGCGCAGAGAGGAGGCTGTCAGGCAGGAGGCCCTCCATAGGGAAGAGCTGGATAGGCAGGAAGCTCTGCGTAGGGAAGAGCGCAGAGAGGAGGCTGATAGGCAGGAAGCTCTGCGTAGGGAAGAGCGCAGAGAGGAGGCTGATAGGCAGGAAGCCCTCCGTAGGGAAGAGTTAGATCTGCGTAGGGAAGAGGCTGCCAGACAGGAAGCCCTCCGTCGGGAGGAGTTAGATCTGCATAGGGAAGAGATGGAACAACTTCTTTCTCGGACTCCCGCATCTGTAAATCAGGGGGTTGATCGACAGGCAAGTGATAGAGTTAGAGGCCCAAAGTTAAAGCTTCCAGAGTTCAGACCTAGTGAGGACATTGATATGTTCTTAGAGCATTTTGACAAGGTTGCTAGTTCATACCAATTGTCTGAGGAACAAAAGGCCATGCACCTTTTTTCTGGATTATCGGGTGCTGCAAGGGAGTGTGTGTCACTCTAAATGAAGGCGCGTCTTATGCAGACATGCAGTTGGCTCTGCGTAAGCGTTTCCACCTTACTCCAGAGATGTACAGGAGGAAATTCAGGTCCATGAAAAGAATAACGATGAGACCTTCGTGCAGTTTGGAGATAGGCTACGCAAAACGCTGGGGTACTGGCGTCAGTTGGCTAAGCTGGAGCTGGAGGATCTGATTCTCATCGAACAGCTTACCAACACTGTGTCCCCAGAGTTGAGGATCCGTATAGGCGAGACAGCACCTCAGGATTTCGCGGCTGCGATTCATACGCTGAGGTGTTTGCTGAAGCCCATAGAGCTTATGGGCATCGCCCAGATACGGACAGGAAGACCCCCACAGGATTTAGTGGCAATAGGGCGCCCGACGATGGCTAGCGGGGTCGAGCAAGGCAGGCAGTTCATCGGGGACCTCAGCACCCGACTGTGTTTTCTTTGTGGTCGTCCCGGCCACATTAGGAAAGATTGCCCTAAAGCCGCCGGTAGTCATGGGGCTAGTCCTTTCCAGCGTCCTCGTGCCTCGGCTAACGTGGGGTCCATCCCAGCTTCTGGTGATTCAGAGTGCCCAGTATTTCTTTCTGTTGTTGGTTCTTTCCTTGGTCGACTCCATCAGGGATTCGGGAGCATCAACGCTCTTTGTCGATAAGGATTTGGTTTCTCCTGAGGCTCGGCGGGCGCCAGTTATGATGTGTGCGGGTTGGAGGCTGGTTTTACCTCCCCCCGTCCTTCTGTACTCATTCCTATCTCACCCCTACTTCTGTGGCGAAGTATGGGCCATCGCGGTGGAGCGACCTCTGTATTCCCTTCTCATAGGGAATACTATCACCTTTGCAGACGGACGCAGTCAGTTTGTGTCTACGGATCTGCCCGTACAGGCGTGTGTGGGAGTTACCACGCGTGCCAAAGCCAAGAAGCAGGAGCAGGAATTGCGTCCCGTTCTAACAGCCGATCTCTGACGAGGTTCTGGCTAGGGCTGATCTGCTACCATGGTCCGTCTTCAGGCCAGGGACTTGGATGTCCAACGCCTGCAACAACTGGTGGGTCGTCCCGCTCAGTCGGCCCGACACGCCAAGGTGAGCTTTAAGCTCCACAAGGGGATCCTTCTTTAGGGTTTTCACTCAGGCCGATAGGGTGGCCAAGCAGCTAGTCGTCCCCCAAAGCTTGAGAGAATCTGTTCTCCGGCAGGCCCATGATTCACCCCTGGCAGGCCATATGGGCTCAAGCGGACTCTCGAGCGAGTTAGACAGGATTTCTTCTGGCCGGGGATGAATTCTCAGGTTAGGCAGTACTGCCGCAGTTGCGATGTCTGCCAACGGACAACGCCAAGGGTCGCTTGACGCGTGTTCTCCTAGGAACAGTACGAGAACCCACCAACATCTTGAAGCAGATGTGGACCCACGACGATGTGGAACCTGCTGTCAAGGAGGAGAGTCGATATGTGGTCGATCTGCGCAACCGCATCGCTGACACTTGCCAGCTTGCTCAGCAACATTTGCAGTCGGCAAAAACCAAGTTTCAAGGGTTTGTACGACCGGCGCAGTGTTGAACGGTGGTTTGAGCCAGGTGATGAGGCGTTGCTTCTCCTTCCACAAAAGAAGAACAAGTTGCAGCTTGCTTGGCAGGGCCCTTTCGTAGTCTGCAGTCGGGTGGGTGACTGGGACTATCGGATTCGCGTGCGAGGGGAAGGAACGCCTGTATCATGCCAACCTCCTGAAGGCATACGTGCGACGAACTCAGTGCCAGGCAGGATTCACCCCTGTCGTTGTGGAGAGTGGCGATGAGCACGCCGTGTCGGTGGCTCAGGACATCCCCACTGTTCCCCTCGTCGAGGAAGAGTCGTGGCAGGATGTTTGCCTTGGTTCAAACCTCTCCTCAGCGCAGACAGATCAAACTGCACAGGTTTGCCAAGAGTTCCAGGGCGTACCCAAGAAGAAGTACGGCCGGAAGTTTGTACTGGAGAGCGATCATCATCCTCTCCAGTGCTGGACCCGGGTCCGGCCAGTCAGTCGTCGACTCATGAGTTAGGCAGTGGAACTGCAGAGTCATTTTCGCCATATCAAGGGTTCCAGCAATACGGATGCTGACTATCTCAGCCGAGCTCCCTAGTCAGCATACCCATTGGGGAAATCAGTCAGGGACACTTCCCCTCAACCAGGGTTATATCCCCTTTTGTCTCTGTATCAGGTGTAGTGACAGTTTTCACTTCAGTGATGTTAACGGTAGTGAATCACCACTGGTTCGGATTGCTACTTTATTGTTGAAGGTTTGCTTAGTTGTTTTGATAAATGTAGTATTATGTATCTCCCTGTGTAATTCTATCGTGAAACGTTTGTATTGGATTTATCGTACTCTGTCGATCACAGAGTGTTGGGTTCGGTCCCATTGTTGTGATTTTGCACATGCGTCAAGGTTCAAAGGAGCACTGTATCTCAGAGAAACAGATGCTTTTAGAAGGGGGGTTTGTCACGAGTTTGTCACGAGGCCTATGACGATTGGCCCATCTAGGGTGGTGGAATTATTCATTTATTTATTGTCGTTGTTGTTGTCGTGTATCCGTCCCTTAAGGTGGCTTGTGGTGCGTTTGCACCTTAATGTCGTTCAGCTCAGGTTAGGTTTACTTTCTCTCTCTCTCTCTCTAATTCCACTGTCCGTGCAATTCATCCTGCAGGTTCACGGGTGGCTGGTACCTTTCGCTTGAACTGGCTGTCTCTATCGGCCTCTCGCCCGTCTTTTTACCTGCCACATGTGCATCATTCCTCTTAGGCTTGAGGTATTCTCACTGTGACGTAGCGTGGCATGGTGGCTGCCATCGTTTAGGCAGGTTTTCTCTTCACTCGAGCGGAAGATGTCTCTGGGAGCGCCTGCTCCGGTTCTGGTTCTTCACCACTTCGGCGAAGGTACGGTCGGTACCTTCATTCCTACAGTCGGCCTGTAGGGGAGGGGGCATCACGTCATCTCTTTTCCGCATCTGCTCTGCTGTCCTCTCGACTGGACAGAGGGTAGAGAGTCGCTTGACCCGCCACTGGGATCAACCACGGGTAGCTGGTAAGCATCAGTTTCGTGGTTTGTTTGTTGTTTTTTTTATTAGCCGGCTAATTCTTCTCTTTTGCGCAATTTCTTTTGGTTTTCAAAATTATAAAAGAAATATTGTTCGAGACCACTTTTTCTGGTTTAATTCGATCTTTAACCTGGCCAGTCAAAATTATATCCAAAAGTCTTTCTCCTTTTTATGCATCTGGTGATGCGGTAGTCGGTGGGGATGGGGGAGAGCCTGGTGATTTAGGGTTGGGACTCGCTTGGTCTCGCTCGTCGCCCCTGTCACAATTGCCGGTCTCTTATTCTTCAGCCACCGTCTGTTTGTGTGTGCAAGGGGAACGAGTTTTTATGTTTGCGAGCGTGCGTACGCATGATTAGTCGTTTGGATGCGTGGTTGGAGAATTGTGTCGTTTTGAAATGTTGCTATAAAATGTGGTGATATTGTGCCATTGAATTATTATTTGCAAATGTGATGGCAGTTATAAAGCAATGGTTGCTGTATTAGTTCAGTTCCTAAGAAGGAAAATGTTTGAACGTGAGTGAGGGAAGGATGAAGCTATATTTCTATTCATGTGTTTAACCTGTGAATGTAATCTCTTACCTGCTTCGTGTGAGGAGACCTTTAGCGAACGTTCCCCAGTTGGTTTGTTTACTGTGTTATGTTCAGGTCTGTGTTGAGCTGATGCTGTTGGTTTAGTCAGCAAACCTCCCCTCCCATCATGCGAGGGGGCTGTTAGGATTGACAGCGTATGCTTTGACTGTACTGACTGCGGGGTTCCAGTACCCTTTCTTCTTTCCTTCCAGTTCCTTCCAGTTCCTCTCTTCCCGGGGACTCACCCGAAGCTTGCGCTGTTGGCGCCGCGCACTGGTTGAGGAGCACTGGGCTTTGCTGGAGGATCCCGACCCCTGTCCGGGACCTTCAGCGACAACGCCTCGTCCCACGGGACGTGTTCCCCGTGGTCCTCGGTCTTTCTACAGCCCGTGTCACCAGTGTGGTTCGCTATGTGTCGTGCAATTTGGGTGTGTGTGTGTCAATGGTGTCGGCATTGAAAAGACACTTCTTCAAGAACTGACCCGGTTTGGGGCACTTGATGCGACTCGGTGCTCACAGTGGACTTTGGAGAGGCAGGGGTGTGGGGGAACCACATGAAGCACGGAAGGGAATGTGTGCTGGAAATCCTTATTTATGATTATAGTTATATTGTGTGCGTTGAAATGCTTGTTTGTGACTATGGGTATGTCGTGTGTGTTGAAAAAGCTTAATTGTGTGTATGTCGTGAGCGTTGAAATGCTTGATTGTGATTGTGCATGTTGTGTGTGTTGGAATGCTTATTTGTGACTATGTGTGTGTTGGTGTGAATAAATGGGGTGTTGTATCGTAATCTTTCTTGTGTGGTCTCTTGCGGGGCGTGTGAGTTCAGTCACTTTCCCCTTTACTCCCATCTAGACCGATCCTGTCAGGGCAGACCTCCAGGGGTCGGTCGTGACATCCGCCTTGCACTCTACCTGCCTGCTCGTCTTTCTCACCGTCGCTCTCCTCCCTCTCACTCATATGTCCATTCTTTTTCACACTCACACACACACATCCTCTTTGCCAGGCTGATCCGACACACTGAGGTCACAAGCAGGATCACCCCGTTTGTGCGCGGTCTTTTTACATGCCCTGCACACCACGTCCTCAACGCACACAGATGTGTGGTGATTCTCCTCCAAACAGCTGGAACACATCACCGGCCTTTATACTAGTTTTTCTTCCTTGTGATAAATTTTTGCAGTAAAAAACAACAGCTCACCCTTAGAGTTTTCTCAAGGAGGACAGACGGACGTGTAATAAACACAACCGTCGCCGGGTGAGAAAGCGTGTTAGTTTGTTGTCGTCCCTCGCTCTTTCACACTTCAGAAAGGAGCGAAAATTGCACCCCGCTTTTAGTAGAGCGTGTTCGATCTCGCTAGTAGCCACAGATATCGGATGTTATCGACAAAAACTTTAGTTGCAGCTTTTTCTTTTCTCCCGTCTGACTTCTCAAAATGTAAGGGTTAGTGTTACAACCTGTATCACCGTTCCTCAAAGTCAAATGCCTCGTACAAGAAGTTGGAATCTCGTGTCCTCAGTAGCCGGGTAGATCCTCCATAGCCCTCCAATCTGCTGAGAACTAATCACTGACCCTTGTCCAGCGATGCACTCTACTGCTTGGCAAATCTCCAGTACAGTAGCAGGGCGTTTGTTAGCAGAGTCAGGGATGTCTCTCCATTTCAAGACGACAGGCTGGACGCCCGTGGCCATTTCGAAAAAAACCACACGAAAGCAACAGCAAACGGGGCGTTTGTTTGAATTCGAAAAAATTCCGACACGGCTACAGTCCGAACACACAAGAAAAAAAACCGTGCGGCGGGGGGAAATCTGTGCGCGAATACAGTTCACATTCGGCGTGGTTGGGGCGCAGGTAGAACGCGTCCGCTCGGCGCGGCTGTCACTCACCGAATTCATAAACCTGATGATCACATGAACGATGACAGATGGTGGACTTGAAGGGTACACACCCTCAAGGCAAGCACGCTTCTATGCGGAGACGGGCCCTATCACAATTGAGGTGTGTGGTTCGTAAATACGTTTCATCAAGATCCCAGTGCACACAGCGCGACTGTTTGTCTTGTTACAGAAACCTCCAGAGAAAAACGGCCCATGGCGGGAAAATAATACCTTGGCAACCAGCAGAAAGTAATTATTTATAGGGCTTCCAAGCCAGAGAGAGAGAGAGAGAGAGAGAGAGAAAGCACAGAGATCTCTTGTGTGTGAATTTCAGTAGTAGTCGTAGTAATAGTAGTAGTAGTAGTAGGGACCGGCTTTTTTTTTTTTTAGCCTTAGGCCTTATGGCCTATTTGCGTCCCCTCATTATTTTTCAATTTAATTTCGGTCTGGTTGCATGCCTATCTTATAAATAACATTTTATTCAATCCACACTAAAGAAAAAATCTTTCAATTTAGGGTCTTCATCTAGGAGGTTTTTTTTTTTAAAAAGGTTGATGTCAGGTGCATATTAGTGTAGCAGCATGCGTTCATAATTAGCAATTCTGAAAGTAAACAGACTTTCTTTTGGTGCTTTTTAGTTTAGTGTACTAGAAAGGCATGACTTCCTATATAATTGGGGA
>CM031596.1:10957729-10982894 GCA_018398815.1 Conus ventricosus | reverse complement strand
CGTTCCCTCATCCCCACCGACTACCGCATCACCAATGCTTGAAAGGAGAAAAAATTTTGGATATAATTAGAATGGCCAGTTAAAGATTGAATTAACCAGAGAAAAGTGGTCTCAAACAATATTTCTTTTATAATTTGAAAACAAAAAGAAATTGCGCAAAAGAGAATTACCCGGGCTAACAACAAAAAAAAAAAAACGAACCATGAAACTGATGCTTACCAGCTACCCGTGGGTGACCCAGAAGTGGCGGGTCAAGCGACTCTCTGCCCTCTGTCCAGTCGAGAGGACCAGCAGAGCAGATGCGAAAAGAGATGATGTCCCTCCCCTACAGGCCGACTGTAGGAATGAAGGGTACCGACCGTACCTTCAACGATGTGGTAGAGAACCAAAACCGGAGCGGGCGCTCCCAGGGACATCTTCCGCTCGAGTGAAGAGAAAACCTCCTAACTGATGGCAGCCAACATGCCCACAGCTTTATTTTTCTGTCCCATTCGAGACACTTAGTTATAGGGCCGAACAAACAAGCCTTACACATTTCTGACCCAACATTTTTGTTGTTGTAGTCCAAGCAGAGGCATGTATCAAACTTGTGTACTAGTTAACTAGGGAAATTAAGTTCCCAGAAAGCGATGACGTCATTCTTCACAATTGTGTGTGTGTGTGTTGTCATTGTTTGAATATCGCCTGACCTCTTGTGTACAAGCTTTCATGCCGTATCTACATTACCTACAGGAAAATAAACCTAGTCGAGTTTGGTATTAAAAGAATTGTCGGGAATTCGCCTATTCAGTCATCTCAAGAGCACAGATATACAGTGGAGTCCATCTATATGTCGGCATGCATATATGTCGGCGTCCGCTTATATGTCGGGAGACCCCCTTGGACGGAATCCGTCCCTTCTTTGTATGACTAAAAACTCGGGACGCTATATGTCGGGTCTGATGGCGGCAAGCACGCTTATGTGGCGGGTCAGCTAGCTGAGATCAAGTGGCAACTTTGACAACTAATCAACCCGCCACAGTGAGTGCAGCAACGCCGCGGGAGGGTGACACAAGTGTTCACAGGCTAGACTCCTTCACTCTCACAAGTGTGAGACAGTCATTCCTTGCTCAAACGCTGCCAACATGGCCACACCAAAGAAAAGGATCAACCTCTCTGTAGCTGACAAGTTGAAAATGCTTGACAGAATAAAGGCCGGAGAACCGAGACAAAAACTTGTTGCAGAGATGGGGATTTCGATGAGAAACACTCGAGAGGATCGTAGCAAATGAAGCAGAAATTCGTGACACCACTGCCGCCATCCAGACAAGTCGCGAAAACGAAAACGAACCGGCAAAAACGAGGATGTTGAGTCGGCCCTTGGCTCGTGGTTTTCGGCAGTTAGAAACAAAAAACAGACTGTCACAGGCCCTATGCTAATGGAGAAATCTAAAGATTTTGCAGAGCGCTTGGGCTCAGACTTTACCCCAAGCACTGGCTGGTTGGCTAGATGGAAGAACCGGATGGGCATAAAGTTTAAGCGGGCTCACGGCTGGGTTTCAAAAGACCAGTGAAGCCACAGACACAGCAAGACAGAGACAGACGAGACAGAAGAAGAAGAAGCTGAAGCTTTTCTTGCCATGCAGGAGGAAGCAGACACGGTATGCAGAGGTGCGAAGTGACGGAAGAAGAGATTGTTGAGGCAGTGCAAGAGAAGAAAAGGCAGAGGTTGGATGGAGGAGAGTGTGCGGTGGATGAAGAGGAAGGACAAGAAGAAGAAGAGGAGGAGGATGACCGACATGTGTCCGCTGCCGACGCAAAAAAAGCACTAGCTACCCTTTGTCGATTTGCCACTGCTAGCGGTTTCACCCCAGAAACACTACAGAAACTTGATGATGTTAGCGCTGCAGTTCATAAAGCAGTACTCGCTTCAATGGTGCAGCCAGACATCACCCGCTTCTTTCACTCTCAGCCCACCTGTTCCACCTCACGTTGATCTTGAATTTTGGTTTCCCATCATTTTTCTTTCTTTGTCCTGTTAGTTTTGTCTCTGATTGACCTGTGATCTTCAGTCTTCTGTCATTCATGTTGTTGTTTTTCTCTTCTAAGTCATTTGCTGTGCACTGGTATGTTTTTCTCTTCTAAGTCATTTGCTGTGCACTGGTATGGGTTCGCGAGTTATGACGGAGTTGCTTCCCTTGACCCTACCCCCCCCCCCCCCCCCCCCCCCCCCCCCCCCCCCCGACTTCACGTATATGTCGGGTCCGCTTATATGTCGGGTCAAATGGCTGGACAAACACCCGTCATATATCCGGACTCCACTGTATTACATTTTTCATGACAACCACTGATTATCAAACTAAGAGCCCCATTTGTAATGGCCGCTCATCAATGCCGAACACATTGCTGCCAGACCGGCTGTACACAGATGACATTCAGTTGGTCGAGTACAGCACGGTTAGCTGGCTGGTGGGGAGCAGCCTGCAGAAAACACCCCTTTCCTTGACCTGCATTCACGACTTGGCCTCTGCAGCTGTGGGAGAGCTTTAAACTCCCCAGCCTCTCAGAACTAAGTGGCTTGCTCTGAACAGCCGTGGCCACCCTACGTCACAGAGTGAGAACACCTCAAGCCTAAGAGGAATTCTGCACGTGCGGCAGGTAAAAAGACAGTGTGAGAGGCCGATAGAGACAGCCAGTACAAGAGAAAAGTGCCAGCCACCCGTGAACCTGCAGGATGAATTGCACGGGCAGTGAAATTAGAGAGAGAGAGAGAGAAAGTAAACCTAACCTGAGCTGAACTACATTAAGGTGCAACCACACCACAAGTCACATTAAGGGACAGATACACGACAACAACAACGACAATAAATAAATGAATAATTCCACCACCCTAGATGGGTCAATCGTCATAGGCCTCGTGACAAACTCGTGACAGAAGTCAAGGGTTACTGTCATAACTGATCTTAAACAAGGTGATGAAAAAGTTTTAGATGAACTTCATAATTCCCAATGTTGTGACATTCTCCCAGCAGATCCCACTTCTTCAACAATTAAAGCAATCAAGGGCTGGAGTGAAAAATGGGCAAACAAGGGACAGATCAGTGAGGATGTTGTAAACTCTGTCAACAACGTAGTATCTTCTCATCCTGGATATTGTAAACCACTTACACAAACCCACAAAGATAGGCCTTTTCCCATTAGACTATTGCTCTTAGGTTGTGGAACACCTGTGCAGCCCATATCTTAATTTGTCCAAAATAGTATTAACCACCTTCGCCGTTGACTCTGGGTGCAGCACCACCCAGTCTCTCCGTATTTGGGGCATATTATATTCATCTTAAAGGTCATCAACATGAAACTTACAGTAATCCAGAGTCATGCATTTGCATCCATCACACTATAACACTTGAATGTAATTAGAAAAGAAACAATAGAAAAATCGATTAAGGTGAAATCCACCCTATCCGTTCATAGTGGATGATTGTAACACGCATACCTTTCTTGAGGAAAATTCTGCTGTGCCTGATGTGTGTGTTGGTGCAGCTCCGGGCATGGCCTGGCCCTACCACTCCCTGAGCCTGTCATCACTGGGAGGGCCGCTGGGCCCGGGCTGCCAGGCAGATGTTTTTCTCCTGCGGCTGGTTGTTGATAAGGAATGGAGGGAAGCCCGAGCAGCATTAGGGCACCGGCAGTCTTTGATACTATGATAGTAGCCGCGTTTTCCGGATTCCCACCATTGCTTGAGAAGCCTTTGTTCTAGCTGCAAGGACTGAACTGCAAGAAGCACCTTCTCAGCGTTTGCGCACAATGCGCCGGCTCTGCTCTGTCTGACTGGGTTGTGCCACAATACTCTGTTGTCTGACGTCATGGGCTTTTGGACATGATGCATTGTGCTCTTGCTGACAACACCCCAAGGATCAACTGTCTGCGAGACGTTTTCTTAGGCCTAGATTCAGAAGTACCCGCAACAGCTTCAGTCCGACCTCCATCATCCTAAATGAATTGATTCAGACTCCTAATGAATAGATTCAAAATCATCGAGCTACAGGCCTAGTAACATGAAGATCTTTATAAAGCATAGCTAGATTCCTTCTGCCAGGTCATGGAGCATGTATGTAGATCTGTGGTTGGCTTAGCGATTTTCTCTCTTTTTGTATATAAGGCACCACGTCACCTGTAGTAGGCCATTGTCAGTGGTTTGTTTTTGCGTGATGACAGTTTTGCGTAAAAATTGACGTACGCTTTAGTGCGATGTGGTTGGCTCTTAGCGATTTTCTCTCTTTTGTATATAGGCACCACGTCACCTGTAGTAGGCCATTGTCAGTGGTTTGTTTTTGCGTGATGACAGTTTTGCGTAAAAATTGACGTACGCTTTAGTGCGATGTTGTTGGGACTGGAAGGTCAACTGATAATAATTCTTCCCTCACTACTCCCCCCCCCCCCCCACCCCCACCCCCCCCCACCCCCCCACCCCCCCACCACCCCCACCACCCCACCCCCCCACCCCCCACCCCCCACCCCACCCCCCCCACCCCCCCACCCCCACCCCCCCCCACCCCCACCCCCCCCACTCCCCCACCCCACCCCCCCACCCCCACCCCCCCGTCCCCTTTCCGTCTCCTTATCCTTTGTCATCGGTGGATTGTTAACTTTGTGTGTCTGCATAGTCCGGTACTTATTTTGTGTGAAGAAATCTTGTTTGCACCGGATAGGGCTCGCGTGGGTGTGGGCGAGTGTGATGTTGACTAACGTTCACCATGTTTTGAATGGATTCTAATTGTTTTTCCTTTTTGAGCATTTTTTTTTTTGGGGGGGGGGGGGGGGGGGGCAGTAACTGAGATCACGAACCCTTGTGCATTGATGAGAGAAGGAAGTTCAACGTTTTCATTCTTTATTGTTCATAAGTTGTCTGACATACAATCATAAACGGACATACTGTGGCGCACTGGTTCATAACATCGATGCGCATTTGGACTCCCTGACAGGAACTCTTATGGGTCATTTTCAGAATTTATGCGCAATGGCGCATTAGTAAACCGAACCCTGCAAAATGGTGGGAAAATCAAGAGTTGAAGACCTGCATGCATGAGGTAAATAAACAAATGAAAAGGAAAGAAGTCTAAGGATTTTATGTTCTCTCATCTCTCTCTCCATCACCCCCTCTCCCCCCTCTCTCTCTCTCCCTCTCCCCCCCTCTCTCTCTCTCTCCCTCCTCTCCAGAGTGTTTTGTTTGTGCAAGGTTGTGACTCGGCGTGACAGTGTCTGTGTGTGAAGAGACTGAGAGATGCTATTTTAGCCTGGATGGATTGGTAAAACGAAAGTTGCAATCAAACTGCTCAAAAAAGTACAGTACACCTCACGTTTCTCTATATATGCGCAGAAGTATGGGTGTTACCGCTCAGTTGAATCAAAGACTGAAAGAGTTTTCAGTGTAGCCGGGCTATTAAATCCGACAAAAAAAATGGAATATTAAATATCTACTGATGGAAGGCGAGATCCTAAATTCTCGGGAGTGCAACTAAGCAAGTGTTCTTCTATTTCTGGCACATCGTATACAAAATAAATTCATCAACTTGACGTGGAAGCATCGCCACTTATTGCCCTGTGGTGGTAAGAGAAGAGTCAAAGCGCTTGCGGATCGGAAAAATTAACAACATTCGTTTTTTGTTCAATTTCATCCGAGCAAGCTTGCTTTCGTAATTCCGTGTCCTTTGTTTTTCTTTTTCTACTTGGAAGCTATCGAGTCGCATTATCTACAGCATATCACCAAAGGGAAAGTGAATGAGATACATAGTCTAATAAAAAAAATTGAGAAGGAAAAAAAAACTTGTCCAGGCTCGGCAAACTCGAGCCTCCATTCCGGCCGTTCGCACTAAAAAAAACAACAACGTTTTTTATTCAAGGATAAAGGTTTTAGGCATGTCTATTCTTCCAACCTGTCCTTGCTAATCTACTGTAAATACATGCAGCAATATCATAGGATGAAATGTTGATAAACAAAAACAAATAGTACGAAGATAAACAAAATAACAATAATTAAATGCAGATAAGGAAGAGAGAGAGAGAGAGGAAAAGGAAGAGAGAAACAGATATTACAGACAGAGGGAGAGAGAGAGGAGGGAGGGAGAGAGACAGACAGAGAGAGAGAGAGAGAGAAATGGAGGATAGACAAACTGTGCACTCTCTTCACAAGGATAGTCATAAAGAATTGCAGCGTGCTACCAACTAACGGGAGTTTTAGATGACACTGTGCTGCTAAACAGACTTGCGATAAGATATCCGACACCTGTCAGTTGAGCGAAGGGCAAGGCAGCGCGTGCCCCACCGCGGCTGTAAATTCTCCCTCCGCCGGCGGGTCATGAGTAGGTCACACAGCTGGTGGCTGCTTCGCGGCATATGCCGAGTGCCCGTCCCCGTGGTGCTAACACGCACGCTGAGCAGTGAAGGAAAACGCCTATAGGGAAAGCATGGTAGACTCCACGACGGACATTCAGCTGTTCTATTAAGGAAAATCCCTACTTGAAAAGCATGCGTGATAGAACTGTACAGGGTCGACAAATGCTATAAATCTGAGCCTCATACGGCGAAGGTTAAACGTCTCGCACAGCATTTACCGTTCCAAATACTAGACACTTAAGAATTTTTTACCAAAAATTTACTTTAACAAATTATTGAGACTCTCTCTCTCTCTCTCTCTCTTCTCTTCTTCTCTCTCTCTCATCTCTCTCTCTCTCTCCTGGTATTGCGGTGGTGGATAGGTGTATGTTGTTTTAGAATGTTGATGATATGGGGGTGGAGGGAAGTTTAGTGTCTGCGATGCTTGCAGAGTGTGTGTGTGGAACACAGCCATACATAAGGGTTCCAAAGACTTGGGGGTGACGGTTGGAGGTATTTATTTTCTTGCCATCTTTTTCCAGCTCCTTGCATTCTGGGTAATCCATATATACTTGTCCGGTAAGGGGGACCACTCTAGTTCTACTTTCCGTTTCATCAAGGACACAACATCTCTCCCAACTTTAATTAAAAATTTTTCTTTTAACGCACTGAAAAACATAAACTATAAACTTCAACTCAAAATTTACATTTGTGGGTCTCAAATTAAAATTAATTTTATCAACGTTCAAATAAAAGTTTCATCAGACTCCAGAAGCAAGATCTTAAACTTTTAAATCATCAATTAACTTATATATCATTAGAGTCATTCAAACTTACTCATTCAACTATGTATATAATCAATACTACTAACAAGTCAGTGTTCTTTGATGGACGGGGATCATTAATATGTTCAAAAATTCAAAGTATAATTTGCACAGTGGTAGAAGTACTTTGGCACCAAAGTTCAACATTAGCTCGTCCTTTAAAGTCTCTATATAATTACCAAATGTAATTTTCACTGCGAAAACGTCAAAATAAACTATTCAAAACACAAACGAAAATCCTGGGGTCTTGGTTTTTACGAAGTTTGACTGCGAGTTTAGGTTAACCAAAATACAAACAAACAAAGTACGGGACCCCTTGAACATAAAGGGAAAAGGAACTCCGGTCACACAGCGAGTGTCTTTGACAGCTGCAGCCGAACCCTTTAGTCGTTCGGCAAGGGGCTTTTTACGGGCAGGTGGCCATGCTGGGCTGAGGCATCTTGGGCTCGGGCCAGGTGCAGAAAAGCGAACCGGGCATGGGTGTGAAGGCCAGGTGCGGGATGCGAAGCCCGGGTTCAAGGTGGGACCGGTGCGGGCGCAAAGACCAGGCGGAGGTGAGGTCTACTTGATTTTGATTGGGCGATAGGGGTTGTGATAGCTCGCCGGGTTTGGGGGGTTTTTGGGTACGGAGGGTCGTTCATCTTTCCTCCTCTTTTCGCTGCTGGCCCTCATCTCGGTTGATGGGGGGGGAATGCGTTTGAATGGGGGATTTCGGGTGACTTGCCGCAACCCGCTGGGCTGTGAGCATGGTTCCCTTCTTCAAAAGATTGTGTGGGGTTTTGGGGTTGAAAGGGGGGTTTTGGTTTTTGGTCTTTTGGCTGTTTGAAGGTATCTCCCCTGGATCGGGGCAGGGCGTCGTTGGGGGGGGGAAGGGAGGTCCCGTTTGTCTTTCACAGGAGGCAAGGGGGGTTGGGGGAAGGGGGTTCCCAAACGGCCCGGAAGGCCGGTTCATTTTCCGCGGGTGGGCTCAAAGGGAGACATACGGTCGACCCGGGGGTTTCCCGGGTTTGCCAGGAAAGGTACCGTGTTTCCTTTTTCAGGTTCCCGTGGCGGTCGTTTTTTTTGTTGGATTCCTGAACCGTCGGTTCCCGTTTGTCGGGCCAAAGGAGGACCTTCTTGGTTTTGGATTCCAAGTTGTTAAGGAAATGGAGAATTCCCCGTTGAAGGGGGGGGGGGATTTGTCTGCTTAAACCCTTTGGAAACCCCCTGGCGGGAAAGCTCCGTTTGGAAGTTCATCTTGTTTTTGAAGTTGCCCGACATTTCCTTCAGGGATTCATGATTATCAAGGGAATAATCACCTGGGGGAAAGGGGCCACAAAGTCCTTTCCCCGGCGGGACCGGGGGTTAGGGGAGGGGGTGGGATTGGGGCCCGCTTAAACCGGGGGTGGGGGACTCAGGGAAAAACCCTTCCGACTTCAGCTTGCATGCCGGAAACCAATTCTCCCGGGAGATGGGGTTTTTTTTCTCCTGGTGGGGGATGAGGGGCATGTCATGTTTTGCTAATTGCCGGGGTTTTACCAGTCATCCTGTACAAAGCCCAATTAAAAATAATCTTTAAAAAAACTTTACAAAACACTTTTTCCATTTAAAAAATTTTGGACACTCAAATTTCGAATTTTTACACCGGGAATAAATTTCAAATTATTATTATTTTCTTTTGGGCCAATAAAAAAGTTTGAAAAATATTTTTTATTTCCAAAGGGGGGAAAAAATAACCCCTACAAAAAAAAAAATTAATTCGAGCATTTGCGGTTTTCGGTTTCTTTCAAATTTCCTAGCAGAGGCTTGTGATCTTTGAAACACAAATGGGGACCAAAAAAAGACAGATGGAAGTGCCGAACTGAAGATACGCCAACTTTTCTCTTTCGTTTGCGAGAAACCTTTCTAAAGGTCCGTCAATGCACGACGGCTAGCAATCGGCCCCCCCGTTTTGGGTCAGATGGCTGAAAGACCACTGGACGCGCTACCGGGATGTCCGTTTGTTTGTGGGGGCGAAGTAAGCCGAGCGTGCGGGTCAGGCACACTTCAGTTATCAAAGGGTTTTTTGCTGGGGGGTGCCCCCGGCCCCCGACGTGCCCTTTTTTTAGTGAGCTGTCTCAGGGTTTCGTAATTGTAGCGTACCCCTGGGAAACCGGGCAACGTTTTTTGCGTCATTCCAAAAAGGACCCCAATGGCTGAGTTTTGGGAGGAGAGCGGGGAAATTGTCTGAATCTTCTCCGGATCTCTAAACCCACCATTCGGCCAAACACATGGCCGAAGAAAGTGAGTTCATTCACCAAAAAGACACTTTTTTTCCGGGTTAGCTTAGCGAAATTCGTTCAGTTGTTCAAGGTTTTTCAAGGGTTTTCGTCTGCTCGCTTGTGGCACCATGCACGATGATGTCATCACTAAAATTTCGGGCCCCCTGGGATTTTTGTAGGATCTCAGCAATGGCGTTTTAAAACATTTCAGTGCTGCGTTTACCCCGAACAAATTTTTTGAAACCGCCGAAGGCCAACAGTGAAAAGAATGTTTTGATATACTTGCTGTTGGGTGGAGTTGTAGTTGGTGGTATGCACCTGAAGGTCTTTGCTGAAAACGGGGGCCCATTCAAGTCGGCGATCAGTTCACTATGGTCGGCAGGGGTGTTTTTCCCCTTGGATACCCTTATTTGCTTCCCATGTCGATGCATAGAGAACACCCCCCTGTTTTGGGACTACTACGGTGGGGGAAAACCCCACGGGTTGGGCCAACACCTTCTAGATGGCTTTCTCAGTGTTCCAAACTCTCGTTCCCGTCTTTCGAATGTGGAAGGGGATGCGTCTTGTTTGATGCACAGGGCACGGGACTCGTCGATGTGCATTTTGTTTTGGCCCCCTTCGATTTCCCTGTTTTCTATCAAATGGGCTTGGAAAGTCATCAATATCCTGTCGATGCTTGGAGGCCAGGAAATGAATGATGTTGAGCTTGGGCATGTTGCGCTGAGGAAATTGTCGGTGTTTTCCCCCCTTCCCCACTACATAGAATTTTGCGCGTGTTTGCTTTTCTTTGTGGCAAGTTTCGTCTGTATGCACCCCTTGACTGGAAGGGGCGTTTTCGAACCGTAGGCGTAGACCTTCGGGAAAGGCCCATACAATGCCACGTTGGCAAATTCTTTAATTGGGGCTATTGGACAATATTCCCGTCGCCCCTGTGTCGAGATGAAGTGGGTGCCACTAGGCACACATAACAATTGGCGCTTTTGATGACGCTTTTTGGAATGCAAAAAAAAACTCTTCGCTGGGCTGTCTGCATGTCGCGGCTGGTGAAGTGCAATGGTCAATTGCCTTATTTCTGGGTCTGGGCAACTCACAGACAGTGCGAAGTGATTGGGGTTTCTGCAAGCCGAAAATCTTTTCCCCTTTGCAGGACTATGAGATCCTGGGGCCCCACAGTAAAGCAGGGCACAGTGTTGTCGCTCTTTAAATTTTTAAATATGATGCGGGAACCCGGGTGGGTCTGGGGTTTTTCGGCCTAGGCAGGGGGACCACGATATGGCTTGGGCTGGTTGTTTACCCGTATTTGGGGTGCTTGGGGTGGTGACCTGAAACCCCTTGGGGGCGCGACACGTTCCCGGGTTACCACCTCTGACTAAAAGGGGAGCCCGTCAAAATCTTCCCCCCAATGGCGTTGGCAGCTGAGAGCTTTCAGGCACGGTTACTTTCTGAAAGTTCAAAACGGGCTTCATCCCAAAACCGCTTAGGTGAGGTTGTCCTTGAAGCCTTGCGCGAACACGGGACTACATCCTGAATTTTTGTGACAGAATTTCTTTGTCCATTCGGGAAATACAGTTTCCGCTAAGCTTCTGAGTCGAGTGTAAAAAAGGCAATGGTTTTTTTTGCTTCCTGCACTGTTTGCAAGTCTAAAGAATTTTTTTTGGGGGTGAAAATGCGTGAATATCCTTGAGCCTTGTACTCAAGGAGGCCCCCCCCGTCAGTTGCACCTATACCCTTTTTTTCATCTGTAGGGGTCATGAATTTTGAAAATTTCATCACCGCCCCCAAAGGGGCAGCAGAGCCTTCATTCTCTGATATTTTTAAATGTTCATGCTGTCATCAATTTTCTAGCTTGCCCCATCCATTTTTGCCAAAGAGTGCCGCTTATTTCTTTTCCCCTGCACAAAAAAACGTTCGAAAATTCGGCAAGTTTTACAGTTTTAGTCACTGTGTACTCCAACCCTACAGTTTTATGACTCAACGTTGTATGACGTAAAAATGTCGTGATTATGGTCGAAAAGTTCAGACAAACAAAACGCTTACAGTGTCACGGAGGTTGGGTTCAAGCAGCTTGTAGCTTATAATCCTCGTCCCAGATTTAGTGTCTGCGATGCTTGCAGGTGTGTGTGTGTGAACACCGCCATCATAAGGTTCCAAAAACTTGGGGGGGGACGGTTGGGGTATTTATTTTTTTCCATCTTTTTTCCAGCTCCCCCTTTCATTTTGGGTAAATCCCTATAACTTGTCCCAAGGGGGGCCCCTATGGTTTTACTTCCCTTTCCTCCGGGCCCGGAAAAATGGGGGTGTAAAGGGGGGGGGGGGGGGGGGGGGGGGGGGGAGCGGGGGGGTAAATACCGCACGAACACTTTTCACATGAAAGTGGAAGGGGAAAAGGAAAATTCATGCGGGGGTGGTAGCGCGTTGAAGAAAACCCCTGTGTATGAAATTTTTTTTTTAAAAAGGGGGGGGGGGAGGGGGGAGGGGGGGGGGGGGGGGGGGGGGGGAATAGGTCTGTGAGAAGCAGTGGGTTTGGTATGAACATGGGGAGATGTGGTGGGGGAAGGCGAAATGTGAAAGGAGGGTTGCTGTAACACTGTGAAGGGGAAAATATGGTGGTGGTTGTGTTGTGTGTGTTGGGGGAAAAAAAGCCGGCTGGGTTTCGTGGTGAATTTGCATACTTGGTTACTTCCCGGATGTTGATCCTGGGGGCTGAGCGTTTTTGAGTTTGGCAATGAATGGGTTTTAAAAAAAAAAAAGAAAACTTTACCAATCCCCCCCTTTCAACACTTTTCACTCGCCATATTATCACCATTAATTGCCATTATCCCCCCTTGTTTTTTCCCCCGGGCTCATTTCTTTCAACTCCCCGAAAAACCCCCCTTAATAAAGGCCCGTTTTTTACCCAACCCCCATTTTGCGCCAAAGAGAAAATAAAAGCTTCCTCGTTCTCGTTTTCCCCCGTCCTAAAAGTTTTTTGTTTTTGCCCGAAGAAAAACCGGAAGGTCGAAGTGCATTGTTTTCTTGTCCTGAATCGTTGCTGTATTTGTGGGGGTAACTAAACCCCCCCTTTTCTTTCTAAAATTTCTTCAAATTTTCCCCCTCTGGCACATCGTTTTGAAAAAAAAAATTGGGGGTGTTCCCTTGGTGGCAGAAAATGGAAAAAAAAAACAACATTTGCCATTACACCCCCGAACTTGCTATGTTTTAATCGTGAATTCCAACATGTGGTTTGGGAACACCCCAACTTTAAAGCCCCCTGGAGACACCACAAATCGGACCCAATTTTAAAAAAAATAAACAAAATGGTGTTGCTGATCAATTGGTTAAAAAAAAAAGTCCACCCCGATACCAAGAGCTTTCTTTTTTAAAAATCTCCAGTTGAATCATTCAAGGGAAAGACAAATTACTCGTCGTTAACATAAAGGATTTGTAACATAGGGAAAAATTTTTAATGGGCTGAATACACGAACTCACTTTAAAAAATGCCAAGGAATTGGGGCATCCAATACGGATGGATATGCCCCCGGATGGGCAGTTTTCAAAAGCGTTTTGAATTGGCAAAATTCATCAGAGTGAGTGAGTGGTGTGGTGTGGGTGTGTGGTGTTTGTGTGTGGTTTTGGGGTGTGGTGTGTGTGTGGGTGTGTGTGTGCGTTTGTGTGCGTGTGCGTCTACGTGCGCGCGCGCGCGCGCGCGCGTGTGTTGTTTGTGATCGGGCGTGTGTGCGTGCGTGCGTGTGTGTGTATGTGGTGTCTGTGTGTGGTGATTTTTTAAGAGTGATAACTTACCCTTTTACCCCCTTTTGTTTCTCCTTGGGCCGGTTTTCGATTTTAGAGCAGTTTTTATCCCCTTTAGAGCATTGTCTTCAAAGGAAGGGATTTTACCCTAAAAAGTATTTAAAGTGGCCTTCACTCCGCTTTTCCTTGTAAACCCCAAAAAAAACGCGCGCGCGCGCGCACGCAGACAGCAAAGCCGCACGCACGCACGCACGCACGCACGACGCACGCACGCACGCACACACACAACACAACACACCAACACCACCAACACACACACACACACACACCAAAATTTGTCGTTTTTCCCCGGGCCCGGCTCTTGTACTGTGAAAGCCCTTCGAAAACGATCAATCCTTCCCTAAAACCCCCCAAAAATCTCCCCCCCCCCCCCCTTCCCCCCTCCCCCCCAAAACCCACCATACCATCTCCTCCCCTTTTCCCCCCCCCCCCCCCCCCCCCCCCCCCCCCCGCCTTCCCTTTTTCCCCCGTCCCCATTGTATGTGATTTCTTTGTGCATATCAAATTTAGGATCCGTTGGATTTTGTATTTTTTTGTTCCGCCTTTCCATCCCCCCCGTTCGAAATTTGAACAGTTTTTTATCATTGGGCTATGTTTTCCCTAAGAGAAGAATTTTACCGTAAAATGATCTTCAAGTAGCCTTCACAATCCCCGTCCTTTTTTTTTTTTACCCCCTTTCTGATTTCTTTTTACGCTCACAAAACCAAATGTATGAAATGTAATGAAAATGCATTCAATTGATACACAATTTAACACACACCCCGCACACACACACACACACACACACACACACACACAACACACACACACACACACACACACACACACACACAACACACACACACACACAACACACACACACACACACACACCTCTTCTACCACAGACCCTGCCCTCTCCATCCCCTTCTTTCTGCTGTACACACTCACACAGGGTTACATGTGACAGTTATTTAGAGATTGTTGCAGTGTGTCATGATCTCGCCATCCCCTTCTTTCTGTTGTACACACTTACACAGGGTTACATGTGACAGTTATTAAGAGATTGTTGCAGTGTGTCATGATCTCGCCATCACCATTCTAGCTAACCATCACCCCCCCCCCCCTTTTTTTTATAAAGTTTTTAAATGTATTCCTAAGAATTAGATTATTTCATCCCTCTGAGAATGTTCCATGTATTTTGCCCATTTTCTCCTTCCTGTGTCCTCCCCCCCCCCCCCTCCGCCTCATCCTATCGCTAACCTTTCTCTCCCCCCCCCCCCCCCTTATCCCCTACTCCCTTGTATCGTTGGGAAAGTCTTTGCACGAGTAGTACTGAAGAGGCTCCAAGTACTTGCAGAGCACAGTTTATCCTGAATCGCAGTGCGGTTTCCGTGCCAACAGATCCACTATAGATATGATCTTCTCCCTTAAACAACTTCAGGAGAAATGTGGGGAGCAAAGGCAGCCACTCTTCATTGCCTTCATAGATCTCACAAAGGCTTTCGATCTGGTCAGCAGAGATGGCCTCTTCAAGATCCTCCCCAAGAGTGGATGCCCACCCAAACTTCTCAGCATCATCAGATCCTTCCTCGAAGACAGTCATGAAAGGCACTGTCGTCTTTGACGGCTCAACATCAGCTGCCTTCAACATACTGAGCGGAGTGAAACAGGGTTGCGTCATGGCTCCCACCCTGTTTGGAATCTTCTTTGCTGTGATGCTGAAACACGCATTTGGTCCTGCAGCTGAAGGTTATCTACCTCCGAACCAGGACAGACGGAAAGCTCTTCAACCTCTCCAGACTAAGAGCCAAGACAAAAGTCAAGCTGAGGTGCCTACGTGACTTCCTCTTTGCAGACGACGCAGCAGTAACTGCCCACTCAGCCAAGGACCTACAACAGCTCATGACTTGCTTCAGCAATGCCTGCCAAGACTTTGGGCTTACCATTAGCTTGAAGAAAACTCAGGTCATGGGACAGGATGTTGACTCTCCCCCAGTCATCAGCATCAATGACCATGAGCTGGATGTCGTCCATGACTGTTTATCTGGGCTCAACTATCTCAGACACCCTCTCACTTGACGCAGAGCTCAACAGGTGCATCGGCAAGGCAGCTACCACCATGACCAGATTGACAAAGAAAGCATGGAACAACAGCAAGCTGACCGAGCACACAAAGATCCAGATCTACAGAGCCTGCGTCGTGAGCACCCTCCTGTATGGCAGCGAGTCTTGGACTTTGCGTGCCCGACAAGAGCGAAAGCTCAATGCTTTTCAAATGCGTAGCCTCCGATGCATTCTGAACATCACCTGGCAGGACAAGGTCCCAAACAACGCTGTCCTCCTGGAAAGAGCCGGATGCACCAGCATGTACACGCTGCTGAAACAGAGACGTATGCGCTGGCTCGGCCATGTCGTGCGCATGGATGACGGACGGATCCCTAAAGACCTCCTCTAAGGAGAGCTTGTGCAGGGAAAACGTCCCACAGGCAGACCACAGCTGCGATTCAAAGATGTGTGCAAGAGTGACCTAAAAGCCTTGAACATCGACCGGAACAACTGGGAAGCAACAGCCCTCGAACGGTCAGCCTGGAGACAGACTGTGCAGAAGAGTCTCTCCAAGTTCGAAGAGACATTCGCTCAGCAGCACGGGGAAAAGAGAATGAGAAGAAAGGCTGCAGCCCAGGCAGACAGACCAGCGTCAGACTTCATCTGTGCCCTCTGCCACAGGGATGTCATTCCTGCGTCGGACTGGCCAGTCACACCCGTCGCTGTACCAGAATAGACACCTAGAGCGCAACTCCATAGTCTTCCGAGACTGAAGGATGCCTACAAGGGTGTCCCCCCCCCCACCCCCCCCTCCCTCCGCCTCATCCTATCGCTAACCTTTCTCTCCCCCTCCCCCCTTATCCCTACTCCCTTGTTTGTGTTCGACAATTAAACGTGCTTAAACACCCCGCCCCGCGTTTCAACCCCCTTCCCCCATCCCCCATCCCCATCGCCACTTCCACACGCCCCTCTCCTACACCGCCACCCCACCCCCCCCCCCCCTTCTTTTTTCTCTTTTGTTTATAACTATGCCTTTATTAATTGATGGAAGTGTACACCTTTGTTTTAATCATGCTACTTGGATGCAGTTGAGGATGTACATATGTAGTCACATACTGGTCTCTCATCTTGTTCTTATTTTCCTCATACCCAGCTATCTTCCCCCCCCCCCCCCCCCTTCCTCTCTCCCCTTCCCCCCTATGCCTTTCATTTCTCCCTCGACACCTTCCCCGTCTTCTTTTTCCCCCCCCCCCCTTTCTCTGCCTCTTTCTCTCCCTCCTCTTTCTCCCCCCCCCCCCCACCTCTCTCTCTCTCTGTGATGTGTGTGAGTGTTGTGTGGTGTGTGTGGTGGGGGGGGGGGGGGGGGGGGGGTCTATGGGTGTGTATTTTGCCTTGTATGCAACAGCTGTTGACCTCTTTTTACCTGATTTTACCTGGTTTTATCTGAACAGGAATTCACCATCAACGACAAGTTATTTTACTTGATGTGAGGCTTATATCATTGCAGCTTGAACCGATGAAGCTTTTAGCAGCGAAACGTTGAAAATGCCAGTCTGAGACATGAAAAGACTGTTGTTTTTACGTATTCCTGTCTTTTACCGTCTCCGGTTTTTACTTGTTTATTCTACAAGGTACCAAGCTGAGGACAATAAGACAGTATTATCTTTAACTACACACACACGCGCGCGCGCGCATACGCGCGCACGCACGCACCACGCACGCACGCACGCACGCACACACACACACACACACACACACACACCACACACGCGCGCGCGCGCGTATAGATAAATAATGCGCGTGCGCGTGGTGTGTGCGCGCGCGCGCGCGTGTGTGTGTGTGTGAGACGATCGCTTCGTGTGGTGAATGTTTACCCTTTGCATGTTTTTTTTTCTGTCTTTTTTTTTTTGTTTGTTTGTTTTTTTTGTTTCTGGAGGTTGACACCCACATACCTATTCCCCTACCCACACCTACATCCACACAGCATCAAACCCTATTCACCCACTCACTCATACACCACCAAATCCTACTCACCCACTCACACCCACACCACTTGTGCTCTGTCATCGGGGAAATTGCTGTCGCCTTATGCATTTCAAACATGCCCAGTAAAAATAAGGTTTGAAAAATTGAAAATAACGGGAAGAAAAAAAAAAAACCGCGTGACAATCTGGCGTGGGACAGGGTGGAGGATTCAGGGGGAGGAGGAGCCAAAACGGGGAGGAGAAGGAGGGAGGGGAGTGGATATTTCCCTTAGTGGTCTGAGGCCTACACAGTATCGGATAGATATCTATAGATATATGGTAATAATAATATAAAGCGGGACTGCTGTATCTTTCATTCGACGTACGAACATTGCAGCTTCAACATCCTTCCAAGAGCACCATAGGTTTTGTGCTTTCCGACTTGAACATTTTCTGTAAGTGTTTTTTTGTTTTTTGGTTGTTGCTTTTTCTCTGCTGACTTTTTGTTTCTGTTTTTGATTTTGTTTGTTTGGGGTTTTGGGGTTTTTTTTTTTTTTTTTTTTTAAATTTCTTTGTTGTTGTTGTTTGTTCCACTTTTAGAACCGGAAACGGAAGATCACTGGCAATCGCTTTCAGCTAATACAGCTGACTGCTTCTTGGTTATAAGACTGGCATTTCACTTGAAACTTGAATTTGAAATCGTTACCGCCAACGTTGACAGAACTCTTGAAAGGAAAAGAAGAAAAATTGGTGCCAGTCTATCGTCAGAAAAGCTAAATCAAGCAGGGAAGACTAACACACACTGTTCTGTCTGTTGTAGGTAATTCGTCAAAATGAAGACTCTTATCATATGGACAGCTGTGCTCCTTCTCCCGCACTTTGGTAAGTCCAGTTCTATGGCTTTTGTACTTACTCACTCACTCCCTCGCTCGCTCGCTCGCTCACTCACTCACTCATTCCTCACTCACTCACTCACTCACTCACTCACTCACTCACTTCTCACTCAATCACTCATTCATGTACATAGTTAGGCTACTTACATGCTTGGTGACATGTTTGTTGTTAAAGTAGTTCAGTCCTTCACGCCGCTGTCTCTATACTTTAATTTGTGTTATAGTTTTTTCCACTTTACTTTAATTTGTGTATAGTTTTTCCACTTTACTTTAATTTGTGTATATTTTTTCCACTTTACTTTAATTTGTGTATATTTTTTCCACTTTAATTTGTGTATATTTTTTCCACTTTAATTTTGTTATTTTTTTTCCACTTTACTTTAATTTGTGTATATTTTTTTCCCACTTTACTTTAATTTGTGTATATTTTTTCCACTTTGATTTGTGTATGTTTTTTTCCACTTGTTCTTTCTTCTTAAACTTCATTTTATATGCGTTATAATACATTCGTATTTTATTAATTGACTCATTTCTTCGGGTGGCACACGAACAAATTAGGATGCTGTCTTCATGAAAGCTTTATTGTGTGTGGTTCTATAGAGGCTGCATGCTGTAAAACCCATAAATCATTATTTTTTATTTTAAAAAAAGAAGGTTTAGGAAATCATATTAATAATACAGTGTTACTGTTGAAAATTCTTAAAAAGTTCCAGAGAACAACGGAATGGGATGGAGGGGTTATGGAATGGGTGTCGGGTTGTTTGAGGGTGAGGGGGACAAATGGAAAAGCAAACATGCTAAAGTTTCTGACAAATGACAAATGCATAATCTGAATACAATTAGATGTTTTTTCTTTTCTTTCGTATTATTCAGAATCAGAAAAACAGGGACGATGTAAATTAGCCAACAGACGTTTGAAGTCCCATTCGAAGTCCCATCTTTATTGCCTGGTTTGCTTAATATATCAAAGGTTATCAGAAATAAGATCAGTGCTTGATCCCCTTAATCGTCATATTCATACCTCTTGCCTTTACAGTCCTTCTGGTCGGTTAGATTATTGAAAGTGTAAATGTTTTGTGCTGTTTTGAGAGCAATAATTTTTTTTTCTATAAAAGTGAAGTCCTTTTCTTGAATGAGCATTTTCATGTAGTAAAACAGCTACATCCGTTAAATACTTAGCCTGCACTTTCTTTTTATTTGTGTTACAATTTGATAACCTAACGTCCAATCATTTATATGATTAAGATGTTTGAAAATCTTGAGTCTGACTCACGTCAGCTTTGATTCTTCTTGCCATTAGCGTGAACATTTTAAGATGCTAGGCACTTGTGTCTAAGAGGTTATCTTTTTATATTTTCTACTTTTCACAAGAAAATGTAGCTTGTTTTACTTTTTCATGATTTTCTTTTGCTTCTTAGGTGGCACCTTTGGCACCTTTGGTTGTTTTTTTTTTTTTTTGGAAACGCAACAAATATACTACGGTATTGCACACCAGTCTTTTTCTGGGATAGCATTCTTCTTAAATTGGAAAGGCTAGGCAGAATTATCTACCACTGCAGATATGAATGCTTATCTCCCTATTTCTTCAATCTAAGACATAAGAGCAAGCTTTGTTTATAGTTGAATATATTATATATGCTGTTGGATTCTTTTTTGAACCTTGGTGGTGAGAACACACAGAATTATGGACTGTGGTGTGTCTCTATTTGACACCAAGAGCACAGACACAATCAGCCGTGTCTCCTGATGAGTCCGATCCAGCGGACGAAAGGCCTAGGAGCAGGCAATACAAATAGATCTGCCTTCAAGGGGGGGGGGGGGGGGGGGGGGGGATATATTATTTTTGTGTGTGTGTGTGTGTGTGTGTGTGTGTGTGTGTGTGTGTGTGTGTGTGTGTGTGTGTGTGTGTGTGGGAATACTTTTTTTCGATCTCTTCTATTATTTTTGTTGCTTTGTCGTTTGTTCACCGTGAAGTCCGATGGCCTTTTCAAATGTGGATACGATTTGATCTCATTAGTCCCGTGAATAAATTGGGAAAAATGATGTGTTTATTAAAGAAAAGGTTGTGAGTAATACTGATCATCTTTTCTTTTTTTCTTTTTTTCTTTCTTAATGTGTTTAGTCTATTGGGAATGCGACGATCGAGTTTCGTCTTTATCAAATATAACCACTAAATCCTCACCTCCGTGTGTTTTGTAATTTATTGTATTAATACCACTAGTCATGATGGCACAGACTTGTTGAAATTGTTCTTTTCAATGCACAGAATTTTGTATGTGGTATGTGTAGACAGGGTTAAGCCAGTCTGCGTATTATATGTAGGCCTCTGTACATGTGAAGAACAAACCAAAGAGAGAATGAATGAAAATCATAATGTAATTTTGTGAAACGTCGTAAGTAGGTGTTTTTAACGTCAGCATCACAAATATTCCACGTGATTATTCATTTTACAATTCGAAGAATTGAAATATAAATTCCAAGTTCTTATGATCAAGGAATTTAAATCATGTTTTAAAATTTACAGTTATATGGTATGTCAAACGTTGTTTTATTATGTTGAAATACTTTACAGTGAGTGAGTTCTTTAATTAGAGTCTGTTCACACTTGGTGATGTTAAACCTTTAAAAGAAAAAAGGAGCGAAGAGAAGAGGAGTGTTTATTAAAAAAAAATCTATTAATTTGATGCATGGAAAGCACTTTTGCTACTTGCACAATTTCTGGTTTGTGGGCTATTGCTTTGATAGAATCAAGCACAGTCACATCCACGTTCGATTCTTTATATAATGAAAATATGAAAAATGAGTACTTTGAAGTACTTTAAAAAAAAAAGATAAACACTCAAGCTTTGGGGTCTTAGACCCTTCATCAGGAAACTCTAAACAGTAAACACAAGGGAAAAACGTCAAATTGACGGGGGGGGGGGGGGGGGGGGGGGGAGGGAACATTAAAGAACAAATGACATGAAAACAAATTGATGTCACATCAGTATTGTGTAACACTGTCCCCCTGGTAGCGCTGCATAATGCAAACGTTTGCTACATGTGTTAGGTCTGTTAGGTTTTTGCTAACAGCCTCCCTATGAAATCCTTCCCCCCCCCCTCCCACACACACACCCCATATACATCCCCTTCCTCCTCCTCCCCCAACCGCCACCCACCCCCCACCCTCACCCCACCCTCACCCCACCCTCACCCCACACTTCGCCCCCTTACCCCCCCTCCCCCAGCCCCGCCCCCGTCCCCCACCCACCACACTCACACATACCTCCCACACACCACCTCCACCCCACTCCCCACCCACCCCTGCCCGCCCCAACCCCCACCGCACCACACCCCCACACACAAACACCCCAACACAAGCACCGCCCCCCCCCCCCCCCACACACACACACTTCTCCCTCCCCCCATACAACTAAACATATCCCCCCCCCCCGTTCCCCCCCACTACATTCCCAGTTCTCTTCTTCATACTATCCTAATATAAAGAGTAATGTGAGGTTCACAGTAAACCACAAGAAGTAGAAACTTTATATGATGAAGTAAATATTGAACAATGAAAAAGAATGGGGTCCACTGATAGAAGGCTTGAATAATCGCATCCTACATTGGGGAAAATTTGGTTTTCCACCAATTCAGTCGAAGCTTGTATATTAAAGATGACCAATGTCGTGGACATGATAAGATTTCATACTTCTCTGGAAGGTGTTTACTGTACACGCATTTTTCTAATAAGGAATGAATTCCTTGAACATCAAGTTTTAAATTACTCTCAGGGGTTTTTCTTAACGCCCCATCTCTAGCTAATTTATCTGCTGTTTCATTACCAGATATGCCACAGTGTGATGGAATCCAGCAAAAAATATCCCAATTCCCTTCAGCATAATAGCATGTATATAATATCTTATTTCAAAAAGTAATTTTTTTTATCTTTGATTCCCAATTTTGCAAGCTACATAGCACTGACTTGGAATCAACGCAGACAGATATGTTATAGACAGCAGTGTTATTCTCATACATCAAAAATCAATGCCATAAGAATAGCATACAGGTCTGCCGTAAAAATGGAGAACCCTTTCCCAAGAGAAAAGGATCTACAACTCTCTAGCAATGCAATCACACGACCGGATCCTGCTTTTGATTCTAAAATCGAACCATCTGTAAAAAATCTTCAAATGATTTGGATACACGGTTTCAATGTAAAAATCTTCAAATGATTTGGATACACGGTTTCAACGTGCTCTATTTCTTCACATGACAAAATATTAATGTTATCAGCCTTCTTCATGTCAGTGTAATCTATATCAAATTTAGCTTGGATATGCTCCCAATGAAATACGCTTGATACTATTGGCACATCTGAAATACTTTCAATATCAATGTTACACTTTTAAAATATATAATTTGTATAATCCCTAACAGGCTGGAGAGAGGTAAGATTTTGAGCCCTTTTAGGATAGTCCTTTTCAGAATTTACTAATATATCAAGTTTGGTAGAATTTGAAACATATAGGCTTCTGGTAACATATTTAGCCATTGCCTCTTTCTGTTGGTTGGACAGTGATAGTAAGGTTGCTTCTTTATAAGTATTTAACGAACTTCTGTGTACAGGAACACTGAACGCTACCTGAACAGTTTACTGTCTATTGACTGTGATTTCTTTAACAGGGTGTCTGGGGCATTGAAATAAACTTCTTGCCCATAAATAAGCTTCGATTGAACTAGGCTAGTAGTTAAATGTAATAGAGATTTGGCATCTTGACCCCATGGGTGTGCATTGATTATATTTAGTAGATTTAGCCTTTGTCTTGCGTCACTTACCAATTTCTCAATATTAACCGCCAGTTTAAATTACAGGTTAAGGCCACACCCAGAAATTTTTACATCTAGTGAATATTTTAATGTTTTCTCATTTAACACGAGCTGAGGCAAGTATTTAGGATTTTCCTCGTTATTAGGAAGAACTAATTGTGTTGTAGTAGATAATTCTGCCTAACTAACAGCATGTGCTTGAGTGGGTAAATAGGGAATAATAAATGCTTCTCAAAATGAACCTTCAGCAAGCTTATAGTCTCCAAGGGGGAGACAATCTCCAATGGGGAGGAAACTCACTAACATATAACTCCTGGTCAGATACCGGTATTTCGAAACCTGATTGTTTCTCCTCAGTGACCGCGGAAAGTGGTAACTTGACTCCTCTGCCTTTTGGGTTTTAAGAAGAATGCTATCCCAGAAAAAGGCTGGTGTGCAATACCGTAGTATGTTTGTTGAGTTTTCAAAAAAACAACCAAAGGTGCCACCTAAGCAGCAAAAGAAAATCATGAAAGAGCAAAACAAGCCACGTTTTGTTGTGAAAAGTAGAAAATATAAAAGATAACCTCTTAAGACACAAGTGCTGAGGGCCAGTTCTTGGAATGAATCCACAAGGGACTAAATGACAATAAACTAATAAATTCCAAGGATAAGTAACCGAGCACTATTCCAGCAACTTACAGAGCAGCTAGGTGTTGCAATGACTGCAATAAATATTGAATTAAAAACAAAGCTTGCTCTTATGCCTTAGTTTGAAGAAATAGGGGGAGATAAGCATTCATATCTGCAGTAGTAGATAATTCTGCCTAACTAACAGTATGTGCTTGAGTGGGTGAATAGGGAATAATACATGCTTCTCAAAATGAGATATTAATAACTACACAAGGGAGTGTGCGTTGCTGTCAGCTTACAGTCAGCTGTGAGCGCTGGGGGCGCACAAACGCCTCTATCTACTTTTCTTTCCCAGAAAAAATTCTCCATCTCATACAAAAGTCAGGTGATACGAGATCTGTGTTGACGGCAAACATTCAGTACAGAGTTTACTTTCTTTTCACTTTTCAAAAAGTCAACAGTAAAAAAATCGTCTTTCTGTAATCATTCTAATCTGATTTTAATCATACTAATTGTTTTAACGGTCAGCAGTGTTGCACGCAGGAGTCCTATAAAAACAACAAAACAAAGATGCTTTAAAGGATTGAATTTGTATTTCTCTAGATGAAAATCTTAGCGAGTTCCACACAACCTTTTCTTTGAGTTCCCTATGATCAGAACGGGAAGCGAAGGGTATTTGGTGCGCACGCACGCGCGTATGTGTGCGTCCGTGCGTATGTGTGCGTGCGTGCGTGTGCGTGCATGCGTGCGTGCGCGCGTGCGTGCGTACGTGCGTGCGTGCGTCCGTCCGTGCGTGTGTGTGTGTGTGTGTGTGTGTGTGTGTGTGTGTGTGTGTGTGTGTGTGTGTGTGTGTGTGTGTGCGTGTGTGTGTGAAGAAAATGGCGAGCCTGCGATCTCCCAATCCTTGTGACCACCACACCAGGAAGGCCGGCTGTATCTTGTCTCTGTATTCCTTTGTCGAGAGAGGTTTATTCACACGAAGCCATGGTTCTCGCAGTCCTAGCATAACGTCCATGTCTGTTGCAGCTCTCACCTTGCCCCTTAATGGAGCTGACAGAGCTGGATTCCAGACATCGCAGATGATCAGAGATTCACCTTCCATGAAGAATGAGGACCTGGGAAACTTCTGGGAGGGCGATGTTCCTTACAAGCCAGTGTGGAAGAAAGGTGCGGCAGCGTCATCCCTTCTCCAGGATCGGCTCTAATGCCATACGTCATATTGGAACGGCCTGTCAGGGCATTCGTCTCGAGAGGGGTGGGGGGGGGGGGGGGGGGGCAAGGAAGCGGACGGGGAGAGTATGTGTATGCTTATCTAGTAGGGCGAGGGGGAGGGGGGCGGGTTGTTGGAGAGAGAAATCCAGTAGAAGTAGTAGTAGAAGCAGTGGTCGTGGTAAAAGTAGTGGTAGTTGTAGTGACGGAAGCTATGGTTGTAGTAATGACCTTTTCTTTGTTTAGTCCAAAACACGCATGAGATTCATGGATCACAGACAATCCTGCACGTAGCATTCTGTTTTTCTGCTCTTTCTGAACGTCTGCAAAAAGAAATTGATATATTCAATTAAAATGATAGTTGCTGTCGTAGTCGTTCTCGTCGTAGTAGTCGTCGAAGTAGTGGTAGCAGTTGTGACATTTAGTGTGTTTCATTCAAGAGAT
>CM031596.1:10947729-10952729 GCA_018398815.1 Conus ventricosus | reverse complement strand
TTCTTTCTTTTCACTTTTTAAAAAGTCAACAGCAAAAAATGTCTTTTTGTAATCATTCTAATCGATTTTAAACATACTAATTGTTTAAAATCGCGGTGGTGCATGCAGGAGTATAAAAAAAAAAAAAAACAAAAAATGCTTTTAAAAGGGGTTGAATTTTTATTTTTCCCAGAGAAAATCTTAAGCGGTTCCCGAAACCTTTTCTTTGAGTTCCTTATATCAGAAGGGAAGCAAAGGGGGAAATTTTGGGCGCACTCACACGCGTATGGCGCGGCGTGTGCGTGCGTGCGTGTGTTGGTGGTGTGTGTGTTGTGGTGTGTGTGGTGTGTGTGTGTGGTGTGGTGTGTGGTGTGTGTGGGTGTAGTGCGTGTGTTTTGTGGGTATGTGTGTGCGTGTGTTGTGAAGAAAAAGGGGATCTGCGATCCCCCCAAACCCGTGACCACCCCACCAGGGAAAGGGCCGGGTGTATCTTGTCTCTGTATTTCCCTTTTTCGAGAGGGTTTATTCAACCCCAAAACCCTGGTTCTCGCAGTCCTAGCTAACGCCCTGTCTTTGCAGCTCTCACCTTGCCCTTAATGGAGCTGCAGAGGGATTCCAGACATCGCAGATGATCAGAGATTCATCTTCCATGAAGAATGAGGACCTGGGAAACTTCTGGGGGGCGATATTCCTTACAAGCCAGTGTGGAAGAAAGGTGCGGCAGCGTCATCCCTTCTCCAGGCTCGGCTGTAATGCCAAAACGTCATATTGGAACGGCCTGTCAGGGCATTCGTCTCGAGAGGGGGGGGGGGGGGGGGGGGGGGGGGGGAAGCGGACGGGGAGAGTATGTGTATGCTTATATAGTAGGGGGAGGGGGGCGGGTTGTTGGAGAGAGAAATCCAGTGGAAGTAGTAGTAGAAGCAGTGGTCGTGGTAAAAGTAGTGGTAGTTGTAGTGACGGAAGCTATGGTTGTAGTAATGACCTTACATTTGTTTAGTCCAAAACACTCATGAGATTCATGGATCACAGACAATCCTGCACGTAGCATTCTGTTTTTCTGCTCTTTCTGAACGTCTGCAAAAAGAAATTGATATATTCAATTAAAACAATTGTCGCTGTCGTAGTCGTTCTCGTCGTAGTCGTCGTCGAAGTAGTGGTAGCAGTTGTGACATTGAGTGTGTTTCATTCAAGAGATGAAAGAACTGAATTCTTGACACCCATGTGGCTGCACGATTTTCTTTTTATTCGTCATCCATAATTCACCTCCACCCCTACAAGTTACAAACGAATGGAACATTTCCAATTGAAATAAATCAGTTCTAGAATCAAATTTATCCTGTCATAAATGATGGAAACAGACTCTCTCTCTCTCTCTCTCTCTCTCTCTCTCTCTCTCTCTCTCTCTCTCTCTCTCTCTCTCTCTCTCTCTCTCTCTCTCTCTGTGTGTTGTGTGTGTGTGTGTGTGTGTGTTGTGTGTGGGTTGTGTTGTGTGTGTGTGTGTGTGTGTGCGTGCGTGCGTGCGTGCGTGCGTGCGTGCGTGCGTGCGCGCATGCGTGCGTGCGTGGTGTGTGATCATGCGGACTGATACCTTCATTGACATTGTATATGGTTAGAACCCTGATTTGTCAGTGTCACTGTAGGGACTAATTTCTCATTGCCGCTGCCACTAGACATGGTTAGAACCTGATTGTCAGTGTTACTATCAACACTGGACCTAGAACACTGACTGTCAACGTCAGTATGGCAGCTCATACCTCCACTGACGTGTGGCACGAGGAGAACACTGCCAGTGGACATCGAAACACACTGCAGTGTCATTGAACACCAGCCCCCCCCCCCCCCCCCCCCCCCCCCAGCTCCACGGAGACATCAAGGGGCAAAGCAATGTTCATTTTCAGACACAATAAGAAACGAACAAGACCACTTTCGACCCCAAATACCTTCATTCGACGTCACCAATAACACGCAGGGAAAAAAAAGCGCGAAATCGTCCTCGCGTTCCGTCACGCTGAAGTCCCTTTGAGAATGTTCCTTGTCAGATATCTTCAACAAGAAATATTAAGCAGTACCCGAGTATAGGGACTGTCTGGAAGACGAGAAGAACTCAGGACACCAGAATCAGTTTCCTGGAACTGTTCATCGCTTTGGTGCACAGACGGGGCTGGGGCAAAGAAAGAAGAAAGGAGGTTTAGCTTTGGGGCTGTTGAAGTCCAAACCAGGCCAGAGAGTGGGGAGTTGTCCTCCATGTTCAAAACTAGGTCTCGCTGCTGTTGCTTGCAGACAGGGGGTAGTCAGCTCATACAGCATTCTCTCAGGAGACAGGCATGTAGTTCGGAGAGGAAAAAAAATCGCAGACATTTGAGAAATACCTCTGTCGTTTCGGCCGGAATAACCGTATCAAATGTATACAAGTGTTACATCAGGACAAAACCTGTTACAAATCCGTGATACACGCTGGAGAACAAACACCACCGAGGCAGACAGAATCCAGCTATACATTCCATTAGAAGGGGAAAGGGAAAGGAAATGGAGCAAAGGAAAAGTGTCCATGTATCAGGGGAAGGAAGTCAGAGGACGCTGATCACTAGACCACACACTGATAGAGGACTCAGATCACTAGACCACACACTGATAGAGGACTGGGATCAGCTAGACCACACACTGATAGAGGACTCAGATCACTAGACCACACACTGATAGGGGACTCAGATCACTAGACCACACACTGATAGGGGACTGGGATCAGCTAGACCACACACTGATAGAGGATTCAGATCACTAGACCACACACTGATAGAGGACTCGATCACTAGACCACACACTGATAGAGGACTGGGATCAGCTAGACCACACACTGATAGAGGAATCAGATCACTAGACCACACACTGATAGAGGACTGGGATCAGCTAGACCACACACTGATAGAGGACTCAGATCACTAGACCACACACTGATACGGGACTCAGATCACTAGACCACACACTGATAGGGGACTGGATCAGCTAGACCACACACTGATAGAGGATACAGATCACTAGACCACACACTGATAGAGGACTCAGATTACTAGACCACACACTGATAGAGGACTGGGATCAGCTAGACCACACACTGATAGAGGAATCAGATCACTAGACCACACACTGATAGAGGACTGGGATCAGCTAGACCACACACTGATAGAGGAATCAGATCACTAGACCACACACTGATAGACAACTGTGATCAGCTCGACCACACACTGATAGAGGACTCAGATCACTAGACCACACACTGATAGAGGACTCAGATCACTAGACCACACACTGATAGAGGACTCAGATCACTAGACCACACACTGATAGAGAACTCAGCTCACTAGACCACAAACTGATTGAGGACTCAGATCACTAGACCACACACCGATAGAGGACTCAGATCACTAGACCACACACTGATAGAGGACTGGGATCAGCTAGACCACACACTGATAGAGGACTGGGATCACTAGACCACACACTGATAGAGGACTCAGATCACTAGACCACACACTGATAGAGGACTGGGATCAGCTAGACCACACACTGATTGAGGACTCAGATCACTAGACCACACACTGATAGATGACTCAGATCACTAGACCACACACTGATAGAGGACTGGGATCAGCTAGACCACACACTGATAGAGGAATCAGATCACTAGACCACACACTGATAGAGGACTGGGATCAGCTAGACCACACACTGACAGAGGAATCAAATCACTAGACCACACACTGATTGAGGACTCAGATCGCTAGACCACACACTGATAGAGGAATCAGATCACTAGACCACACACTGATAGAGGACTGGGATCAGCTAGACCACACACTGATTGAGGACTCAGATCACTAGACCACACACTGATAGAGGACTCAGATCACTAGACCACACACTGATAGGGGACTGGGATCAGCTAGACCACACACTGATAGAGGACTCAGATCACTAGACCACACACTGATAGAGGATTCAGATCACTAGACCACACATGATAGAGGATTCAGATCACTAGACCACACACTGATAGAGGACTGGGATCAGCTAGAATACAGACTGATAGAGGAATCAGATCACTAGACCACACACTGATTGAGGACTCATATCGCTAGACCACACACTGATAGATGACTCGGATCACTAGACCACACACTGATAGAGGACTGGGATCAGCTAGACCACACACTGATAGAGGAATCAGATCACTAGACCACACACTGATAGAGGACTGGGATCAGCTAGACCACACACTGATAGAGGAATCAAATCACTAGACCACACACTGATTGAGGACTCAGATCGCTAGACCACACACTGATAGAGACTCAGATCACTAGACCACACACTGATAGAGGACTCAGGTCACTAGACACACACTGATAGAGGATTCAGATCACTAGTCCAAACACTGATAGAGGATTCAGATCACTGGACCACACACTGATAGAGGACTGGGATCAGCTAGACCACAGACTGATAGAGGAATCAGATCACTAGACCACACACTGATTGAGGACTCATATCGCTAGACCACACACTGATAGAAATATCAGATCACTAGACCACACACTGATAGAGGACTGGGATCAGCTAGACCACACACTGATTGAGGACTCAGATCACTAGCCCACACACTGATAGAGGACTCAGATCACTAGACCACACACTGATAGAGGCCTCAGATCACTAGACCACACACTGATTGAGGACTCAGATCACTAGACCACACACTGATAGAGGACTCAGATCACTAGACCACACACTGATAGAGGACTCAGATCACTAGACCACACACTGATAGAGGACTCAGATCACTAGACCACACACTGATAGAGGACTCAGATCACTAGACCACACGCTGATAGAGGATTCAGATCACTAGACCACACACTGATAGATGACTCAAATCACTGGACCACACACTGATTGAGGAATCAGATCACTAGACCACACACTGATAGAGGACTCAGATCACTAGACCACACACTGATAGATGA
>CM031596.1:10932729-10937729 GCA_018398815.1 Conus ventricosus | reverse complement strand
TCGCCGTTGGCTTGTTGTGTAGGTCGCGGCTGACGGCCAGTCCATCATGTGACGTCACATCCAAGAGTAATTAAGCCATGCCAAGATTTAGTTGATTACCTCCCGTTTACTTGATTACAGGTGAAAATGCCACTTTCGCGGATCGATTTCGTGTGATCGGGAGCGAATCGGATGTTTATTTTACAATTTATCAAACATTCATATTTCTGCATAAGCTGACCAATTATCGAAAACCTCTAAAGTAGACCTTTAAGCTCATAAAGATACATTTTTAATCCACCTGTCTAGTCACACACAGAGAGCGTGTGGGGCGGGGGGCGGGGGGTGGGAGGGGGGGGGGGAGGGGAGACAGACAGAAAGACAGATAGACGGACAGACGGACGGACAAACAAACAGACAGACGGACAGAGGCAGACCGACGGACAGACGGACAGAGATAGAATTATATTCTGTAACTAAGAGAGACAGACAGACAGAAACAGACAGAGACAGAACAGATAGACTGATGGACTAACAGACAGACAGACAGACAGACAGACAGACAGACAGAGAGAGAGAGAGAGAGAGGAGAGAGTAGAGAGAGAGAGAGAGAGAGAGAGAGAGAGAGCAATCGATATAGAATTATATTCTGCAAATAAGAGCGAAACAGACGAGAGAGAAGAGAGAGAGAGAGGAGGAGAGAGAGAGAGAGAGGAGAGAGAGAGAGAGAGAGAGAGAGAGAGAGAGGATGCGCGCGATCGCGCGAGCGCGCATACACATAGCTACAGAGACACACAGAGCGAGAGACATGCATACAGACCCAATGCTAACATGATAATGATGTTGAACTCTCCCTATCGATTCCACAGACGAAGAAGCAGGCTGGTCAGTTGCCAGAATGGGTGCTCATGTGAGGATGCAGACCTGTATTTGAGGAGCAGCCATTTTTAGCGGAGACAATTCAGGGGAACGCACCTGTGAGATGGGGCCCTGCTTCTTCGTGTTCTCCTTTAGAAGAGAGGCAAAGAGTTCACATGACACCCTTCCTCCATGGCACACTGCTACCTCAGTGTTCATTATGTGATTGCAGTCACAGACACATGATCCACGATGTCACTGCTATCTCAGTGTTGATGACGTCATATCAGTCACAGACACATGAACACGATGTTACTGCTACCTCAGTGTTCATGACGTCATTGCAGTCACAGACACATGATCCACGATGTTACTGCTATCTCAGTGTTCATGACGTCATATCAGTCACAGACACGTGATCCACGATGTTGCTGCTGTCTCATTGTTCATGACGTCATGTCAGTCACAGACACATGAACCACGATTGTGACTGCTATCTCAGTGTTCATGACGTCATTGCAGTCACAGACACATGAACCACGATGTTACTGCTATCTCAGTGTTCATGACGTCATATCAGTCACAGACACATGAACCACAATGTTACTATCTCAGTGTTCATGACGCCATATCAGTCACAGACACATGAACCACAATGTTACTATCTCAGTGTTCATGACGCCATATCAGTCACAGACACATGAACCACAATGTTACTATCTCAGTGTTTCATGACACCATATCAGGAACAAACACATGAACAACGATGTTTACTGTCATCACAGAGTTCGTGACGGCATCTGAATGGGTTCAGAGACTGTTTGGCGGTGCACATTGTCCCAGTATCCAGGTGCATGCTGTGGAGCAGTGGTTGGCACGCGGACTCCCAGAAGAGAGGTCGTGGGTTTCGAGGCTCATCAGATCATTTATACCTGTGGGATTTTTAGGGTTATGACCCGGCTCCTACCTGGAGGTGAGTTTCCTGTGGGTCTGGTCGAAAGACTGGAGCCACAGAGTCGAAGTGTCATCCACTAAATGGATGCGTCTCTGAGAGTGTTGCTCAAACGTTCTGATCAACACTGCAGGTGTCTGTGTTTTTCGTGGTCTAGTGGATGCCGGGATGTATTCTGAAGAAAAAAGAAACACCCGAAGGTGCTGGGGAGGACCCAGAGAAGCACTGTCTTTGCCTGCCTTTAGAGCAGTCCTGTACCACCCTTGGAGGCCTGCGCTGTGTTGACGATGGGTACAGGCACGCACCGGACACTCCATTAAGATATCAAGGGACATAACTGCTCCTGAACAGAGGTAAATTAGACTACAGGATGCAGCTCATAAACAGCCTTAAAGTAGCATCCCCATGGTGTACCAGCCCGTATTTCATGACTGCAGAGCCCACCGGCGAAGAACACCACCCTCCAGCTGCCGAGCACACCCCACAGACCCAACCACCCCTGCCCACGGACAGATGAAGACAGTGCCACTCCAGACACAGCCAAGCTTTCGCCATACGGTCTTATGTGCCCTCAAGAGAGAATCCAAAGTTGTAGTCTTTCCCACTGTGTTTTTCGTGGTCTAGTGGATGCCGGGATGTATTCTGAAACTAAGCACAGAGTACAACCTTGTCGTGCAGTCTCAGACTGGAATGGAATCCTTAGCATCATCATCTTCATCATCCCCATCCTCATCGATCAGTATGAAAAGAAAGTCTCAAATTCTGTGACCTTTCATGCCCTCACCTCACGTTCCGATTTTCTCTCCATGTCATCGTGTTTGCTAGACTCATGTCGGGGTCGCCGGAATCGGCCAGTTCATGGGCACTGTCGTTGGCCAGTTCATGGGCACTGTCGTTGACCAGTACATGGGCACTGTCGTTGACCAGTACATGGGCACTGTCGTTGGCCAGTTCATGGGCCACTGTCGTTGGCCAGTTCATGGCACTGTCGTTGGTCAGTTCATGGGCACTGTCGTTTGACCTGTTCATGGGCACTGTCGTTGGCCTGTTCATGGGCACTGTCGTTGGCCTGTTCATGGGCACTGTCGTTGGCCTGTTCATGGGCACTGTCGTTGGCCTGTTCATGGGCACTGTCGTTGGCCTGTTCATGGGCACTGTCGTTGGCCTGTTCATGGGCACTGTCGTTGGCCTGTTCATGGGCACTGTCGTTGGCCTGTTCATGGGCACTGTCGTTGGCCTGTTTCATGGGCACTGTCGTTGGCCTGTTCATGGGCACTGTCGTTGGCCTGTTCATGGGCACTGTCGTTGGCCTGTTCATGGGCACTGTCGTTGGCCTGTTCATGGGCACTGTCGTTGGCCAGTTCATGGGCACTGTCGATGGCCAGTTCATGGGCACTGTCGATGGCCAGTTCATGGGCACTGTCGTTGGCCAGTTCATGGGCACTGTCGATGGCCAGTTCATGGGCACTGTCGTTGGCCAGTTCATGGGCACTGTCGATGGCCAGTTCATGGGCACTGTCGTTGCACGTGCTGACGCCTCTGGAGAGGGATGCCCGTTCACGCTGGTTCCGTGACAACACAATCATTGTCGTCAGTGGGACGGGGTTAGCAGTTGGCGTTCTGCATATTTTGAATGAGAAGAGGCGCCACCGACCATCGCCCAAGTGACAGTCGGCAGCAGTGCAGTGTCTCCTCTGGTGGCTTCCTGATGCCGACTTGACACTGACTGCTCCCTGTGGATTGCCTGCCGGTGCCAGAGCCGCAGCGGGACAAGCCAGGTTCATGGCTTGTGGCGGGAAGCTGGAATGGGCGGTGTGGGCGTGATGCCACAACGCTGACAAGGACGATGAGGACCCGAAAAAAAGGCAAAACAGAAAAAAAAAAGAAAAAAAAACAGGAAAGAAAGAAATTGTGTTTTCAAAACGCACCGAGCACGGGCATGGAGTGCAGAATCTGTCACGTGCTTGACAGATCGTTAACATCCACGGGAAGGGGACCCCCAAGCGCCGAGTTGGTCTATCCATGTGTTGACTTCGACGATGGAAAACATCCCGTTCACATTTTACCCTCCAGACACTCCTGAAGAAATTGGACCCAACGTTGTCAACTGTTCAAATGTTGTGACCACTGGAGTGTCAATATCGGTTTGCAAATGATATGTTCGATTTTTTTTTTTAAGGGGAGAAGTGAGGGATGGGAGGGATGGGGTGGAGAGAGGGTAGGGGGTTCGCACAGTGACTTTTCAAAAAGTCAACATCTGTTGAAACAGTCCGTGAAAGAAAGGATGTGTTTTTTTTCTCGGGATGTCATTGTCCCTGCCACACTTCTGGTGACCATTACCGTGACCAACGAACATGTTCTGTATCACGAATAAGATGAGGTTACATTTTATAAGAGACATTTGATTTTTTTTGTGTGTGTGTTTTGTTTTGTTCTAATGAAGAGACATTTGTTTTTTTTCTAAGTGGCTAAGTCCTCTATACCATTTCTTTACGAAAGGACATTTAAAACATGGATATGATTTCAAAACATGGACAATTTTAAAACGGATTATTCCCATACCATGCGCACACTGGAAAATGTTTGAAATCCTACTTGCTTAGGGTTATTTAACCAAGTAGCGGACTGTGTTGACAAGGCATTCAAATCCTGACCAGATCCTTCAATTCACGCCTAGGTCAGACTTGGGCCAAGTCTCGTTCACGTGTCATCTTCACCACGCGAACAATGAGGTCAGCAAAGCTGTTCCCAGGTCGTCAGTCTTCTTGTCCTCGCTCAGCGTCATTGTCACCATCGTCGTTGTTTTCTGGTCTTGTTGGAGGCAAAGTGCCAGGCAGTCAGAGGCGGCCTTTAGCTGGTATAGCTGGTATAGTCGCTTTCTGTCCACAACTTTCTCCTAACCCCCATTCCCACCCTTACCTACAAAAAACAAGAAATGGTTATATATAATAAGAAAAAAATCTTTTCTGACCTCTATCTTCGTTTCGACGTCTATCTTGCTTTTTGGGGATGAGCTGGATTTCAAATGAAAAAAGTTCAATCTGAGGTTGTTTTCAGAACTTTGTTTATTCATCTCTGTCTCTTCTTGTTGATTTAAGTCTCAGGCGACGTAATTTTCAAAATTCTGAAATAAAAAGTCTACACGCCTGACGCAGACCAAAACCTCAGTTCACTTGCTGTGATAACTCTTACGCACATTGCAACGTCTGTC
>CM031596.1:10901368-10929229 GCA_018398815.1 Conus ventricosus | reverse complement strand
GTGGCAAGTTTGAATGTTATTTCGGCAAGCTTTCACCAGTTCCACAATGACGGTGTTTTCAAGGCAAGAGAGGAGAGGGAGGGAGACGGGGGGGGGGGGGGGGGGGAGGGACGGACGGGGAGGGGGGGGGAGAAGGTTGGGTGGGTACAGTTTACCAGTTTCAGAACAAGCAGATTTGGGAAAGGAGTAGAAGGGGAGGGGAGGGGAGGGGAGGGGGGAATGACGTCAGCGCTGCTTTTGACTGCCAGGATTTTTTTCCTCAGAGTTCATGTTGTTGATCATTGAGTTCATTCCATTCAACTAAGTCACTTACCCCAGATGTTTAGGCCTTCTCTCTCTCTCTCTCCTCTCCTCTCTCTCTCTCTCTCTCTCTCTCCCCTCTCTCTCTCTCTCTCTCTCTCTCCTTCGATAACTCATAGGAGGATCGCTTATTCTGTGTCTGTGTGTGCTGATTTGTTTTTCTTCTTTGAAATCAATTTCTTTATTCTTATTGGATGTTCCAGTCACATTCTTCTTTAAATTCATCTACGCCTCAATGTTAATGGAGGAACAACTCATCAACTTTCTAATGTCTTTGCGAAGATATGTGTGTTTGTTAACAGTTTTGTCAGTTTTAGTCGCTTAGTCATGCTTAGTTAGTCCCTTAGTGGGGCAAAGGCCGGATGAATAAAAAAAAAAAGCGCGTGTTTGCTTATCCTTGGAAATAAAGATTATCATCATCATCATCATCATCATCATCATCATCAACAACATCATCATCATCTCTCTCTCTCTCTCTCTCTCTCTCTCTCTCTCTCTCTCTCTCTCTCTCTCTCTCTTACCCTGGAAATAAAGACTATTATCATCATCATCATCATCATTATCATCATCATCATCATCTTCATCATCATCATCATCATCATCTCTCTCTCTCTCTCTCTCTCTCTCTCTCTCTCTCTCTCTCTCTCTCTCTTTACCCTGGAAATAAAGATTATCATCATCATCATCATCATCATCATCATCATCATCATCATCATTGTCACGAGTTTGTCACGAGGCCTATGACGATTGACCCATCTAGGGTGGTGGAATTATTCATTTATTTATTGTCGTTGTTGTTGTCGTGTATCCGTCCCTTAATGTGGCTTGTGGTGTGGTTGCACCTTAATGTAGCTCAGCTCAGGTTAGGTTTACTTTCTCTCTCTCTCTCTCTAATTCCATTGCCCGTGCAATTCATCCTGCAGGTTCACGGGTGGCTGGTACCTTTCGCTTGAACTGGCTGTCTCTATCGGCCTCTCGCCTGTCTTTTTACCTGCCGCACGTGCATCATTCCTCTTAGGCTTGAGGTATTCTCACTGTGACGTAGCGTGGCATGTTGGCTGCCATCGTTTAGGCAGGTTTTCTCTTCACTCGAGCGGAAGATGTCTCTGGGAGTGCCTGCTCCGGTTCTGGTTCTTCACCACATCGTCGAAGGTACGGTCGGTACCTTCATTCCTACAGTCGGCCTGTAGGGGAGGGACGTCACGTCATCTCTTTTCCGCATCTGCTCTGCTGGTCCTCTCGACTGGACAGAGGGCAGAGAGTCACTTGACCCGCCACTTTTGGGTCACCCACGGGTAGCTGGTAAGCATCAGTTTCGTGGTTTGTTTGTTGTTTGTTTTTTTTTGTTAGCCGGCTAATTCTTCTCTTTTGCGCAATTTCTTTTTGTTTTCAAAATTATAAAAGAAATATTGTTTGAGACCACTTTTCTCTGGTTAATTCAATCTTTAACCTGGCCAGTCAAAATTATATCCAAAATTCTATATTCTTTTTATGCATCTTGTGATGCGGTAGTCGGTGGGGATGGGGGAGAGCCTGGTGATTTAGGGTTGGGACTCGCTTGGTCTCACTCGTCCGCCCCTGTCACAATCACCGGTCTCTTATTCTTCGGCCACCGTCTGTTTGTGTGTGCAAGGGGAACGAGTTTTATGTTTGCGAGCGTGCGTACGCATGATTAGTCGTTTGGATGCGTGGTTGGAGAATTGTGTCATTTTGAAATGTTGCTATAAAATGTGGGATAATTGTGCCATTGAATTATTTGCAAATGTGGTGGCAGTTATAAAGCAATGGTTGCTGTATTAGTTCAGTTCCTAAGAAAGGAAAATGTTGAACGTGAGTGAGGGAAGGATGAAGATATAATTTGCTATTCATGTGTTTAGCCTGTGAATGTAACCTTTTACCTGCTTCGTGTGAGGAGACCTTTAGCGAACATTCCTCAGTTGGTTTGTTTACTGTGTTATGCTCAGGTCTGTGTTGAGCTGGTGCTGTGAATGTATTCAGCAAACCTCCCCTCGCCCATCATGCGAGGGGCTGTTAGGATTTAACAGTATATGCCAGACTGTACTGACTGCGGGGTTCCAGTACCCTTTCTTCTTTCCTTCCAGTTCCTTCCGTTTTTCCTCTTCTCCCGGGGGCTTCACCCGAAGCTTGCGCTGTTGGTGCCGCGCAGTGTGAGGAGCACGTGGACTTTGCTGGATGGTCCTAACCCTGTCCGGGACTTTCCGCGACAATGCCTCGTCCCACGGGAGGCGTTCTCCACTGTCCACGGACCTCCTGCAGCGCATGTGACAGGCGTGGTTAGCTCTGTGTCGTGCAATTTGGGTGTGTGTGTGTGTCAAGGGTGTCGGCATTGAAAGACTCTGTTCAAGAAACAGACCCGGTTTGGGGCACCTTATTCGACACGGTACTCTCAGAGGACTTTGGAGAGACAGGGGTGAGGGGGAACCACATGAAGCACAAAAGGAACGTGTTGGAAATGCGCATTTATGATTATGGTTATGTTGTGTGCGTTGGAATGCTTATTTGTGACTATGTGTGTGTTGGTGTGAATAAATGGTGTATTGTATTGTAATCTTTCTTGTGTGGTCTCTTGCGAGGCGTGTGAGGTCAAGTCACTCCCTTCACTCCATCTAGACCGATCCTGTCAGGGCAGACCTCCAGGGGTCGGTCGTGACAATCATCATCATCTTCATCATCATCATCTCTCTCTCTCTCTCTCTCTCTCTCTCTCTCTCTCTCTCTCTCTCTCTTCTCTCTCTCTCTCTCTCTGTGCGTTGTTTGATAACTCATGAGTCACCCGGCTGGCTCATATTCAATGTTGCTGAGTGTGCTATGAACATCCAATGGAGAGACTGGCACCACACGGTGGAGGTCCATCCGCTTCATGGGTTGGTCTCTGACAGTGCTGCTGAGTGTGCTATGAACTCCAATGGAGACACTGGCACCACACGGTGGAGGTCCATCCGCTTCATGGGTTGGTCTCTGACAGTGCTGCTACAGGTTTCCTGATGCTGCAGGTCAGGGTGATCCCAGAAAGCATTACGAAGAAAAGAAGCGCAAAATATAGCTTTGTTTTGAAGTGTTGGAGCAAAATGGAACACACACACACACACACCACACACACACACACACACACACACACACACACACACTATTCAACAATCAGTACAGAAACATTTGCTGGAGTGCCTGCCCGTTGTCCATACATATCCCCTTCCCCCTCTCCCCCCCCCCCCCACCCCCCCCCCCACCCCCCTTTCTCGTATCCGTCCCTCCCAGCTTACCTAATCCTCTTTCGTTTATAAAACTTCGATGACTCAAAACGTTGTTGTTCTGTCTTCTATATGGATAGAAAAGTGGGGAGAAGGGTAGGGGGGGGGGGGGAGATCAGAGAGGAAGGAGAGGGATAGAGAAGAAGATAAGAGAATGGCAGACTGATCAACAAATTGAGGACAGTAAACAAGAGAGAGAGGGGATGATAATGATGATGATGATGATGATGATGTGATGATGATGATGATGATGATGATGATGATGATGACGATGATGATAATCTTTATTTCCAAGGGTAACAGATAAGCAAACACATGCTTTTTTTTCATCCGGCCCTTGCCCCGTTAAGGGACTAAGTATGACTAGTGACTAAGACTTACAAAACTTTTAACAAACACACATATCTTCACAACATTAAAAAGTTCATGCATTAACAGTTAAGGCGTAATGACTTTAAAAGGAAAAAAAGAAACGATTGAAACAACAAACCAGAATAAAGAAATTGATTACAAAGAAGAAAAGAATCGGCACACACAGATATGGAATAAGCGATCCTCCTATCGAAGAGAGAGAGAGAGAGAGAGAGAGAGAAGAGAGAGAGAGAGAGAGGGGAGAGAGAGAGAGAGAGAGAAAGAGAGACAGAGACAGAGAGACAGAGACAGAGAGACAGAGAGACAGAGAGAGACAGAGACAGAGACAGAGAGAGAGAAAGGGTTTATTCCTATTGGTCTTGGATCAGCAGAAGCGGGCAAACATGAAACCAAGCAAAAAAAACAATGTATATGACATAAAGGCTTCTCCTTTTATATACTTTACGAAGATAAACAGCAAACTGTTCTAGAGTATCTTCATTTGTAGATGCCATTAAAACGTTAGTTTAAACAGATAAGGCTGCATATAGGTTTGTGTGGAATATATTGTTCTGCCTTGAAATTACGTACAAACGAGTACAAAAGGGACTTCATCTTTCTTCGACTGAGTTGCACAGTGGACATATCAGACAACGAACTTGTGTTTCCCGTTAACAATAGCATGAGACATCAGAATGATATTGTGACCATAATAAAATTACATAACAGCTTGCATGCTAAATGTGAACTGTGTCTTCCCACAAAACTAAACTCCAACGGGTTTTTTTTTGGAGCACAAAATGCGCGCCGCCGTGAAAACATTTTTTATCTCGCTTTCCATCCGTATTACATACTTCTTTAGAAGATTATGGACAAAACGTTTTTGTGGTTTTTAAATAACTTTTTGAGCCTCACTTCGTGGCTTTGTCTGCTGATCTTTGCGGGGGGGGGGGGGGGGAAAAAAAGAGAGAAAAAAAAGAGAAAAAAGAACAGAAAAGACCCCTGACTTTCTTCCTACCCGCACGACTCTTTCAGCACACAATGGTTAACCACGACATAAATAATGTGCCCCCCCCCCCCCCTCTGCTCCCCCCCCCCACTTCCACTTCCCACTTGCTTTATCCACCCCACCCCCCCACTCCCGACCCCCCCCCACCCCCCCACCCCCCCCTTTCCAAGCCCCCCACCACCCCTCCCCCCCCCCCCCCCCCCCCCCCCCCCCGCCGCCTCTTGTTCACTCGATACCACGGATCTGGAAACAGTCATGTCTGAGCAAGTTTACTCCAGGAGAGAGGAGCCTCTCCCAACCCACACTCATTTTCCGCTGCCCAAGTCCTACACCACCCCCCCCCCCCCCCCCCCCCCCCCCCCCCCCGCTCCCACTTCTCTCAGCCCCCCCCTCCCCCTCCTCCCTCCCTTGCCCCCTTACTCTACCCCTTCTCCATTCTAGTTTTATGAAACAGGCAGCCCTCCCCCTCCCTCCCTCCCCTTGCCCCCCTCACTCTACCATTCTCCATTCTAGTTTTATGAAAAAAGGCAGCCCTCCCCCCCCCCCCCCATCCCTCCCCTTGCCCCCCTCACTCTACCCCTTCTCCATTCTAGTTTTTATGAAACAGGTACACAACACTAGAGTGACTCCGTCCTAATGTTTCGGCCCCGTGGTCGATTTTGTAATTTGGAAAGAGGTGAGGGGCATGGGAGTGGATGAGGTGGAGTTTGGAACGGGGAGTGGAGGGGGGAGAGGGGGGGGTGAAGGAAGATTCATATTCACCTGTCTTGCTACATAATTCCTATCTTTAAGCTCATAAAGATACATGTTTAATCCACCTGTCTAGTCACACACAGAGAGCGTGTGGGGCGGGGGAGGGGTGGTGGAGGTGTGAGAGACAGATAGACGGACAGATGGACGGACGGACGGACAAACAAACAGACAGACGGACAGAAGCAGACCGACGGACAGACGGGCAGAGATAGAATTATATTCTGTAACTAAGACAGACAGACAGACAGAAACAGACAGAGACAGACGGATAGACGGATGAACTAACAGACAGACAGAGAGAGAGAGAGAGAGGAGAGAGAGAGGAAGAGAGAGAGAGAGAGAGAGAAAGAGAGAGAGAGGAGAGAGGAGAGAGAGAGAGAGAGAGAGAGAGAGAGAGAGAGGAGAGAGAGAGGAGAGAGAGGAGAGCAATTGACATACAATTATATTCTGCAAATAAGAGAGAAACAAACGAACAGGAGAGAAGAGAGAGAGAGAGAGAGAGAGAGAGAGAGAGAGAGAGAGGGAGAGAGAGAGAGGAGAGAGAGAGAGAGAGAGAGAGAGAGAGAGAGAGCAATTGACATACAATTATATTCTGCAAATAAGAGAGAAACAAACGAACAGAGAGAGAGAGAGAGAGAGAGAGAGAGAGAGAGAGAGGAGAAGAGAGAGAGGAGAGATGCACATGCGCGCGATCGCGCGAGCGCGCATACACATAGCTACAGAGACACTCAGAGCGAGAGACATGCATACAGACCAATGCTAACATAATAATGACATTGAACTCTCCCTGTCGATTCCACAGACGAAGAAGCAGGCTGGTCAGTTGCCAGAATGGGTCCTCATCTGAGGATGGAGACCTGTATTTGAGGAGGCAGCCATTTTTTAGCGGAGACAGTTCAAGGGGAAGCACTCTGTGAGATGGGGCCCTGCTTCTTCGTGTTCTCCTTTAGAAAGAGGCAAAGAGTTCACATGACACCCTTCCTCCATGGCACACTGCTACCTCAGTGTTCATTATGTGATTGCAGTCACAGACACATGAACCACGATGTCACTGCTATCTCAGTGTTCATGACGCCATATCAGTAACAGACACATGAACAATGACGTTACTGCTATATCAGTGTTCATGACGCCATATCAGTCACAGACACATGAACCACAATGTTACTATTTTAGTGTTGATGACGCCATGTCAGTCACAGACACATGAACCACGATGTGACTGCTATCTCAGTGTTCATGACGTCATTGCAGTCACAGACACATGAACCACGATGTTGCTGCTATCTCAGTGTTCATGGCGTCATTGCAGTCACAGACACATGAACCACGATGTTACTATCTCAGTGTTCATGACGTCATATCAGTAACAGACACATGAACCACGATGTTACTGCTATCTCAGTGTTCATGACGTCATTGCAGTCACAGACACATGAACCACGATGTTACTGCTATCTCAGTGTTCATGACGTCATTGCAGTCACAGACACATGAACCACGATGTTGCTGCTATCTCAGTGTTCATGACGTCATTGCAGTCACAGACACATGAACCACGATGTGACTGCTACCTCAGTGTTCATGACGTCATTGCAGTCACAGACACATGAACCACGATGTTGCTGCTATCTCAGTGTTCATGACGTCATTGCAGTCACAGACACATGAACCACGATGTCACTGCTATCTCAGTGTTCATTATGTGATTGCAGTCACAGACACATGAACCACGATGTTACTGCTATCTCAGTGTTCATGTCGTCATTGCAGTCACAAACACGTGAACCACAATGTGACTGCTATCTCAGTGTTCATGACGTCATTGCAGTCACAGACACATGAACCACGATGTTACTGCTATCTCAGTGTTCATGACGTCATATCAGTAACAGACACATGAACCACGATGTTACTGCTATCTCAGTGTTCATGACGTCATTGCAGTCACAGACACATGAACCACGATGTTGCTGCTATCTCAGTGTTCATGACGTCATTGCAGTCACAGACACATGAACCACGATGTGACTGCTACCTCAGTGTTCATGACGTCATTGCAGTCACAGACACATGAACCACGATGTTGCTGCTATCTCAGTGTTCATGACGTCATTGCAGTCACAGACACATGAACCACGATGTTCCTGCCATCTCAGTGTTCATTATGTGATTGCAGTCACAGACACATGAACCACGATGTAACTGCTATCTCAGTGTTCGTGACGTCATTGCAGTCACAGACACACATGAACCACGATGTTGCTGCTATCTCAGTGTTCATGACGTCATTGCAGTCACAGACACATGAACCACGATGTCACTGCTATCTCAGTGTTCATTATGTGATTGCAGTCACAGACACATGAACCACGATGTTACTGCTATCTCAGTGTTCATGTCGTCATTGCAGTCACAAACCGTGAACCACGATGTGACTGCTATCTCAGTGTTCATGACGTCATTGCAGTCACAGACACATGAACCACGATGTTACTGCTATCTCAGTGTTCATGACGTCATATCAGTAACAGACACATGAACCACGATGTTACTGCTTTCCCAGTGTTCATGACGTCATTGCAGTCACAGACACATGAACCACGATGTTGCTGCTATCTCAGTGTTCATGACGTCATTGCAGTCACAGACACATGAACCACGATGTGACTGCTACCTCAGTGTTCATGACGTCATTGCAGTCACAGACACATGAACCACGATGTTGCTGCTATCTCAGTGTTCATGACGTCATTGCAGTCACAGACACATGAACCACGATGTTCCTGCCATCTCAGTGTTCATTATGTGATTGCAGTCACAGACACATGAACCACGATGTAACTGCTATCTCAGTGTTCGTGACGTCATTGCAGTCACAGACCACATGAACCACGATGTTACTGCTATCTCAGTGTTCATTATGTGATTGCAGTCACAGACACATGAACCACGATGTTACTGCTATCTCAGTGTTCATGACGTCATTGCAGTCACAGACACATGAACCACGATGTTGCTGATATCTCAGTGTTCATTATGTGATTGCAGTCACAGACACATGAACCACGATGTGACTGCTATCTCAGTGCTCATGACGTCATTGCAGTCACAGACACATGAACCACAATATTACTGCTATCTCAGTGTTCATGACGTCATTGCAGTCACAGACACATGAACCACGGTGTGACTGCTATCTCAGTGTTCATGACGTCATATCAGTCACAGACACATGAACCACGATGTTACTGCTATCTCAGTGTTCATGACGTCATTGCAGTCACAGACACATGAACCACGATGTTACTGCTATCTCAGTGTTCATGACGTCATTGCAGTCACAGACACATGAACCACGATGTTGCTGCTATCTCAGTGTTCATGACGTCATTGCAGTCACAGACACATGAACCACGATGTGACTGCTACCTCAGTGTTCATGACGTCATTGCAGTCACAGACACATGAACCACGATGTTCCTGCTATCTCAGTGTTCATGACGTCATTGCAGTCACAGACACATGAACCACGATGTTCCTGCTATCTCAGTGTTCATTATGTGATTGCAGTCACAGACACATGAACCACGATGTTACTGCTATCTCAGTGTTCGTGACGTCATTGCAGTCACAGACACACATGAACCACGACGTTACTGCTATCTCAGTGTTCATTATGTGATTGCAGTCACAGACACATGAACCACGATGTTACTGCTATCTCAGTGTTCATGACGTCATTGCAGTCACAGACACATGAACCACGATGTTGCTGCTATCTCAGTGTTCATTATGTGATTGCAGTCACAGACACATGAACCACGATGTGACTGCTATCTCAGTGCTCATGACGTCATTGCAGTCACAGACACATGAACCACGATATTACTGCTATCTCAGTGTTCATGACGTCATTGCAGTCACAGACACATGAACCACGGTGTGACTGCTATCTCAGTGTTCATGACGTCATATCAATCACAGACACATGAACCACAATGTGACTGCTACCTCAGTGTTCATTATCTCATTTCAGTCACAGACACATGAACAATGACGTTACTGCTATCTCAGTGTTCATGACACCATATCAGGAACAAACACATGAACAACGATGTTACTGTCATCACAGTGTTCGTGACGGCATCTGAATGGGTTCAGAGGACTGTTTGGCGGTGCACATTGTCCCAGTATCCAGGTGCATGCTGTGGAGCAGTGGTTGGCACGCGGACTCCCAGAAGAGAGGTCGTGGGTTCGAGGCTCATCAGATCATTTTATACCTGTGGGATTTTTCGGGTCATGACCCGGCTCCTACCTGGAGGTGAGTTTCCCGTGGGTCTGGCCGGAAGACTTGAACCACAGAGTCGAAGTGTCATCCACTAAATGGATGCGTCTCTGAAAGTGTTGCTCAAACGTTCTGATCAACACTGCAGGTGTCTGTGTTTTTCGTGGTCTAGTGGATGCCGGGATGTATTCTGAAACTAAGCACAGAGTACAGCCTTGTCGTGCAGTCTCAGACTTGAAAGGAACTCCATAACATCATCTTTATCATCCCTATCCTCATCGATCAGCATGAAAAGAAAGTCTCAAATTCTGTGACCTTTCATGCCCTCACCTCACGTTCCGATTTCCTCTCCATGTCATCGTGTTTGCTAGACTCATGTCGGGGTCGCCGGAATCGGCCAGTACATGGACACTGTCGTTGCACGTGCTGACGTGGAATCGGCCAGTTCATGGGCACTGTCGTTGCACGTGGTGACCTGGAATATGACAGCTCATGGGCACTGTCGTTGCACGTGGTGTCGCGGAATCGGCCAGTTCAAGGGCACTGTCGTTGCACGTGCTGACCAGGAATCGGCCAGTTCATGGGCACTGTCGTTGCACGTGCTGACGAGAAATCGGCCAGTTCATTGGCACTGTCGTTGCACGTGTTGACCCGGAATCGGCCAGTTCATGGGCACTGTCGTTGGCCAGTTCATGGGCACTGTCGTTGCACGTGCTGACGCAGAATAGGCCAGTTCATGGGCACTGTCGTTGGCCAGTTCATGGGCACTGTCGTTGGTCAGTTCATGGGCACTGTCGTTGGTCAGTTCATGGGCACTGTCGTTGGTCAGTTCATGGGCACTGTCGTTGGCCAGTTCATGGGCACTGTCGTTGGTCAGTTCATGGGCACTGTCGTTGGCCAGTTCATGGGCACTGTCGTTGGCCTGTTCATGGGCACTGTCGTTGGCCTGTTCATGCGCACTGTCGTTGCACGTGCTGACGCCTTCTGGAGAGGGATGCTCGTTCACGCTGGTTCCGTGACAACACAATCATTGTCGTCAGTGGGACTGGGGTTAGCAGTTGGCGTTCTGCATATTTTGGATGAGAAGAGGCGCCACTGACCATCACCCAAGTGACAGTCGGCAGCGGTGCAGTGTCTCCTCTGGTGGGCTTCCTGATGCCGACTTGACACTGACTGCTCCTGTGGATTGCCTGCCGGTGCCAGAGCCGCAGCGGGACAAGCCAGGTTCATGGCTGTGGGCGGGAAGCTGGAATGGGCGGTGTGGGCGTGATGCCACAAAGCTGACAAGGATGATGAGACCAAAAAGAAAAAAGAAAAAAAGAAATTGTGTTTTCAAAACGTACCGAGCACTGACATGGAGTGCAGAATCTGTCACGGGTTTGACAGATCGTTAACATCCACAGGAAGGGACCCCAAGCCCGAGTAGGTCTATCCATGTGTTGACCTCGAAGATGGGAAACATCCCGTTTACATTTTACCCTCCAGACACTCCTGAAGAGATTGGACCCAACGTTGTTAAACGTTCAAATGTTGTGACCCCTGGACTGTCATATCGTTTTGCAAATGATATGTTCGATTTAAAAAAAAAAAAATTTAGGGGAGAAGTGAGGGATGGGAAGGGATGGGGTGGAGACAGGGTAGGGGGCTCGCACAGTGACTTTTCAAAAAGTCAACATCTGTTGAAACAGTCCAGTGAAAGAAAGGATGTGTTTTTTCTCCGGGATGTCATTGTCCCTGCTACACTTCTGGTGACCATTACCATGACCAACGAACATGTTCTATATCACGAATAAGATGAGGTTACATTTTATGAAGAGACATTAATTTTCTTTTTTTTGTTCTAAGAAAGAGACATTTGATCTTTTTTCTAAGTGGCCAAGTCCTCTATAACATCTCTTACTAAAGGACATTTGAAACGTGGACATGATTTCGAAACATGGACAATTTTAAAATGGATTGCTCCCATACCATACATACATTGGAAAATGTTTTAATTCCTGCTTGCTTAGGGTTACTTAACAAAGTAGCGGACTGTGTTGACAAGGCATTCAAATCCTGACCAGATCCTTCAATCCACGCCTAGGTCAGACTTGGGCCAAGTCTCGTTCACGTGTCATCTTTACCACGTGAACAATGAGGTCAGCAAAGCTGTTCCTAGGTCGTCAGTCTTCTTGTCCTCGCTCAGCGTCATTGTCACCATCGTCGTTGTTTTCTGGTCTTGTTGGAGGCAAAGTGCCAGGCAGTCAGAGGCGGCCTTTAGCTGGTATAGCTGGTATAGTCGCTTTCTGTCCACAACTTTCTCCTAACCCCCATTCCACCCTTACCTACAAAAAACAAGAAATGGTTATATATAATAAGAAAAAAAATCTTTTCTGACCTCTATCCCCGTTCGACGTCTATCTTGCTTTTTGGGGATGAGCTGGATTTCAAATGAAAAAAGTTCAATCTGAGGTTGTCTTCAGAACTTTGTTTATTCATCTCTGTCTCTTCTAGTTGATTTAAGTCTCAGGCGACGTAATTTTCAATATTCTGAAATAAAAAGTCTACACGCCTGACGCAGACCAAAACCTCAGTTCACTTGCTGTGATAACTCTTACGCACATTGCAACGTCTGTCAGGGGAAGACCCGGTGACGATTAAAAAAAAAAAACATTTACCACAGGGAAAGTGCTGTTGGCAGCGGGAAAGACTGCAACGCGGGATCCTCATCAGAGAGCGCGTAAGACCTTGTGGCGAAAGCTCGGCGGAGTTGTACTGGTTCTACCTGTCAGCGAATCAGCAACGAGTGGAGCTGCGGGGTAAGTTGAGCAGTTCGCTTGATAGTGGTGTCTTTTGCTGGTGAGCTCTAGTCACGAGACATGGATTACTACATCTCTGAGATGCTTCCGTGGAGGTTCTGTTGTGTCGCGTCCTGTGAGCATGGCACGGTGGCATCTTACAGGGAGCAGCTATGTCCCTTGACGTGTTAACGGAATGACTGATTATTCCCGGCTGGTTGGTTAGGCAGCAGAGGACAGTACTTCTCTGGGTCCCACTGGCAGCTTCGGGTGTTAGTTTCTTTCTTTTTACACTACAACATGTCAGTTTTGCGTCTAGACTTCTGCAGTCTAGAAGTAACTCAAGCCTGTTGGACATTGTATGTACTTAAACACTTCGTGTATTAAACAGTGAGTACCGCATGCACTTCGACTTGAGGTGAAATAGGATCACACACACACACACACACACACACACACACACACACACACACACACGCACGCACGCACGCACGCACGCACGCACCACAGACACACACACACACACACACACACACACACACACACACACATACCTACACACACACACACACACACACACACCTACACACACACACACACACACACACGTGACCAAGATGGCGGAGAGTGCAAACGACTTTTTCACTACGTGAACGTTTTTATTGCGCATCCGCTACAATGACTAGAAAGACCCCAGGGAAACGACGTGGACGAGTCTTTGAACGCGATGACAACTGCGACGAGACAAAAAGTGGCTCAGGAACAGGGGATGTCAGTGGAAAAGAAGGTGACGGTGCAAGCGATGCCGCCACTTCCACCTCAGCTGCCGCTTCTGATCATTCCGACACCGTGAGACCAAACACATCTTGCTCCAGCGACACTACACACGCAACGGTGATCACCAGCGCGGTTAGTGATCTTAAAAACACGATATTGAAACTGTGTGATAGAATTCTGTCCTAGAAAGTGCTGTTAAAGATCAAAAGCAAGAAATAGAAAAACTCAAGGCAATCCAGGCTAGACCAGTAAGATCCACTGCCACAGCTATCACACAAACTGAACCGAAAATCATTACCCCTGGCCTTAAATCATATGTAGAAGCAGCAAGATCCACTCCTACATCCCCATCTCCATCGCCATCCAATGTAATCGGGAGCAAAACGGGTGTGAAGGGGCAAACAAATAAAAAAGGAACGTTGGAAGACAAGAAAAGAAAATCTGACGTCATAAAGGCAAATGACGCGAAAAGCAAAACGTCATCCAAAGACTCCACGAAAAAGAACAATGACTTTCCTTCAGTTATCGTACTCTCTGATTCCATACTGAAAGGTGTACAAATGAAAAGACTAGGCCGTTCCTATGGGTTTTCTTCCAAACGACAGAAAACATAATATATGCCACACAAAAACTACAAAAACTGAGTCTTCAACAACTTGATTCAACAAACGACTCAGAAATACCAGACGCTATAGTAATTCACTGTGGTATCAATGATTTGAAAACGCAAGACGCAGAAACAGTCAGCAAAGATTTCACAAAAGCAGTCAAACAAATCAAAGTGAAACACCCATCATCACACATTGTTGTGAGTCAGGCAACTGCAGTAGAAGATGCTGAATTGGATGCTAAACGTGAATTGTTCAATGCCCTTGTAAGAACAGAACTGCTGGTTGACAAAATTATTTCTTACGTACCACACAATAACTTCTATGACTACGGGAGAGACGGGATGCATCCAACCACCAGGGGATCATCGATCCTGGCAGCTAACCTTGGCCGGCATCTACGAGACCTCCTTTGGGAAAAGCCCAAGAAGCCATCTCGCCGCCTACCTCCCCATCCAGGGCGTTGGGGCCCTCAGATGCTGTGTCAGGACGACAGGAGACCTTGGTGGAACCGCTATGAAATGCTCTAAATGTTCGGGAGCATCTCCCTCAAGACTCTATATTGACTGAAATCTAGTCATGTAGTGGAGCCCATTTACATACCTCCACCTCACTTGTTAACGTGACAATTTGAATTTTATTACTGAAGACTATTTATAACCTTTCCCGTACTCCGTGGGTGTGAAATCATCCAGACACGTGTTTTTTGCTCTGTAACTCTAGTAATTTTGAAGCCACTTCCACTTAATTTCATGACTTTGTCCCTAATATATTATACTACATATCAACTGAAAATTATTTTGTTTTATACATAAACAAAGAAATAATTAAACAATTAATGTCCCAGTACGTCGTGGGTGTGAGAACACCCATACTACCAAAGAATAAACCTTGCACGCCGTACGCCGTGGGTGTGGGGCCACCCATACTTACAAAGCTTGCGCGCCACACGCTATGGATGTGACGTCACGCGTGCTTGCTACAGAGAGATAAGAGTCGCGTTGGTAAGAAATTCCTTCCTGCCCACGATTTGGTGCCACCGAGTTCCGTCTGCTTTGTCTTTTGCGGGGCGCGTACTGCCAAGTGTGAGCAATGTACGTCATAATCAAAATGATGCAAAGTAACATTACGTATTTTAAAAAAACAACAACAAAAAACACGTAGGCCTTGGTATGTTGCACATTCTAGGAAACGTCATACTGACAGAGGATCAAGTATTTCTAATGTTTTACCAATACACACACACACGCGCGGGCCCGTGCGCGTGTACTATATAGCATAGCTCATATATATATATATATATATATATATATATATATATGTCTTTCCATGCATGCACATACACACCACACTTTCTCTCTCTCTCTCTCTCTCTCTCTCTCTCTCTCTCTCTCTCTGTTTCTCTTTCTCTCTCGCACAGACATGCAATAATGGTCACATGCACACACAGAGATAAACGCACATTCATGTGGCCGCCTGTGCACAGTTATTCACTGAGAAACAACAACAACGAACAACCGTTTGACGCAAGTAGCAAGACTCTCATCTCATAGAAGTCAAATTTGCATGACGTACGGCAAGGTCTTACTTCCTCGAAAAAAAACATGGGTTACTGTACACCCACGGCGTACGGCGAGGGGTTAGTTCCTACACAAAAACCATGGGTTACTGTACACCCACGGCGTACGGTGAGGGGTTAGTTCCTACACAAAAAACCATGGGTTACTGTACACCCACGGCGTACGGCGAGGGGTTAGCTCCTATACAAAAACCATGGGTTACTGTACACCCACGGCGTACGGCGAGGGGTTAGGTCCTACACAAAAACCATGGGTTACTGTACACCCACGGCGTACGGCGAGGGGTTAGTTCCTACACAAAAACCATGGGTTACTGTACACCACGGCGTACGGCGAGGGGTTAGTTCCTACACAAAAACCATGGGTTACTGTACACCCACGGCGTACGGCGAGGGGTTAGTTCCTACACAAAAACCATGGGTTACTGTACAGCCACGGCGTACGGCGAGGGGTTAGCTCCTATACAAAAACCATGGGTTACTGTACACCCACGGCGTACGGCGAGGGGTTATTCCTTCTTAGAAAGCATGGGTTTCTGCACACCCACGAAGTACAGCGCGCAAAATTTTAGGCGACGTACGGGAAAGGTTAAGTTTATTACTTTGCATTTCTGTTTCGTAATTCTTGTTTTACGTCTTACGGGTATCGTGCATGTCCTTACCTGTTTATATACATTAGAAGGGAATTTCTCAGTCACTTCACTTATTATATACATCTTTATCATGACAACAAAAAAGAGACCAACTATTAAGCTTCTCCAATGGAACTGTCGCTCCATAACAAAAAATATATCATACTTGAATCAATATCTTGGAATAAATAAGTTTAATGTTTTATTATTACAATCACTAAATGTCAACAGCGATAATCTACCACATTTACCTGGATTCTATCACCCCCAGTTTATGAACAATGTGCGGACCGAATACAAACAGCTATCTATGTGCGTGAAGGCCTGGATTTTTGCGAAAGAACTCCACCAGTATCCAATAACATCCCTTCTGCTTCATGCTGTGCAGCAATGGTCAAATTTACTTCTTCTTTGATATTAAACATTGCTTCAGTTTACCTTCCAAAAGGACCTGATGATGCGAATACAGAATGGCTAAAAGGGTTCCAAGACCAAAGAGACAAATGGGTCATTGGAGGAGATTTTAATGCACATGCTCCTTTTTGGGACCATGGCTGCTCTTATGTTACAAGTAATAGATTATTAGATAACATAGCTGATTCTAATCTGTATTTGCTAAATAATGGAAATATTACTCGCATTCCAGATATAGCCACACATAACCCCTCAGCCATTGATTTAACCTTTACATCTCCATCACTTGTAGTAAACTCAATGTGGGAAACAGGAGATAATCCACTGGGATCAGATCATATTCCAATAATAATATCGTTGAATGACATATTAGAACAGGAAATCTCAGAAGATATTATTCCAAAATATATTTACAAAAAGGGCCCGATTGGTCTTGTTTTCAAACCAGTCTTAACAACACAGAATTAGTGTTCTCAGCTAATGAAAACGTAGATGACCAATACACTGCATTTTGTAATATATTTTAGCAGCAGCTGACAAGTCGATCCCGAAGATAAAAAAAAACACAACAAAGTCAAAAAAAATAATGGAAACGTATGGTGGAACACAAAATGTGAAACTGCCAATGAAAAGAAAAAAGAAAGATTCAAATTTTTTTAAAAAGAGATCAGCAAGTAGTCAAAAAGAAATGAAAAAGGCAGATAAAAGAAAATAAAGATGTCATAGATGACGCAAAGCTGCAGCATTGGAATGAATTTTTGTAACTCTGAAGTTAAAAATCATAAAGATATTGGTAAAGTGTGGGAGGAACTGAAAGCTATGAAAAATGGATTAACATCACAATTCCCTATAACAATAGATAACAACGTTTTCTATTTGCTGATGAGGAAAGGCAGAAGCCTTTGTAAACATATTTGCTAAGGTAAGCCGCTCTGAAGGTCTAACAAGTACTCACCAAATATACAAAAGAGAAAGAAAAGGTAGTAAAGCACTGAGAATGTACAGCTGTCACGCAGGGTAAACTGCGGACAAAGCTCGCCAGATATTAAAGGCAATCTCAATCCTTCACACACCCAGTAAATACCCCACAAACCAAACTGGAAGGCATCAGGTGGATAACTAGCCCAAACTTTATTAAAAAATACATAAACCAAACAGATGAACAGGTCCGCAACAAAGAAATATATATATGGCTCTACACGTCTAGGGGGAATAAAAAAAAAAAACAACAACAACAAAAATCACAACCATCAAAACAGGACACATGTCAAGCAATCCATGAAACGACCTAGCTACACACCTGCTGGAAGCAATACACACTTTTTACACTGCCCCACTCCCGGTCTCCTAAAGACCTCATAGTGAGCTCATTAACACACCTAACACAGGTTGCAAGTGTCATCAAAAAAAAAAACAAAAAAAAAAACAAAAGGCATTGTCCAGTCAATTCCCGGAAACATATCTGGTTGCACCTTGGTATTGTCCCCTGAACCTTCCCACAACAAGCTAAATCGCCGTTCTCACACAGCACACGGATTCCCACATCACCGATGATCAGAAGTCAGATTCCTTTTCACCAGGCAGGCAGTCTGAGAAGCTTGGCAAGACTACTCTAGTCGACAGTCCTGTCTCGGTGGGTGCAGGGACATCCGTACTGGTGGCGTTCCCCAATGGACTCCCATGACGTAGGAAGAGTGTATATAAAAAATAAAAAAAAACAGAAAAGCCTGAAGGGCACCCCACATAAGATCGTGCGCACAGTGAGGGTGGTGAGAGACAGACGTGGGGGTGTGGGTGTTTGAAAGCGGGTAAAGCTGTGGGGAAAGGGAAAATAGGTGGACAGAATGAAAAGCTAAAAAAAAAACACACAAAAAAAATTTATATATATATATATATTATATGTATACATACACACATAGCTTTTGACAATGGAAGAGTAAGAAAGGGGAGCATGAGCAGAACAGAAAACAAACAAAATCAAAGGGAAAGGCGAAAACAAGAGAGAGGGGGAGAGGGTGTGCGTGTAGAAAGAAAAAAAAGCAAAGCAAAAAAGGGAGGAAGCCAGCAAAGGGGAAAAGGCTCACATTATCAGTGGACATTCACAAAAAGACTATCTTTTCCCACTTGAAATTCATATAAACAAAAATCTATCATTTATGGCCTCCCTTTCCCCCTTGAAAAAGCACAATAAAATAATCATAATCAAGTAGCATTGAGCACAGTTCGCTTTCACACACACACACACGCACAACAACGATAAACAGAACGAAAGGAGATGAACGAGAAAGAGGGTGGAGGATGGAGGAAGGGAAAAAAGAACCCAAGAGCGCCCCCCTTTCCTCCATCCAATAGGGAAAATTAAACACCAAGTGCATTACACCCCTCACTCGGTCATATCTACCCCTAACCCATCAACGAATAATGTCACCAACGACAACGGGATGAAACGCACTGACAGACACTTGCGCAAATGGAGGGAGAAGTCCTTAAATTATTTTTTGGTATAGTCAGAAGTGAATAAAAACCAAATTTATCTCCACACCTATGCATATACAAGGCTAAAACAATTTTACATGAATACCAGTCCCCTACATACAACAAAAACAACGTTCAAGCAATGAAAACAGATTATAAAAAAATATATATATATGTACCAAACGACTTGTGATAGGGACGAACAAATGGCCCCCCTCCACCCCAGTCTCACTGAAGGACTCGGGCCCAGTGGAGGAAAAAAAACGTCTGTGGGACAGACACTGGAAAATAATAAGAGAGAGCTCTCACGAGGCTGATGGGCCCCTTTCCCTTTGACTTTCTCCTACCGGCAAAAAAAACAACAAATGGGACTCTCCCAAAAAAAAAAAATTGCCGCCAGCTCCCTGGGGCTATGAGAGTTACGGGAACTGCGAGACGCCGCAAAAAAGTGCAAAACACGGAAGACGTGTGTCCCACGCGTTTTACACTGGGCTATATATATATATATACCCAGGTGAAGGGGGAGTGGACACAGAAAGTAAAGAGGAAAGGGAGGGTGAGGGGGTCCGAACACACAAAACGAAGACGGAGACAGACGTGGTCTTTAAACGGGAATAATGTCCTGAACAGGACACAGAGTGCCTGGTGCGACACCCCCTACCAAAGAGCTTAGTACCTCTGAGGTACTAACTAGTCCACTCCCGCTACACCTGAGGTGCCGAACAATCCTACCATTGACAGAAAGTACTGGGTGAAACGGCTAGTCCAATTCCACGAGACTGAATACCAAAGAAACACTAACAATAGATTAATGCAATATCATTGATTTCAAAATATGTAAAAGGTGGAGTGACAGCGGCATCAAGACAGGTCATCACTGAATGAAGCTGCACGCGTTGGGTTTGCCACAAGGTGGAAGAAAAACCTTTTTAAAAGACTAATGCAGGGGAATTAACCCTAAAAGACGTCACCGGAGTAAGACTCCAAGTGCTCGGTGTCACTAACAAGGGATGAATAAAGACGTGCAAGGGTAGAAAAAAGGGGGTGCCCAAGCTCACCACAGGATTGCAGCAATTTTTACTGGGACATACGACCAAGAAGTCCGCTTCAACATTAGCAGAACCCCGGGGATGTGCCTGAACTGGAAGGCAATACTCTGCAACTAAATGGCCCAGCCCATGAGTCGCTTGCTGACTGGACGAATGCGATGGAGGTCTGTAATGGGTGGTGGTCGCATTCTAAGGAAATTCTCGGCCATAGAGAAAGGGGTAAAATCTCCTGATGGCCCAGATGCAGCAGACACCCCTGTTCTATCGTGTGATAGTTCAGTTCTGCCCTGTCAACTTCTTGCTTGCATGGGCAACAGGTTGAAGGCCCTTCCTTGATCCTGGGGGAGAGCCGCACCAATCCCTGAGGCGAGGCATCAGTCCTGACAAAAAGGGGAAGTTTGGGGTCTGGAAGTTGCGCACAGGTTGTGATGTTCAGAGCCATCTTCAAGGCATCAATGCTGTCTGCATTGGGGACCCCACTTCACCTTCTCTGGTTGCCTGGCTTTTGTCTTCTCAGTGAGTGGAAGTGCAAGTTCAGCAAAGTGAGGAAAAAAATTTTTGCGTAGAATCCAGCCAATCCCAAAAAAGATCTCAGTTCCCGCTTGGTTGTTGGAGGTTTTGCATTCTCAATCTTCTGTAACTTGCCCTCCTCTGGCAGGATGGAACCTCGCTGAAGCACATGTCCCAGGAAAGAGATTTCAGTTTCCCCCAACTGACACTTGCTGGGCTTGGCAGAAAGTGTACTTGCCGAAGTCTCTGGAAAAAGTGTACGTAGAACCTAAAGATGACGAAGCCACTTTCAGTGCAAATGATAAGGTAGTCCATGAAGTTGGCGCTTCCTTCAAATGTAGGGTTTCCAACACCTGTCGTATGATGCGGCTGAAAATAGCCCCAGCAGTCTTTAGACCAAAAGGCATGACAGCCCCATCAAAACTGGCCATCTGGAGTGGTGAAGGCCTTTTTGTCCTTGCTTCGGGACCCAAATGGTATTTGCCAGTATCCTTTCGTTAAATCGAGCTTTGTAAAATAAGCTGCTCTGCTGAGTTGGGCAAAGATGTACTCCATGTCGGCTGGTTCAGCATCAAATTTCAGGATGCGGTTCAAACGTCTGAAATCGACACAGAACCTCATCTTCCCATCCTTTTTTGACCAGGAGGATCGGCGATGAATATGGTGAGCTACACCTCTCAAAAAACTCCCATCTTCAGCTATCTTGGACCTCCTTATGTATACTTCATCTTGAGAATGGGGTTGCGGGACTGTTTAAACTCTCACAGGTTCTTTTGCGGGGGGTAGCGAACACTCCCCGAGAGTACACTTCAAAGGAATGTCGGTGAGTATATCCTTAAACTCTTCGCAAAATTTGTCCAAGTTCCTGTTTTGTTCTACACTCAGGTGCTGTGCGATCTTCACATCTTGCCAGGTTTCTTCGGGAGTAACGACAGGCTTGGGATGTTGTAGTCACAGGGGGTTCAGATTCCTCGAATCTGCGACGACGGGTGTGAAACCAGCTTTGCAAGCTTCTCTCCTCTGGTACCTCTTCAGCAGGTTTGCATGCCCCAATTTGTCTTTTCCCCTGACTTAATGTAGTAGTCCCGTCTCCAACGCCCCTGACCGACAACAAAGGGACCCTGCCAGGCAAGCTGGAGTTTGTTGTAGTGCAGAGGTAAAAGAAACCCGTATTCATCTCCTTCCTCATACCACTTTTTCTTTGGCTTTGCGGTCATACAGCTTCTTGTCCCGGGCTGACGGGCCTGCTTGAGGTTTCCTGTGCGTTCGAGGTAGCGCTATGCGCTCTTTCAATCAGCACATATCTGCCTCTTCTTGGGTCATCTGTCACCTCTTCCGGGTCCACATGCGACGTTAAGGGACATGGTCCATGGACGGTACGCCATAGAGCATTCAAATGGGGGAACTTCATGCTTTCTTGGGGAACCTCCCTGTATGCGAATAGGGACTCCCGGCAAGTAGCGATCCCATTCCTTCGCTGTTCCTGACACAGGGCGCTTCACCATTTGCTTCAGGGTTGCATGAACCTTTTCCACAAGCCCATTGGCTTGTGCTTTGGTATGGTGTGGTGGTTTCCCGGCGCACGTTGAGAAGCGCGTACACTTCATCCATGACCTCTGACATGAACTGGCTGCCCTGGTCAGAAAGAACTTTGCTGGTATAACGGTACGAGTCCCATTGCCACAGGGCTTCTGCCACAGTGACCGCATCGATGCGCTTGAGAGGGGGTGGCTTCCGGGTACCTTGTTGCATAGTCGACCATTCAAGGACATATCTGTGTCCTCTGCTGACGCTGGTGTGATGGGGCCAATGAGGTCGACACCGACTTGGCGAGGGAGTGTGTACCCGGGCACAGTGCCTAGGGGGACTCTTGTTTTTATGGCCCTTTTGGGGTGGTCCCTGGCACGCGTCGCACGTCCTGCAGTAACGTCGGACATCGGCACCAATACCTGGCCAGTAAAAGCTCTGCTGGATGCGTTCCAGTGTTCTGCGTACCCCCAAGTGTCCGGCCATCGGAAAAGTCATGACCAAGGGTTTTGCACATTTTGTCGCAGGGGTTTCTGGCACGACCAGCTGTTTGACTTTCATGGCCTTTGGGTGCAAACTCCCTTGCAAGATTCCTTGGTCTGGAAAAAATGTCATTTCCCCTTGTTAGTAACTTTCGGTGGCTTGTTAATGGAAGACCTAATGACATTCAACGTGGGGCTCTGGCCTGAAGATTCCTAACAGCTGGGGGGGTCCACGCTGACAGCAGTTCTGTTGTCCAAAGGGCGGAGTAAGGGCTTCAGGACTTCCTGCTCTTTCTTTTCCTGGGCTCTGGTTGTGACTGCAACGAACGCCTGGGCTGGAAGATCAGTTGGATGTATTCGAGTCCCCATCCTTGAACTTGACCTCATTCCGATCAAGAGAGAGTACGCCGGTCGTTCAAGAGCAACAGCCCAAACTTCACCTTTGAAGTAAGGAGTAGACAGCTCGACGAGCACTGTAGGGCGTGTCGACATGAAGCCGGCTTCAATTTCCCGACACTTGACAGTCAGGTCCTCTTCGCGTGCCGTCTGGTACGAGCTTACTGTCAACAAAGGTAGTGGTGGCTCCTGTATCTTTTGATAGTATCAACTACCACGCCGTTGACCAGTGAAGCGAAGGGGGGACAAGTAGGCTCTCCAAGCATTGGGCATCCGAACGAGACGCTGGCCTTAGTCCTTCCTTGGGTCTCAGCCGTCTGCCTCTGGCATGTGGCAGTCACGCCGGAAATGGCCTAGGCTTCCACAGAGAAAACAGGTTTTCGCCCCTTGGACGGAGGCGATGGTGGTACAGGGCTCCTGGGTGTCTCTTCCCCATCTATCGGTCCAGTCGGTTTACCGGGAGCAGGCGGTCTGGCTTGAAGGTCGGGGAGCATCAGCGAAGGCCTCAGCAATCCTTACTGCTGCTTTGGGAAAGTTTTAGGTCTGCCTCTCCAACCTTAATCCGCAGCTCTGGGGAGACAACACTGCACAACTGCTCCATGAATGCAGGTCTCTCAGCTCGACACCTGCCGCCTTCCCTCCAGTAGTCCAGGGTCTTTTTCAGTCTCTCACCAAACTGATGAAATGTCTCCTCTGGGGGCCTTGCGCATAGTCCTGAACTTCTTCCTGTAGGACTCTGGTGTGAGGGAAGGCGTTGCCTGAGGGCTGCTTTCAGTTCCTGGTATGTGGGCCAGGTGGAAGGTTGACGAAAGCTTCCTTGCTTTCCCAGTCAAATACAACAAGGTACAAGGCTTACTCCTGTCTGACAGACGACATGATGAAGCGACAGTCTCAAATGCTCCAGGAAAGCATCAATGTCATCATCAGGGGCATGCGAGGCATCTCCAGCTGGGGGGGGTGCGAGTTGGATGTCATGTTCTTCAATGCCCTTTCTGAAGGGGCTTGAAATGTCTGCTCCAATTTCCGGGTCAATGGCAGTGGCACGGACCAATGCAGCTTGAATGCGGTTGCCTCTCCGCCTCTCTGTATCTTTCATCCTCTGCCTTCTGTTCCTGCCGCATTCTTTCCTCTCTTTCCTCTCTCAGTTTCTCAGCGCGCTCTCTCTTTCTCTCTCTTCTCTTCTAATCCTTTCTTTCTTCTCTCTTCCTTCTTAGTCTTTCCTCTCGGGGCTCTTTCTTCTTTCCTGATCCGTTCCCTTTTTTCTTTCTCTTCTTTCCTAATCCTTTCTTCTCTTCCTCTTTCTCGTTCTCTTTCCTCTTTCCTTTTTCTCCCTTTCTCTTCCCTGTCTTCCCCGGCGGGCGAAACCTCTTCTTCGTACCTCTGCCTCTCCATGAGCTGCCACATCATGGAGGGGTCGGCCATAGGAGGGGCCATGGCTGGGAACACAGGCCTCTCATAATACCCAGGTTGAGGTCGAGGGGTTGGCTTCACAGAGGGAGAAGTAACAGGTGCCTGGTGCATCAACGGGGCACCGGGTACGATACACGTGGAACTGTAGGAGTGTGTCCAGGTGTGAAAAGCCTACTGTAGTGGACACAGGGACCGGGACATAGCTAGGCCGATGGGGTGATGGCGCATAGGCTGAGTAGTGAGCGAAATGGGTCTACTGACACCCCCGGCACTGTATACGACAGAAGTGGTCGGTTTCCGTGGTGGTGGCAGCTGCCATGCCAGGCAGGATTCCGGTAGCCTGAGTATATCCACGGGTAGTGGACGGCTTAAATCACTAGGATCCATTGTGAAAACAAAGTAAGTAAGTTAAAGACAAAACCCTACGAGCTAGGCCTAGTATACGGACCAACTGGTAAAGGACTGAACCAGCGAGGTAGTAGTGAACCGTTTTCCTACCCCTACTCTGAGTACACAAGGTCTAGACTACATGCTGCCCCATACACCAGCTTCAAAAAGTAGCTACAGCCACCCAGCAAGCTAAAAAAGATGGCAGTCAGCAAATACCAACGATAAAAGGTCTCCTGACTAGGTCGTACTACTTATGATGCAGTACAGCTCAACCCTTATTCTGAGGCGGGTGTCTGCCCAAAGAAGTGGCCTCCAAAAAGGGTAGATGTAGGGGAAAGGGAAACCCCAGGAGAACAGCCCCTATTCCCACTCACCAGTAATTATAGCCCACTAAATGCTAGGATTCACCATCTAACCTCCCACGAACACCACAGACACAACACCCTTTAACCCCCTGGTTGGTCTAGGGTCAGGTGTGAGACAGGGAGAACAACCAATCCCGGACGAGCCCCCCCAATTGTCACGCAGGGTAAAACTGCGGACAAAGCTCGCCAGTATTAGGGGAATCTCAATCCTTCACACACCCAGTAAATACCCCACAAACCAAACTGGAAGGCATCAGGTGGATAACTAGACAACTTTATTAACAAATACATAAACCAAACATGATGAACAGAGGGCCGCAACAAAGAAATATATATGGGGTCTACACGTCTAGGGGGAATAAGAAAAAAAAAACAACACAAAAATCACAACCTCAAAAAAGGACACATGTCAAGCAATCCAATGCACGACCTAGCTACTACACCTGTGGAAACAATACACAATTTTACATGCCACTCCGGTTCCTAAAGACCCATGTGAGCTCATTAACACAACCTAACACAGGTTGCAATGTCATCAAAAAAATTAAAAAAAAAAGCATTGTCCGGTCAATTCCCGAAACATATCTGGTTGCACCTTGGGATTGTCCCCTGAAACCTTCCCACAACAAGTTAAACTCGCCGTTCTCACCGCACACGGATTCCCACATCACCCGATGATCAGAAGTCAGATTCCTTTCACCAGCAGGCAGTTGAGAAGCTTGGCAAGGGCTACTCTAGTCGACAGTCCTGTCTCGGTGGGTGCAGGGACAATCCGTACTGGTGGCGTTCCCCAATGGACTCCCATGACGTAGGAAGAGTGTATATTTAAAAAAAAAAAACAACAGAAAAGCCCCGAAGGGCACACCACATAAGTACGTGCGCACAGTGGGGGGTGGTGTGAGACAGACGTGGGGTGTGTTTGGGGTTGAAAGCGAGTAAGCTGTGTGGAAGCAATTAGGTGGACAGAATGAAAAGCTAAAAAAAAACACACAAAAAAACTATATATATATATATATATGTATAATACACACATAGCTATTTACAATGGAAGAGTAAGAAAGGGGAGCATGAGCAGAACAGAAAACAAACAAAATCAAAAGGGAAAGGCGACACAGAGAGAGAGGGGGAGAGGGTGTGCGTGGTAGAAAGAAAAGAAAAGCAAAGCAAAAAGGGGAGGAAGCCAGCAAAGTGAAAGGCTCACATTATCAGTGGGCATTCACAAAAAAGCTATCATTTCACTTGAAATCATATAAACAAAAATCTATCATTTATGGCCTCTCCTTTCCCCCTTGCAAAGCACAAAAATAAATCATAATCAAGTAGCATTTAGCACTGTTCGCTTTCACACACACACACGCACAACAACGATAAACAGAACGAAAGGAGATGAACGAGAAAGAGGGTGGAGGGATGGAGGAAGGGGCAAAAAGAACCCAAGAGCGTCCCCCTCCTCCATCCCAATAGGGAAATTAAACACCAAGTGCATTACACCCCTCACCCCGGTCAATCTACGCCTAACCCATCAACGAATAATGTCACCAACGACAAACGGGATGAAACGCACTGACAGGGCACTTTCGCAAATGGAGGGAGAAGTCCTTAATTATTTTTTGGTATAGTCAGAAGTGAATACAACCAAATTTATCTCCCCACCTATGCATAACAAAAGGGAAAACAATTTACATGAATACCAGTCCCCCTACATACAACATAACAACGTTCAAGCAATGAAACGATTAAAAAAAAAATATAAAATAATGTACCAAAGACTTGTGATAGGAAACGAACAAATGGCTCCCTCCACTCCAGTCTCACGAAGGACTCGGGCCCAGTGGAGGAAAAACACGTCTGTGGGACAGACACTGGAAAATAAGTAAGAGAGAGCTCTCACGACGGCTGATGGGCCCTTTCCCTTTACTTTCTCCCACCGGCAAAAAAAAAAAAAATGGCGACCTCTCCCCAAAAACAAAAATTTCCGCCAGCTCCCCCCCGGGAGCTATGAGAGTTCGGGAACTGCGAGACGCCGCGAAAAAGTGCAAACACGGAAGACGTGTGTCCCACGCGTTTTACACTAGGCTATATATATATATATACCCCGGTGAAGCGGAGTGGACACAGAAAGTAAAGAGGAAAGGGAGGGTGAGGGGGTCCGAACACACAAGAACGAAGCGGAGGACAGACTGTGTCTTAAACGGGAATAGGTCTGAACAGGACACAGAGTGCCCGGTGCGACAACAGCAGACAATAGTAACAATGTCAATGCTTCATAACTATCCAAGAAGTAAAAGAAGCCATTAGATCCATACCATTAAGAAATCATCTATTGGTTTAGATCAATATTATCAAATGTTAAAATTTGCTGAAATTTGTAGAGTTTCTCATAAAATTTTTTAGCTGTTGGAGCAATGGTGTTATGCCAAAATATGGAAAAAGTCGATTATTGTTCCAATTCTAGCAAGGAAAATCTACAAAGGGTTAAGATTTGACCCATTGCATTAAT
>CM031596.1:10884061-10894061 GCA_018398815.1 Conus ventricosus | reverse complement strand
CGGGAGAGAGGGGCGGTGGAAGGTGGATGTATGAAGCGAAGGCTGCACATTACAGCAAAATAGTCGTTTGACTCGCAGCTGATTGAACAAAAACGAGTTTGCAGTTCAGTGGTACAAGTTCCCATTCCACAGAGCACCAACATCAGTGAAGTTCTGCTGTGGCCCTTCATCCCGCTCTCATTGGTGACCTCATTTTGATGTCCGCTCCACTCCAGTGGCCTGGTTGGGTTTTCGTCGGGCACGTATCGGCAAGTGTCTGGGGCTGTCTTTGGACCGTAGTGTGTTGTGTTGTGTGTGTGTGGGGTTTTGTGCGTGCCGTGGTCTGCGTGCGTGCGTGCGTGGGCGTGCGTGCGTTGGCGTGCGTGCGTGCGTGCGTGGTGCGTGCGTGCGTGCGTGCTGTGCGTCGTGTGTGTGTGGTAGTGTGGTAGTGTGTGTAGTTTCGTCTTCAAATGGTGTCCCCAAGTGTCCCAATAGCGTCACTGGCTTAAGCATCAGTGCTCGCTTTCGGTTCTTTGGGTGTTCTAACGTCACTTCCCCCAGCCCCGCCCACCCTACCCCGGCTCCCCCCCCCCCCCGCCCCCCCCCACCCCCCCCCGCCCCCTCCCCCCCCCCCCACCACCACCACCACGTATTCCCACTACATATCCTACTTCCAGTCCCTCGGTCTTTGCTGTCGTCAATCCTGCCACCCTCCCCCACCTCCCTCTCCCAGTCCTTTTCGCCCCCCACCCCCCCCCCTTCCCCCCCCCTTTGCCAATATTTGCATACTCCGCCATAAATCCACCACCAACCACTACCACCCTCTTTGCCTTATGTATGTACCTGACTATTATGAAAGTGTTTTGTACTTGAAATGCACATGCTATTTTGTTTGATAAGTATGTCTTATGTGAGTATGCCCGCGCGCGTGTGTGTGTGTATGTGTGTGTGTGTGTGTGTGTGTGTGTGTGTGTGTGTGTGTGTTGTGTGTTGTGTGTGTGTGTGTGTTGTTCGTGCTCTCGTGCGTGCTTGTCCGTGCGTCGTTGCGTGACTGCGTGCTTGCGTGCCGTGCGTGCGTGCGTGCCCTGCGTGCCTTGGTGCGTTGTGTGTGTGGTTGTTGTTTTTCCGTGCTTCAAAATCGATTGTCTTGCATCTCTTGGTATCTTTTGATTGTCAGATTTTTCTAACATGCTCTTTCCTTCTCCACTCTGCCTCTTTCTCCATCTCCCCTCCCTCCCTCCCTCTCCTCTCTGTCTCTCTCTCTACTGCTTGTCTCTGTCTCCTGTCTCTGTCTCTGTCTCTCTGTCTTCTTTCTCTCTTTCTCTCTCTCTCTCTCTCTCTCTCTTTTTTTTTTCTTCTCTCTCTCTCTCTCTCTCTCTCTCTCTGCTCTCGTCTCTCTCTCAACTCTCTTCTCCTCTCTCCCGCCCTTCTCGCACTCTTTTCCTCCTCATCTATCACCCCCCCCCCCCCTCTCTCTCTGTCCTTTCATTTACTTTTTTTTCAATAATTCCATGTCTAGTTTTTGTTCTGGCCACTTTTACATGCTTCTTTTATTGCCTCATTTATTTTTGCATTTTTGACCCCTACTCAGGGCGAGGACTGGATGTAAAAAATGCACATCATACCTATCTATTATCCCTCCGTTAATAAAGAATGTTGTCTTGTCTTGTCTTGCTTTGCATTTTTTTCTTCCGCTGCTGATATGATTTGGGGATTCTTCTGCACTAATCTATTTCTTGTTTCTTCACTGCAATATTTTTCCCCTTTGAAACTAAAAATAAAATGGATTTTGTTAATTTGATATCCTGTCAGTTTTGACGATTTTTAAAACAGCTTAGTTTTTTATTTGTGTAGAGATAGAGAGAGCGAGGATGAGAGAAGAGAAAGAGAGAGAAGAGAGAGAGGGATGGAGGGAGGAGGGAGGAGGGAGGGAGGAGAGAGGAGTTTCGCTTTCACCGTTCATAGTGATGGTGGGATTCGCTGCCGCTGCAGCCTACTGATCTTTTGGGGTTGTAAGTGGTGCTCATAAATGTTTTAGCAGGAAAGCTGCAAATAATGATTCTAAACTTTCCGTCACGAATTCCTGACATGCTGCTTGAACACATGGCATACCATGGCGCTAAAAACAGCATCCAGATAGGGCCCTAACGGCATGCCATTGCCCCTAAAACATCATCCAGTAGCCCCTGATTATTGGCATGTTCCATGCCGCCTAAACAGCATCCAAGATAGCCTTAAACTGGCATGCCATGCCGCTAAACAGTATCCAGATAGCCCTAGCTGGCATCCATGATGCTAAACAGTATCCAGATAGCCCCTAAATGGCATGCCATGATGCTAAACAGCATCCAGATAGCCCCTAACTGGCATGCCATGCTGCTAAACAGTATCCAGATAGCCCCTAACTGGCATGCCATGATGCTAAACAGTATCCAGATAGCCCCTAACTGGCATGCCATGATGCTAAACAGCATCCAGATAGCCCCTAACTGGCATGCCATGCCGCTAAACAGTATCCAGATAGCCCCTAACTGGCATACCATGCCGCTAAAACATCATCCAGATAGCCCCTAAATGGCATGCCATGCTGCTAAACAGCATCCAGATAGCCCCTAACTGGCATACCATGCTGCTAAACAGTATCCAGCTGCTGAACATCATCCAGATAGCCCCTAACTGGCATGCCATGCCGCTAAACAGCATCCAGATAGCCGCTAACTCGAGAAAAGTTAGACCTAGGTTCGAACGCATGATCGCTCACTTCTTGGACAAGCACACGAATCGCTAAAACCATAGACAGTCATATTGTTTTTTAGACCAATTTACCGGGCCCGGAGTACATTTTTCAGGGCCTGTTTTCTTTCCCAAGACACCGTTAACTGGCTCGGCCCGGGGGAGTGAGGTTCAGTCATGGAGAGACGAATACATCCATAATGGATGTGGTTCTTCCCTTGACTGGCCGGGGATGCTGCGTACATGCCCGGCCCACGTCACACCTCCGTGCACGTATCAGCAACAGCAGCAGCATCCTCACACCATCTAGCACTTCAGGGACACTTTTGTTTTAATTATTTCTTTCCTGTTCTTTACTTTTCTTTCTTTTTTCTTTCTTTCTTTCTTTTTTTTTTTCCCCTTTTTTTTCGGGGGGAGGGGGAAGAAAGCTGTTGGGGGCCGGAATAGCTCAGTTGGTAGAGCGCCGGACTCGTAATCTTGGTGATCCTGGGATTGCGGGTTCGAATCTCCGCTGGGCCGTTTCGGTACAGGAGGATTTTTCTCTCGGAGTTAACATTGGTTCTGACTCATTTCCCATGCAGTCCCTCGAATGAGACTATAAACCGAGGTTCTATGTGTGAAGGCACGCATCACATCTTGCACACACATAAAATCCCATCACCAACTTTCGGAAGAGAAGGCCAGTTTGGCCGTTGGTATGGATGACACGTTACACACAGCATGCACCCTGCGTGAGAAATGGAAAGAATGAAGGAAGTAAGGAAAATGAGTGAACAATATTGAACGATGTTGACTGGATGACACGGGAAACGACTGAATGAAGCGCCAGCTGGCAGCTCTTCAGTCGGCACTACCCTGGTAGGCAGCCCCGTTGCGTAAACGAGTGTGGATTGTAAAGCGCTTAGAGCTTGGTCTCTAGCCGAGAACAGGCGCTATATAAGTATTCATTGTAAATATACTAATTTTCTATGCCGTCTTAGCTGCACGGCTCTGACAAAGTTGGTTCCAGTTCCTTCATACAACAAGCCACACACAGCATCCCTGCAATAGCAGCATCGGGACAGGCAGGCCACTGACAGCTATCACTATCAGGGTCACCGTCAGGCAGCTTGACAGAGGAGACACTGCCCTGCCCTGCGGTGGAGTCACTCCGATGGAGTTCAGTGGTGTCTGTTGTAATCCAGTGTATGGAAGGTAGATACCCTCTGTCTGGCCCCTGTACTGACGACAGTTAGTGTTTGGCTTTGGAGCCAGTGGTGATGAGCTTCCCTTTCCGGAAGGAAGCTTAGCAATGATTCATTGTCGCCTTGACTTAAGGCTGTGTCAGGCCAGTTGACATAGGCTAGAACACCAAGGCTACATCAAAATGTTGTTGTGCTCTGAATAGTTATGCGGGGATTGTCTTCAGTTGTGACAAGCTCCTAGCATAACATTATCAGTCTAAAAAAAACCCGAAGTCGGAGTGTGGCTGCCCACGTGGCGGGGTAATCAAAAACGGTCACACACGTAATGTTCTCATCCCCAGCTGATGCATTTGTACCATAGCGTTCAAGTACTTCGGCTGTAAGGATGATCCCTGGAGTCTTTTAGCCAGGGTATGACAACAACAACAACAATGATTCATTGGTTCTTTTTTAACGCAAAATGTGAGGAAAAGTGGAATATGATCCCATCTTCAACAGGACAATTTGGCATCATAGCTGTTGTCATTTGTTATTTATAATACATACAACGATACATACAAGAAAGAAACAAGAACTAAGTAGTGTAAATTCTTTTGCGAACGTATGTTTAGACCGGCCAGAAAGTCTGATTGCACTGTGTACTATACATTTTACACGGGCTCATTAGGAAATAAATGCTCTATTCCTTATACCTGACTATCAAAGTGAATATCCGTTACAGTAAAGCGAAGGATACGTACCTGGGCGAGGCATGCTTGCACACAGACACAGACACACACACACACACACACACACACACACACACACACACACACACACACACACACACACACACACACACACACACACACACACACACCACACACACACACCACACACACACACACACACACACACACACACACACACACACACACACACACACCTCTAAAAATGTTACCCCACCCCCCACCCCCGTTCCCCAAGCTGTTGAAAATAGCATATGATCGACAAGACTGAAAAGACAAGACAAAAAAATAAATAAATACACTATCATTACAAGAATATAACGTCTTTTTCCCTGAAATCGAGTCTTTTGGAACCCCGATAGCCACACGGTACTGCTGACCGCCTGAGAAGCGACAAAAAAATTTCCCCAAATACAATACCAGTGGGTAAGAAGTCCTACATGTTCAGCATGGGGTTTATAGTCCATGGACCGTGCTGTAATCCGATCAGCTATGTTTGCAGTGCTGCTCTCACGATTTTGGCGCTGCACCATAAAGGCCCCGGTATCAAAGTGCACGATTTTTACAGGTGCGGAAAAAAGGAGAAGAAAAAAAAACAAAAAACAATAGACTGGCGTTTTGGTTTCTAGAAGACTGACTTGCAGGAGAGACTTAGTGCCGGTGTGACCAAGCGTTCTGGTTAGTGCTTTCGTTCTGTAACAGGTGTTAGTTAATTCCCGGCTGCTGGCTTCTCTCCCTCTCTCTCTCTCTCTCTCTCTCTCTGTCTCTCTCTCTCTCTCTCTCTCTCTCTCTCTCTCTCTCTTCCCTCTCCTCTCTTTCTCTCTCTCTCTCTCTTTCTCTCTCTCTCTCTCTCTTTCTCTCTCTCTCTCTCTCTCTCTCTCTCTCTCTCTCTCTCTCTCTCTCTCTCTCTCTCTCTCTCTCTCTCTCTCAGTTTAGTGTTGACATGATTACCATTTGTAATGTTTACCATTTGGGTTGCTAATAGATTTGCACACTTTCCTCAATCCCCGTCCAAGTCGGCTGGGCTATAAATCAGGATGACTTTGTGACTTACACCTTTCGCAACCCCCCCCCCCCCCCCTCCCCCTCCCCCACTACTACCAGGCCTACAGCTACACTGCTGCTGTTGGACTTATACCTTTGGCAACCGACCCCCCCCCCCCCCCCCGCCCCCCACTACCATCTACACTCCTGCTGGTTGAAACTGCTCACAACGGGAGGTGCCTTATTTTTCATGACATGGGGGGGGGGGGGGGGGGGGGAGGGGGATGCTTGGACTGCCCGGTTATAGAACACACTGTACAGTGTGGTGTATACATGTTACTATAAGGGCCAGCGGGTCAGCACAGACCTCTGCCAAATTCGATCAGATCCCGGATCTGTCCTTTGTTCCGGATCCGTTTTCAAATGGAAGCGCCCCATCTCCCCCCCCCCTTCCCTCCTCCCCCTTCCCATATGATGTCTCTTTGACATGGGACAAAAAAAAGATAAGAGGCTCGATTTCATTTTCTGTGAACAAGTCAGGTGAAAACAGGATTATTCTAACTGCCAGGGAAAGTAATTGGAGGTACGGAGATGAAGGAGTTACTTCTCTCACACACACACAACACACTCACACACTCACACACACACACACACGCGCGCACGCACACACACACACACACACACACACACACACACACACCACACACACACACACACACACACACACACACACACACACACACACACACACACACACACACACACGCGCCGCGCTGACGCGCGCGCACGCACGCACGCACGCACACTCACACACTAATGTCATCGTTTACATTACTAAAAACAAAGTTTAAATTTCCAGTTTAAATAGATTACTCGGTAGACAGTTATTGATTTGTGAACAGCTATATCACAGAGTTCATGTTCAGTGGAAATTTTGCAATAATTTGATGACAGATCTGGATTCGCTGCATGATCCGGATTCATCACCACGGATCCGCACCAACATTTCATGGAATTGTCCAGGGGCCACATTCAATCCTACACCGAACTTCATAAAACTCGCTCAACAGTGCTTGCGTGATCATGCTAACAGACAGACAAACAAACAAACCCACAAGCGCGGCTGCAAACATACCTCCTTGCTGCAGGTTAGTTATCGACCTGTATGTTGGGAAGCTGGGCTGATACAATTTGAAATGTAACAATGCAGCATTTTCCACGAAAAATGTAAACAATACAACATTCTCCACGAAATATGTAGTTTCCACGAAAAATGTGACGATGTTGTCCATCTCCTCGAAATATGTAGCAATACAGTACTCTCAATGCAAAATGTAACCATGCAGCAGTCTTCACGAAAAATGTGACAATACAGCAGTCTTCACCAAAAATGTAACGATGCTGCACTCTCCACGAAAACTGTAAACAATACAGCAGTCTTCAGGAAAAAATGTAACAATGCTACAGTCTTCACCAAAAATGTAACAATGATACAGTCTTCACGAAAAATGTAACGATGCTGCAGTCTCCACGAAATATGCAACGATACAGCAGTCTCCACGAAATATGCAACAATACAGCAGTCTCCACGAAATATGCAAACGATACAGGAGTCTCCACGAAATATGCAACAATACAACAGTCTCCACGAAATATGCAACGATACAGCAGTCTCCACGAAATATGCAACAGTCTCCACGAAAAATGCAACGATACAGCAGTCTCCGGGAAATATGCAACGATACAGCAGTCTCCACGAAATATGCAACAATACAGCAGTCTCCACAAAATATGCAACGATACAGCAGTCTCCACGAAATATGCAACAGTCTCCACGAAATATGCAACAATACAACAGTCTCCACGAAATATGTAACAATACAGCAGTCTCCACGAAATATGCAACTATGCAGCAGTCTCCACGAAATATGCAACAGTCTCCACGAAATATGCAACATCTCCACGAAAAATGCAACAATGCAGCAGTCTCCATGAAATATGCAACAATACAGCAGTCTCCATGAAATATGCAATGATACAGCAGTCTCCACGAAATATGCAACGATGCAGCAGTCTCCACGAAATATGCAACGATACAGCAGTCTCCGTGAAATATGCAACGATGCAGCAGTCTCCACCAAATATGCAACAATACAGCAGTCTCCACAAAATATGCAACAATACAGCAGTCTCCACGAAATATGCAACAATACAGCAGTCTCCACGAAATATGCAACGATACAGCAGTCTCCACGAAATATGCAACGATACAGCAGTCTCCATGAAATATGCGACGATACAGCAGTCTCCACCAAATATGCAACAATACAGCAGTCTCCACAAAATATGCAACAACACAGCAGTCTCCACCAAATATGCAACAATACAGCAGTCTCCACAAAATATGCAATGATACAGCAGTCTCCACGAAATATGCAACAGTCTCCACAAAATATGCAACGATGCAGCAGTCTCCACGAAATATGCAACGATACAACGATACAGCAGTCTCCACAAAATATGCAACGATACAGCAGTCTCCACGAAATATGCAACGATACAGCAGTCTCCACGAAACAGGCAACGATACAGCAGTCTCCACGAAATATGCAACAATACAGCAGTCTCCACGAAACAGGCAACAATACAGCAGTCTCCACGAAATATGCAACGATGCAGCAGTCTCCACGAAATATGCAACGATACAGCAGTCTCCATGAAATATGCAATGATACAGCAGTCTCCACGAAATATGCAATGATACAGCAGTCTCCACGAAATATGCAACGATGCAGCAGTCTCCATGAAATAGGGCTGTACGACAATACAGCAGTCTCCACAAAAATGTACTAATACAGCACTGTCAACGAAACATGTAATAATACAGCAGCCTCCACGAAAAGAGTGGCGCTGTTGCAGTTTGTATGTAAAATGTAATAATGCAGCAGTCTCCACGAAATATGTAACAATACAGCAGTCTCTACAGAATATGTAACAATGCAAGTCTCCACGAAATATGTAGTAATACAGCAGTCTTTACAAAGAAATGTAATAATAAAGCAGTCTGCACGAAATATGTAATAATGCGGCAGTCTCTACGAAAAATATATAATGATACAGCAGTCTTTACAAAGAAATGTAACAATGAAGCAGTCTGCACGAAATATGTAATAATGCAGCAGTCTCTACGAAAAATATGTAATGATACAGCAGTCTTCACGAAATATGTAATGATACAGCAGTCTTCACGAAATATGTAATGATACAGCAGTCTTCACGAAATATGTAATGATGCAGCAGTCTTCACGAAATATGTAATGATACAGCAGTCTCAACGAATACTTAACAATACAAGAGTCTTCACAAAATATGCAACAATATAGCAGTCTGTACAAAAAAAAAATTAATAATTCAGCGCTGTTCACAAATATGTAGTAATACAGCAGTCTCTACCAGTAATGTAATAATACAGCAGTCTCCACGAAACATGTAATAATACAGCAGTCTCCACAAAATATTCAACAATACAAGTCTTCATGATATTTAACTGAGATGCTGCAGGCTCCACGAAAAAATATAACGACAATGCAGCAGTCTCCACGAAAAAAATATAACGACAATGCAGCAGTGACCACGAAAAATGTGAGAATGTTACAGTTTGTTTGCTTTTGGGGGGGGGGGGGGGCTGGGGAGTTATCCCCCCCTCCCCCCCCCCCCCAACAAAAAAAAAAGAAAAAAAAAAAAAGAAAATCAGTTTCTGTATTTGATCCGCAAAATACGTAACTATTATAACGTGTTTTTGTGCATTAAGCGCAGAGAATACTGCAATAGCATGCGTCACTGTGGATAAATCTTGAAAGAGAGAGAAAAAAAAAGGAGAGGGTAGCATCATAATGTTGGAAAAGTAAACGCAGTGATTGACAGACTCGGGTTAAACAAACAAACAAAAAATAATCGCAGATGATCATTCTGAGGGAGTGAAGAAACTTCAACATCCGGCGACAGGGTTTCTGTCATACAAATAGACAGCAAAACGTCACAGAGAGTTGTTCACTGTACAGCTAAGCGCTGCTAAAGACTGCAGAAATAATACCCCTGGTATTCATTTACCCTTCAACACCAAAAAGAGTAAAAACTCATTCTTCCATCGGATTCATTCAGTAGTTATCGATTGAGAAAAAGCGAAGAAGGTAACTATTGTTACATTTGTCGTTCAAGTACTATTGTTACGTTATTCATTCAGATACTATTACGTTTGTCGTTCAGTACTCTTGTTACATGTTTCGTTCAGGTACTATTGTTACATATTTCATTCAGGTACTATTGTTACATTTTTCGATCAGGTACTACTGTTACGTTTTCGTTCAGGTACTATTGTTACATTTTTCGATC
>CM031596.1:10877461-10879961 GCA_018398815.1 Conus ventricosus | reverse complement strand
TACGTTGAACTTCTCTGTGTAATGACGTCGAAAATATTTTGAAAGACTCGTTCATTCAAACTTGGCAGGAGCCTCTTGAAATACGTAACGGATAGCTCACTTACAAATACTGGAAAACTTTTCTCTCTTTTTTTTTCGAAGAAAACTTTAAGATCAGTACTTCATTGCACCGATAAAATTTCGTTTCTGTATTAAAATCTTGAAATAAGAAAAGGTCAACAGAAATCGGGTGAAAGAAAAATAAACGTCGTTCATTGTTCAGTGCGTGTGAGCTGCGTGGGCAGGCGTTCATGTGAGTGTGTGTGTGTGTGTGTGTAACGCAGAGAAAAGGAGTCATCAAGTACGATGAAGACTAAGAGTAGGTTTGTTGAATATTTGACTGAGTTCCAGTGATCCGTGCTGATGTAATCGTCTTTCTTAACCAGCTTTACACCGGAAAGCCTAAGTCGCCAACAGAGGTGACCGGTTGACCCTCTCTCTCTCTCTCTCTCTCTCTCTCTCTCTCGTTGAGGGGATTGGGCTATAGGCCTCAATATTCACCCTTACATATCTGCTTAGCATGGCGCAACACGACTGTATGTATCTATACTGACTTCCATAAAAAACGCGAAAGCAAAACAAGCTGAAGGTTAGGGGCGAATTTTATTGGTCACAATTGTACAGAGTGGAAGCGAGAATTCAACGTGATTTGATTCATTACACCGGTAATGTGTGAAAATGTCATCAGCAATATGTCTTCGTGTGGAAAATCCAAGGTCACGTGACAAACCAGCTTGAAGTCCTAATACCGTGTGTGGCCACCATTTGCATGGACAACTGCTTGACACCTGCGGCTCATTGAGTGGACCAGGTGGTCGATGCGTCCCCTTGGCACACCAGCCCACACATGGACGATGGCCTGGTGAAGTTGAGCCGCTGTTGCTGGTCGTGGACGCAGGAGGTCCAACCGTCTGCCAAGTTCATCCCAAAATGTTCTATTGGGTTTAAATCGGGACTGAGGGCTGGCCAGGGCAGCACATTGACGTTGTTATGCTGAAGAAATTGCTGGGTGGCCCTGGCTGTGTGTGGTCTTGCATTGTCCTGTTGGAATGTCCAGTTTGGGTGTTGCGCAAAAAGAGGAACGACATGGGGTCTGAGCACCTGGTGGATGTAGCGCTGTGCATTGACACCCTGTCCGCGACCAGGACCAATGTTCTGAAAGATGACTGGTCCTATGGCGTGGTTAATGCCAATTGCACCCCATATCATAATGTTCGGGCCTCCCCAGGGGTTCCGCTCTACCACACAGGAGTCAGCATAGCGTTCACCAGGTCGACGCCATATTCTGACATGACCGTCAGCCATGTCAATACAAAAACGGCTCTCATCTGAGAACAGTATGCGTCCCCACTGCTGCCTGCGCCAGTTGATTCAGGCTTGTGCCCACTGCAGCCTGTCCTGCCGGTGTCTTGGTGTCAGTACCGGACCTCTGTGAGGACGCCTACATGCCAGCCCGTTCTCCTGAAGACGCCGCCGCACAGTGTTGAGGCCGATTCGTTGCTGGAGATTCCCAGGCACCTGTCGAGCAGTGTTAGCGGCTGTTTGCCGCCTGTCCCGCAGATGGGTTCGAACAAAATGGCGATCCTCTCTTGGTGTGGTGACCCGAGAACGGCCTGGCTGGGGACGATCATCAGTGGTACCAGTGACTCACATGCGGTGCTGCAGACGATAGATGGTTGAGATGTGGACGTTAAAGATGTTGGCGACCTGCCTGGCATCCACACCAGCCTCCAGATGGCCTAGGGCACGATTGCGTTCCTCTGCTCGTAGTCTTGGCATCTCTGTAGCGCTCAGACGGCAAGTCGTTATCTGAACCTTGTAGCGCGGCTTTATAAAGGCTGCATGCCTGCGTACTTGTTGCTGGTTAACTTTGCTCTGCATGGTGTGCATGTGCCTCACATGCAGCAACCAGTTTGCCATTTTTGTTGACCCTCCAATGCCGGAAATGATGTGTTGCTCACACAATTTTTTCACTGCACATGAGTCTTGGACCCAAACAACTTGCCACAATGGTTCAATATTGTATATTCACCCTTTTCACCCGAAAAATAGCCTTTCAATTTTTCGCGTTTTTTTATGGAAGTCAGTATATTATGCAATACTTTTTCATTATTTGCGTAAGTCTGAACTGTTAGTGAACATTAGATTAGTGAACGTTAGATGTGTGATACGCACACAGACGCAGTCACATACTCTCTCTCTCACTCTCTCTCTCTCTCTCTCTCTCCACACCAGTATGCGTCTAAATCCTTTTTACTATTGCATTTGTATATGTGGTGGGTCCATTGCTGGTTTGTAATTATTGTGATGAGATTGCTCGGTGAGAAAAAGAGCGAGAAAAGAGAGACAATTTTCATATAATTTCAAATACCATCTGGAGAAAAAAAAAGTTCACTTTGGCTTTGATACCTATGCTATCGCTTAGACTGTGTGTCCCACAGATGTTGTCTTTTCTTTTTCT
>CM031596.1:10869961-10872461 GCA_018398815.1 Conus ventricosus | reverse complement strand
ATGGTTTAAGGAACTCAAAAAACAGAGAAATACAGTGTTTATCACATTCGACATAGTAGATTTCTACCATCCATAGATGAAGAACTACTCACCAAAGCTTTGAAATTTGCCAACAAATACACAAATATAACAGAGTCAGAAATGGAGATTATTTTCCACACCAAGAAAACCCTACTCCACAGCAGAAATGAAACTTGGATCAAAAAAACGAGCAAAAACTCCACATTTGATGTAACCATGGGATCGTATGATGGTGCCGAAACATGTGAACTAGTCGGACTTTGCATGCTATCCAACATCCAAAAACAACTTGGAAAACAGGTCGGTTTGTACAGAGATGACGGCCTTGCTGCATTAAACAATAATCCAAGAACTATTGAAAACAAAGAAAAAAGAATTATGTAAAATCTTCAAAAACCACAATTTAAAAATCACAATAGAAGCAAATAAAAAAGTAGTGAATTACTAGACATAACATTAGACCTCAATGACAATGTGTACAAACCATACCATACCAATCTATGTAAACGTCAAAAGCAACCACCCACCATCTATACTAAAAACAATACCCAACCTTATAAACAAGAGACTATCCAACCTATCATGCAATGAAAATGCATTCAATAATGCAGCAACAGAATACCAAGAAGCATTACAAAAAAAGTGGTTACAATTACAAACTACAATATAGCCCAGACAATAACACGAACAGAAATAAGAAAAGCAGAAAAAGGAAGATCATATGGTACAACCCACCATATGATGGACAAGTAAAAACAAATGTAGGAAAAGAATTCTTTAAAATCTTGGCAACATCATTTCCAAAAGAACACAAACTGTCCAAAATATTCAACAAAAACACCATTAAACTATCATACTCATGTATGCCCAACTCAAAAACATAATTGACTCATCTAACAAAATGAAAAGCAAACACAAAAGAGAAGGGTGCTGAAAGGACATCTTGCAACTGCACCAAAAAAGAACAGTGCCCCTAAGCAACAAATGTCTTCACAGCAATATTGTATACCAAGCTACAGTAACATCAGAAAATGAAAAAGAAACATACATAGGGATTACTGAAAACACTTTCAAAACCAGATACGCAAACCATAAACAGTCATTCAAAAATGAAAAATACAAAAACCAAACAGAACTGAGTAAATACATTTGGAAACTCAAAGATAGAAAAATAGACTACAGCATATCATGGAAAATCATAAAAAGAGCAACACCATACAACAATATTTCAAAAAATGCAACCTATGTTCCACAGAAAAATGGTTAATATTATGCAAACCATACTTAGCAACTCTGAACACAAAAGTAGAAATAGTGAATAATTGCAGGCACAAGTGGAAATCTTTGCTAGCACATTCCACCTGAACAGGCCCTAACAAAAAAAAAATTAAAAAAAAAAAAAAAACACACACACACAACACACACAGAGGCCCCACGTGCAGCAAACGAAACCCGCACACACAGAGACAAGATCAGGTCCCGCACGCCATAAAAGACCGTTGGCGTGCCACAAAAAAGTCATCCTGAGGAGAGAGACATATCTTGAAACAAGCTTGTAGATGAATTTTAGCACTTCATTTTTAATACTATTTTTAACAAATATATATATGATATATATATATATATTATATATATATATATATATATATTATATATATTATATTATATATTATAATAATCACGGAAGAATTGTTAATCTGCACTTGTTTTCCCCACTACTTAATTGTTCAGCAATATATTGTTTGGTCAATTCAGTGGGCGATTGCATCTCTTAGGAAATCCAAGTAAAGGTTGTTCTGCACAATTCTTAGCCGCTGACAATGCTTGGGTTATTAAACAGCAGAGCTGACCACTCAGACTGTTCCATATCTTTTGATATCCCTTGCATCCTTAAATGGATCCTCAAGCATAGGCTCAAAGATTGTCCCCTACATTTTATTCTGTTTACATAATGTTTTTAGTTTTTCAGCAACTTTTTTCCTCTCGACACTTTCGTTTTGTTTTAGTTTCTACCTTTCACTGGCTGCTTTGGGGGTGCTGTTGGATTCTTTTTTTTTTTTTTTTTTGAACCCTTGGTGGTGAGAACACCATAGAATTACGGACTGTGGTGTGTCTCTATTTGACACCAAGAGCACAGACACAATCAGCCGTGTCTCCCTGATGAGTCCGATCCAGCGGACGAAAGGCCTAGGAGCAGGCAATACATATAAATCTGCCTTCGAGAGGGATTGTGATGGTTCCCACATGCAGCTAGTGAAGGGTTTTCATATTTAAAATATATTTTCCATTTTCAATTTTTTTTTTAAAACCAAATCTTTGCCAAGTCATTATTATAATGACGGAAGAATGTTTAATCTGCACTTGTTTTCCCCGACTACTTAATTGTTCAGCAATTATATATATATATATAAATATATATATATATACAAGTTAAAAGAGGAATCTTAAAACTATCTACAAATTTGTTTCGAGCATGTTG
>CM031596.1:10825543-10864861 GCA_018398815.1 Conus ventricosus | reverse complement strand
TGCATGCAGCTAAGGGGGGGGGGGGGGGGAGCCTTCGTCCCTACCCCCTTCCCACCACGCCCTCCCTTACACCATAACTGTCACATATGCATGTTAGAATTATGGCCGGTGTTGCGTGCACGACTAGTCGTGCGATAATACGACTCTCAACCCAGTCCGGATATTGGCACGACTAGTCGTGCGACGAAGAAAACTGGTGTTGCGTGCACGACTAGTCGTGCGATAATACGACTCGCAACCCAGTCCGGCTATTGGCACGACTAGTCGTGCGACGAACTAAAAAATGGTTGCGTGCACGACTACTAATTACGCAATGACTGTTTTGAGCTGTGCGCGCCTCACTCCCTCTCTCTCCAAGCAAAGCACACAAAAAATGATAATGATGATGAAGATAAAAAGTATATTAAAAACTCAGCAAGAATAGTCAGACATAATCGTGGAACGGCGAAAGGACAGTCTAGCATGGTGACGTCACAAATGTCATCACGCCTCCCTGGCCCTTTTCCACATGTCTCGTACTCTACAAGATTGGGACCGATTCATTTGAACTTGAAGCTCCACGTGCTACACCCGTGAACAGATGTGTAGCCTACCTGCATTTAAATCATTTCTTCCATTTATCCTAAGGACGCGGAACATCCTGCACCAGGACACTCGCGTGCATCAGCAGACCCCTCCTTGTCAGTCCCTGCGGGATCACTTTGAAGGAGAAGCTCAAACGTTTTCACTCTCATCCTCCTTGTCCTTCACCTCTCAGTAAGTAGAGAGTATTGCTCGCTGAATGGAGGTCCGTTACAAGTAACCATGAAGAAGATCTTGTTTGGTTAAGTTTCAGTGCCATCCATTCTTCAAGTCGTCACGGGCGCTGCCCGATGTTCCGATGATCAACTGTCCGAAAAGTCAATAGTCCGACGTTTTCTGTTCCGACGTAGCGATTGTCGACATCCATTCTGACTATCGATACTTCGGAATTCCGAAACAATAATCTGTTTCAACAGTCCGAAGAAGCGTTTATCCGACACTCCCGATGAAAATTTTGTTCCGACGTGTCGATAGTCCGAAAGTTAATTAACACGTTTAAAAAGTTTTTTTTTCTTGTTGTAGTTGTGGTCTCCGTTGCTGCTGTTTGTGTGTGTGTTGTGTGTGTGTGTACATATATATATAAGAAGAGAAGCCCCCTTCAAGCAAGTGTTTCGGCCCTTATCTCCTGACACTCTAGGGGGGTTGGGCCACACCCGGTTCATGACTCCGGATGTCCCTCTGCTGCCCCCTTTTTTTTTTCCCCATCTTGGGACGAGCCATGGCTGGGATTCGAACCCATGACCCTCTGGACATGCTCATTTTCTACTTAATGACTCGCGCTTTAACCACTGAGCCACAGGGACACCTGATATTTGTAGGGAAATTAAGCCTTATGAAGTTCACTTTTGTTCCTCCTTGACCAGATCCAGCTTGAACACCTCTCTGCCGCTTCTGCCATTACTTTCAGGGCTCTGGTTTTTTCCTTCCCTGCAACTGAGAGCTGTTTCATGAGGCTGTATGCAGACGTTCCTACAAATCCCCTAGCTCCAATTTCTGCAGTGAGGACTTTGACCTGATAGCCTTCTCTCCTCAGGCTGTTTGCCAGATCAGCATACTTTTCAGTCTTGTAGATTTGAGCTGCCTCCATTCTGTTCTCATATGGCACTGTGAGCTCGATCATGATCAGCTGCTTGGTTGACTTAGAGTGGACTACTATGTCTGGTCTCATGCCACTCTTGCTGATGATCTCTGGGTGACCCTTCCATTCTGGGAGGTCTGCAGTGCACTCCCAGTCATCTGCCCATCCAGCAGACTCTGCCTGCATGCTTCGAGTGGCACTGTTGTTCTTGGACATGATTTGCTGCCTCCTGCCGTGAAGAATGTTGCGGGTGCTTTTGGAGTCCTGATTCTCCCTTTTGTGGTGTTGGTACTAGCCCAGACTACTTGTACAATTTCTTTGAGCACTTGGTTGTGCCTCCATGTGTACCTTCCTTGAGACAGGGCTACTTTACATGAGCTTAGAACATGCTCCACTGTTTTTCATGGCAGAGGGGCATGCAGGATCGTCTGTTTTCCCCCACTTCACCAGGTTTGCATTTGAGGGCAGAAGGTCATATGCAGATCTGAGAATGAAGCTGATCCTGAGAGGGGCCATGTGCCAAATGTCATTCCAAGTTAGACTTCTTTGGAGTGCATTCTCCCACGTTGTCCATTGCCCTTGCTGGCTCTGCTGGACTGCTTTTTGGAGTCTTTTTTGGTCTTCTTCTTTTCTCATCTCCTGAATCATCATGTCTCTTTTGGCTTTTCCTTTGGCCTTTGACCACCATTCAGTTTTGGTCACCCCCAGTCCTTGTCTGTTGGTCTGTGTGTGTCCTGTTATTTCTCTGATCTTGAGACTTTCTTTTGCAGAATCCATCGCCTCTTGAACTTTCCATTTTCTGCCTGTCTTTAGCTGGGGCTTGATTGCTTCTACCACCTTGTCTCCTGAGTCCTCCAGCATGCTTTGAAGTCTGATCTTCCCTGCTTTGTATTCCTCCAGGATGGATTTCAGTGGTAGTTTGAGCTTTGCTTGGCGACAGTACAGCGCGATGTCAGTCAGACAGGGTGGGACACCAAGCCATTTCCTTGTGAACTTGTTGATTTTGGCTTCCATTGCCTCCACTGTGCTGGTGCAGATGTCGTATATCATCAGAGGCCATAGGAGCTTTGGTATCAGCATGAACTGCAGACACCAGACCTTGTATTTGCCAGGGAGCCCACACTGGTCAATGGTCTCCAAGCCTTCTTCCGCCATCTGCTTGGTTTCTTTTGCTCTTTGTGTGTCTTTCAGCGTATCATCATACCATCTTCCAAGGCTCTTGACTGGTTCTTCTGTGACTGTTGGAATGGCCTGGTTGGCAACACTGAAGACCACAGATTCGGCCACTTTTCTTTCCTCAGTGAGAGACTCCGTGATTTCTTTGGCTTGAACTTCATTCTGGATGAGGCAACTATGTCGTCCAGCCTATATATGTGTGTGTGTATATATACGCGTGTGTGTGTGTGTGTGTGTGTGTGTGTGTATATATATATAAGCTTATATGTGTGTGTGTGTGTGTGTGTGTGTAAGCTTACATATGCATTTGTCGCGCGCGCGCACGTGTGTGTGTGTGTGTGTATTGTGAGATATATGTGCGCCCGTGCATCTGTTTGCGAATCTCTCTCTCTCTCTCTCTCTCTCTCTCCACACACACACACACACCACACACACACACCACACACACACACACACACACACACGGTGCACACACACGTCTTAAAAAAAAAGAAAAGAAATCAGGTAAATATAACGCGGCCCTTTAAACAAGCACACTAATAAGGAGTAGCTTCTTTCCTCTTCGCCATTTATTCCTCTTTAGTTTTGTTTCCTTTTGATTGGTTACTCAAGTACGTAGCTTGGTTGGTTGGATTTTTATCAACTTTGAAGTGCTATGCTTTCTATTTTGATCATGATGCGAAGAACAATAGTGGGTTAGTTTTTTTTTTTTTTTATAGTTTCATACTTATGCAAAGAAACACAAAATTTATGAGTTTCATTTTATCTTTTTTCCCAGGTGCACGGCACAGTGCGGCACTGTGTGTGTGTGTGTGTGTGTGTGTGTGTGTGTGTGTGTGTGTGTGTGTGTGTGTGTGTGTGTGGTGCGTGCGTGCGTGCGCGCGCGCGCTAGATCGATCTAGAGATGGGAATGAAAAGCACAATGAAGTCACGAGTTTCTTGACTTGATTTGAAGAATACAATTTAATCCAGTGTAGTGTTCTTCGTTCAGTAAACGGGTAAGATTTTGAATAAAAAATCATGCACCCACTCGCATACACACACACACACACACGCTGGTGTTCGTGAGTGCACTTGCTTGATTCGTGAGTGCGCGCGTGCACAGACAGACAGACACACACACACACACACACACACACACACACACCACACACACACACACACACATTCTCACACATGCACACACACGCGGGCGCACACACACACACACACACACACACATACACACGCACACGCACACGCACACACACACACATATATATATATATATATATATATATATATATATATATAATGTGTAGGCTAACAATTCTACCGTCATTGTAATGACTTAGCAAATATTTAAAATTAAAAAAGAAAAAGGGGGGGGGGGGGGGGGGTGGAAGACTAGTCGTGCCAATAGCCGGACTCGGTTGGGAGTTGCATTATCGCACGACTAGTCGTGCACGCAACCATTTTTTAGTTGGTCGCACGACTAGTCGTGCCAATAGCCGAACTCGGTTGGGAGTTGTATTATCGCACGACTAGTCGTGCACGCAACCACTTCGTAGAATTATATCCCTTGATTATTATTTATCTTAATTATGATTGGTTGCTGGGACTCGACTAGGATGGCAACTTAACTGTAGTTGTAATAAAACTACTATCGAACTCAACTTTGATTTATGTCCATATTGTGATGAATGTGGATAAAGAAATCGTAACATGGTGTCAGAGACGGGATCCAGTAACGAGATCGAACAGCTTTAAAACAGCAAAACAACGCTTCAAATCAAGTTTGAGGTAAACACTGATCGAAGTTACGGATGCTGCTGGTTGCCAAGGTAAACTTAAAAACAAACGATCGTCAACGATGTCGAGCGAAGAAGACCATCGAGCAAGACCTTCTACAAGCGAGTCTAGAAGGCGAAAGACCTCATGCAAACGTTCCTCCACCATCAAAATTGACTTTGAACAACCACAGTGGATCAGCAATCACTGAATGGAAACGCTTCAAAAGATCGTGGAAGAACTTTGAAATTGCTTCAAGACTGCAGCAAGAAACGCCGCAATACAGATGTGCCGTGTTCCTGTCCTGCATCGGAGAAGAAGCAGCGGAACTCGTCGATGGATTTTCGTTCACTGCTGAGGAAAATGACGACGACATTGACATTGTCATGAAAAAATTTGAAGACTTTTTCGTAGCTTTCTTATACAGGAACATCAATGACTGCCCCCAAAAGGTTAAAGACGACTGCTACAAAACACTGGTTAGACCAGTACTGGAATATGGTTGCTCAGTTTGGGATCCTTACCATCTAAAGGACATTGATAACCCCGAAAAGATTCAGAAGAGAGCAGCACGGTTCGTAACAGGGAACCACATCAGAGAAAAGGGGAATACTAGGAAGAACATGAGGAAATTAGAATGGAAACCCTTAGAAGAGAGAAGAGCTTTTATTAAACTTAACACCTTTTTCAAAGGCAGAGCTAAAGTAATTGATATTCCAATGGAACAACTAGTATTGAATAAAAGTAGCACAGGAGTGGCGGTCAATGTTATACCATACCTGCATCAAATATTGACAACCACTTACATTCTTTTTATCCCAGTTCTGTGCGGCTGTGGAACTCACTGCCGGGTGCCATCAAGATCGCCACAAGTGCAATCTCATTCAAGGGACAAATTGATTCGACAGTTTTGAGATCTGCATATTGATGATTTTCTATTTTTATTTCCCCAGATATTTTATTATCACCTGGGCCTGAATTTGGCCATTGCTTTTAAATCGAGTGCGACCCCTTGTTGCCAAATTTGCTCCAGGGGCCAACAGTCAGAGTCGCACTGTTTTATGTTATTTTATTTTATTTTTTAATATGCGCGCTGGTGACCTACTCGTTTTTGAGTGAACCAGTATTTTAGGAAGAAGAAGAAGAAGAAGGTGAAACCAACGAAGTCTACGAAGCCTACCTGTTCAACAAAAGAATACAGGACAGTTCAGAAAGCATTGAAGTGTACATCGCTGAACTGAGAAAACTTGCCAAAACTTGCAACTTTGGTAACTTAGAAAACAGAATGATTAGAGACAAAATAGTTGTGGGTGTGAATGATGATGTTGTTAGACAAAAATTACTTGAGGTAAAAGATCTAAAACTGGAAAAATGCATTGAAATTTGCAGAGCACATGAAAGTTCCAAATCACAAGTGCAAAAAATGACAACATCAGATGAAAAAATTCACAAAATAAAATCACATAAACACAAAGTTTGTCATAAAAATGCAAAAGGAAAAAAGCATCATGACAAAACTGATGAAAAAGATGAGAAAGAAAGTCAATGCACAAGATGTGGATATACACATTCTAAAGGAAAATGTCCTGCATTTGGTAAAAAATGTACATTGTGTTCAAAATACAATCATTTCAAGCAATGCTGTAAAAGTAAAAGAAAAAAGTACACAGCATGCATGATGACAGGTTAAACACTGATACAGAATCTGATTATGACACAGATTCAGAGAGTAAAGTCAGTGTAGGTGTGGTAAATAAACCCAAAGCAAAAATAGAAGGGAAAGAATTGTTTGTCACTGCAGATGTTCAAAACCAAAGTATGTATCAAATTTAAAATTGACACTGGTGCTCAAGCAAACATCTTGCCATTGCAGACATACAAAAAGTTTGACACAAAACCTGCAATGAAAAAGACCAAAACAAAACTGACTAGCTACACAGGTGAGACATTGAAAACTGTTGGTACTTGTAAACTTTCTGTGATGGACAAAGAGCTGAAATTTTTTGTTGTAAACACAAATCAATCTGCACTCCTTCTTCTTCTCTCCGTAAGGGCCGGGTTCATTTCTGAACGTAAGTGGCCCTGCGGTGACGTATCGTTGATTCCGGCCGCGGAGGGTGCCTCCAGGAATTTAAAAAAAATAAAAAATAAAAAAAAATTGCCATTTGAAGGGGTGGCACTAGCTAGGTTTGGGGGGGGGGGGGGGGCAATTATAACTATGTACAGGGCAGTATGGAGGGTCATGGGGTGCCCACAAGTGGCTGCAGAGCCCTGCTGTCACCAAGTCGTGAGCGGAACATCTCCAGTGACGTTGCTGATGTCGTAGAGGTGGGGAGGCTGTTCCAGTCTGAGGTTGTCCTCGGGAAGAAGGTGTTGTTTATTGCCTTGTGGAAATCATGTTGTTGGTATAGCCTTGCTCCTCTTGTTCTTGGGTCAGAGTCCCTGATATAGTTTGCAGGTGAGATTCCAACAAGATTGTGCTTGATCTTGTACAGCATCATTAGTCTATTTTTGTTCTTCTTTCTTCCAATGACTCCCATCCTAAGGTGTTGAGCATATTGGTGACAATGCCGGGTGTTCTTTCAAAGTAGTTGTTGTGGGTGTATCTGGCTGCTCGTCTTTGGACAGCTTCAAGTGATTTCTTGTCCTTCTCTTCATGTGGATCCCACACAGTTGACGCGTATTCTAATGTGGGGCGCACCATGGTGGTATAGGTTGCCGCTTTAACTTTTGTTGTACATTCTTTAAAGTTGCGCCTCTGGAAGCCACTGTTTTGTTTCCTTTTGCGGTGATGTTTTTGATGTGGCTGGTCCATGTTAGGTCATCTGATATGGTAACTCCCAGGTATTTGCTTTCTTTGGTCGTCTCTAGAGCCTGTCCATGGAGGTAGTAGTCGGACACTAGCGGTGGTTTTATTCTTGTCTGCTAGGATGCGGATGATGTTGCATTTACTGGGGTTAAAGTTCATTGCCACATTTCTTCCCAGCCTTCAAGTGCGTCCAGGTCTTTTTGGAGTAGTCTCTGGTCTTGGATTCCTCATAGGTCTCATAGGTCATTGAATCAATTGAAGAATTAAACATAATTCAAATCTTGAGTGTAGATGCTGAAACAGTCTACACAGATTTTCCCTGAATTATTTCAAGAATTAGGGTGTCTCAGTCAGCCACATCACATTGAGTTGGACCCAACAGTAAAACCTGTCATACAGCCACCTAGAAAAAATCCCTTTGCACTGAGAGGTAGAATCAAGGAAGAACTTGACAGAATGGAAAAACTAGGTGTTATTGAAAAACAAGAAGGACCGACAGATTGGGTCAGTAGCATGGTGGTTGTAGAAAAACCAGACAAGACTTTGAGGATTTGCATGGATCCCAAAGATCTTAACAAAGCTATAAAAAAGAGAGCATTTTGCCATGCCAACAGTTGAAGAAGTTACAGCACAATTAGATGGAGCTGAATTTTTCACAAAACTGGATGCTCAAAGTGGATTCTGGCAAATACCGCTAGATGAGGAAAGCTCAAAATTATGCTGCATGCAGACACCATTTGGCAGATATATTTTAAAAGATTACCAATGGGTCTGGCTAGTTCGAGTGAAGTATTCCACAAAACAATCAAACAGTTGTTCAGTGACATTCCAAGAGTTGATAACTGGGTTGATGACATTCTTGTATCAGGATGCACACAAAAAGAACATGATGATGCACTGACAGCAACTCTAAACAGAGCACAAGAGAGCAACCTCACTCTAAAGAAAAAGAAATGTGAATTTTCACAAAAAGAGATCAAATACATTGGTCCACATCATAAGCAAAGAAGCATCAAACCAGATCCACAAAAGATTGAAGCAATAAAAAACATACCTTCACCCAAAAGCAAAAAAGATCTGCAAAGATACTTGGGAATGATCAACTATCTTGAAATTTTTTTTCCACAGATGGCTGATTACACTGCACCAATGCGTACACTTTTGCAGAAAAAAGTAGACTGGCAATGGAATCAAGAGCAGGAGGAAGCATTTCAGAAAACAAAGGACATGTTAACAAAAGCTCCCATTCTAGCTCATTACAATCCAAACAAACCAGTAAAAATCACTACAGATGCTTCTTCAATTGGGCTTGGGTGTGCATTACTACAAAATGAAAAACCAGTTGCATATGCTTCCAGAGCACTCACAGAACAGAACAAAAATATGCCCAAATTGAAAAGGAAACACTTGCAATTGTTTTTGCATGTGAAAACTTCCATCAGTACATATATGGCAAACAGTGCAAGGTGGAAACAGATCACAAACCAATTGAAAACATCTGGAAAAAAACACTAAACAAATGTCCACCGAGAATACAAAGATTTATGTTGAGACTGCAAAGATATGATTTGGACATCACATACAAACCTGGAAAAGAAATGTATGTTGCAGACACATTATCAAGAGCAACGGCAACAGAGTCGCAGTCTCACACAATGAAGTCAGAAGAAGAAGAAATTCTCAGAATTCACGTAAACACACTTCTAGAAAATCTTAAAGTTAAAGATTATAAACTAGAAGAAATGAAAAGAGAAACAGACAAAGATAGTGAACTAGTTCTACTCAAAGAACAAATACAAAAAGGATGGCCTGCAAACAAGAACAATGTACCCAATGAGATCAGACAATACTTTCAGTACAATGAAGAACTCAGTATTATTAATGATCTTATTTTCAAGGCAGACAGAATTGTAATCCCCAAATCAATGCAATCAGAAATGCTTGAAAGGATTCATGAAGGTCATCTAGGAATTGAAAAAAGTAAAAACAGGGCAAGGAGACTCATGTTTTGGCCAGGCATGAATGGACAAATTGAAGACACCAGTAACATCATGTGCAACATGCACAAATACAAAAAAGCAACAAAAAGAACCATTAAATGAGTCATGAAATACCTGAAAAGCCATGGCAGAAAGTTGGAACAGATTTGTTCACATGGGAAAAAACATGATTATTTGCTTGTCGCAGACTATCATTCAAAATTCATAGAATTTGCACTACTACCAGACACAAAAAGTAAAACTGTGATCACATACATGAAAATCCATTTTCAGTAGACATGGCATACCAGAAGAAGTAATTTCTGACAATGGTCCACAATATGTCAGTGAGGAATTTTCCAAGTTTGCACAAAAATGGGAATTCAAACACACTACATCCAGTCCCAGATATCCACAGTCTAATGGATTTGCAGAAAGAATGGTAAAACACTCAAAAAGTTATTACAGAAAGCAAGGGACAGCAATCAGGACGTTGTACTTGGCAGTATTGAACTACAGGACCACACCAATCAATAGCAAACTTCCATCTCCAGCAGAAATACTCATGAACAGAACACTTAAAACAAGACTCAATGTTCCAACAAAGAAATCTAAAAGAAGAAATCTGATCAAGTCAGAAAGGAACTAAAAGAAAAACAAAAGAAGCAGAAACACTATTATGACAAAGGAGCAAAAAGCGTTGTCTAAACTCAACCAGATGACAAGTCTATGTGAATGACAAAGATGTGTGGAAACCAGCAGAGAACAGGAAAACCTTCATTCTGGCTCACTTTCGCCCTCAACCAGTTTCGGGCGAAAGTGAGCCAGCAATAAGGTTTTCCTGTTCTCTGACAAGTAAGACTTCAATACCCAAAAAATAAACGATTATCTACAAACAAACATACTGTGCAGGGTTATCGTTTTTAATACTATTTACTAAACTTTTCAGATTTTAGTTTTTGTTTAATCCTATGTTTTTCTTGATCGTTTTCAATACATCATTTTCGCGCAACATTCTTCAATGAGTCTCTGTCTTTCATGTGAAATAACACTACAGTCTTTAACTGTTCTCTAAAGTCTTTTAAAACTGAGTTATATTTCTGACATAAAATCCACACACTTATCCGAGCATGTCTTCCGCTGAAAGCTAGTTTCGACAAAGTGTTTCTCTTTTTAACTATGTCTTTTTCTGCTGAACAGTCATCTATAATAAATAGCGTCTGCGTTCCCTCAAACAATATAAAAAAGCGTTCTAGACATTCACTCAGTTTATTGCTGGGATCAACTAAATATATTTCATCATCTGTCCATATAAACCTTCTATCATGATATGCTTTGTTCCATTTAAGTGTTGGACAGAAAATCACAATATGATTAAAATTATAACGATAAACTGCTTGTAATAAGTCTAGGACCAATATTGTTTTTCCACACCAGTCTGCCCCAAATCATTGAAACAATGAGGGATTTTATCATAAAGTTTAACTGCACCATAGTTTTATAACAGAATTTAATCTAATCCATTATTATTTTTAATCATTACTCTCCGTCAAAACTTGTTTCAGTATAATAAAACGACCCTACGAGGCCTAAATGTGTAAGTGTTAATCCAATTCGTATCTGTAAGATTGTTCTATTTAAGTCAAACATTGATTTTGTTGCTTAGTTTGTTAGAACTACATATCCTCGCCATTGTGAAGAAACGCCGATGGTAACTATAAGAACGTTTAACGTCTAAGTTTTGCACAGATAAATATTAATTCCGTTTTATAAGGTCAATCGCACTAACCCCCACAACCCCCCATCCCTCTCCACATCGTTAAAAGACAAAAATTCAAATATCATAGTGAACGTGTCTCCTAATTATCTGACTTGGAAAGAACTGTAATATTGTAGAAGCTTTTTTTTACAACTGTTTCTTTTTCTGTGGAGTGATGTACAGTTTTTTTCCTTACGGCGTTATTTCAATTTCTTTTCCGACTATTGGTCGTCCGGCATAAGACTAACATGTAAAGGGCCAGAAGTTGAATGCTTTTCTAAACCTTTTTTGACGGCTAAAATATGTAAATGGGCTTATGAATTCAAATTTGATGTCCCATTCTAATATGGGTTTCTAAGGCCAATGAGGTCAGGTTTACAAACTATTTTATATTCATACTGGCCCCACATTATTTGCCTCTAGATTGCGCAGTTGTTCTAGTTTAGGAAACTTTTGCTGTCGCCAACCTCTTTGCGTTTAATAATCGCCATCTTTATGTACTCAAAAACCATACAAAGCGCCTATCTCACCGTTCTGTTCAAGTCCGCCACTCTGCAAGGTCTTTTAATTCTAAGGTTATACACCTTACAGGCGCGAATGACACTCCTGATTCTTCTGGCCCCACCGAGCATTATTTTTTAGTAACTTATTATTTTAATTTCCAAAACAATGTGCAGGTTATCACAATTTCACAACTTTCCCCGCTTTGTCCTTTGATTTTTATATAAATGATCCGCCCCTCCCCAAACTAATCTTTTAAACTGTAAATTTAGGGAAGGGAATTGTATAATTTCATAATCGAAATATCAGCCTTCCCTGACGGAAGAGCTCTTAAAAACAGTTTGAGGCCTTCCATCATATAATTTTTCATCAGGCTCTGCTCAATCTAAATGAACAAGAGTAATGAATGTATTGCAAGATCGAGCGGATTTTCTCCCTCATAAGTAGTTTTGTTTTGACGTAACTCTAAAACTAGAACGCCTCGATTGGCATGTAAAGCGCTAACATTTTAGCTAGCTCTTTATCAAAATAGTACCGCTACGTCTTTCTTCTTCAGGTTTGAAGGTCAACATTGTTTTCAGATTCGCATTGTTAAGTTTTGAGAGCAATGTCGAAGTTACTCATTGCTTCTTTTAGCGGCGCAAAACCGTAAATAACCATCAGGTATGGTTAACTGGCTAACTAATTGTCCTCCCTATTATTAACTTTTTTAATCTTATTATTCTCCTTCCTTGGCTTTGCCTTATATTAAACCTACGGACTTTGTAGAATATTTCATGGAGCTCGACCGTGTCTGTTTCCGCATTCGTTATTATAGGCATGTTCTAAAACGAAGGGCGGTCATGAGTTGTTAAGTTTACAAACATTGTTTTAAAACAAAATTAAAAATGAGTGCATTCAATATACTGAGCAAATATTCTGTTGGCCGCAACTACAAATCTTAAAAATAAACAACTGACGACCCTCGACATTTCTGTGACCAGACGACCCCTTTCATAAAAAGGTAAGTACCCATTAAGCATATTCTTAACACCCCCTGTTAAAAAAGACAACCGTCGCAAAAGTGTGGTTTAGACATCCGATGCAGTTTTATCAGAACGGCAGTTTTAACTTTGCTGGTGTTTTGTGCATCAACTGGGTGTGGAGTGTCGTATGCTGAATCACTTAAATCTCCAAATCCTTTGTTAGGTCAGTGTATAGATTTCATTTCTATTACACCTTCAGACGTATTTACTGAAAACTGCAAGCGCCATTTACCCAATGACAAACCGTTTAATCCATTCAGCAACCGAATAGACATGGAAGGATTTTGAAAGAATCTGTAACGAATTTTAATATTAACATCAAGACAGACTTTAGACAAACGTTGGATCTTAATCATGGCTTGGCACCCCTTTTTATTGGGCTGCACAAGAAAGTATAAGTATGATTGAATTCCGCCTACCACAATCTTCTCTTCAGCACAGCGTCACCTCGGTCCATTGAGCAAGAGCATAAAACAGCATGGACAACATTTACTTAGACACTTCAAAGGGCCTAACCTAAAGCAGGAATAGAACGAATAAAATGACTCTATTCGTACTTACGTTTGGTGATTGCTAAGTTTCACAAGCACCGGCAAGATCGGCATAACCTGATCCTTCTACTGGCTTGATGCACAAAAAACAATACATAGCAAATTTAGAGGATGGCCCTTAATTCTACAGTTAGATTTACCTTCAAGTTATAAAAAGGTACCAAGATGTTTTTACAATACCAGATCAAAAGTATACTTTGCTGTTTTGGCACTGGTTAACAACATGCTACCTTCATACCTCAGACTCCAGGTATGAACACTAATCAACTACAACAATGAAATTCTCGTTGCAGGAATGAACAAAGTCGGTACAAAACGACATAAATTCTGAGCCAGTAATAATTCAAGCAGTAAAAAAACAAGAATGACCCCCCCAATGCATAAGTCATCCAATTCCCCGTGGCCCAAGCCCAAAGCCATTGAACGACTCAGCAAAGCTCGCGACTACTTTTTTGGGTTCGCGATGACCAGAATATGAAAAGACAGCGGCTTGTTTCTTGGATTAACTGGCCTAGGCTTACTTGGGTCATTATCTTAACTAAAAATTATAACCCAACTATTACGAGAACTAATGTCCATAAGTGCTCGGCCATAAAGCCAACCTACTTGCTTGCAGTAGACAAAAGCCAGCTAACAATACCCCCTAATAATACCTGGTAAAGAGTCTATAAGCTATTACCGCTAATTTTTTAATAAATCCGCAAGATGATCAAGCTGTTTTTTTACCACATGATTTATCATGTGGAGAGATGGTGGCGGAGGCACTTGAACTTTGACCTCCACCGCCGCCTGTAATAGCCAACACCAGTGGTGCGTATGCAAATCCTAAGGCTGTTATAACGCTTGCTAATGTGACTCCCTGCTCTCTAAAAGTGGTCGTTATTCTTTCTGCTAGCGTTTGTGTCTCATATAAAATTCTTTGATAGTTTCTCCTTATTCTGCTCCCCCCCAAAAACCCGCCCCCCCCCCCTTTTTTGAGTTTGTAATTGTTTTCGGTTAGTAGACAACGCTTCTAGTATTGCTGATCTTTCTTGTTCAAGATCTTTTAGTCTTGGTTATTCATTCTTTAATTCAGACCCTAAGTTGGCGACATCAGCCTCAACGATTTTTCTATTTCTCTTTTTATATGCTCCATGCAATTTCACCCCGTTTTGCTAAATTGTTTGTTTAATTCGCCTCTGATGCATCTTAAAGCATGACAAGGGCCCTATTTCTCGGCATGGGGACTAGCGGGGAATCCTTAATTGTTTTTAACGCTGTTTCTTCGTAAAAATGGTTTTCTGCTTGCATTACTTATGTCCCTGTATGCTTAATCTTGAAGTTTCCAAGTTTTGCATTGTTATCCATTTGGGAGGTACAGCAGTGTTTTTGAAGTTTAGCAACTGCATCCCTAACTAATTTTTGGTTTAGTAATGCTAAGGCGTTTTTAATCGCTCACACTGAGCCTTTGTCTAAATATGTACTCTTTTTTAAAAACTTTTGATGAGTCTGTTTAGACGTAAGCTGAACAAGTGTCCTTGGTCGCTCCTCACAAACAAATGTCATCTTTTACTTCAAAATCATTGGTCTATAAATTCGGAGTTCTAGGCCTAAACATTGGTTTTAATGATCTGACCCTTACTTTGCTGTTAATTCACGCCGCAAAGAGAGCCCCGAGCGATGTTGTACCAAAGAGTCATTTCACTCAATGTCGTCTCAGATCCAAATCATCATAATCTTCATCTCAATGCCTGCCATGTTTCTTTAATAATTAACTTTTTTATTTTGTTTTAATAAAAAAAAATGCCACAAGCATATGGCCTCCGATTCGTGAAACCCGCATAGAAAAACTGAAAGAGCCCCTTGGCGTGAAAGGGAAATAAACGGAATATTACTGTTCAAAACAACCATCTACTATTGATGCAGATCAAATTCTTCTGCAATTTCCAGACACTTAGGAGCGGATGAAATGATGTGCCAGGCTCTGTCTGCGCGTCTTACTTCCAAAATATACATCGTCTTTCAACAACCAGACCCAAACAGGAACAGTTGTATCAGAATTGGGGCGGCAATCGTTAAAAATTTCTATCAAACTTGAGGGGCAAGACAATATTTTCTTTAACAATGCAGACATCTTTTTAACCTATTCTGATCTAATGCTACTGGGAATGAAAGGGCTGACTTGCCGTTTCCAAGGAATCGAAAATGAAGAAGCACTAACACAAAGAATTAGCGCTGGAGATGCTAAAGACGGCAAAAGCCATGAAGCTGCAAATTTTTTCGTTTGAAATCCGCTTTTCCATTCCCCTTAGATTTTGATTGTTAAGAGCGCATGCACCATACTTTCAAGGAGCATTAAAAGACAGATTGTCATATGAACTAACTTTTAAGAATACAAACGGGTTATCACATCATTTAGACACTCGAGCAAAGTAACAAGCATTTCTTACATCTTGTTAGAGTTAGACGTTGTTAGCAGCCCTAATTTTTAGCAAGGCTGATTTGAGCAACAATAATCAGTCAAATTAGCAATATATTACGAAAAGAGTGTTTCATCATACAACATATCCCCAAAAGCACTGCAGACACTATATGGTAATATTTTAAATCCTTATGTCGCAGCAAGATCGCTTAAAGGTAATGTATTTGCTGTGTGAAGAGGAAGAACCATGGTTCGCAAGAGACAAGTGAAAAGTTTATAATCGCAAAATTAACGAAAGTACAATGTTCAAATTGAGGGTTAGTCCTAACCAAATCTACGTAAGCGGGCTTATACCTATCAGCATTTTGATGAAATAAGAAAACTGTTTTGGAGGTGGGAGGTGTAGAAATCCAACAGTTGACCTTGTGTCTAAAGATTTACATCTTCACAATTTAGGCTTGATATTATTTAACAACGGAATAAACGGTTTAATGGATTTGACCTAAGGTACAAGCAGAGGATAATCAGTTGCATGGAAGCTGGAGAACTGTGAGAGACGTAATAAACATCAAATTGATAAAGAAGAAGAAGCCGATAAACCGCTTAATGTACATTTGTTTTAATAAATGAATGCCAGCTGAATATTGAAAAATAACAGATTAAAAGATATCCAATAACTAAATTCTTTTTATATTATAAAAAGCATGTCTGTTTCCAGGTTTAGTCCAAATGGTGCCTACAGCCCGCCAAGAGAAAGATAAGTATGAAAACCCTAGCATAAAACCTTCAGAATAACAAACAATACGCAAATCAGCAAGTAAACTAGAGCAAGACCTATTCAAATTACAGCGAAAACAACCAAACGAAGGAAAATTCTGCTGCCTTTAAGGCTGTTACTATATGTTTAATACTGGAACATCGACATAAGTGCTGCTATCAGCAGAAACGAAGTGTTGGTCTCTTACAACGGCATAGCGCACCTCGCAGCTTTACCTCTAGGAGGTTTGTCTTTAGCTCTCGGTTCGTGGTTCATTAGCAGTAAGTGGCCGCTGGCAAAAAAATAAAAAACTAAACTCCAAAAGCACACAGCTATGGTTACCTAATAACGGCTAAACTAAGTTCCGTTTAAACTGACAATAAATAAAGCGCTTGGTTGACATCAGAACAACACGGATGAAGAATTTAATCGTTTACAGGCCGATTTTGTTTGACTACAACAGACAAAAGTTTGATCTTCAAAGAAAGGCGGGGACAACTTTTTCACAACAGCCAACGCCGAGCAGAATAAAATAGGAATGCCTTAAAAAAAGTAACCGAGACATTAAACATCTGTCTAAACAGCTCACATAACAACTCCGAATGGTTGTTTAATACATTAGTTTAAGAGTCCAAGCACAAAAAGACCGTTGGATATTGATTCTGATTAAGAAATTTTTTTTTACTTTAAATAAATATTTTGAGTTTAGAAAAGAAACTCCGCATGGATTAAAGATATGAAGGACCGGACGAATTGTTTGAAGGAATGCTTGAGAGAGCCGTTTATCAAGACACTGAATGATATTGATCTAGACTTCATTGATCCAACAAACTTAATAGGCAAGCGTAGTTCATTGCTATTTCTCAAGTTCCCAGTAAACTACCAAAAGACCCCCCGCCAGATAAAGTAATGTTAGCTGTTTTTAATCGACCTATGTAAACAATAAATGAAGAAAATACTAAAGAAGTCTGGGTCTCGAAAAACAACATACCTATTCTTTCTCAGTAATGACTTAACACCCTGGTTGGCAAACAACTGCTTGCACAGTTTTGACGCTGCCGCTGAAAAGCCAAAATGAGAGGCTCTGGTTGGTCAGCGGGCGAAGTCCTAGGGATCAGATAAAACAGTCTAAGTATGCGCCGATGACGGTAAGGCCATACATTCCCACTACCTCTCAGCATTAGTTTGCAAAAAAAGACAGTCTAAAACATAACAAGAATTTCAGACAACAAATGTTTTTATGTGGTGTGTATTCCTCGCCAGGCTGCATATAAGCCGCAAAAACGCAGAGAGAGTGTCTAAACTAGTCAACCTTACATCAATGATCTTATACTTTAGTGGAGTGTCCTTTTCCCTGTTAGTGTAAGACCAAATTGATCAGTTGAAGAACAAAACAAACCAATAACTGTTAATGTATACACTTGTGATAGAAACAATTTGGAGCCGAATTAAAAGTTGTCCAAGAACAGTCCCAACAATAGGCGCAGCCAGGACAAAAATCATGTTGACATTACGACTGATGCTTTCACCAGCGGGCTACCGCATTACACATTGATACGAACAATGAGTAACCCTAATGCAGCATACTTCAAAAGATCATGGCAAACATGGGGTGAATTCTGTAGAAAATGTTAACAAGAATGCCATCTGTTCAAGCCGCGAGCGAACATAAGAAACACTGTTACGGCCCAGTTGACTGTAATACAGAACTAATTACCCCCCAGAAGGCAGTAAAGTTAGTTTTAAGAACTGGTAAACGATGCAAAATTCTCCATAAGTTGTTTTTACAGCAGACTATCGAAATCACTCATTGTTCCTTATGAAGGACCAACCCCACAGAACTTCCTAAAACAGCCATAGTGGTAATTCACCAGTATTTGTATATTCATTTGCCTTCATTATTGTCAGGTCGGATCTGGCGCCCCATTCAGCAACCATAATTTATAGAGGCCCAGATTGCTGCAGATACTTCTTAGAACGCATGCAGAAAGTGCGTAATGTACTGTTTCTAATAATCAAATTTTTATATGAAATCATAATGACGCCTGAGGACCAACAACAGTATGAACTCGCCACTCCTGTTGGATTTGTGGTTTATGAACTTAGTAAGAAGCAACACATCCAACAGTTAAGAGACCATGCTCACATTAGCGGAAATGTTTTCAAGAGAGAGCATGCGCACAGTAAATGCAATCTTCAACTAAAGTTTGAAACCAAAGACATTGGAAGCTGCCCATCTTCTTTCATAACTTGCGAGTGTTACTCCTCTCACCTTAAATGCTAGCAGTAAACGACGCCTTCAGGGTGTCATCATTGCACAAGTCATCGGAAAAGTACTGATTTTCAACTTTAAATAAATGGTCTTTTTATGACTGCCTAAATGCAGCCATGATGGGATCAATAGAGTCACTAGCTAAGACCCTTAAAAGTCTCTGCCCAATAACGAAGACTATTTTGACCCAACTCTCGTTAGAGGAAGGGCGATTAACCCTTATGAGTACAAAACAGTTGGGAAAGGTTTTGCTGAAGACCACACTCCTCCTAAAGGGCCGCGTTCTTTTTCCTAGACTCAGAGGAACAGGAACACAGTGAGTTCTGATACCGCATGCTCAAGATGCGGTGGCAAAAGTTAGAGTGTACAAACGATGGGAGACTATCATGACTCCTAATGAGGGCTGATACATGTTTGTTGGCGGACGTAATGAAAATTATAGAATGACCCCTGCATGAAACTATATAGACTAGATCCTGGCGCATTACATTTCTGGCACCCGGGATTGAGTTGGGACGCTTTCTTAAAGTTTACTGGAGTACAGATTGATTTATTGTCAGATTTACCAAATTGATTCAGATGATTGAAAACCGGATTGCTGGAGGAATTAGTATGGCCGTAGCGCATCAATACAGTAAAGCAAACAACAAATACTGGATGACTATGATACAAAGTAAAAGGTCTAGACGAACTTATGTTATTTAGGATGCAAACAATCAGAAATGGATGGGCCAAAAGGCGCAATCAATTCCGATACGCAACTTTAAAATGTACAGAGGCGGTGAACCGAATAATATTCCAAAAAGGCATTCAAGTGTTGGGGGGCAGTTTTAACGCCTATCAGCAGACGTGGTTTCATTCTAAAGTTTACTTTAGAATATCCACATGGAACTCCATGACCTGCATAATGCTATCCATTAGCAGCAGAAAGTCTAAAGATGGAACCAAGAGAGGCTGCCTAAACTTGTGTGCCTAATCTTCGAGGCAAAAAAAAAATATGTCTGGTCATTACAAGACTTCTGCAATTTTATTTTAAGACATGGTTTGGAATATAGACAGCAGTTCTCGCATAATTCCTTTTCTTTTGATCAAGAACAGTTTCATGAAACCATAACATCATGCAGAACACTGATCCTTAGAACTAAATCCGCATATGCGTCAGAAAAAGACTTTTTCAAGCTGAATGAAACAACAGCTGTTTTCGGAAAGACTATGGAGAATCCGCACAAGCGCAAAGATGTTAGATTGGTCACCCAAAGAGAACGAAGCAATTAAGCGACTCAAAAACCAAATTATCAGGACTTCAAAGTTTCATAATCAGCTTATGCATAATGATGAAAAAAAAAGAAAGTCAAAATTGGGACAACCTGTATTTATTTGGGTTACTGTTTTAGAATAATCAAAGCTTTATTGATGTAGAAATTTCTTTATGACTACTTTAAGCCCCTCGTATCCCAGATCCAGAGTACTTTACACAGATACAGACAGTTTTGGTTATAGATATCCCTCTGAAAGACAATCTATAAAGAACAATGAAATTAGAAAGTGGCTAAAGGCATGCAGATGGTATGACACGTCCGATACCTAAAGACGCGGCCTTTACATTCAATTACTAACAAGAAGGATTTTAGGAAAGATGAAGATGAATTATCTGGAAAGGAGATTCAAGGAGTTTGTTGGTGTTAAAGTCGAAAATGTACAGTATTTCGAGCCAGAGGAAGAATCATAAGAAATGCAAAGGGAATATCTCGTAGCGATGTGCAGTTCAAACATATCTCATGACAACTATAAAGAAAGCATTTTTGGCAATAAAGACTTTTCATCATGACCCAACGTAAAAACAACCTGCGATCTAATCTACATGAGGATCAACACCAACGGTTGTAACAAAGAGTCATTAATAGAACAAACAAACAAAACGTGTGTTTTGTTAACCAGAGTTTTTTCCATATGCAATTCGGGCATTGGAGGACCCGCATAAACAAGGGGGTTTTATATTTTTGCAGTCAACATTTATTATGAAGACATCATAGCTTCATCCAATTCATTTAAATCTTTTTGCTCATGTTGCTTGACGCGTGTCTAAATTTTTTTTATTATTTTCAAGATATTCTTTTTCCCAATTTGGCGGTTTTGAGTTGTAGGTGATCTGGATATTTACATGCATTGATTAATCCCCGAAATGTTTTTCCTTAATAGCAATACACTCATGAAAGGAATTCCCGTATCTTTTTTCAAGGTCTCTTTCTTGCACCATTCTTTTTTCGTCCTGCACTTCCTTCTGACTTCCAATTCAAACTCAAATATATTTGAACGTAAATTAATTACAGCGAGACTGTGTCTGTTGGATTAATCTGCCGTTCTTTCTTTCACAAAAGAACTTTGAGGAGCTGGTTGTTTTGTTGTGTTCCAGTTTCTCGTAAATAATACATACGGCGGATTCATTTTTACAAATTCTTTTTTTATTTCAATGGATCAACACCCAAACTGGATCGGGTAAGCCCCGATGGCGAGTGTCCCCTTCTGCTTCCCCGGAAATAAAGGTACCTTACTTTCAACCAAACCGGTAATAGTTTTGCACGGATGAAGGCTCTCCTTCAACAACATTTATATTGTATTTTTTTTCTTTTGGATATGCTGTACGGTTTTTAACGCCTTTAAATTCTTCATTATTCATTGCGCGCAAAACTGAGGGCAGACTTTCTAACCCAATCTGTGTTGCGAGAATTTGCAATCAGCTCTCTGGTGATACTGGTAGGAGAAAAAGTCTTTCTTTTCGCTAAAACTGTTTGTTAAAGTTTTCGCCTAAAGCCTGAGATCTGTAGAACTCCCGGAATCCTCTTTTAATGGTAACTCTAAGTTTCAACATAAGTGAATTCACTTGCCCTTTAAATTCTTTTCCATCATCGACCTTGAATCATGCGAGGATAATTTAAAGGGCCTCGTTGATATATCAGTTGTAACAATTTAGCCAACAGCAACACTAGAAGCACTCTGTTTGTGTTAATGGGTTCTTGCATCTTTGTATCTTGAAGCTATGTCAATGACTGTTGAGTTGGCGTACTTAAATCTTTTTCGTCGTAATCCTATCATAGGGTAAATATGCAAAGATCCATTTGATGGTGGTGTCGTTTGGAGTTGTAATTGACAAAGTGCCGGTCTCTGATTCGGCTAGGCGGCTCGGTAAATAAATTTTGCCAAATCGCATTTGTTTAGATAACCATGGTCCTTTTGCTGTTTGTTCACTGACCTCCAGCTGCTTGCTTCGCTTTTTTGATTGCCGCGATTTCGCCCTTCCATATCCTTTTGGCCAATAATAGATTTTGTTCCTTTTGTAACTCAGCCAATATATGCGCAACAAAAATACCCAACGGTCCTAAACCCAAAGGAATAAACGCTATTTCTTGCATCATTTGAATTTCTGATGGTTGATAAAAGTCACTGAATTTTGGGCGAGGGCAATGTTTCGATTGTTTTGCCTGTTACAAGAACTATTCTTTTATGCGCATGGTCCCAACATCTTAAATGTGTAAGCGGCATCCCCTGTATTTTTCAGTGGTTATAATTAACAGAAACTAACTGCTCAAGTCCTCTGCTTGTTTTTTCATAGGCGTCTGTGTGCAGCTGCTTAGTTCCTCATAGCTTGGTTATGTCTTTTTTCTCTCATTCGCCGTCATCCCGCAGATAACTAAATGTGATATAACTTTCCGCTATAAGCAGCGCAATCACCACACAGCGCCGCCCTATCATCATTACGAGTGAAGCCATTTATTTATAAAAGTATTTTTACTTACATATTTAATATTGTCCGGAATTATTCCTTGCTTAACAAAAATCTTTCTGTAGCAAACGAAGCTGCAAGAAAGCAATTAGCTTTGCTGAATCCTCCAAGTCTAAGTTTTGCCAAGATCTGCTGGTTATAATTCTTAACAAGCTTTTAACCAAGCAAATGAGTATCCTACAACATTAGGCCTCCAATAAACAGCAGAATGGTATACAAGGTTAGGCAACAGTTTTTTTCCGGTGCTCATTTTTAGAAAAATAAAAAATTATAAATATTAAAAAACATGACATGATGATCTACAACAGCTAAACAAGGAGGCCTAAACCTTCCTGAACTTAGAAAACCAAGTTGATGACCAAGCTATTATGCCCAAAAAGGAGAGGCTGGTATTCTTTGGCAGCAATGGAAAAACAAACAGTTCCTCGCGGAACTGAAACAGCAATGAACAGATTCAACAGATGGTCGCCCACAAGACATTAAAAAGGATCCATAATCAGGTATGAAGCGCAGCTGGGTCTAGAATGGGAAAAGTGTGGGGCATACGGATTCTTTAGTATGTAACACTAAACAAGTCAGTAGATTTGCTCCCATTGAATCTGAACAAGATCTTACGTAGTGATTTAACGCAATAGGATCCAGTTTTAACAAAGTCATTATGAGTCTCTAGGGTGTGATTTATACAATAGATGTGGAACATTGTTATCGCCATAATCATGGGATTAATTAACTGTTAAATCTATATAGATTTATGTATCCTTCAAAAAATGAACGAGCTGGAAAATCAGCAGAATCGAGAAAAACATGAATCAGTGGAGAAAAGTAACCAACCAGAAAAATCAGCAAAAACGCTGAATCAGGTGGAGACCATTAAAAATCCTGGGCGTGTTGAAGCAGGAAAAAAATTAGCAGAGTGGAACAGGACAAAAAAAAATAATGTTACAGAAAATGACAAATATCATCATGAACACATAAACCACCCGCCAACGCCGAGAAACAATTGAATCACTGAATGCAGCTATAAAAACTGTTCCATGGTGTGAATCAAGGTCCTACAGCGCCAAAGTCTTCAATGTTATAATTGAACTTAAAACTTGTTTGCCATTGTTGGCGCCCTTGCTGCTGCTGGGGGCTGTTATTACGGTTATAAAATATAAAACCATGGCAACACAAACAAACAAGAAGTTAAAACAACCTGAACCAGCTAAATACAGATAAAAAGGCAACTGCAAAAACGCCAAAACCGCCAAACTACAAAAGATCATTATTGATCCATTTATAATGCAATAATATTTTAAATTTTTTTTAATAGAAATAGAACATGGTCGTATTATAAAAAGATAAAGTCAATAATAGAAGACATGGAGTCTATTAAGTGACATTTCCATAGACCAGAATTGTAATCAATGGCGGTTTGCTTAGGATGTAGAACATCATTAAGATCTATGCAGAGAACGCTGAGCAAGACAACCTCAACGATGAACGTTTTTTAGGAGGCGTGTGTGAACTAAAGTTAGACATCTGCTATTTAAGATAAACATAGATTGTATTTTTTTGATAATTATAAGATAACTTTGAATAAGAACTTGGTTGTAATTAAACGATGAACTTAGTTATGGATCTTGAGTGACCTTAAATCAAGAACTTAATCAAGAACTTATTAAGAAACTTGAAGTAACCTTAATTAAAACTTACTTAAGTATCGTAATTAAGTTTTTTAATTTAGAACTTGGGGAGACGTTAATTAAAAAACATAATTAAGAACTAGGGACACTTGGGGGTGGGAGTGTGTGTGGTGTAACACAGAGCTTTATTATTTGTCATGTGTAACACCCCTTTGGTGCAAGACGCGTCTAGAATAGACAGCCTTTGTATTGAAGTGGAGCGTAGACAGTCAAAGCGACGAGGCACAAAAAAAAGTCTGATCTTCTCACGCTGATAACCTTTGAGACCGCTCTAGGGTAAAGCGGCTGGATCTTCTCAAACGGCTTGCCACTGTAACCTTTGAAGCTCTCTAGGAGTGGAGCTCTGGAAAACGGCTTGCTACTGTGACCTTTGAACCGCTCTAGGGATAGAGCGCTAACACCGGGCTTGCCCCCTGTGACCTTTGACCGCTCCTAAGGGTAGAGCGGCTTGAAGAAACGGCTTGCCACTGTGACCTTTGACTGCTCCTAGGGCAGAGCGCTGTAGAAACAGCTTGGCCACTGTGACCTTTAACTGCTTCTAGGGTAGACGCTAGTTCTCTCTCACCTGCTGGCGGGACATTGAGAGGGGATTGTGTTTCGGCTTGTATTGGTCTTGTACGAGAGTAGTCCAATACTTTCTAATCTCCTCACTGCATTGAAAACATTAAATTCCAATCCTCTCCTCATAGCGTAGACTTCTATGAAAAAAGACCCCAACTGTACGAAAATACCATTTAGCTATGGATTCAACAAACGAGCAATTTACTCTTAGTTTTGCGAGAAAAGTGAAGGGGGGGGATATCCCTACATGCTTCTTCAACCACGTCTCCCCATTTTTGGAGTAAACGCTCCACAGTCTTTTCCCTTGTGGAAGAAGGCACTTGAAGGTCTGTTCTAAAAGCCAACCATATTGCAAGATAAAACACATTGTTGTAGCTTTCCTGCCTTTGAAGCTTGCCTATACACCCCCTCCCCCTCCTTCAGTTTATCAATAGCAGACAGCAATAGACGTTATTTCCTCTTGGCCCCAAAAAACGACAACTCTTTCCTACCTGTCATTCCCAACCATCAAACCACTTTTGTTTTCAAGTATTGCCTGGAGTTCTTCCTGGTGTCATCTTTTGTTTTTTTGCTTGCTCACCCATACAAATCAGATAGCTTTTATTTTTGGGTGGTTGAGGGAAGGCGGTAGTTTCTTACTTGAGGATTGGCCTGCCGCTCTCAACATCATCCAAAGCACTAACAAATTGTGCATGTAACTCAACATGCTCGGTCAAGTATTTGGGTCAGCTTTATAGAAATCTCCCACTGTCTTTGTTCTGCCATGATCAAAATATTATAAAACAAAACCAACCTGCAACAAAACCCGGTAAATATCTGTCTCACTACAAACACCACACACCTTCACAGTCCCAAAAACGCACCAAGATAAAGGACAATACAAACCCCGTTCTTTTGCTGACGTGGCGGCCACAAAGTGGGAGTGACACGTGACAGCTAAGCAAACCGGTCCTGTGTCACGGGTGAACAGCCTCGATGCCGCCTTTATTTGATTTTTTGGTCCGCAGTTTTGTAAGCACAGGCCCTTACAAACACCTTTTTTTTTTTCAACTGAAAAACAACCGCGTCTTTCCGGCCCACAGTGTCCCCCAGTATCCGCCTGGGCGTTGATGAATTGTTTTGCTTCGGCTGACTTTCAACAATGCAGGTAGCGCCATTTTTTAATAAGGAACCATCTCATCCGATAGCCAAACACGTATTAAAACTGCTGTATCTTTGTCAAAACAATATCGCCTTCAACGTTTTCATTTCTTAAACCAAACATAACCTTTAACATACACAATTCGTTTCTTCAGTAATCCGGTTATAGAATAACACACTCACCCACAAGCACAGAAAAACACGTCCGAGCCAATGCCACGGCAGTCAATGAAAGAATGTGGGTGGTAACCTAGTCAGGTTAAGCGCCCCGTGGACGGAGGCAGACAGGGTACCCCCCTTGACAACCCGCCCGTGACAGAGTTGAACAGTACTGAAAAGATGAGCCGACCACTTCCAATTTCAGCGTGGGAACGGAGTGAAGGGTTCTAAAAAGCTGATGTCCATATGTTATGTAATCGGGCAGGCTGGGCCGGAAGGGAGTGGGGTGGAAGGAGGAGTGTAGGTTTGGCAAGTATTGATTTTTTGTTTGATTTGACAGTTTTGTTTGCAGAATAAATAGTGTGCCTGTGTGCCTGTGTTGTTGTGTGTGTGTGTGTGTGTGTGTGTGTGTGGTGTGATGTGTTGTGCGTGCGTGTGTGTGTGAGTGTGTGTGTGTGTGTGTGTGTGTGTGGTGTGTGTGTGTTTGTGGTTTTGTAGTGTTTGTGAGTGTGTGTTGTGTTGTGTGGTGTGTGTGTGTGTGTGAGTTGTGTGTGCGCATACTCAACGTATATCTATGGCTCCTGACTACTTCCCCTCCGTGTCTAAATAGAAATAAATTATTAAACCCACAGCAATTCCTTCACCACAGACAACGGAGGGCAACTTGCCCTTGGGAACGGGGCTTGGCTTCGCCTCTCTCTCGTCTAGCGGGCGAACTCCACGCTGTAATTAACATAGAACCGCGAAGTAATCGTATAAGCCTAGATGTACACCCACCGTGGAATATGGGCGCGTTCACCACAACAAGCTTTTCCCCTGCATTACATCTATGGGTCTGTTCACCGCGGCAACTTTCCCTACTGTATTACTACTACGCTAGTACGTTTTGGGTATTGAAGTCTAACTTTTCAAGAACAGAAAACCTTTATATCTGGCTCACTTTCGCCCGAAAAACTGGTTGAGGGCGAAAGTGAGCCAGAATAAGGTTTCTGTTCTCATCCCAGCAAAGGTTATAAACCAGCAAAATACACAAAGGAACAATATAATGTTCAACATGGAAACAGGCACACTGAAGGCGAAACAGAAGAGATTTGGATGAAAGTGAAAGAAAAAAAAAAGTACAAATAATGACAGAATTAAACAAACCCACAAGAAACAAATGCAAACAGAAAACAAACAAATCCTGACAAACAGTGCATTTACCAAGAAGAAAGTGAGAGTGAATATGACACTGACACAAACAGTCAGACGACTAAAGAAACAATCAAACAAGGAAACAAACACAAATGATGCCAAACAAACAAACAAACAATAAACCAAAAGGCACTTCAGAAACAGAAGTGTCTGAACACACTACAACAAGGAGTGGTAGAATTGTGAGAATGCCTGAAAAAATGAATGAATATTTTGTTTGAAATGTTAAAATTTTAAAATTCTGTTCATAAAGTTTAAAATTATTTGTTCCAATTATTTTAGATGCCCAATGAAACTTTTAGTAATATATTTGGTGTTCAAGACATGAAGAAAAAAGACAATTGCTTCAACTGATGTTCAAAACATAATGTTATAGTTTTGTTTTAGTTCATATTGTGATGGAAACAAGACTTTATGAACATTATAATGTCTCATACTAAACTGTGAAAAGACATTTATCATATCTATTTAAATTTATACTTACATAACTTTTGAAAGAATAATAGCAATGAATTATTAATTTTAATACAATGCTTATTTACAACATGTACAAGACATTCGTGCTGAACAGAATAGAATGAAGATTACATTAAAAAAATACAAAAAAAAAAAATAATAATATTAAGTTTGTCACTTAACGATAGTAATATAGTAAGATGAAAAAAGAAGAACATACATAAAAAATAATAATAATAATAATATAGCATTAAGCTAAGAAGGGAGATGTCACAATGCATGTTAAATTATATCCCTTGATTATTATTTATCTTAATTATGATTGGTTGCTGGGACTCGACTAGGATGGCAACTTAACTGTAGTTGTAATAAAACTACTATCGAACTCAACTTTGATTTATGTCCATATTGTGATGAATGTGGATAAAGAAAATCGTAACAATAACCCCCCTGGCAACCTCCCTAAAACATCCAATTCCCCCCCCCCACCCCATACCTCCCCCCCCCCCCCCCAGCCCCGAAAAAAGAAAAGAAAAGAAAGTACAGAAAGAAAGATAGAAAGAAAGAAAGACAGACAGAAGAAAGAAACACACGCACGGGCGCGCGCGCGCGCACACACACACACACACACACGCACGCACGCACGCACGCACGCACGCACGCACACACACACACACACACACCCCACACACACACACACAAAACGCACGTACTTGCTATACTTAAAAACGTTAGATTTTATTCTAAATTTTCCAATAAAAAGTTCCTAATCTTAATAGGTGTTTTATTCAAAGCAGCAATCTACTCGATTAAGTCTGCATGTCCTTCAGTCCGACTTTATATGATATTTGAAATTCATCACATTATTCACCTTTTATCCATGCAAGGCATTACTGTCACTTTTGTTGGATCCCCCTCATTGTGGTATAGTAAACCCCAAAGAGCGTGAGACAACTTGCAAGAAAAGCAGCTCCAAATGTCAATTACGCAATACCACAAAGTTCCCTTAGATTTGAATGAATGTTTTTCAATTATAAATTCAACGTTAAGAGAAAAAGTTAAAAACCTCATTGATGAACTCAGACATTCAATATTATCAAAAATTGGGATAAAATTTTTGTGATGTACAATGGGAAAACGTTCAAACAAGTCCCCCTCCTCGTCTAGGGAGATTGAAAGCTTAATCCATAGAATTCCGTTTGAACGCATTGAAAACAAAACATTGTCATAATGTTAAAATTTTTTTTGTGGGAAATCCTTAAATGTAAACCCATTTGCTGATTAAAATGCCCAAAAGCAAGAGAGCTCCAAAGAAAATTCGGGTTTATTGATGGTTCCCACGATGGACCCGCTTTCATTGCCTTTCCCATATTTTTTAAAAAAATTACTCTGTTCTTAAACTCGGGGTTGTAAGGTTTTTTAAAATAGTTAAATTTGGGCCCCTTTAAACTGTAGTTTTTATCACTTCTCACTTAAACTTTCAAGGTGGAAGAGGGATGGAGGAGGGGGGGGGGGGGGGGGAGGGGGGATGTCATATTCAATCGTTAATGGAATAATACACTTCAAAACCTTCAAAACTTCTTTTCACCCACACTTAAACGTTTGAATCACTTTGGGGAAGGACATTAAAACCGGGGAACGACGACGCACATACAAAACCCCACCACACACAAACCCCAAAAGTTAAATCGCCATATATGGAGGGGAAAGGGAGGGGGGAGGGGGGGTGGTAAAGAAAGGGGTGTGGATGGTTCGAGGGGGTGGGTGGGTGGGGGGGGGGGTGGATTTGGGGTTTGAAAGTTTGCATGCATGAGGGGCCCACCGTCACTTAAATCAAACATTTATCCTATGATTCTGATTTGGGGGGCGCAGTGCGTTGCATGTGTTGTGGGTTGTGTGCAAACCCTTTTTTTTTTTCTCCCCTCCTCCCCCCCATCCCCCCCTTCTCTCTCTCTCTCTCTCTCTCCTCTTCTCTTTTACCTCTCTTTTTCTTCTCTGTCCTCAAACCTACTTTGTTTAAATTTTTTTTCTGCTTTCTTCATTCAAGCGGGTTTTTTTTCCCTCTCCTTTGGAGAGAGAGAAAAAGAGAGAGAGAGAGAGAGAAAAGGAGAGAGAGAGAAGAGAGAGAGAGAAGGGGAAGAGAGGAGAGAGTATTCGATAGATGACAAGATTGTTTTTAACCCAAAGAAAAACTTTCATATACCTCCCAGTTTTTGTGGTATAGATTTTTCCCAAGGGGGCCCATGTAAACCCTTTTTTTTCGGGTATTTTTGTGTGCATGTACGCGTGTGTGTGTGTGTGTGGTGTGTGTGTGTGTGTGTGTGTGTGGGGGTGTGTGTGTGTGTGGTGTGTGGGGGCGTGCGTGCGCGCACGTGTGCCCCCCTTTTATTGTTTGGGGAAAAAAATGAAAAGTTCAGAAGATGCCCTTAAAGTGGATTGGGAAAACGATAAAACTAGACCGCCCGCAGTAAATCCCCCCTTGAGGGACAATAAAAGGAGATGAAAGGTGCTTTACAGAAATACTTTGCCCCTTTTGGGAATTTTTCATACAAATTTTTGGGGAAATTGGGCTTTTTTTGTCACTTCCCCTGAAAAAAAAAATACTTTCGGGGAAAGTGCATGCAAATAAAAGTTTTCAAGAAACGCGGGTGCGCGCTTGTTGTGTGTGTTGTGTGTGTGTGGTTTGTTGTGTTTGTGTGAGTGTGTGTGGGGTGGGGGGTGGGGGGTTTTTTTGTGTGTGTTGGGGGTTTGCGCGTGCGTGCGTGCGTGCATTTGTGTATGTGTGGGGGATGGTGTGTGGGGTTTTTGGTGTGTGGTGGTGTTGTTTGTGGGTGTACCGTGGGGTATTTTTGGTGTGGTGTGCCGCTCGTGAAAATGTGGTGGTGGAATTGGTGTGTGTGTGAAAGCGGGGTGTATGTGGTGTGTGTGGTGTGTGTGTGTGTGTTTTGTGTGTGTGTGGTGTGGTGTGACAAGACGAAAGGGGAGAAGAGAGACAGACAGACAGACAGACAGCCCAACGACACAAAACCAGAGAGAAAAAGGCCCCGGGAAGGGGTTTCCCTTTAAAAATTTGCAAAAGGGTGTTTAAAAACACAAAAAAAAAAAAAAAAACCCTTTCCCACCACTAAAAGGCCCATTAACTCTTTGCTTTTTTTGGAACTGGCAATGGAATCCAAAACACAAGTTGGGAAAACGTTAGTTTGTACAAAGTGAAAAAATTGTAAACCCAATTGAAAAAAATTAAACAAAGAAACTGTACACACACAGATACACACATTTTAAAGACCTAAAAAAAAAAACTGAAACAAAACACACACACGCCACGCACCCCCCCCCCCCCCCCAAATATCCCATTATTTTAATTTAAACCCCAACACACACACACACACAACCCCACACGTGCATATCTTTTATCAAAATTTTACTCTGTGTGTGTGTGTGGTGTTTTGTGTGTTTTGTTTTGTGTGTTGTGAGAGAGAGGAGGAGAGAGAGAGAGAGAGAGAGAGAGAGAGAGAAAGAGGAGAGAAAAGACAGCCCAGAAGACAGAGACAGAGACAAGCGGGAACACACACACATGCAAAGAGAAGGTTAAAATTAAATACTGCCCGCATCAAACGGGACAGACAACAGAAAACGGGACAAGAAAAAAAAGATAGACAGAAGAGAGGAAAACACACCCACACACACACACACACACACACACACACACACACACGCACACATTTTAAAATTAGCACAAGGGGCATCAAATTTTTACAAAACCCGTATCCCACAACAGAATTTTTTCCCTTTTTCTTTTCTTCTTCCCAATTTTTTCAAAAAACATCAACACTGAATGAACAGCGGCAGTACAACCAGTTGAAAAACCCAATAAAACATCAAAACCATCAAGAAAACAAAACAACCCAGGGGTGACCCAAGGGGAAAAACACATTGTTCAACACACAGGGAGAGTTTTCCCACAACAGCTGAAGTGATACACGCACTCTTTAGCCAAGTGAACTAGCGGCATGGCGGGTTTCTGCTCCAGCCTGGTGGCAATTTTTTGCATCAACTGATTATTTCCCCTTGTATACCACACGTTTGTACATGGTAAGGGGGGGGAAATGGAGGCAGAAAAGGGGGAAGGGGGAAGTGAGAGGGAAGGGGGGGAAAAAGGGGTTTTTTGGATAAATGATAACGAACATCTTTAATAAAAAAAAAGGCCAGCCCAGGCAGGCCACACAGAAGGGAAAAAAAAGGAGAGGGGAAAAAATAAAAAAGGGTTTGGATGCGAGGGAGGGAAAGGGGGAGAGAAGAAGAATAAAAAGGAGGACAAAAAATGAAAAAAAGGGAAAGAACGGAAAAGAAGAAAAAAGGAAAGGGTGAAGGGAGGGAAAGATGAAAACAAAAGAAGACAAAATTTGAAAAAAACAAAGGGGATGGGAAAAAAAAAAAAGGGGTCGCGGGGAAGACAGGAAAAAAAAAAAGATAGAAACTATGAACAAGAAAAGGAATAAAGGAATGGTAGAAACAAAGGAAAGTAAGGAGGGTAGATAGAAGGAAAGAAGTCAAGAGACAGAGGGGACAGAGAGAGGGGGAGGGGAGAGAGAGGGGAGAGAGGAGAGAGAGAGAGAAGAGGGGAGAGAGAGAGAGAGAGAAAAACATTTGGGACATTTTTTTGGACATTTTGATATTTTATTGTCATTCCCAAAAGGAGGTTTTTGCCCACTTTGATTTTTAATTGTCATTACCAAACAGGTCTTTTGACTAGGTCTGAGAGAGAGAGAGAGAGAGGGGAAAAGAGAGAGAGAGAGAGGAGAGAGAGAGAGAAAGAAGAGAAAACCCCGAAGAGGAGAGAGAGAGAGAGAGAAAGAGAAAAAGGGGGGAGAGAGAGGGGAGGGGAGAGAGAGAGAGGAGAGAGAAAAGGGGCTGCATTAAAATCGGACAAAATTTAAAAAAATTGTGGTGCGCTTTTGGGGAAATTAAATCGATTTCTTTAAAGTCCAAGGCAAAGAGGGCCGAAAAAAAAGGGACAAACAGTCAGCCCGGGACCTCAACCAACCCAGGGACACTAAAAAAAAATCAAACAGAAAATTAAAAGGCAACAGGCCATAAAACCCCACAGCCTATCTTGTTTCAGCCCTTTGTGTGTTTATAACCCCTGAAAAATTTTTTTTTTAAATTTAAAAACTCCAACAAACTAAATTTGAACCATCACAAAAAGGGCGAAAAACCCCTTGAAAAAAAAAACCCACATGAAAAGGCTACCCAAAAAAACTGTTATACAACTACCCCACGGGAACCCAAATCAAATAAAATTATCCCTAGCAATAAAAAAAAACCAAACCCCATACACTTTCACCAACCTGATAACGATTACCCCAAAAACATACAAATGTCAGAGTGGCGTAAATTGTGAGGGAATATTATAAAAAAAAAACCAAGGGACGGATATGCATATACTTACGTCTTGTACCATACACACACAGAAAAGCCAAACACACACACCCCAAAAACAAAACCCGCACTCACACACACTTTAAAAAAAATTCACACACAAAAAAAAAAATTTCCCTATCCCTTTTTAGGGTATTTTAGGCACGGGTTTAAACCTGCCAACAATTCTCAAAGTTTTGAATTGCCCTGCTGTCCTGAAAAAAAGGAAAACAAACAAAAAAAAACAAAAAAAACCCCACAAACAAAAAAAACAAAGGCCCTTTTGGAAAAGAGGAGACATTTCATTGAATCCCGGTTTATTAACTTTATTTTTTTTTTCCCTCAATACTAAATTGGAGAATGATCTTGAAAAAATCCCAAAATTTTCCCATTCTAAATTTAATAAAGATTTGCGGGGTTTTAAATTGTTGAAAAAACTTTTTCTCTTCTGTTTAAATTTGAGTCAAAAAAAAAAGACTTTTTTTAAAAAGCCAAATTTTTGGTGTTTGTGTGTTTGTGTGTTTTTGTGTGTGTGTGTGTGTGCGTGCGTGGTGCGGCGGCGGCGTGCGTGCGTGGTTTTGCCGCGCATGCAGGGGTTTGGGGAAAAGGTTTTTTCGCTTGTATTTGTGTGTTTTGTGTGTGTGTGGTGTGTATGTGTGTGTGTGTGGTGTGTTTTTGGGGGTGTGGGGTTTTTGGGTGGGGCCCCGGCGGCGTGCATACATTTTTTGTGTGGGAAGGGGGGTGTTTAGAAAAGAAAAGGGAATGGCCATTTCAAAAAGGGCCCTGAAATTTGGGCCCATGGCCCCAAAACACAATAGCCCAAAACCCAGATCTCTCGCCTTCAAGCATTGATAATATTTGGGGGAAAACCCACCATGGAAGCAAACATTCCCAGGGGAAAGCCCAAAACCGGTTCTATAAACCTTTTAAAACTAGATTCCATGTAATGGGCCCATGGCCCATAAGCAAGGGACCGGGGGCCCAATTTTCTCATTCAAGTCTTTGGGATTTTTGGTTTAAAACACTATGAAAGCGACTTCCCAGGAATGACCAAAAAACCAGTTTCTCTCCTGCAGTCCCCACCCAAAACGGTTCAGCCCCGGGTTGGAATCGGGAAAACGCAAAAAAGGGGGCCTTCATACATCTATAAAAACCCCATGACAAAAACCCCTAGTCCTCATACATCTTGATTTTTCCCTCATGAAAGATCATACCTACCCCTTCAAAACATCAACATTTACCCCCCTTTGGAAGATAAAACCCAAAACCCCCTCAAAACTCACATTTACCCCAGGAAGATAAACCTAGCCCTCTACATCTAAATTTTCCCCCCATGAAAGATAATCCCAAGTCCTCTTAAAATTTTACTTTTTACTCTCATGAAAAAACTTTTTTGCCCCTCTTTTAAACCCCCCCAATTTTTAAATTTAACCCCCTCATGAAAATCATCTCTACCCTCATACATCTAATTTCCCCCTCGGGAAGACCCTTTCCCCATTCATCTATCTTAAAAACCCTCATGAAAAAACATCCTAGCCTCATACATCTAAATAAATCCCATGAAAGATCCCCCCAAAGTCCTCATACATTACTTTTAAACCCTCTTTTAAAAGATAAACCCAAGTCCCATACTCTATATATTTTGGGACACTATCGCCCCAAAAGAAATTTTTTTTAAAAAGGGACTTTTCGGGGGCTTTCGGTATCACAGACACTGCATTGGGAATGGTTTGGGTCATATCTAAAGGGCAAAAACTCAATCTGTGTCTTTTGGGGTGCAAGGCCCCTTCTCCCCTTCCCCTGGACTTTGGGGGCCCCCAAGCTCCTTTTTGGGCCCTTTCTCTTTCTCTGTTTATTCACCTCAATCTATGGTCATAGGAACACGGGTTTCCCATCAAAAATTTTTCCGATGACCCCAGCTGCACACGTGCTGCGCCTGTTTTCTTTCCTTTTTTTGGGAAAGGAAATTTGCCTGTGTTTCCAATTGTTAAATAAAGGATGCTTAAAAAAACCCAAGGCTAAAGATAAAAAAAACCTTGAGGCCCCGTTGGCGCACCTCGTTCTTTTTTGGATCGCATTTCAAAAAAAACAATTAAAGGCGGAACCAAAAAAAAACCCTTTGAAGACAGCGGAGGGATCGGGGTTCCATTTGGAAGAAAACGCTGTCCTTTGAATGCCCAGATGGGTCACCTGTGTCCACACTTTATTTTTCTGCCCAATTCAGACATTTAAAGTTAAAAGGGCCGAACAAACCCCCCTTACCATTTCTGACCAAAAATTTTGTTTTTGTAGCCCCAAGCAGAGGCCATGTATAAAATTTGTTTTACTTTTAAAACTGGGGAAAAATTACGTTCCCAGAAAGTGAAGGGGGGGGGGGGGGGGCGTCATTCTTGCACAATTGTTTGTGTGTTGTCATTGTTTTAAAATATCCCCGGGCCCTCTTGTGTACAAGCTTTCATCCCGTATATACTTTATCAAAAAAAAATTTAAACCTAGTAGATTTGGTTTTAAAAAGAATTGTGGGGAAATTTCGCCTTTTCAGTCCCCAAAAGGCACAGATATATTACATTTTCATGAAAACCCACGATTTCAAACAAACAGCCCATTTGAAAAGGCCGCTAAATCAGGGCCGAACACATTGCTCCCAAACCCGGCTGTCCCAAAAAAGACATTCGGGTTTTGGTCAGTACAGCAGGGTTTAGCTGGTTTGGAAAGGAGCACCCGCAGAAAACCCCCCTTTCCTTGCCCGCATTCAGGGCTTGGCCTCTGCGGGCTGTGGGAACCGTAAAACCCCTGCCTCTCAGAATAAGGGGCTTGCTCTGAACACCCGTGTGTCTTTAAGCCTTTTTGGGCTTTGAGAAAAAAAGGGTAAATTCGCTTTTATTTTACACAAAAAGGGGGATCCCCAACTTCCCCTGTTCCCTTCATTTTTCAAAACTCGATAAGTAACAGTATTTTGCCGGTTTTCCCACTGTCGATATAAACCGACTTCAAGTATATAAAAAAAAGCACCGATTTTTTTCCAAAAAGGGCCCAAAAAAGAACCCACATTTAACACCTCTGTTAGTTAGACTACTTTGGGTTTTTCCCTTTTCATGCGCGCTTTTCAGTATAAACTCGAAAAACACTTTTTTCCCCCAAAAATTTGATTGAAAAACATTCCCTGTTATTCTTTTCCCCAAAAATTACTTGGGGGTAAATTATCCAACCTCTCGCACTCCCCCCGTTTTTAGCATGAAAAACTTTTTAAACCCCCCCCCGCATGAACTGAAACCCTTTTGGGCCCTCCGTTTTTTCAGTTATCAAGCCCCCCTTGTCGGGAACCCCCTCCCCCCCCAGCTCCGCTTTCACAGACCCCCTGCGGATCAAATCTGTCTCAAAACGTCTCTTTCAAAAGTCTTTTTGTCTTTTTTCATAGCGAAACGATTTAAAATGTTTTTCCCATGCTTTCCCCCATCCTTTGGGCCCTCTTGAATGTGAAAGTGGGGCCCCTTTCCTGAATGCTTGTTGCTTTTGCGTGTGTGTTTTTCCGTGTGGGGGTTTTTAAGCGCGGGGGTTTTTTTGTTGCTTCGGTTGAGTTTCCCCCTGTTTGTGGGGTTGGGTGGGGTGCCCCCTTTTCTGCATGTTTTATTTGTATTCCCGTGCAGTTTTTCCCCAAAAATTTGGGAGGCGGGTAAAGGGTGGGGGTGGGGTTTGGGGGTTTGGGTTCTTTTTTTCCCTTTTTCCCAAAATTTCTTGTCGAGCGTTGTTCAATAATGTGTGTGTGTGGGGTGGCGGTGTGGGGGTGTGTGGGGTGTGTGGGGGGGGGGGGGGGGGGGGGGGGGGGGGGGGGGGGGGGGGGGGGGGGGGGGGGGGGGGGGGGATAGAGGGGGAGGGGGGTTTTTGGGGTTGTGCATCTGTTTTATTTGCTTGCTTTGTGCCCAAAGGGTTTTGAATCCCTTTTTTTTCCAAATTTATTGTGAAATTTGGGTTAAGGGAAAACTTTTTTTTTTCCTGTATTGTAAAGCGCTCTGGGTTTATTTCTTCTCAAAAGCGTTTTTAAAAGCTCGTTTTATTATTATTTTAAATTAAAACCTCATTAAAGATAAATCCCAAAGTCCTCATAAAACTATATATATCCCCCTGAAAGAAAAACCCCGTCCTTACATCTTTATATCCCCCGGGACGATCCCCCCAAGCCCTCATACATCTAAAATTTACCCCCAGGGAAGTTTCCTACTTGGGCCTATACTAAACATTTCCCCCTAAATAAAGATCACCTAGCCCCTCATCCCTTAAAATTTACCCTCAGGGAAAGATCATCCCTAGCCCCTTCATAATTTTTAAACAAAAGAAATCCTCTGAAAGACCCTTTCCCTAGTCCTCTTTACATCAAATTATCCCCTTATGAAAGACCCTCCCTAGCCCTCATACTTTTCTACTTTTACCCTATGAAAGATCCTCCCTAGTCCTCAAAAACATATTTTAATTCTCTTTTTCTTTTCTTCCAAAAATACGGGTTTTCACTCAAAAACGGTAGGTCCCAAAGCGCCCCATTTTTAAAAAGTAAAAAAAAAAAAAATAAAATAGTGCATGGGACTTTTTCCCTGGAGCAAATTTGGCAAAAAGGGGTTTCGCACTCGATATTAAAGAAGTTAAAAGCAAGGGCCAAAATTCAGGCCCAGTTAACAGAAAATATCGGGGGGAAGTAAAAAAAAAAACCCCCCCCAATATGCAATCTCAAAATGTTGTATCAATTTTTTTTTTTAAAAAAAAGATTGATTTTGGCAATCTTGATGGCACCCGGCGTTTAGTTCCACAGCCCCAAAAGAACTGGGATAAAAAAAATGAAAATGGTTTTCAAATTTGAAGCAGGTATTGGGAAAAACACTGACCGCCACTCCCGGTGCTACTTTTATTCAATACTAGTTGTTCCATTGGAATATCAATTCTTTAGCTCTGCTTTGAAAAAAGGGTTAAGTTTAAAAAAAAGCTCTTCCTCTTCTAAAGGGGTTTCCCTTCTAATTTCCCCCTGTTTCCTAGTATTTTCCCCTTTTTTCCCGATGTGGTTCCAGTTACGAACCCCTGCCTCTTTTTGAATCTTTTCCCAAGGGTTTTCAATGCCCCTTTTGATGGTAAGGATCCCAAAATGAGAACCCAAAATTTCCCCCAATGGTCCCAACCAGGGTTTTTAGAGTGTCTTTTAAACCTTTTTGGGGGGAGTCATTGATATTCCGGGTAAGAAAACTAAGATGTTATTTGCTTTCTTAACCCTAACCCAAATTGAAAAGTTCTTTCCCCTTTGAGACGACTATCTAAAATCCAGCCAAAATATTTTGCAGCATTAGTTTCTTTTAAAAATAGTATTATGGATAAAAATAATCTATCTAATTTTGTTTAGCTTTGTTTCATTTACCAACACCCTTTGGGATTTTGAGGGTGAAAATTCCCTTTTCCCCAAATTTTTTCCCACTTTGTAAAACGTTTGATCTTTTGTAGAATGCGGGTATCATTCTTTCTTCTAAAATTTTTTAAAAACCCCAAAAATTCATCGCAAAAAAAGCCTTTTATTTGTTCCAGGAGAGAGTTTTCTAATTTTGTCATATATAAAAAAAATTAAAAAAACAAGGGCCCCCCGAACGTTCCCTGTGGTAAAAACCCGACAAGATGGGTTTTCCCCCGGGGTGACACCCCTTTCCCCAACAACTCTATGAAAGATCCCTTTCCAATTTCCCCATTCCCCCAAAAATACCCCATTTAAGGAATTTCCCCCCCCGTCCCCCATTCCAACTACATTTCCCCTCATGAAAAAATCCCCCCTGTTTCCCCATACATCTTATAAAACCCCCATTTTTAAAATCCCTAAATCCTCATACATCTTTATATCCCATGAAAGATCATCCCCAGTCCTCATAATCTATACCTCCTTTAGAAAGAAATTTCCCCATCCTCATTTCATTAAAATATATCCCCATGAAAAATCCTCCCTATTCCCCTTTCCCTTACATTTTCCCCCATGAAAGATCCTCCCTAGTCGGGCATACATCTATAAATAACCCCCCCCCCCCCCCTGAAAGATAATTGTAGCTTCATACAACTTTTAAAATAATTTATGAAAGAACCTCCCCATTCCCCATACCTCTATAAAACCCATGAAAGATAATCCCTGTCCTCAACATTATATATACCCCCAAGAAAGATAATCCCTAGTCCCTACATCAAAAAATACCCCCATGAAAAATCCTCCCCCTTTTCCCCAACATCTACATTTACCCCCAAGAAAAA